>JARBWK010000016.1:4867823-5593817 GCA_030556195.1 Anolis apletophallus | reverse complement strand
GCCCCCAAACCAACCTCTACCCCCCCCCCACCTCCCCCTTTCCCCCCCTCGGGCCCCCCCTTCCTTGGTAAAGGAAGGGGGGCGGGGAAAGAGGCGGGAAAAGCCCGCCCGGGACACTGACGGGCATGCGCCGGGACGGCCCCCTCCCCCTCGCCATGTTCCTGGGTGTGTGATGTCATCTTGTGGGTGTGGTTTAGCCCGTCTGGTGGGAGGAGCTAAAACCGGATGTCCCGCCTTGGCAGGGGCGGAGCTTAGACCGGAGGCGGGACTTCCGGTCTAAGCCCCGCCTTAAGTGGCGTGGCCACCTGTCACTTTTGAGTTTGACATAACCTACCATTCCTTACTACTTATGCGCTTGACCCTCCAGATTCACAAATTCTGCATCCACGGATTCAATCATCCACGGTTTGAAAATACCCCAAAACTGTGTCATTGTATACAAGGAACACAATGTTGCTATATCAGGCCCGAATTAATCCATTTCGGCGCCCTAGGCCACACTTTGGAATTACGCCCCCAAACCAACCTCTACCCCACCCCCCCACCTCCTCCTCCTCCTCCTCCTCACGGTGCCGCCCGCCCTCCTTCCTTGAGTCAAGGAAGGAGGGCGCGAGGAGGAGGCAGAGAGAAGCCCCGCCCCCGGGGACACTGACGGGCATGCGCAGCAGGAGGGCGCGAGCGCCTCTGCCTCCTCCGCCATGTTCCTGGGTGCTGCGCATGCTCGGCAGCGGCCCCGGGGGCTTTCCTCCGCCTCCTCCTCTTCACGCCTTCCTTCCTTGACAAGGGGGCAGGGGCGATAGCGAGGGGGGCGCCATTCCCTCCTCCCCCGCCCCTCGCAGCCCCCCTGGCCTCCCCCAAGAGAGAGAGAGAATCATCTCCATGCCGCGCATTGCGGTTTTGTTTCAGCATAATTTTTTGGGGGTCTGTGTGAACTGCGTCCCCCTTGGCTTGCACCCCTAGGCCATGGCCTATGGCAGGGGTGCCCACACTTTTTCAGCGTGCGAGCTACTTATACTAAGACCAAGTCAGAAAGATCTACCAAGAGAGAAGCAGGGCGGAGCCAGGGGAAGGGGCGGGGCTTGGCGGTTATTGGCTCCGCCCCTCCCCCTCTGGTTTCAGCATTTCCACAGCTTCTCCAGGGTAGAAGGGGGTAATACCAAGCCAGTGGTGGCTATCTATGCCACCACTGGCTTGGCATAACCTTCCTGTACCTTGGAGAAGCTCTGGAAATGCTGAAGCTGGTGGAGGGGGCGGAGCTTGGTGGGGCATAGCTCCGCCCCTCCTCCTCTGGCTTGAGCATTTCCAGAGCTTCTCCAGGGTACAGAAAAGTTATGCCAAGCCAGTGGTGGCATAGATAGCCACCACTGGCTTGGCATAACCTTTCTCTACCCTAGAGAAGCAGTGGAAATGCTGGAGCCGGCAGAGGCGGCAGGGCTTAGCGCGGCATGGCTCCGCCCCCTCAGAAGCGCCCAATCCAGCTGGGATCGACCTCCCTCGGTCCCAGGATCGACCAGTCGATCGCGATCGACTTCCTGAGCACCCCTGGCCTAGGGTGGCCTTATGGGTAATCCGGGCCTGTACTATATCATAGAACCTAACCATCCTTAGATATGGATATGTTCTGGAAACAAATCCAGCGGAGAGCAAGGGCTCGCTTTATGCTCCCCAAGAAGCACAGGACACTGTCTCCAACTGAGCCGGACCCTTGGCCCATCTGGAGATTCAGCTCCAGCAACCTCTAGGAAAGAATTGTTCCCAAGACTCTGGAAAGTTCCCTGATGGTCTACCATACATTGGTTGACACCAAAAATTGGGCAAATTTGGCATGTTTAGGATGACATCGTGTCATGGAAGATGCTGTTCCGTTAGCAATGCAGCTTCCGTATCTAGAATGGCCTTGGCCGAGGCAGCCAAACCCGGTGAGTTGGCACTCAAACATGAGCGAGGGAATCGCTAGGGAAAGACCCAGAGCTTTCAGTATTTCACAGATGGAAAAACAGACAAAGCACGATCAGAAAGTCATCAAGGTTATTAAGAGAGACAAACACAAGAGCAAGGGAATGTAAGTGGTGATTCGGGCCTCCAAAGATCTCCATCCAGCTTCATATGTAAGCAGAGGCGGACCAAGCTTTTCCCGGGGGGTACACAAAAAAATTGTGCCTCCCCAGTGCGCATGCGGCAATCTGCGCACGCGCACTGACTCCAAAGCGGGAGCCAGTACGCATGCGCAAAAAGGTCTGCGTATGCGGGAGCGCGCTGGCTGCGCCCGGGCTGCATAGCAAAGGTGCCGCGGCGGCTGCGGGGCTGGCCGCAGAGGCCTGGCCAGCGCGGCCACGGGCAGCGCACCATGGGCGCAGTGGTGGCGGGGAAGCGGCGGGGCGGCGGCCTCCCGGGTGACGCCGCCCCTCTCCGGTGACGTCGCCCTATGCGCCTGCTTCCTTTGTCTAATGGACGAACTGGCCCTGTATGTAAGCTGAAGATGGCGTCCAACCCATGAAGATGTGGTTCCTTTAGGACAGTGTTTTTCAACCTTTTTTGAGCCGCGGCACATTTTTTACATTTACAAAATCCTGGGGCACACCACCAACCAAAATGACACAAAATGACACTCTAACACAGTCATACATATAGTTAATATGTTTTTAAATGTATTTATACACTCAGTGTGAAACCTGGGCCTGTTTCGATGAGCACAAAATAGATATTTTGGCAGGAATGGCAGAAAGACACACACGAAGCTCTTGCTCAACAGCTGTCAGTCTCTCTCTGTTTTTAGTTTTATCGCAGTCAAGCTTGAGAAGCTCATCTCACACAGATATGTGGTTGAAAACGGAGCAATGTCAAAATGGCTTTGTTGGCCAGAATAGGGAACTCCCTGGCAACAGATAACCAAAAACTGTCCAAAGGAAGATCAGCAAATTTTAGCTTTAAACTACGATCTTGTTTCAGTTCAATTTATAGTTAACACACAATCAAAGAGCATCCTGAACTCTTGCAACAAGAAAGGGTATTGGAGGTTCCAATTTCCCACGGTACACCTGATGATCGCTCACGGCACACTAGTGTGCCCCGGCACACTGGTTGGGAAACACTGCTTTAGGATCATCTCCTGACCAAAAAACCAATGTCATCCAAATGTTTTAAAAGTTTAGGGCTTCTAAAGCTCTTCATCTGGCCTTGGATGGTTAACCAAAAATGATCTGAATTTGGTTCCTCTTGGACCCTGTCCTGATAGAACAACCAATGCAGTTGAAACATTTTAAGCTCTTCTTAGGACCTCTAGATTTTTATTTATTTATTTATTTATTCGATTTTATACCGCCACTCCCAAGGCTCGGGGCGGTTTACAAGGAAGATTAAAATTTCAACAACTGTCAAAAGCCTGCCTGAACAAGTGGGTCTTGCATGGTCTACGGAAAGAGCTTAGATCTCGGAGGGCCCGAGTCTCAAGCGGCAGAGGGTTCCATAGCACCGGGCCTATGATGCCCTTTGAGAATGCCCTTTGCCGGGTTTCAGTTAGGTGAAAGGATCTAATACTGGGGATACAAAGAAGATTCAAGACTTCTGACCACAGTAATCTCGGGGGATTGTAAGGGAACAGGCGATCCTTTCGATACACTGGCCCCAGACCATGCAAGGCCTTAAAAGTAAGAACTAACACCTTGAAAGTGATCCTGAATTCAATGCAGATCTCGCAGTATGGGTGTTACATGACAACTCGCAGGCTTCCCTGCGAGAAGCCGGGCAGAGGTATTCTGCACTAGTTTAAGTCTCCGGGTCGCAGTCAAGGGAAGGTCAATGTAAAGAGCATTACAGTAGTCAAGTCTTGAGATGACCGTGGCCTGGAGCACCGAGGCCAGGCCATTCCGGGACAGATAGGGAGCCAGTTGCTTCGCCTGACGCAGGTGGAAAAATGTGGTCCTGCTGACAGTGGAGATTTGAGCCTCCATTGACAGCAGGGGGTCCAAGAGGACGCCAAGGCTTTTTACAGATGATGACGGGCATAATGCCACGCCATCCAGGGTTGGCAGCTGAATCTCTCTATCGCCCGGACGGCCCAGCCATAGAATTTCTGTCTTCGCTGGATTCATCTTCAACCTGCTGGCTCGCAACCATCCAGTAACAGCCTAAAGGCACAGATGGAAATTATTGGGTACGAAGTCCGGCCGGCCCTCCATCCTCAGAATGAGCTGGGTGTCATCAGCGTACTGGTGACACTCCAGCCCATAGCTATGTACCAGTTGAGTGAGTGGTCTCATATAGATGTTAAATAACAAGGGAGAGAGTATGGCTCCCTGAGGGACCCCGCAAGGTAGCGGGAGTCCCTCTGGGGCCAGCCCACCCCTTTGCACTTGCTGCTTCCGATTGCGGAGAAAAGAGGGCAGCCAATTTAAGGCTGTCCTCCTCCGACCACGGCAAGGCGGTGCGTCAAAAGATCCTAATCGACTGTATCAAACGCTGCTGTGAGGTCCAATAACACAAGCAGTGCCGATCCACCTTGATCAAGCTGGCAACGTAGCTGGTCTGTGATGGAGACCAAGACCGTCTCCGTCCCGTGCCCAGAACGGAAGCCGGACAGGAAGGGATCTAGCCCGGCTGTGTCATTTAGGAAAGTGTGCAGCTGCTCCATTGCTGCCCTCTCAATCACCTTACCCAGAAACGATAAATTCGATACAGGTCAGTAATTGGAGGGAACCGAGAGACCTAGACTTGGTATTTTCAGCAATGGAGAGACCACAGCCTCTTTTAACCCCTCTGGAAGGTCTCCATCCGTCCTTGATGGTAAACAAAAGATGGCGTCCAACCCATGAAAATGTGGTGCCTTCTGGATCCTCTCCTGACCAAACAATCAATGTCATTCAAATGTTCGAAGAGTTTAGGGCCTCTGAAGGTCTTCATCTGACCTTGGATGGTTCACCAAAAATGACCTCCTATTGATCAGAATTTGGTTCCTCTTGGAGCCTGTCCTGATAGAACAGCATTTCTCAACCTGGGGGTCGGGACCCCTAGGGGGGGTCGCGAGATGGTGTCAGAGGGGTCACCTAAGACCAACAGAAAACACAGTATTTTCTCTTTGGTCATGGGAATTCTGTGTGGGAAGTTTGGCCCAATTCTGTCGTTGGTAGGGTTCACAATGCTCTTTGAGTGTAGGTGAACTATAAATCCCAGCAACTACAACTCCCAAATGTCAAGGTCTATTTTCCCCCAAACTCCACCAGTGTTCACATTTAGGCATATATGGTATTTCTGCCAAGTTTGGTCCAGCTCCATCATTGTTTGAGTGCTCTCTGGATGTAGGTGGACTACAACTCCAAAACTCCAGGTCAATGCCCAGCAAACCCTCCCAAGTATGTTCTGTTGATCATGGGAGTTCTGTATACCAAGACTGGTTCAATTCAATCATTGGTGGAGTTCAGAATGCTCTTTGATTGTAGGTGAATTGTAAGTCCGAGCAACTGCAACTCCCAAATGATAAAAACAATACCCTCCAACCTCACCTGTATTCAAATTTGGGCATATCAGGTATTTGTGCCAAATGTGGTCAAGTGAATGAAAATACATCAAGTAGATCAGATATTTACATGACGACTCATAACAGTAGCAAAATTACAGTTATGTAGTAGTAACGAAAATAATTTTATAGTTGGGGGTCACCACAACATGAGGAACTGTACTAAGGGGTCGCGGCATTAGGAAGGTTGAGAAACACTGTGATAGAACAACCAATGCAGTCAAAACTTTTTAAGGTCTTTTTAGGAGCTCTAAAGGTCTCCATCCGTCCTTGGATGGTAAACAAAAGATGGCGTCCAACCCATGAAAATGTGGTTCGTTTTGGATCCTCTCCTGACCAAACAACCAATGCCATTCAAATGTTTGAAGAGTTTAGGGCCTCTAAAGGTCTTCATCTGACCTTGGATGGTTAACCAAAAATGACCTCCTATTGATCAGAATTTGGTTCCTCTTGGATCCTTTAAGCTCTTCTTAGGACCTCTAAAGGTCTCCTTTCGTCCTTGGGTGGTAAGACAAAGATGGCGCCCACCCATGAAAATGAGGTTACTCACGAAGCCTATCCTGGCAACTCCATTCGCAGGGTTCAGCCTTACCTTGTCCAGCTTCATGTGCAGATACAACCCAAACAAGGCTGTCCCAACTAGCTGCACAATCACAAAGGCGGAGATGAGGCCCAGGAAGGCCTTCATGGTGATGGTTGAGCTGGAGGTCCTGGGGCTGGAAGGGGAGGACGCGTCTCCGGCTTCCATGCGTCTGGTGCCTTCCAAAGCCTTGGCCGTGTGAGGAGCATCAAGGCTGCCTTGGCTCTTAGGCGCTGCGCAAGGCAATGAGAAAGGTAGCACATCATTGTGCCTGCCCACAACTTCCTGGGGAACAATCGCATCTTCCATTGTGGGGAGATTTGTTCACAATCTTCTCCCACAACAACAGCACAAACAAATCGCTGTTTCGACTTGGCATTTGAGGCTCACATCAATTGTGACCCAAAAAGGGTGTGCGTGCTGCTCTTTCATTAGTTCATCCCGTCTTCTTTACTGCCATTCTTTCCTCGTCTTTGTCTCTTTTCCCATGATCTCCGTCTGTGATCATAAGACAAAAGAGTAAGATCAGATGGAGACCCCTGCTAAGTAAAGCTCCATGCAACCTGACCGTGAGAATGAAGTTGGCGGCAGAAGCACTCATAGATGTAGGGCTTTATCACACTAGCACACTATGTTGCGACAGTCATGTTAGTGTAGAGCAGGGGTGCTCACACTTTTTTTCAGCATGGGAGCTACTGATTAAAAAACCAAGTCCCAAAGATCACCTACCCAGAAATGTAAAACATATAACTATTTACTTATTTATATATTTATATTTATTATTCATTTTTATGTACCGCTCCTTCCAGCAGGCTTGGGGCAGTTTACATAAATAGAAGTTATAAAACATCAACATTTCAATTTAATAACAACTATATAAAACAGAGCATAAAAATCCATCCAACCACCCCATTTCTCCCACACTGCCATATTACCACACATATTATCAGCCAGAAAGTAAGGAGAGAGGCAGTTGAACTGCAAGGCCATTTAATACTCAGCAAGGTAAACAAAGGGGCATGCATAAATACATCCAACCACCCCATTTCTCCCACACTGCCATATTACCACACATATTATCAGCCAGAAAGTAAGAAGAGAGGCTTTTGAACTGGGTAAGGCCATTTAATACTCAACACTGCATAAATACATCCAACAACCCCCATTCTCCCACACTGCCATAAACAAGGCCATTTAATACTCAACAAGGTAAACAAAGGGGCATGCATAAATACATCCAACCACCCCATTTCTCCCACACTGCCATATTACCACACATATTATCAGCCAGAAAGTAAGAAGAGAGGCTTTTGAACTGCAAGGCCATTTAATACTCAACAAGGTAAACAAAGGGGCATGCAAAATACATCCAACCACCCCATTTCTCCCACACTGCCATATTACCACACATATTATCAGCCAGAAAGTAAGAAGAGAGGCTTTTGAACTGCAAGGCCATTTAATACTCAACAAGGTAAACAAAGGGGCATGCATAAATACATCCAACCACCCCATTTCTCCCACATTTCCATATTCCCCAACATATATTTCTCAAGGAACAAAGCAAGCAGAGAGGCTTTGGAACTAAAAGGCCATTTTTAAACATTAAAAATAAACAAAGAGACATGCCACAGAACAATCAAGCACCCACCCCAAAGTAAAAAAAAACGACCTTTGAGATGCGGTAAGGAAATGACCCCAAAGTGTCCTTCTTCTTCTCCTCCGTCGTTGCTCCTATTTCCACGCCGCCAGCATGCGTACCACCTCCAAGAGCTCACGAGAAGTCAAAGAGGCAGAATGGGCTCTTCTGCGCATGCGTGCGGGGCCAGCCATGCATCACGTCATCCAGGCCCGCCCCCTTTGGTCTCCTATGACTCTGAGTGGCTGGAGAAGGACGGGGGGAGGAATCCAAAAGCGGGGGTCCACTCGGCCTCTTGGACTCTGGAGCTTTTGGAGGCGGCGCGCGAGCAGGGAGGAGCAACGATGGAGGACTTCTTTGCAGCGTGCAGGGGCGCGTGAAGAGGACCAACAGCAAAAAACCTGGTCAGGGGCCTGAAGATAACCAGGATGAGGCCTGAAGATCACCCTGGTGATCCCGATCACCGTTCTGAGCACCCCTGGTGTAGATAATGAATGTGTATCAAATTGGGAACGTTCAACGTGCCATTCTCTCCCCTTTATTATTTAACATGGGGTCAGTGTACCTGCGGGACCGCCTTGTCCCATACCATCCCACCAGATCACTGCGCTCCGAAGAGCTAAATCTCCTGGACATCCCAAATGTGAGGACCTACCACCTGTCCGCAACCCGCCGCCGGGCTTTCTCTGTTGCAGCCCCTACCATGTGGAACGCACTGCCCGCCGGCATCCGTGCCACCCAGGGCCTCCTCCCGTTCAGGAGAGCAGTTAAGACATTGCTGTTCCAACAAGCCTTCGGAGTTAGCTAAACTGTAGCTCGCACCACCTAGCCGTCAGCCCACTGTGACCTCATTTTTTATTTCAACTATTCTAATTGTAATTCCATCTTAATGGTATTAGTGTGGCTTATGAGTTATCTGACAATTGTATTTTACGAACTGTTGTAAGTCGCCCCGAGCCGTTGGGGGGGCGACAGACAAATGCGAAATAATAAATAAATAAATAAATAAATAAAACATCTATATGCGACCACTTGCTGGTCTGATCCAAAGCTTTGGGCTGGAATGTTATCAGTACGCTGACGACACCCAGCTCATTCTGAAAATGGAAGGCCGGCCGGACTCCGTACCCTCTTGTTTCCAACAGTGCCTTGAAGCCGTTACTGGTTGGCTGCGTGCCAGTAGATTGAGGGTGAACCCAGCAAAGACGGAGATACTGTGGCTGGGCCACCCAGTGGGGGGAGGTGGGGAGGCACCGACTGCCTAGCTTGGATGGCGAGGCATTATGCCTGACATCCTCAGTTAAGAGCCTTGGGGTCATCTTAGACCCCTTGCTGTCGATGGAGGTCCAGGTCTCCACCGTCAACAAAACCGCTTTCTTCCATCTGCGGCAAGCTAGGCGTCTGGCCCCCGCTACTTATCCAGAGTCGACCTGGCCGGGGTGCTCCAAGCCATGGTCATCTCGAGACTGGACTACTGTAACGCCCTTTACATTGGCCTGCCCTTGTCAGTGATCCGGAAACTGAAGCTCGTCCAGAATGCCACTGCACGACTTCTCACTGGGGCTCCAGTGAGAAGTCACATAACATCTATCCTCCAGCAGATCCATGGGCTACTGGTCGAGCACCGGATCACCTTCAAGGTGATGGTGTTAACCTTCAAGGCCTTGCATGGTCTGGGGCCGCTGTATCTGAGGGACCGTCTTACCCCTTACCAACCCCAGAGGTCACTTCAATCCAAACAAATGAATCTCCTGAAAGTGCCAACTTTTAAAGCAATCCGTCTCACATCAACCCGGCGCAGAGCCTTTTCTGTAGTGGCGCCGTCAATCTGGAACACCCTTCCAAGTGATGTGCGGGCCTTGCATGATCTACTCTCTTTCCGCAAGGCCTGCAAGACCCACCTTTTCCGGCTAGCCTTTGATCGCTAAGCGGGAAAATCTTTATTGGTCTAGTTTAATATGTTGTTTTTCCTGTGATGCTTTTATATGTTTGTAAGCCACTCCGAGCCCTCGGGGAGTGGCGGCGTACAAGTCCAAATAATAAATAAATAAATAAATCACATGTTGTTTCCTTAGCACAATGATCCTCAACCTTCCCAATGCCGTGACCCCTTAATACAGTTCTTCATGTTGTGGTGACCCCCAACCATAACATTATTTTCACTGCTACTTCATGACAGTAATTTTGCTATTGTTATAAATCAGGGCTGTCCAATTTCTACCAGGTCCAGGGCCGGAATAGAGGTCACTGATGACCTCGGGGGGCGCTCGGCCCCGCCCCCAGGCCCCGCCCCCAGGCCCCGCCCTCTCCTAAAGCTGTCATTCTCCCGGGCAGCGCGTCACAGGCCTGGCGTGACGCGCTGCCCTTTGGCGCCGCCTACCCTCCTTTCAGCGGCCCCCGCCTTCCTAGGGCGGGAGCCGCCAGAAAGAAGCGGCGCCAAGGGCAGCGTCACAGGGCCTGGCGTGACGCGCTGCCCTTGGCGCCGCCTACTCCTTTTCGGGCGTGGAGAGGGACGGAGGGAGCGGTGCAGGGAGGAGGAGCTAGCTCTCTTCCTCCTCCCTGCCCCGCCTCTCCCCCCCCCGCCGCAATTTTTTTAAAAAAATTTGAATTTTAAAAAAATTTAAAAATGTGGGGGCATAGCTGGGGCCGTGCCCAACAGACTAGGGGGGCCGGATTCGACCCCAGGGCCGGCAGTTGGACAGCCCTGTTATAAATCGTAACATAAATATATGATATGCAGGATGTATGGGCATTGACCTTGATTTTTGGAGTTGTAATTCATCTACATCCAGAGACCACTGCATGCCCGGATTACCCATAAGGCCAATGAGGCCGTGGCCTAGGGGTGCAAGCTGAGGGGGGGCACAGATCACGGACCAAAAAAAACTGGTCCATGCCCTTCTTTCCCCCTTTCTCATGCTCCTCCTCGCTCCTTCTCCCGGCAAAGTCTCTACTCCGTCCCCAGGGTCTGGCTCTCTTGCCTTCGGGAGCAGCTCTCTCTCTCGTTCTCTCTCGCGCTCTCTCTCGCACGCGTGCACTCTCTCTCTCTTCGCGCCTCTCGCACCTGTGCGCCTCTCTCTCTCTCTCTCTCTCTCTCTCTCTCTCTCTCGCTCACTCGCGCTCTCTCTCGTGTGCGCCTTTGGAGCGAGTTTGCACCCGCTGCGCTCTCCCCAAGTCTCCCGACTCCCGAGGAGACCTTCAGAGCACAGCGGAGCATTCCAGCCAGTGGGAATGGGGCCCTTGGTGGCGGGATAGTGTCTACTCGCCTTTCTCTTCTGCTCCAGAGGCGCCATGGCAAAAGCCAGCCAAGAGTGGTGTGTGTGTGTGTGTGTGGGGGGGTAAAGGTTGGCTGGGGGCATAATTCCAAAATGTGGCCTAGGGCACAAGAAGTTGTTAATCCGGGCCTGGACCACTGTGGACTCAAACAATGATGGATATGTCCCAAACTTGGCACGTATACTCAATATTCCGAAATGTGAATTTTTGAAGAAAATAGACCTTGACATTTGGGACTTGTAGTTGCTGGGATTTATCGTTCACCTACAATCAAAGAGTATTCTGAACCCCACCAATGATAGAATTGGGCCAAACTTCCCACACAGAACCCCCATGACCGACAGAAAATGTATGATGGTCTTTGGCAACCCCTCTGACTCTCCCCTCATCCCCCTTCCCATCGGGATCCTGACGCCCAGGTTGAGAAATGGACAAAGTGGCACAGGGATTGGCAAAGGGTAACCTATGACAGTGTTTCCACATGGCCCTTTAGGTTCACATTCACAAATTGAAATTGAATCCAGAAAATGACAGAAAATGCACTCTGGTCACAGTAATACCAAATAGGGCATATGACTTTTTAAATGTGTTGGATGGGGTTACACTCAGTGAAGAAACCTGTTCGGTCTGTTGTGATCCTGGACTCATAGCTGAGCCTGGAACCCCAGGAATGGCGGTGACAAGGGGACATTTGCTCAGTTAAAACTTGTCGCCAGCTGAGAAAATGCTTGGGAAGTCTGACTTGGCCACGGTGGTCCATGCTCTGGTTACATCCCGTATAGATTACTGCAATGCTCTACGTGGGGTTGCCTTTGAAGACTGTTCGAAGCTGCAAGTAGTCCAGGGACAGCAGCCAGGTTGATAACAGGAGCGCCATTCAGAGAGCGTACAATGCCCTCTGTTGTGCCAGCTCCACTGGCTGCCAGTTTGCTATTTGGGAGTTCAAAGTGCTGGTTTTGGCCCCTAAAGCCCTAAACGGTTCTCCAACTTACCAATGATAAAACGGGCATCTCCCCCTATGAACCATCAAGATGTTTAAGATCTCTCCGGGGAAGGCCCTGGCTCGCCTTCCCAATTCATGGCGAGGGAGGCGGTAGATGAGTGGGACAGGGCCTTTTCAGTGGTGGCTTCTTAGGTTTGGAACGTTCTCCCTAGAGACACACTCAGATCGGCCCCCTCCCTCCTGACCTTCTGGAGAAAGTCAAGACCTGGCTATTTGAGCAGGCATTTCCTGATGAAATATAAGGCTTAATTAGATATATGGAATGACACGATGCGATGGAAATTGATTTCAACATGACGCTGAGACTGCAATTGTATGTTTTTAATTGTTAATTTGTTATTATATGGTTTTAGGGGGTTGCCTTGTTGCTGTGTTGTATTGAGGGCAGAGACTGCCTGTGTAAAGCGTCCCGAGGGGCTGAGAGGGGCGGTATAGAAACGTGACAAATAAATAAATAAATATTCTGGTCCTCATTTTTTTAAAAAAAACACTGTGATTTTGTGCCATTTTTCACATCTCTAAGCTTCAACAATTTCAGCCCCTGAAATCTGGTGCCTCATCAAACTACAACTCAAAGGAATCCATAGCATTGAGCCCTGGCAGACAAAGCGGCATCAAACTGGATTCATTCTATGGTGTAGATCAGGAACTGGCAAATTTTGGCCTTCCAGGTGTTTGGGACTTCTCTCTGCCCCGGAGTGTGGTGGCGGCTCCTTCTTTGGAAGCTTTTAAACAGAGGTTGGGTGGCCATCTGTCGGGGGAGGAACTCGGTGCCTCCCCAAGCTTCAGTGCCTTGGGAAAAGTGAGAGAAAGCACAAGATGTTTCCAAAGCGATGGTCACGGAATCAAGGTTTGGCTTCCCGGGGCTTCTCTACCTCACCTTTGCATTGCTGAACATCCAGATGTGTCTCACTGATAAGCCTTCACCTGACTTTCCAGGTTGAGTCAAGAGAAAAAAGGCTCCTCCTTGAGTCAGGGAGGTACAATAATCGGGCGAGGGGTTCCCAGAAATCCTCCGTGAGCAAACCAGAAGCTCTTTCATCAGGCGGCATCACGGGGCCGCGCCGTGCCTCATGGGTTGCTCTGCTTCAAGGTGTCAAACCTCAGCTCCTTTGCGTAGAAAACTCTTCAGTTGTGGTTGCGCACCTTTTGGACGCCGTCAGGCTTGACTCAGCAGGAGCCGGTATGAAGCTGGCACCAGGCCCGGATTAACCCCTTTTGGCACCCTACGCCAGTGTTTCCCAACCAGTGCGCCGGGGCACACTAGTATGCCATGAGCGACCATTGGGTGTGCCTTGGGAAATTGGAACCTCCAGGAAAGGGGGAGAGTCTAGTGTGTTGAAGGATAAAAACCATAAGAAACGTACCTCGATAAAGGGACAAAATTACAAACACCCCCTCCCCACCCGTTGTCTACTTGGTCTCTCCTCTCCATGCATTGGGAAGGCCCGCCTCCCTTTCCCCAAGTAGAGACCTCCTCTTGCCTCCTGGGGTTCTGTGTGGGAAGTTTGGCCCAGTTCTATCATTGGTGGGGTTCAGAATGCTCTTTGATTGTAGGGGGCCGCCTATAAATCCCAGCAACTAGAACTCCCAAATGTCAAGGTCTATTTCCCCTGAACTCCATCTGCGTTCATATTTGGGCATATTGAGTATTCATGCCAAGTTTGGTCCTGATCCAACATTGTTTGAGTCCACAGTGCTCTCTGGATATAGGTGAACTACAACTCCAAAACTCAAGGTCAATGCCCACCAAACTCTTATAGTATTTTCCCTTGGTTATGGGAGTTCTGTGTGGGAAGTTTGTGTCTTTCTACCATTCCTGCCGGGATATCTATGTTGAGTTCATCGAAACAGGCCCAGGTTTCACACTGAGTGTATAAATACATTTAAAAAACATATTAACTATATGTATTAATGTGTTAGGGTGTCATTTTTGTGTCATTTTGGTTGGTGGTGTGCCCCAGGATTTTGCAAATGTAAAAAGTGTGCCGCAGCTCAAAAAAGGTTGGGAAACACTGCCCTAGGCTACACTTTGGGATTACGCCCCCAAACCAATCTGGGATCCTCGAGCCGGCTGGCCGGCCGGCAGGAAAGCCTACTACCTCGACCAAGCCCTCCCGTACAGGCCAGGGCCAAGACCGCCCCTGCCTCCCTCCTCTCCTCCCGCTGGGTGTTTTGGCCACTCGTTCCGCCCAGACGCAGCAGGCGCCTTCCTTCTTCTCCTCAGCCGCTGAAGCCACCTCAGGCATTACCCCTCTCTCTCGCCGCTTTCCCGCTTCACCAAGAAGAGACCCCCCCCTCCTCCGCCATCCCACTGACACACAGCCCGTGACCACGCCCCGCCCACCGAGAGCCCCCATTGGCAGAAGGTGCCGCTCTGCAGCTTTGATTGACGGGTTGCCAAGAAAGGCTGGGAGGCTGGGGCGAGGAAGGCCTGTCAGAGGGAGTGGTCTCTGCACGCCTGAAGGGGAGGGCTTCCCTCCGCCTCCTTCCCCAATTCCTCAGCCTTGGGCACGAGGAGGATGAGGCAGAGGGCGGCCCGGAGGCCAAGCACGAGCCAGCAGCCCCATCTCTGCCTCCTGCCCAATTTCAGCGCAACAGGACAGAGAGTCCTGGGTGGCACCCGCCTCCTTTCCCAGCCCTTTGTTTCCCGCCTTTGCTGCCTCCTCAGTGGAGAGAGAGAGAGAGAGAGAGATCTCATGCCCCAGGCCGCCGCCGGACCCTCTCCCCGGCCCAAGTGGAGGAGGCCTCCCTTTGGGGCAGGCACCTGCAGCCGGGCATGCTCTCCTCTGCTGGTGCCCGTCTGGGAAGGAGGGAGACCTCGCTGGAGGTTTCCTCCCAGAAGCACGCTCTCCTGACGTTTCGCCCTCAGGGGTGGGCTGAGACAACTTTGAGGGGGGGGGAGTCTGAGATGTGCGCCCCCTTCGGCTTGTGCCCCTACGCAATGGCCTAGGGTGGCCTTATGGGTAATCCGGGCCTGTCCATGAAGCAGGCCCGGATTAGCACCTTTTGGCGCCCAAGGCCAAAAGAAGCCCCGCCGCCCCCAGGGGCGGGGAAGCCACGCCCACAGGTCGGGGAAGCCCCGCCCACAGCCAAGAAAGCCCCGCCCCCAGGATGGGGAAAGCCCCACCCCAGGGCGTGCTGCGCATGTGGCAGCGGCCCGAGGGTCCTCCTTCCTTCCTTCAGTGAAGGGAGGGAGGGGGAACCGAGGAGGAGCAAGAGGCGGCACTAAGGGGCGCAGCGTCAGAGGCCTGGCTGTGACGCGACGCCCCTAGCGCCACCTCTTGCTCATCCTCGGTTCCCCCCTCCCTCCCTCCCTTCGTTAACTTGAGTGAACGAAGGAAGGGAGGGGGGAAAGGAGAAGGAGCAAGAGGCGGGGCGAAGGGGCGCCGCGTCAGAGGCCTGGCTGTGAGGCGGCGCCCCTGGCTCCGCCTCTTGCTCCTCGTTCGGGGGTCCTATTCTGCCGCCCCCCAATTTGTGCTGCCCGAGACCATGGCCTCGGGTGGCCTCATGGGTAATCCAGGCCTGCCATGAAGAAGGCAATGGAGCGGAGAAGAAAAGGACTGGTCTTGGCTGCAAGAGGAAGGAAACAAGGGCTCCGTCCGACTCTCTTTTCCCTTCCCTTTGGAGCCCAGACCGGCTGAACTTTCCTCCTCTGAACTAGCTCCCATATTTCCATCTCCATTGGTAAGCAATGGCAGGCTTTAAAGTGGCCATGGGACCTTTGCGGGTGGAGAGGAAAGAGCAAAAGGGGGTGCCCCTGTTCCCCATCTGGAAAGGGATACATGCCCACATCAGTCACACGTGCATGCATGCATGTTCCTAACCAGATGCCAGGCAAAGATTTATCCCAAAGACTCCAATACTTTAGCCCAGGGTTAGGAAACCTATGGCTCGGGAGCCAGACGGGGCTCTTTTCATGATTGCATCTGGCTCTTCCTGTTCCTTCCTTTCTCCTACTTTCCTTCCCATTCTCTTCTTCCTTTTCCCCCCTCTCTCCCCTTCCTTCTTTCCTCCATTCTCCCTCTTCCTTCCTTCCTTTCCCCTTTCTCCCTTCACCCTTTCCTTCTCTCCTTCCTTTCCTCCCTTTCTCCCCTTCCTTCTTTCCTCCATTCTCCCTCTTCCTTCCTTCCTTCCTCCTTCCTTTCTCCCCTTCACCCTTTACTTCTCTCCTTCCTTTTCCCTCCACCCTCCCCTTCCTTCTTTCCTCCATTCTCCCTTCCTTCCTTCCTCTTCCTTCCTTACTCCCTCACCCTTTACTTCTCCCTTCCTTTTCCCTCCCTTCCCCTCCTTCTTTTTCCTCCATTCTCCCTCTTCCTTCCTTCCTCCTTCCTTTCTCCCCTTCACCCTTTCCTTCTCTACTTCCTTTCCCTCCCTTTCTCCCCTTCCTTCTTTCCTCCATAATATCTTCCTTCCTTCCTCTTCCTTCCTTTTTTTCTCCCCCTTCACCCTTTCCTTCTCTCCTTCCTTTTCCCTCCCTCTCTCCCTTCCTTCTTTCCTCCATTCTCCCTCTTCCTTCCTTCCTCTTCCTTCCTTTCTCCCCTTCACCCTTTCCTTCTCTACTTCCTTTCCCTCCCTTTCTCCCCTTCCTTCTTTCCTCCATAATCTCTTCCTTCCTTCCTCTTCCTTCCTTTCTCCCCCTTCACCCTTTCCTTCTCTCCTTCCTTTTCCCTCCCTCTCTCCCCCCTTCCTTCTTTCCTCCATAATCTCTTCCTTCCTCTTCCTTCCTTCCTTTCTCCCCCTTCACCCTTTCCTTCTCTCCTTCCTTTTCCCTCCCTCTCTCCCCTTCCTTCTTTCCTCCATAATCTCTTCCTTCCTCTTCCTTCCTTCCTTTCTCCCCCCTTCACCCTTTCCTTCTCTCCTTCCTTTTCCCTCCCTCTCTCCCCTTCCTTCTTTCCTCCATAATCTCTTCCTTCCTTCCTCTTCCTTCCTTCCTTTCTCCCCTTCACCCTTTCCTTCTCTCCTTCCTTTTCCCTCCCTCTCTCCCCTTCCTTCTTTCCTCCATAATCTCTTCCTTCCTCTTCCTTCCTTCCTTTCTCCCCTTCACCCTTTCCTTCTCTCCTTCCTTCTTTTCTCCATTCTCCCTCCTCCTCCCTCCCTCTTTCTTCCTTTCTTTCTCCCCCTTCACCCTTTCCTTCTTCTCCCCTTCCTTCTTTTTTCCATTCTCCCTCCCTCTTCCTTCCTTCCTTCCTCTTCTATTCTTTTCCCCCAAGTCTTCCTTTCCTTCTCCTTCCTTCCTTTTCACTTCCCTCTCTCCCCTTCTTTCTTTTCTTCTTTTCCCTTCATTATTTTACTTTTTCCTCACACCCTTTCCTTTCTTTTCCCCACCCTTTCCTTTCCTCCCTTCCTATTTCCTTCTTTCCCCCCCTCCTTGTCTCTCTCCTGCTTTTCTTTTCTTCCTTTTCCATAGTTTGTTCTTCTTTTCTTCCTTCCTCTCCCCCTCTCTCCTTTATTTCCTCTGTCTGTCAGTCTGTCTTTCTTTCTTTCTTTCCCCCTTCCTTCCTTCCTTCCTTCCTTCCGCCTTCTCTTCCTTCCCAGAGTCCTGAGCGTGCCTTTTGCAGAGCCAGGTCTGAATTGTCCTGTCATTCTGCCCGGGGGAATCCTTTTCTCGTCGTATGTACGTCTATACTCACATTTAGTTGAATTCAGTCTTAAAATATATTATATATATCAGGGCTGTCCAACTGGCGGCCCAGGGGCCGTATGCGGCCCCCAGCCCCTTCCCTGAGGCTCCCCAAGCTTTTAAATAAATAAATAAATAATAATAATATTTTAAAAAATTACCCACTTCTGGGTTCCGGAGCAAGTATCGCGAGACTACGGAAGCCACACGGGATTTCGCTCTCAACGCGAGATCACGCCTGCGTTGGAGCGAAATCCCGTGTGGCTTCCATAGTCTCGCGATACTCCTGTTGCCAAAATCTCGGCTACTTAATCCCTGCGGCCCGCGCAGGCTGATTTGGACCTTCTCGGCTGCTGCCTCGTTCGGTCGTCGCCTCTGCTCGTGGTCCGGCTACTCCTGGATCCTGCGGCGTTTGGGAAGGTAGGCTAACCTTTATGTCATTATTATGTAATTGTGTATGGATGCCCCTGTATTCCCTCCCTGCATTTCCCCTTAGTAAAAGATTATATTTGATTGTATGGATGCCTCTTATGAGCCGGGAGGGGGGTGGGGCGGGGCGGGGTGGGGGCGGGTGGGGGCGGGGGGGGCCGGAGCCAGGGGCAGACCCTTTGGCCCCCCAGGTCATCAGTGACCGGAATTCAGGCCCCTGGGCTGGTAGAAGTTGGACAGCCCTGATATCTATTATATGGCTCTCACTTAAATACATTTCCAAATATTTTGCTTTTATGGCTCTCTGAGTCAAAAAAGGTTCCCGACCCCTGCTTTAGCCAAATGACCCTAAAACGCCTTATCATCCCCTGTTTGGGGACATCAGTGCATCCCCACCACTTTACTATGGAAATGAGTAGGACCTTGTCAACTCGGATGCTCACTTGACCTAATTGCGGGATTATGTTTTTGCTTTTTCCCTGTCGATAAGCAGATTGTGAAAATTGATACGCTCGGGGCCCGCGGCCTTCTATGGAAATACTGATCCCGGTTGTTTATGACAACGCTTTGTAGGTTTTGATGCCGCTCGCAGGAGAGTGAAGGCAGCGCAAAGGATGTGGTTGCCGGGTAGAAGCAAACTTCTTCTTCTTCTTGACTTTGTTTGTTGGCTACTTCAAGCCAGAGTTGCGGATCCCACAGAGGCTTTACCGCCTACGGAGAAGCGAGCGCAAGCACGTTGTGTCGGAAGCGGCATCGGTTTTGGAGCGGTAGGGCTGTCCCTCCCAAACCCGGAGCACGTGGCAAGACACCAAGTGACCGTTAAGGTGTTATGAAACCGTGATAACTCTGCAGTGTAGATATGGTTCGGATCCCTCATGGGGTTTCTCCGAATGAGACAACATTTTGGGCACCACAACTGTAGGGAGATGTTGACAAGCTGGAATGTATCCAGAGGAGGGCAACTAAAATGATCAAGGGTCTGGAGAACAAGCCCTATGAGGAGTGGCTTAAAGAGCTGGGCATGTTTAGCCTGAAGAAGAGAAGGCTGAGAGGAGACATGATTGCCATGGATAAGTATGTGAGAGTAAGTCATAGGGAAGAGGAGGGAGCAAGCTTGTTTTCTGCTGCCCTGGAGACTAGGACGCAATGGAGCAATGTCTTCAAACTACAAGAAAGGAGATTCCACCTGAACATGAGAATGAACTTCCTGACTGTGAGAGCTGTTCAGCAGTGGAACTCTCTGCCCCTGAGTGTGGTGGGGGCTCCTTCTTTGGAGGCTTTTAAACAGAGGCTGGATGACCATCTGTCAGGGGTGCTTTGAATGCAATTTTCCTGCTTCTTGGCAGAAAGGGGTTGGACTGAATGACCCGCGAGTTGTCTTCCAACTCTATGATTCTATGATTCTGCAGATTGGGCAAGTCATAAATAACTTGAAGTCACACAAAGAAAGCTCTCATTGTCAAGTCTAATGACATTTCCTTGCGCAGTTGCGCTATGCATGCATGACATATTATTTCCCACAGTGCAACAAATGTATTCTGCTGATAGCAGAGTTTTCCATTACACCTTGCGATGATGCATTTTGGTTATGCACTGCCCTTTACAGCTGTACATCAAACATTATGCAATTAGATAACTGCACCCAGGAGCCCCCAGTGGCACAATGGGTTGAACTATGCCTGGGCAAACTTCGGCTCTCCAGGTGTTTTGGACTCCAACTCCCACAATTCCTAACAGCCGGTAGGCTGTTAGGAATTGTGGGAGTTGGAGTCCAAAACATCTGGAGGGCTGAAGTTTGCCCAGGCCTGGTTTAAACCCTTGTGTGGGCAGGGCTGAAGGCTAACTGGTTGGAGGTATGAATCCAGGAAGAGGACAGATGAGCTCCCTCTCTCAGCTCCAGCTCCCCTGCAGGGACATGAGAGAAACCTCCCACAGGGATAGTAAAACATCAGAACATTTTGGAGACTGCTGGGCAACGTCCTTGCAGACGGCCAATTCTCTCACACCAGAAGCAACTTCCAGTTTCTCAAGTCACTCCTGACACGAAAAAGAAAATATATGTTGAGCACTGTTGATATCATCGAAAGCAGCAAAAGAAAAGGAGGAGGAGCCCCCTCGTCGTCTTAATCATCTTCATATGCCACTTCTTCTCTTAAAAGAGACTCAAAGTGTTGTAACTCAGATGCCAATTAGAGCCAAGCCCAGATGTAAAAGGGGGTAACAAAAGGTTTATTTCACAAGGAATGGGAATGGGACTAACAAGTATATGTATGGTACTTACCTTGAAATGCAATGATTATTGATGTATATATTTCGTTCTGAATAATATTGATGAACTAGAGACTTTCGTATTGATTATTGCCTATATTTACTGGATAGACTCGTTTTTCGCTCCTTTTTTCTGATAATAGCAGGAGCCAGCTCTTTCCAAAAGGGTATTTCCCCCTTGGGCCAAAACTGGTTTTTGCTAATCAATAAATCAAGGCCTCTGGGTTTCGCCTACCTTGGGGTATGGATTAATCGGCAAAACTATTTCTATATTTCATAAACAGCCACCTCTATCAGCCTCGGAAACTGGTACATGGCTACAGCTTCTTCATTTGTTTACCATCCAAAGAACTGAGACCCTGCAGCAATATATTAATCTGTGTCTGTGAAACAGAGAAAAACACAGATGAGGACATTTGATCATCAACCAAGACACAATAGAATGGCTCAGCCTGAGAACAGGAGGGTTCTTGCTGGACGCTTGGCCACTTGATCTACATATTTAATCCCATCAAAGTGTTTTTCTGCCTTCATTGTTCTACTCATCTCTCACTTCTTCGCCCCCATTGGCTGGAAACCGAAAGAAGATGCAGCCAGCCAGCCAGATTCCATCCAATCAACACAAAGCTGGTCTGGGGGCGGAAAGTGGGAAATTCGAATCTGTAACCTTATAAAATGGCATGTATTTTGAATGTAACTTTATGACTGCTTCGCGGCAAGGATATTGCGGCTGTCACCCTCTTCAGGTGAGGAGAAATAAAGACCTCGGTGGCTTTTCTTCAACTTTTGGTGAGATTTCTTTGGGAAACAATTGGGGTGGGATCTCTGCGTCCTACTTTACTCACCAAGGGTTTTCGACCCCTCTTTGGGCACTAGGGCTCTTGCCCCTTTTGGGCAGGGCCAACCCAAATTCTGTTCGGTATCACAACTGTCTTTCGGGTTGCAAAGGTCAACAACAAGCTACACAAAATGGGCCGGAAGCTCACTCCAACCCAGGCTGGCTTCGAACTCATGATCTTTCGGTCAGTAATGTCTACAAGGGAAACAGGTCTCTGGCAATTTGGGGGAAGAAGCCATGATGCTTAAACTGGAAGACGACTGCCATAAAGGCTCAATACTTTCATGCCTCCAAGGGAATGGCATCAGATGTCAATCACTGGCTCTCTGTCCAAGCACATTTGTGTCTTTGTCACTTACATTCACAGAAAGATGTTTCCCGTTTCAGTCTCTCAACTTTTGAGGATTTGGTTTGCGGTATTGCGAGGCGGTCGGTCGTTCGTTCTTGGAGAAGACGGCGAAAGGGTCTTAGCTGAGCTGCTAGCTGCTCCGAATGGCAAGTCTTTTGGGTTTCTTCCCAAAGGATTCAGCCTCACTTTGGTACTCCCTAGTCTTCTGTGAAATCCTAGCAAGCGAACGGGGGCCTCCTGGCTCTCTGCGTTGGGATTTCGGCTCCATTTTGAATGCAAAGTCATCTCCAGTTCCTTCGGAAGCGGGTCGCAGTTCATGAGAACAGTGAAACATCGGTAAAACTGGGAAGGAAAGAAATCCAACACAGAAATTCCCCGTTAAAAATAGTTCCTGGAACGAAATTTTGAAAGTTTTGTTAGAGTTCTGAAATGTTCACCACCAGAACTTTAATAACACTGTAGAAGCAAAGCACCAGCGCCACCTAGTGTTCACCACCAGACTTTAGTTTTGTAAGTACTTTAGAAACATTTAGAACAGGGGTGCCCACACTTTTTCGGCATGCGAGCTACTTTTAAAACAACCAAGTCAAAAAGATCTACCTTCCACGCGCGTGCACCTTCCGTACGGTGCACTTTTCAAGCGTGCACATCTTTCGCATGGCGCTCCTTCCACGGGGCATTGCGGGAACGAGGGAGCGCCTTCCGTGAGGCATTGAGGGAATGAGGGAGCGCGAGGCGGGGCCTCCGGCGGCCCCGCCTTGCGCTTCCACCCAGGGGCGGTCTAAGGTAATTTTAAATGGTAGGCGAACATTCTTTTGGCGCCCCAAAAAAAAAAAAAACATTATTCCCCCCATGTAAAAACAAATATACAATTATAATACCACAATACCATTAGTAGTATTATATTGTATCAATGTATATACAATATATTATAGTGCATACTCCTACTATATTATAACATAATTATACTACATGACAATATAATTATATTATAATATATTGACATTATAATATAATGTAACATTCTATTATATTATTATTATAAAATAATAAAATTATTTATTTAAATAAAATTATCCTCTACTAAATATTTTCATTACTCCTATAAAACTCAAATAACCCAAAATAAAAGTAAAATAAAATATTATATATTACTATTTTGTACAATACCACTATACTGCAATATTGTTTGTAATATTACATGTAATATAAAATATATCATCATTCTATTGTTATATTGTATTTGTATTATATTCTATGACAATATTAAGCAGAACTGTATAATAATCAACAAGAAATGCAATGTAAATGCATCAAAATCAGAATCTATTACCTACCACCCGTCTCATAATTCATAGGAGTCTCCCATAAGTCCAAAATTAGGATCCCAATGTAAATGTCTGAGGAACATCGGCAGGGCCAGGATGGCGCCCCATGCAGTCAGGATGGCGCCCCCTTCCCAGATGGCGCCCTAGGCGGCCGCCTACTTGGCCTATCTTGTAGGACCGCCCCTGCTTCCACCCTGCCTCTCTCTCGTCCGGAAGCAACCGTGCAGCCTCTGCTGCCGGCGAGAGAGAGGCAGGGCGGAGCACAAGGCCCCGCTTCATGCTCCCTCATTCCTGCAATGCCCTGCGGAAGGAGCGCCGCGTGGAAGGTGCACATGTGCAGATGGTGCGTGCGCATGGAAGGTGCGCCGCGCGCAGAGCAGAAGCACTCCATCCAGCTGCGATCGACCTCCTTTGGACCCGCGATCGACTGATCAATCACGATCGACTTCGTGGGCAGCCCCGATTTAGAACCATGATTTCTCCGGCCTAAAATTTACCTTTACTTTACTAGTCCAACCCCATTCTGCCATTCAGGAAAAGCACAATCAAATTCTACACTGCTACTTCAAGTCCCACAATTCCTAACAGCTGTTGGAAAAGCTTCACCGATTTATTGTCAAAGGCTTTCATTACCATAATCACAGGGTTGCTGTAAGTTTTTCGGGCAGAAGCATTCTCTCCTGACATTTCGCCAGGGTGTGAGGTCTCTGAGGATGCCTGCCATAGATGCAGGCAAAATGTCAGGAGAGAATGCTTCTGGAACATGGCAACCCTGCTTCTCCGATTATTTTCTCATTGAGGAAAAGGGAGTTAAGCATCATTTTGGAAAAGCTCAATTCAACAGTCAAGCACATTTCTACAAGGTCGGGATCATAGGATGCGCCAGTATCTGAACTTGTGGGTTCTATTTCATAACACTAAAGCGGAATTGATGCTTTTAGCAGAAGTACCGTCAGGAGAGAGTGATGCACAGCAAAGGTTTTAGTATAGTTAGCCTAAGAATAGCGAGGCAGCTCGCCAAAAAGCCATAACGGGGATAATCAGCTCTGATTGGCAGTAAGGCACAAGCAGTGATTTGCCAGAAGAACATCATGTGCCTTTAGATAAAAAGCGGCCTGATTGGCCCATAGACTACCATGCTGCGTTGTTTACATTGTATCTGAATGGTTAGAAAGCGCGCATGGGCAAAAGAAGCTGTTCCTGTTGGCAGGCCCAGGGGATGGCCGTAGAAATGTTGCGATTTAAGAACATCTTGCCCATATGGCCGATAACATACTGTGAGAATGAAAAATTAATACTGCGCCACAGCTATTAGCAAATGAGAGTATAATGCTGAATAATGCTTTGTTTAATTGGGTAAAGAAATGGGTTCATGTGTGCCAGCCTATTGCAAGCTGTGAAGATGGGCGGGATCAAGGAATTGTCGCCATTGAATGTATAAAACCTGAGTGTTGGCGTTTGTGCGGGGCTCTGCCATATTAGCAGCCTTTATGCTAGGCAGACTCCGTCAGCTGATGTTTACAATAAACTTGGCTTCATTTGGACCAGTATCAATTGTTGCGTCGTTCATTCGTTCCTGTGCCCGCACGAAAGCCGCTGCCTGAGAGTCAGAAAGTAACTGCCTGAGAGTTTTGGGACTCCAGATTTCCGCTACAACACAAGAGAAGGTTTGCTGGGCTGAAGGCAGGGCCAGCTCTAGGTAATTTTCAAGTGTAAGTGAACAGTATTTTGGCGCCCCCCACCCAACTAATCACTGAAAATTAATTATATATATATATCTATTATATAAATGGGTTCACGTCATGTGATGTATACCTCAAACAAAGAAACCATACAACGCAGAAAAACAATACTTGCCAACAGAAATAGGCCTCAAGCAAGGTACGTTTGTAGCAAAGAAACTTCCCCCCCCCAAACCTAAAAGGCCCCCAAAACAACGAGTAAAAATAAAACTACATTTCCCAGTATCCTCCGGGGCAGCCAATGACTCACCCAGCCTCTACATTCTGAACAACATGATTGGCTGCCAATAAGGGCGGATTTGCATAACTGCTGTAACCATAGCAACGCTGGCAAGAGCCATCCAAGGCTAGGATAGAATGCTGAGAGATTTCAGTTGGTGTTTGAGGGAGCAATTCTCCAGCAAATTCCTACCCACACAACACAACACAACTTCCAATCACAACCCATCCCACCAACCTTACGGGACCCCGTACACACAACACCTACAAACACCACAAACTAAAACCATTCCTTCCTTCCACACAGACAGAAACTGACCCAAAAAGACAAGCCATGCCTTATAAAAATAACAGCATCGGACGACACACTCACAACGCTACATACATCAAACAAAAAGGGCAGAACAAACGCCAGAACAGAAACACACTGCGCAGCAGAGACACAGACAACAGGTCACTGCACGACGCACAGCTGAGAACCAAATGCAAGGAACTGCACGACAAGAAGAAGCGCGCAGCCAGGAACAACAAAGACGCAGAAATGCAACACAACAGCAGCGCGCAAGGAGCGCAGAAAACACGACGTCGCAACACAGAAAACAAACTTCAAAAACACCACAACCACTTCCACCGCCTAGCCTTCAGATACAACGCTGCAGAAGACTACAGCATGGTGCCAGAGGCCGACATTGGCACCCTAACGCACATCTGCACACACTGCAAAGCCCTGAAATACCCAGCAGAAACAACAGGAATGTGCTGCCTAGCCGGTAAAGTCTCTCTACCACCACTTGCCACTCCTCCACAACCACTACAGACTTTGCTGAGTGGACACACTCCAGAATCAAAACACTTCCTCCGCTATATAAGACAATA
The DNA here is from genome assembly GCA_030556195.1 of Anolis apletophallus. Lineage (NCBI taxonomy): Eukaryota > Metazoa > Chordata > Lepidosauria > Squamata > Anolidae > Anolis > Anolis apletophallus. Next base: position 5,568,135 of record JARBWK010000016.1, on the reverse strand, counting down.
CAACTCATGCTTCCAGATGACATCATTTGGAGCACACATAGAAAGTGCGCAATTCATGCCTACATGACCCCACCAAGACCGTAAGTAACATCATTTCCAACCCTTACATCTCGCATCTCCTAAATAGGGCACAGCAACGCGTGCCGGGTACAGCTAGTATATACACACACACACACACACACACACACACACATATATATATCGGCATTACTTCGCGAACGAAGATTCTTAGGAAGGACTCACCCCACACTTTTTACAAGCGCCTTGATGACTAAAAAGGCCAATCTGAGATAGGCAAGTTCGGTTGCAGAAAGCACAGCAGAAAGTCTCCTTGGGTGATGTTGTTTCCGAGTTGCGGTTCTTTCTGCGTTGTCGTTTCTCTTCGAGACCCGTTCGCCATGTCTTCTCGAAAGAGGCCGCAGCATTGTGGATAGTGCGTCTCCATGCCTCCCGATGTGAGGCCAGGGTGGACCATGGTTGGTGATCAATCGGGCTGAGCCTGAGATGTTGTTTCAGGGAGTCCTTATATCTCTTTTTGGGGGCGCCTCTCTTGCGCTGACCCGTGGCGGGTTCACCATAGAGTAGTATCTTTGGGAGGCGGTGGTCCTCCATCCTAGAGACGTTCCCTGCCCAGCGCAGCTGTGTTCTCAATAGCGTGGCCTCAATGCTGGTGATCCCTGCTTGCTCAAGTACAGCAACATTAGTCACATAGTCAGTCCAGTGTATATTTAGGATTGTGCGAAGACAGCGCTGATGGAAGCCTTCGAGGAGTCGTAGGTTTTGGCAATAAGTGACCCATGTTTCAGACCCATAGAGGAGAATAGACAGTACGATAGCTCTGTACACACTGATTTTGGTGCTTTGCCTCAGGTGCTTGTTGCTCCAGACTCTTTTGTGAAGCCTTCCAAATACACTCTATGTCTTTGCTAATCTGTGATCGATCTCTTTATCAATCTTGGCGTCTGAAGAGATGATGCTTCCCAGGGAGGTGAACTGCTGAATGGACTTAAGCACAGATTTGCCTATGCTGACTTGAGGATGATGGTGTTCTTCTTGTGGCGCGGGCTGGTAGATGACTTCAGTTTTCTTCAGGCTGACTTCCAGCCCAAACAGCTCTGCAGCTGCCCCCTATATATATATAGGGACATAGATAAATTTTGGCCCCTCCAGGTATTTTCGACTTTCTATGGGTTGTTTGGAATTGTGGGACTTGGAAGTCCAAAACACATGGAGGGCCGAAGTTGGCCCATGCCATATATATGGAACAACTAATCTTTCTCAGATGTTCCAACCCAAAAATAAACCTTTGGAGAAGCTTGGGGAGACCGAATTCAGTGATCAATGCCTTGGGAAAAGTGAGAGAAAGCATGAGATGTTTCCAAAGCGATGGTCACGGAATCAAGCTTTGGCTTCCCGGGGCTTCCCTACCTCACCTTCGCATTGCTGAACATCCAGATGTGTCTCACTGATAAGCCTTCCCCTGACTTTCCAGGGTGAGTCAAGAGGAAAAAGGCTCCTCCTTGAGTCAGGGAGATACAATAACCGGGCGAGGGGTTCCCAGAAATCCTCCGTGAGCAAACCAGAAGCTCTTTCATCAGGTGGCATCATGGGCCGCGCCGTGCCTCATGGGTTGCTCTGCTTCAAGGTTTCAAACCTCAGCTCCTTTGCGTAGAAAACTCTTCAGTTGTGGTTGCGCACCTTTTGGACGCCGTCAGGCTTGACTCAGCAGGAGCCGGTACGAAGCTGGCACTTTGGCTTCCCACCCTTGAGGCTGTCGGTTGAGAAGAAGAGCGCTCTCCGAGCCAAAGACCCAGTTCACATACTGTGATGATCGAGGCCACCTTTGAAGACCTTTGGCCAACTTCTACTTATAACCTTCCTCAACCCTTAATAGAGTTCCACATGTTGTGATGACCGTCAACCATAAAATTATTTTTTTGGTTGCTACTTCAGAACTGTAAGTTTCCTACTGTTATGAATCGCCATGTAAATATCGGATATGCAGGATGTACTTTCATTCACTGGATCAAATTTGGCAAATACACACATTTTAATACTGGTCGGGTTGGGGCGGAGAGTGATTTTGTCATTTGGGAGTTGTAGTTGCTGGGATTTATTGTTCACCTACAATCAAAAAGCATTCTGAACTCCGCCCATAATAGAATTGAACCAAATTTCACACACAGAACTCCCATGACCAACAGAAAATACTGGAAGAGTTTGGTAGGCATTGACCTTGAGTTTTGGAGTTGTAGTTCACCTACACAAAGAGAGCACTGTGGACTCAAACAATGATAGATCTAGGCCAAACTTGGCACAAATACTCAATATGCCCAAATGCAAACACTGGTAGAGTTTGGGGAAAATAGACCTTGACATCAGGGGCAATGCCATTGGTGACCACAAGGAGACAGTCAGACGCAGTTTATGGGATCTGTACATCAGTGTTTCCCAACTGGTGTGCCGTGAGCGCTCATCAGGTGTGCCGTGGGAAATTGGAACCTCCAACCCCCTTTCTTCCCCCTCCTGCCGAACACTTTTTCTTCTCCACTCGGGCTCCCTTCTTCCCAGCCTCGTTCTGCTCGCTTTGCCTCGCTTTGCTTTGGGGCGAGTCTGCGCAGTAGCGCACACACGGGTCACGCCTTCCTCCCTCCCCCCTCCCCTCCTGAACACGCTCACGCTGCCCCCTCGGATCAAAAGCGGCAGTGTAGAAGAAAAAGCAAGTGTTCGGCAGGAGGGGGAAGAAAGGGGAAGGGGGAGGAAGAGGTCTCTGTCGAAAGCTGGCATGGGCAAACTTGGACCTTCCAGGTGTCTTGGACTCCAACTCCCACCATTCCTAGCAGCCTCAGGCCCTTTTCCTTTCCTCCCCTCAGCCACTTAAGCAGGAAAGGGCCTCAGGCTGTTAGGAATGGTGGGAGTTGAAGTCCAAAGCACCCAGAGGGCCGAAGTTTTCCCATGCCTGTTTTAAAGGACCTTAAAGTGGTGAGCCTCCTTCCAACATTGTGATTCTGGATAGAAAACAAACAAAAACATAACATAACATTTTTTTGAGTCCACAGTGCTCTCTGGGTGTAGGTGAACTACAACTTCCAAACTCAAGTCAATTCCCAAGCAAACCCCTTCAGTACTTTCTGTTGGTAGTGAGAGTTCAATATGCCAAGTTTGGTTCAATTCCATTGTTGCAAGAGTTCAGGATGCTCTTGGATTGTGTGTTAACTGTAAATCCCAGAAACTGTAACTCCCAAATGTCAAGGTCTATTTTCCCCAAACTCCATCTGTGTTCACATTTGGGCATCTTGAGTACCCATGCCAAGTTTGGTCCTGATCCAACATTGTTTGAGTCCTCAGTGCTCTCTGGATATAGGTGAACTACAACTCCAAAACTCAAGGTCAATGCCCACCAAACCCTTATAGCATTTTCTCTTGGTTATGGGAGTTCTGTGTGGGAAGTTTGTGTCTTTCTGCCATTCCTGCCAGGATATCTATGTTGTGTTCATCGAAACAGGCCCAGGTTTCACACTGAGTGTATAAATACATTTTAAAACATATTAACTATATGTATGACTGTGTTAGAGTGTCATTTTGTGTCATTTTGGTTGGTGGTGTGCCCCAGGATTTTGTAAATGTAAAAAATGTGCTGCGGCTCAAAACAGGTTGGGAAACACTGCTCTAGTTTGCATAATTCTTAAGTCTTGACTTAAGATGTTTGTAGTAGATCTAAGGGGCTGCACTGACAGATCTAGAAGCAAAGTGGTAGATCACATGATCACAGGATGTTTACGCTCCACACCACTGGAGAAAGTACACTGTTAGCTGGTATTGCACTACCTGGAATCTGCCAGGAAGTAGTAGCGAATAATGAAAGGACCAAGGCAGTGACATCTCCAGCCCATCCTCTGTTCGGATATCAGCCAGCACACCAATGCCTTAAATCAAGAAATAGTTTTCTAAGATCCACAGAGACACTCGCTGGAACACCAAATGCAAACATTATTTTAAAATTTAAAAAATAACCATATCTAAGAAACTAGAGCTGATGTGGTCTAGACAAGGCCCAAGCGAAGGTGCTCACCTGCTTGTTCAAAAGGACGTAGAGGATGGGATTCACAATGGTGCTGGCCTTGGCCAAAATGGATGGGACTGTGCTGACCACTGGAGTGATGGCCCCAGGCTTTCCGAAGGCTGCAATTAACGCCACGATTCCGTAAGGTATCCAGCAGAAGAAGTAGCAGGTGACCATGGTGACCACCATACACAAAATACGTTGCTCCCGTCTTTGGACAGCCGTCACTGGAAACCGAGAGGCCTGCTACAAGGAGAGATTTGAGATTGATTTGATTTCAGGAAACAACCCGGCCTTGGGCAATTGCAGGTTTCATTTTGGAAAACACAACAACGTATTTACTTACTATATATTAGTAAGTATATTTTAGGTCTGGGCAATCATGGTTCTAAATTGTTCTAAAGTACTTACAAAACTAATGTTCTGGTGGTGAACACTAGGTGGCGCTGGTGCTTTGCTTCTACAGTGTTGCTAAAGTTCTGGTGGTGAACACTAGGTGGCGCTGGTGCTTTGCTTCTACAGTGTTGCTAAAGTTCTGGTGGTGAACACTAGGTGGCGCTGGTGCTTTGCTTCTACAGTGTTGCTAAAGTTCTGGTGGTGAACACTAGGTGGCGCTGGTGCTTTACTTCTGCAGTGTTGCTAAAGTTCTGGTGGTGAACATTAGGTGGTGCTGGTGCTTTGCTTCTACAGTGTTGCTAAAGTTCTGGTGGTGAACACTAGGTGGCGCTGGTGCTTTGCTTCTACAGTGTTGCTAAAGTTCTGGTGGTGAACACTAGGTGGCGCTGGTGCTTTACTTCTGCAGTGTTGCTAAAGTTCTGGTGGTGAACATTAGGTGGTGCTGGTGCTTTGCTTCTACAGTGTTGCTAAAGTTCTTGTGGTGAACATTAGGTGGCGCTGGTGCTTTGCTTCTACAGTGTTGCTAAAGTTCTCGTGAACACTAGGTGACACTGGTGATTTGCTTCTACAGTGTTGCTAAATTTCTCATGGTGAACATTAGGTGGCGCTGGTGCTTTGCTTCTACAGTGTTGCTAAAGTTCTCATGGTGAACATTAGGTGGCGCTGGTGCTTTGCTTCTACAGTGTTGCTAAAGTTCTCGTGGTGAACATTAGGTGGCGCTGGTGCTTTGCTTCTACAGTGTTGCTAAATTTCTCATGGTGAACATTAGGTGGCGCTGGTGCTTTGCTTCTACAGTGTTGCTAAAGTTCTCGTGGTGAACATTAGGTGGCGCTGGTGCTTTGTTTCTACAGTGTTGCTAAAGTTCTCGTGGTGAACATTAGGTGGCGCTGGTGCTTTGCTTCTACAGTGTTGCTAAAGTTCTCGTGGTGAACATTAGGTGACACTGGTGCTTTGCTTCTACAGTGTTGCTAAAGTTCTCATGGTGAACATTAGGTGGTGCTGGTGCTTTGCTTCTACAGTGTTGCTAAAGTTCTGGTGGTGAACACTAGGTGGCGCTGGTGCTTTGCTTCTACAGTGTTGCTCAAGTTCTGGTGGTGAACACTAGGTGGCGCTGGCGCTTTGCTTCTACAGTGTTGCTCAAGTTCTTGCGGTGAACACTAGATGGCGCTGGCGCTTTGCTTCTACAGTGTTGCTAAAGTTCTGGTGGTGAACACTAGGTGGCGCTGGTGCTTTGCTTCTACAGTGTTGCTCAAGTTCTGGTGGTGAACATTTCAGAACTCTAACAATACTTTCAACACTTCATTATTATTTCATTATTGGCGATTTTTGAGGCAGAACCAATTAGGAACTGCCATTTTAAACGAAATTTTGAAATCGCCTTTCGCTTACCTTTCGGATGATTTGCAGGATCCGGCCATAGCAATAGGTCATGGCCACCAGCGGCAAGGCGAGGCAGAAGACGAAGAGGCAGATGACATAGGAGAAGCTGAAGGCCGTCTTGGGGAACCAAGTCGTGGAGCAATTCTCTTGAGGGGCCAAGCTGCTCCAGCCAAAAATTGAGGGCAGAGTCCAGAACAAGGAGTAGAGCCAGGTGCCCCCGATGCAGAGGAAGGACCTGGAGTAACTGGCAGTTATGCTCTTGGAGGGCTTCCTCAGGACCATCATGTAACGTCCATAAGAGAGGATGGAAAGGGAAACCAGGGAAACGATGCCTTGGAAAGAGAGAGAGAGAGAGAGAGAGCGGGTCAGAGGTGACGGGGTCACTTTGAGGGAGCGGCGGGAAGCAGTTCCTGACTCTGGGAGAATCCGCTCCGAGTTTTAGTCTGAACTTTGCTTTTTTATTTTATTTCTCTTCCACTTTTATCCCTCCATTGAGACGTAAAGGGGCTTGTGACATGTCAATATTAAAATGGAATTGTTCCTACAAATCAGTTCAAATCAGTTAAAATAATTAAAATACTGTATATACTCAAGTATAAGCCTAGTTTTTGAGCCCTTTTTTTAGGATGAAAAAGTCCCCATCGGCTTATACTTGAGTCAAGATTATTTCTTATTTTACTCTGTTGTTGTTATTATTGTTATTTGCATTTATTATTTTACTCTATTTATTATTGTTACATTTATCATTTTATTGTATCATTATTATTACATTTATTATCTATATATATAAAAAGAGAGCTGTCATCCTAAGTAGCCTATAGACAGCAAAACCACACAAGGCAGACACACCAAATCAGTCCACATACACACAAAACCCCACGAGGTATGTTTACCACCCCCCAAAAAATTAAACAACACCACCAAAAATACAAAAAAAAACAATTGGACTACAACTCCCATGATCCCCCACGCCACCTCCTCTGGCAGTTTAGAGTGTCGGAATGTTGGTGGTGCTGGCCAATTAGAGGCATTATGCAAATACTCCCTCAGTTAGAATGTAGAGGCTGGGAGCCACCCCACTCTGGCAGTTTAGAGTGTCGGAATGTTGGTGGTGCTGGCCAATCAGAGGCATTATGCAAATACTCCCTCAGTTAGAATGTAGAGGCTGGGAGCCACCCCCCTCTGGCAGTTTAGAGTGTCGGAATGTTGGTGGTGCTGGCCAATCAGAGGCATTATGCAAATACTCCCTCAGTTAGAATGTAGAGGCTGGGAGCCACCCCACTCTGGCAGTTTAGAGTGTCGGAATGTTGGTGGTGCTGGCCAATCAGAGGCATTATGCAAATACTCCCTCAGTTAGAATGTAGAGGCTGGGAGCCACCCCCTCTGGCAGTTTAGAGTGTCGGAATGTTGGTGGTGCTGGCCAATCAGAGGCATTATGCAAATACTCCCTCAGTTAGAATGTAGAGGCTGGGAGCCACCCCACTCTGGCAGTTTAGAGTGTCGGAATGTTGGTGGTGCTGGCCAATCAGAGGCATTATGCAAATACTCTCTCAGTTAGAATGTAGAGGCTGGGAGCCACCCCCCTCTGACAGTTTAGAGTGTCGGAATGTTGATGGTGCTGGCCAATCAGAGGCGTTATGCAAATAATCCCACGGTGGCAACCAAGACTGATGAAGAGCTAAAAGGAGGAGGAAGGCTCGCTGTTTTCGGCAAAGCAGGGGCCTCGCTTGGTGTGGTGGCCCGGCTTCTGGAAGCCTCCACGGCTCCAATACAGTTCGCGGAGGCCTCTGGAAGCCGGGCCGCCACACCAAGCGAGGCCACGGCTTCGCCGAAGACAGCGGGCCTTCCTCCTCCTTTTAGCTCTTCATCAGCCAGCACCATCGCAGGGAAAATGGAACAAGAGCCCTTGGAAATGGAACAAGAGCCCTTCCCAATGGCAAGAAAGCCGGAGATGAAAGGGGAAGCCTTTATCTTTGTTCTGTGTATTTGTGCGGCATTGTTATTGAAAGGCGGTATATAGGAAAGGTAAAGGTTTCCCCTTGACACTAAGTCTAGTAGTTGTGTCCAACACTGCAGAGTGGTGCTCATCTCCATTGCTGAGTCGGAGAGCCGGCATTATCCGTAGACGCCTCCAAGGTCATGTGACTGGCACAACTGCATGTAGTGAACTTACCTTCCTGCTGGAGCAGTACCTACTGATCTACTCACACTTGCATATTTTCGAACTGCTAGGTGGGCAGAAGCTGGGGCTAAGCAAGAGCTTGGGACCCTTTCCCAGGCCCTTCCTGGTCTCCAGCAGTTTTCCAAGCTGTATGGCCATGTTCCAGAAGCATTCTCTCCTATGGCCGTACAGCCTGGAAAACTCACAGCAACTGGGGCCCCGTTACCTTCCCACAGAAGCAGTACCTACTGATCTACTCACATCTTCATGTTTTCGAACTACCATGTTAGAAAACATGTTAGATACAGTCTGGAAATGCTCTTCAGCAGAGAAGGCTGCATACCTTGCAAAACTACAACTCCCAGGCTTAGCATTGAGCCATGGCTATAAAAGTGGCATCAACCAAAGAGCCAGCGTTGTCCGTAGACGTCCCCAAGAGCATGTGGCCAGCATGGCTGCTTGGCACGCCATTACCTTCCCACAGAAATGGTACCTATTGATCTACTCACACTTTTTCGAACTGCTAGGTGGGCAGAAGCTGGGGCTAAGCAAGAGCTTGGGGCAATTTCCCAGGCCCTTCCCGGTCTCCTCCAACTCTGAGGGTGATGTTCATCTCCATTTCTAAGCTGAATAGCCGGCATTATCCGTAGACGCCTCCTAGGTCATGTAGCCACTAGTATTACTGCATGGAGTGCCGTTACCTTCCCGCTGGAGCGGTACCTATTAATCTACTCACACTTGGGTGTTTTCAAACTGCTAGGTGGGCAGAACCCTTTCCCAGGACCTTCCCGGTCTCCTCCAACTCTGGGGGTGATGCTCATCTCCATTTCTAAGCTGAGGCATTATCCGTAGACGCCTCCAAGGTCATATGGCCACTAGCATGACTGCATGGAGTGCCGTGACCTCCCCGCTGGAGCGGTACCTATTAATCTACTCACACTTGCGTGTTTTCAAACTGCTAGGTGGACAGAACCCTTTCCCAGGCCCTTCCCGGTCTCCTCCAATCCTGGGGGTGATGCTCATCTCCATTTCTAAGCTGAAGAGCCGGCATTATCCGTAGACGTCTCCAAGGTCATATTGTCACTGTCATGACTGCATGGAGTGCCGTGACCTTCCCGCTGGAGCAGTACCTATTGCTCTACTCACACTTGTTTTCAAACTGCTAGGTGGGCAGAACCCTTTTCCAGGCCCCTCCCGGTCTCCTTGATTGCTTCCCCAAGGCGAGGGCTTACCAAAGAGGGCATTGGCGAAGCCATACCAGCGGCAGCCTGCGTGCCCGAAGAGCCACCGGCCCTTGAGGCTGGAGGCGAATCCGAAGGAGGTCCCGCAGAGGCAGGCCAGGAGGTCGCTGAGGCTGAGGTTGAGCAGGAGCAGGTTGAGCGGGGTCCGGATGGCCGGGAACTTGGCGAAGAGAAGCAGCACCAGGAGGTTGTTGAGGCCGCCCAGGAGCAGGATCCCACCTAGGCACACCGCCACCGCCAAGTGCGCGGCGCGGCCCAAACCGCCAGACACGCAGGGGGCCAAGAGCGGGCAGTCCAGCAGGACCTCCAAGTGACCCTCTTTGGCCCCGGGGTCCTGGCTCTGGTTGGAGAGCTTGTGGGGCTGGATGCTCAGCTCCAAACACATCTCTGCGAGGCGCAAAAGCGGGCTTCCTTGGAGGCGAAATGACTTACTTGCTCGGCCAACCCAGCCTTGAATCTGTTCCCAAAACAACCCCTTCTTGGCCCCGTCTCGTGCTTATTTATTTATTTACATCATTTCTACCCCGCCCATATCAGCCCGAAGGCGACTGAGGGCGGCGAACAGTTGGCACAATTCGATGCCATATAAATACACATATCAGTAGCATAAAAACATTGCATTGCAAAATATCTCAAAACATCAAAAAAAAACCCAAAACAATAAAACAATTAAAAACATTAAAAACTCTGTCGTCATATCCAGTCCTTGTCTGTTCCGTCATCTTAGCCGTTCCCGGGTCATTGTACAAATTCAAGCCGAAGCTCCAAAAGATTGCTCGAAGAGCCAAGTTTTCAGTTTTCTTCGCAAGGTTAGGAGGGAGCGAGCCGATCTGATATCCCTGGGCAGGGAGTTCCACAGCCGAGGGGCCACCACAAAGAAAGCCCTGTTTCTCGTCCCCGCCAGAAGTGCTTGTGAGGCCGGCGGGATCGAGAGCAGGGCCTCCCCTGACGATCTCAGATTCCTGGTGGGTTCGTAGAGAGAGATGTGTTCGGATAGATAAGCTGAGCCGGAACCGTCTAGGGCAGGGCTGCCCAGGAAGTCGATCGCGATCAACCAGTCGATCGCGGGACCGAAGGAGGTCGATCCCAGAGGGGGGCGGAACCAGGCCGCGCCAAACCCTGCGCCCTCCCCGGCTTCGGCACTCCCAGCTGCTTCTCCAGGCTTGAGGAGTGCAGTGCCAAGCCAGCCTTGTGCTAGCTATGTCACCACTGGTTTAGCATTGCCATCCTCAAGCCTGGAGAAGCTGCTGGTAGAGCGGAAGCCAGAGGGGGGGCGGAGCCAGGTCGCACCAAGCCCCTCCCCCCTCCCCTCTCGGCTTCGGCACTCCCAGCAGCTTCTCTAGGCTTGAGGATGGCAATGCCAAGCCAGCGGTGGCATAGCTAGCACAAGGCTGGCTTGGCACTGCCATCCTCAAGCCTGGAGAAGCTGCTGGTAGAGCGGAAGCCAGAGGGGGCAGAGCCAGGCTGTGCCAAGCTCCGCCCCCTCCCGCTGGCTTTGGAGCTGCCAGCAGCTTCTCCAGGCTTGAGGATGGCAGTGCCAAGCCAGTGGAGAGATAGCTAGCACAAGGCTGCCTTAGCATTGCCATCCTCAAGCCTGGAGAAACTGCTGGTAGAGCGGAAGCCAGAGGGGCGGAGCCAGGTTGTGCCAAGCGCCGCCCCCTCCCCCTGGCTTTGGAGCTCCCAGCAGCTTCTCTAGGCTTGAGGATGGCAATGCCAAGCCAGCGGTGGCATAGCTAGCACAAGGCTGGCTTGGCACTGCCATCCTCAAGCCTGGAGAAGCTGCTGGTAGAGCTGAAGCCAGAGGGGGCAGAGCCAGGCTGTGCCAAGCCCGCCCCTCCCGCTGGCTTTGGAGCTGCCAGCAGCTTCTCCAGGCTTGAGGATGGCAATGCCAAGCCAGTGGAGAGATAGCTAGCACAAGGCTGCCTTAGCATTGCCATCCTCAAGCCTGGAAAAGCTGCTGGTAGAGCAGAAGCCACAGGGGGGCGGAGCCAGGCTGTGCCAAGCTCCGCCCCCTCCCTTCCGGCTTTGGAGCTCCCAGCAGCTTCCAGGCTTGAGGATGGCAATGCCAAGCCAGTGGAGACAGCTAGCACAAGGCTCGCTTAGCATTGCCATCCTCAAGCCTGGAGAAACTGCTGGTAGAGCGGAAGCCAGAGGGGGGCGGAGCCAGGCTGTGCCAAGCGCCGCCCCCTCCCCCTGGCTTTGGAGCTCCCAGCAGCTTCTCCAGGCTTGAGGATGGCAATGCCAAGCCAGTGGATAGATAGCTAGCACAAGGCTGGCTTAGCATTGCCATCCTCAAGCCTGGAGAAACTGCTGGTAGAGCTGAAGCCAGAGGGGCGGAGCCAGGCTGTGCCAAGCTCTGCCCCTCCTCTGGCTTTGAGCTCAGCAGCTTCTCCAGGCTTGAGGATGGCAATGCCAAGCCAGCCTTGTGCTAGCTATGCCACCACTGGCTTGGCATTGCCATCCTCAAGCCTGGAGAAGCTGCTGGTAGAGCGGAAGCCGGAGGGGGCGGAGCCAGGCCACGCCAAGCCCTGTCCCCGCCCCCCCTCCAGGCTTGAGGAGGTAGGTAGATCTTTCTGACTTGGTTTTATTATAAATAGCTCGCATGCTGAAAAAGTGTGGGCACCCCTGGTCTAGGGCTTTATAGGCTGAAGCCGGCACTTTGAATTGTGCCCGGTAGCAAACTGGCAGCCAGTGGAGCTGACGCCACAGCGGAGTTGTGTGCTCCCTGAGCTGCAGCTTGAACTGGGGATGCTGGGCAGCTCAGTCCAAGCAGGAATTCTGCCAAGCCTGTTGAGGGCCAGCGTTGAAAGATCGGACAACGAGATAAGAGGCGTGGGGCGATCATATGAGGAAAGCCCCTTCTTGCATGAGAATGGGAAATGTTCCAAAGGCACATTCATGAATGCTAAAATTGTTTTAAGCGGTCTCATCATAACAAAGGCAATGTTTGAAAGGAGTTTCTGATCAATTCAGTGTGTAACATACACAAGGCAAGGCGTAGGTCATGAGTTCTCCCTCGGGCGGATCACTCACTATCACCTTGATAAGAGCCGACTCTTCGCTGAGAAGGGAAGCAAGGAAGACGAGGGATTCAAAGAGGGTTTGGACCAGGGTTTCAAGAACACAATGCTTAAGCAACCAACGATACATACCATGCTGCCAGAGGACCGTGGAATGCTATGGAATCCTGGGAGTTCTAGTTTTACCAGATCTTTAGGCTTCTACTTAGGCAGAAAAAATGAAATGCAAAGAGGCAGAATGGGGGACGATACCTGGCTCAAGAGCAGGACGTGTGGAAAAGATCCTGGAGTCCTCGTGGACAGGAAGGGGAACACACACTGCACAAGCGACCACGGCAACACTGGTGGAGCCATGCCCGGATTACCCATAAGGCCAACGAGGACATGGCCTAGGGGCGCAAGCCGAGGGGGGCGCGCAGATCACGGACCAAAAAAAACTGGTCCGCGCCCCACTTTCCCCCTTTCTCATGCCCCTCCTCGCTCCTTCTCCCGGCAAAGTCTCTGCTCCGTCCCCTCCGGAAGCGCACGCCAAGCGGACATATATATACAGGGGCGGCCCGACCTATCCTGGGGGGGTAAGCGAACATTATTTTGGCACCCCCCCCCCCCGTGGCTCCCGGCTGCGCCGCGCATGCGCAGCATTTTTCGCGCATGCGCGAATGTCCACACATGCGCACTGGCTTCCAGCCCGGCAGCGTGGGTGGCTGCGGAGGCATGGCACGGGCCGCACTGGCTCCCAAGCACGCCTCCAGCCAGTGCACATGCGGAGGCACAGCCGGCGCGGCGTGGGCGGCAGGGCTGGCTGCTGAGGCGCAGCGGCAGGGGCGGCACGGCCGGCGGGGCAGCGCCCTCCCAGGTGGCGACGCCTCCCAGGTGGCGACGCCTCCCAGGTGGCGACGCCTCCCAGGTGGCGGCCTCCCTCCAGGTGGCGACGCCCCTCCCAGGTGGCGACGCCCCCCAGGTGGCGACGCCCCTCCCAGGTGGCGACGCCCCTCCCAGGTGGCGACGCCTCCCCAGGTGGCGACGCCCCTCCCAGGTGGCGACGCCTCCCAGGTGGCGACGCCTCCCAGGTGGCGACGCCCCCAGGTGGCGACGCCTCCCAGGTGGCGACGCCCCTCCCAGGTGGCGACGCCTCCCAGGTGGCCAGGTGGCGGCGACGCCCTCCCAGGTGGCGACGCCTCCCAGGTGGCGACGCCCCCCCAGGTGGCGACGCCTCCCAGGTGGCGACGCCTCCCAGGTGGCGACGCCTCCAGGTGGCGACGCCTCCCAGGTGGCGACGCCTCCCCAGGTGGCGACGCCTCCCAGGTGGCGACGCCCCTCCCAGGTGGCGACGCCTCCCAGGTGGCGACGCCCTACGCGGCCACTTACTCCGCCTAATGGAAAGACTGGCCCTGCATATATATCTCTCTCTCTCGCTCTCTCGTTCTCTCGTGCGCTCTCTCTCTCTCTCGCTCTCACTCTCTTGCTCTCTCTCGCGCTCTCTCTCGCACTCTCTCTCTTGCTCTCTCTCGCGCACTCTCTCTCTCGTGCGTGCCTTTGGAGTGAGTTTGCACCCACTGCGCTCTCCCCAAGCCTCCCGAGGAGACCTTCAGATCACAGCGGAGCTTTCCAGCCTGACGGAATGGGGACCTTGGAGGTGGCGGGATGGTGCCTACCGCCTTTCTTCTGCTCCGGAGGCGCCATGGCAAAAGCCAGCCACGCGTGGGGCTGAGTGGTGTGTGTGTGGGTGGGGGGGGGGGTAGAGGTTGGCTGGAGGCGTGATTCCAAAGTGTGGCCTAGGGCGCAAAAAAGGTGTTAATCCGGGCCTGGGTGGAACGAGGCTTCCAGCTGGTTGACCACCCACCTTATTCACCAGATCTAGCTCCCTCCGACTATCAACCTGAAGAAAGACCTCAAGGGTACCAGCTTGGGAGTGATCCTGGACTCATCGCTGAGCCTGGAACCCCAGGTCTCAGCGGTGGCCAGGGGAGGTTTCGCATAGTTAAAATTCATGCGCCAGCTGCGCTCGTACCTTGGGAAGTCTAACTTGGCCACGGTGGTCCACGCTCTGGTTACATCCCGAATAGACTACTGCAACACGCTCTACGTGGGGCTGCCCCTGAACACTGCTCGAAAGCTGCAATTAGTCCAACGCTCAGCAACCAGGGGTACAGGGAGCGCACAACTCCCTTGTTGTGCCAGCTCCACTGGCTGCCAATTAGCCTCTGAGCACAATTCAAAGTGCTGGTTTTAACCTACAAAATCCTATACCAGGGGTGCCCACACTTTTTCAGCATGCGAGCTACCTTTAAGCAACCAAGTTGCAAAGATCTACCTTGGGCGCGCGAACGTTCCCACCGCCACCTTCCATCCGCGCGGGGCTTCTTCGGCCAATAAGGCTTTAGTGTGCGGGCCCTGGCGCTCATCTCTTGACACGGTGACAAGACCATCCATTGGTTGCTCCTGCGGCGCGCGCAGGGATAGGATGCGAGGCTGCGGGAGGGAGGGAGTGTGTGTGTGTGAGAGAGAAGGCCTCGCCGGAGGAGGATGGCCCCCGCGGTGGGGCTGCAGCTGACAAGCGTGCCCTCGACGCCGGTGAGTGAAGCCTGGACGGCGCCCCGCCTCGCGCGCCACCCTGTCTCTCTCTCGCCTCGGTCCTCGGCGGCACTGGGGCCTCGTCCAGGCTTCAAGGGCGTCGAGGGCACGCTCGTCAGCTGCAGCCCCTCGCATTTCAGACCCAAGCTTTTGAGTGAGATTCATGAAGCGAGCTCACAAACCTATAGGCTGGCATCCCATCTGTGACATATGATGGCATAAGCTTATTCGTGTATGGTGAATTATTCACCCAACAGACATATTGTGTTGACAGGCTTGGAAGGGGAGTTTCACAAACAGAACGGTTGCCTATTGCATATAACAACGCTATGGTCATGAGCATGGCTTGTGCTACGTTGCTATTCCATATGGGAATTGTGCATCTCCGTGTGTGGATATTATTTACGCTACACTGAAAGGATGTTGGACTGTGGTCGCAAAGAGAATGAACATTATTTATTGAAGCAGTTACATGTTTGGCAAGAAACAGTCATCAAACATACATAAACCATAATAGTTCTCTGCCAGAAATCTCCCATTCTGACATTGATGAGAGAGCATTAGAGCAGGGGTCAGGAACCTATGGCTCGCGAGCCATATATGGCTCTTTTGACGATTCTATCTGGCTCCCAAGCAGGCCCGGATTAACAGCTTTTTGCGCCCTAGGCCACACTTTGGAATTACGCCCCCTTTAAGCCAACTTCTACTGCACCCCCCCACACACGTCTCCCCCCCCCCCCGGCCTCCCACCGCCGCGTTCTTCCCATACTGTGCCAATAGGGCTGAGGGGAAAGGTGCGCGCGCACTGTCACTGAAGAGAAGAAGGGAAAGGGCCTCTTTGTGTGGCAGGGAGCGAGTTCATGACCCCTCAGGAAGGGGGCAGAGGAGGGCGAGAGCCGCAGAGGCGAGGGGAGGGCTCAGGCGCAGAAGCAGTGGCTGTGAAGCAGCGGCATAGATGGATGGGCTGAGGCTGACGCGGCGAGCATGAGCGCCGCCTCTGCGGAGCCCGGCCTTGGCTCCGCCTCCTTTTGGGTACCAGGCGGCAGGAGCCAATTGCGGCGCGATTTTTAAAATTATTTTATAACATTTTTATTTATTTATTTTTGGTGCGTGATCTGCGCCCCCCTCAGCTTGCGCCCATAGGCCATGGCCTAGGTTGGCCCTATGGATAATCCGGGCCTGCTCCCAAGCTCGGCAGGCCCGGCATCTGGACCCTCCCCACCCAAGGAGTTGCCGGAAAGCGGCTCTGGGCCGCGGAAATCACTGTGTGGCGGGCCCTACTGGGCCCCAAACTCACAGCCAGGGAGGCAGGGAGGCCCGGGGCAGGCTGGGCCCAATGTGGCGTTTTTCGCAACTCAGGGCCGCTTTCCGGCAACTCCTTGGGCGGGGAGGGGCCTGCAGCCATAGGTTCCCGACCCCTGCACTAAAGTGAACATTGTATGTAAAGGCAAGAAAGGCTGCAATTCAGAAGCCACTGTCGCTGAAGCTCTCCTTGTGATGCTATTTGGACTACTCTTGAGTAAGTAGTTCTTACCGTATGCACGTATATACTCACATTTAGTTGAATTCAGTGTTAAAATATATTATCTATATCAGTGTTTTTCAACCTTTTTTGAGCCGCAGCACACTTTTTACATTTGCAAAATCCTGGGGCACACCACCAACCAAAATGACACAAAATGACACTCTAACACAGTCATACATATAGTTAATATATTTTTAAATGTATTTATACACTCAGTGTGAAACCTGGGCCTGTTTCGATGAACACAACATAGATATCGTGGCAGGAATGGCAGAAAGACACAAAACTTCCCACACAGAACTCCCACAACCAAGAGAAAATACTATAAGCGTTTGGTGGGCATTGACCTTGGATTTTGGAGTTGTAGTTCACCTATATCCAAAGAGCACTGTGGACTCAAACAATGATAGATCAGGACCAAACTTGGAATGAATACTCAATATGCCCAAATGTGAACACTGGCGGAGTTTGGAGAAAATAGACCTTGCTATTTGGGAGTTGTGGTTGCTGGGATTTATAGTTCACCTACAATCAAAGAGCATTCCAAACTCCACCAATGATGGGATTGAACCAAACTTGGCACACAGAACTCCCATGACCAACAGAAAATACTGGGAGGGTTTGGTTGGCATTGACCTTGAGTTTGGGAGTTGTAGTACACCTACATCCAGAGAGCGCTGTGGACTCAAACAATGATGGATCTGGACCACACTTGGAATAAATACTCAATATGCCCAAATGTGAACGCTGGTGGAGTTTGGGGAAAATAGACCTTGCTATTTGGGAGTTGTGGTTGCTGGGATTTATAGTTCACCTACAATCAAATAGCATTCTGAACCCCACCAATGATTTGATTTTGATACTGGAGTTCATCCAGGATATAAAGGAACATCAGATAGAAGTTGGCATTGCGAACGGATCCAGATTGGAATCAAGAGGAAAGGAATGAATTATTCTATATGGCAACACCAGATGGTAACTGCTCAATATCATGCAATATTTTGCCTTCTCGAGCGAGAGGGAAACCTATAGAGATGAATGGAGCGGAAACACCACCAGAACGCATGGCAACATCTCAACAGCGGCCAAGTTGTTCGGTCCTGGGTTTTTCTCTTTCCGAGCAAATGAAAACGGAGCTGGAAACAAGCCATTCCTGCCATTCCAAAACACAAATTCTAGGCACAAAAGCAGAAACTCTAGGTTATATACACATTATCCATACACAACAGAGATGTGCCCTCATATTTTGACTTCTAGCTGACGTCCCACTGGGGGAAAAAATGGGCCTTAAATAGCCCAGAAATAGCCGAAATCATGGCCAACGTTCTCCCATTGCCCCACGTCAGCACGGGAGGCAAAGCATCCATGTGTCATGGTCTTCCTCAGTTTCTCTTATTCACAGCTGTAATTCCTTTTTTTCCAAATGTCCTTTTTGTGGGAATAATGAACACACATGTCCGTTTTCTAGAAGAACAAATCTCGTCTTCTGTCATTAGCCGGGAGACCTGGAAAACACAAAAGAATGAAGTAGAAAAAGATAATAATAATAATAATAATAATAATGGTAAAGGTTTTCCCCTGACATTAAGTCCAATCGTGTCCGACTCTGGGGTGTGGTGCTCATCTTCATTTCTAAGCCAAAGTGCATAAAGGACTCTGATTGGCCAGCCTCAGAACTCCAACACTCTAAGGCACCAGACAGACTGAGGACTATTTATTTATTTATTTATTTATTTATTTATTGGTTCATTGGTGGTTCAGGTAAAAATAAATAAATACAGAATGCAAAAACTGAATGAATGCTTGAGTTAGCCAAAAGACAGTTTTTTTTCCATTGGAAATGGAATGTTCATTTTCTGGGAGGTGCGGAGGTGCCAAGGAATATGTGACAGCGTTTCGATAGGTTGCCACTATGGGATTATTTGCATAAAGGACTCTGATTGGCCAGCCTCAGAACTCCAACATTCTACGGCCCCAGACAGAGGGGATTGGTTGCCACTGAAATTGTATTTGCATAAAGGACTCCAATTGACCATCCACATTCCAACATTCTAAGGTGACTCAGAGGGTAAAGGCCTCAGGCAGTCAGACACTGCGGCCCACAGCAGTGACGGATCAGGACCAAACTTGGCACACAGGGGCCCAATAGCCCACTTCACAACGCGACCCTCACCCAATGACCAGTAGAAACCAAAATTGGCACACAGAGCCCCCTTGACTCACTCTACTGGTGCTGTTTCAAGGAGGATGGACCACAGATGATGGGACTTGAAATACCTTCACTCACCTTCCGAGACCGCTGCAACCCTCATCCACAGAATGATCAAGACCAAATGTGACACACAGAGCCCCCATGACCCTTGCACCTCAACATCCACTGGTGCTGTTTCCTGGTGAGAGGCCCCTGATTTTTTGGAACATGCACGCTGCAAAGGGACTTGCTCCTCCCGTACCTTCACTGAGTTCCTGAGATGGCCACTGCAAGCCACATAAACATCTAATAGGAACCAACTGCCTCTCGGACTTGAGTATTAAATGGCCTTGCAGTTCAAAAGCCTCTCTTCTTACTTTCTGGCTGATAATATGTGTGGTAATATGGCAGTGTGGGAGAAATGGGGTGGTTGGATGTATTTTTGCATGCCCCTTTGTTTACCTTGTTGAGTATTAAATGGCCTTGCAGTTGAAAAGCCTCTCTTCTTACTTTCTGGCTGATAATATGTGTGGTAATATGGCAGTGTGGGAGAAATAGGGTGGTTGGATGTATTTTTGCATGCCCCTTTGTTTACCTTGCTGAGTATTAAATGGCCTTGCAGTTCAAAAGCCTCTCTTCTTACTTTCTGGCTGATAATATGTGTGGTAATATGGCAGTGTGGGAGAAATGGGGTGGTTGGATGTATTTTTGCATGCCCCTTTGTTTACCTTGTTGAGTATTAAATGGCCTTGCAGTTGAAAAGCCTCTCTTCTTACTTTCTGGCTGATAATATGTGTGGTAATATGGCAGTGTGGGAGAAATAGGGTGGTTGGATGTATTTTTGCATGCCCCTTTGTTTACCTTGCTGAGTATTAAATGGCCTTGCAGTTGAAAAGCCTCTCTTCTTACTTTCTGGCTGATAATATGTGTGGTAATATGGCAGTGTGGGAGAAATGGGGTGGTTGGATGTATTTATGCATGCCCCTTTGTTTACCTTGTTGAGTATTAAATGGCCTTGCAGTTCAAAAGCCTCTCTTCTTACTTTCTGGCTGATAATATGTGTGGTAATATGGCAGTGTGGGAGAAATGGGGTGGTTGGATGTATTTTTGCATGCCCCTTTGTTTACCTTGTTGAGTATTAAATGGCCTTGCAGTTGAAAAGCCTCTCTTCTTACTTTCTGGCTGATAATATGTGTGGTAATATGGCAGTGTGGGAGAAATGGGGTGGTTGGATGTATTTTTGCATGCCCCTATGTTTACCTTGTTGAGTATTAAATGGCCTTGCAGTTGAAAAGCCTCTCTTCTTACTTTCTGGCTGATAATATGTGTGGTAATATGGCAGTGTGGGAGAAATGGGGTGGTTGGATGTATTTTGCATGCCCCTTTGTTTACCTTGCTGAGTATTAAATGGCCTTGCAGTTCCAAAGCCTCTTTCTTACTTCCTAGCTGATAATATGTGTGGTAATATGGCAGTGTGGGAGAAATGGGGTGGTTGGATGTATTTTTATGCTCTGTTTTATATTGTTGTTATTAAATTGAAATGTTGATGTTTTATAACTTCATTTTATGTCAACCGCCCCGAGCCTGCTGGAAGGAGTGGTACATAAAAATGAATAATAAATATAAATAAATAAATAAATAAGGAAATAGTTATACGTTTTACATTTCTGGGAAGGTGATCTTTGGGACTTGGTTTTTTAATCAGTAGCTCCCATGCTGAAAAAGTGTGAGCACCCCTGCCCTAGACAATCTTTGGAGGAGGAACGAACCCCAAGGGCATATTGGTTGCTTGGTTTGTTTTTCTTAAGGACACTGTGTTTCCAAGTTTTCATAGGATCATAAGGTTGGAAGAGGCACCAAGGACCATCCAGTCCAACCCTAGTCTTGTTGTTGTTTATTTGTCCAGTTGCTTCTGACACTTCGTGACCTCATGGACCAGCCCACGCCAGAGCTCCCTGTCGGCCGTCACCACCCCCAGCTCCTTCAAGGTCAAGCCAGTCCCTCCAAGGACACCATCCATCCACCTTACCTTTGGTCGGCCCCAAGGATAATATTTGTAATACTAGCAGTACCGGCCACACGTTGCTGTGGCCACCCTTCCTCTTTCTCTCCTTCTTTCTTTCTCTCATTCCTTCCCTCTCTCTTTCCTTCCTTCCCTTTTTTCTTTCCTTCTCTCCTTCTTTCCCTCCTTCCTTCACTCCCTCTTGCCTGCCTTCCTTCCCCTTTTCTTCTTTCCTTCTCTCCTTCCTCCCTTCTCTATATCTTTCCTTCCTTCCCCCTTTTTCTTTCTCTTCTTCTTTCTTTTCTTCCTTCTCCACCTCTTTCCTTCCTTCCTTTGCTTTTTGCTTCCATCCTTCCTTCTGTCTTTCTTCTTCCCTCCCTCTTTCTCTCCATCTTTCCCTCCTTCCTTCGCTCCTTCTTTGCTTCCTTTATTCCTTTTTTCTTTCCTTCTCTCCTTCCTTCCTTCCTTCTCTACCTCTTTCCTTCCTTCCCCCTTTTCTTTCCCTCCTTCTTTCTCTCCTTTCTTCCTTCTCTATCTTTTTCCTTCCTTCTCTCTTTGCTTCCATGTTTCCTTCTTTCTTTCCCTCCCTCTTTCTCTCCTTTCTTTCTTCCTTTCTTCCTTTCTTCCTTCATTTCATTCTTTCTTCCTTTCTTCCTTCTCTCTTTGCTTCCATGTTTCCTTCTTTCTTTCCCTCCCTCTTTCTCTCCTTTCTTTCTTCCTTTCTTCCTTTCTTCCTTCCTTCCTTTCTTCCTTCCTTCATTTCATTCTTTCTTCCTTTCTTCCTTCTCTTTCTTTTTCCTTCCTTCCTTCTCTCTTTGCTTCCATGTTTCCTTCTTTCTTTCTTTCCCTCCCTCTTTCTCTCCTTTCTTTCTTCCTTTCTTCCTTTGTTTCTTCCTTCCTTCCTTCCTTCCTTCTTTCCTTCCTTCCTTCCTTCCTTCCTTTCTTTTTCTTCCTTCCTTCCTTCCTTCCTTCCTTCCTTCCTTCCTTCCTTCCTTCCTTCCTTCCTTCCTTCCTTCCTTCCTTTCTCCTCTTCCTTCCCTCCCTCTTCCTTCCCTTTTTTTCTGTATTGTCATTTAGCTTCTTGTCATTTAGCTTTTGGGGGGTTTTGGGGAGGTTATGAGTGATGGTCACTCGTTGGTCTGTTAGGGGTGTAGTGTCCAAATGTTGTGTTAGTTCACCCAGTAATTTTTGAGTTACGTGAATCCCACAAACGAACATTACATTTTTATTCATATAGCTTTGGGTGCATGAGGATGAGTGCATGTAACATGTGTGTGAATACTAATAGTGATTGAAAATGTAATTCTCCTTTGTTTAGTTGTTAACCAATGTAATTGTGAATCCAATGTAGTTGCATACAATCCATAAGTCTGTCTGTCCAATGTCATTCTTTGTCTAAATGTTTTCCTGTAATCGGATGGACCCTGTCACACTGGAAATTGCAATAGAAAGAACCTATAGATTCTATAGTATAGAACCTATAGATTCTATAGTATAGAACCTATAGAAAGAACCTATGCTTTAAAGTGGTTACAAAGTTACTCCTGACACGCGTGCCTGCAAAAGGCCCAGGGATCCAAAGCAAACCAGTCTGTACTTACCTCCCGCAGCAGTTAAGCCCTGGCTGATGTTTTGCAATCTGGCAGAGCCGGAAAGACAGGTGGATCCGGACTCGGTCGGCTCCTGGACAGAAGAGGGCCCCCTCTCCGGTTGGTGCAAGAGGCCCAGCAGGGACCCTCCATACTTGGCTTCGTGGAGGGGGCCCTGTGCCAGGGGCACCGAGGGCGGGTATCCCGGGGCAGGGGCCCCTCCGGAGGGCAAGTGCCACAGCTCCATGGCCGAAGGAGGGCCGCCCCGCAGGACGGGAGACGGGAAGGGGTCAGCGTTGGCCAAAGCGGGTGGGCTCTCGCTCAGAGGCCCCTGGTAGGGCTTGGCCCATTGGGGCGAATAACTCCACTGCTGGGGCTGAGGCAGGTGGCTCTCTGTCCAGGGAGAGAAACGGAAAAGAAGGGCAAGAAAAGGGGTTAATGGATGAATTCATGTCTTCAGTAACTGTCTTCAATGTATGTCATGGTCTCAGTGAAATCTTTCTAATATCCAATGGGAGATACAATATCTATATCTATAGTAAAGGTAAAGGTTTTCTGCTGACATTAAGTCCAACTCTGGGGGTTGGTGCTCATATCCATTTCTAAGCTGAAGAGCCGGCGTTGTCCGTAGACGCCTCCAAGGTCATGTGGCCGGCATGGCTACATGGGGGGCCGTTAAGTTCCCGCCGGAGTAGTACCTATTGATCTACTCACATTTGCATGTTTTCAAACTGCTAGGTTGGCAGAAGCTGGAGCTGATAGCGGAAGCTCATGCCACTCCCTGGATTCGAAACTGCGACCTTTCGGTCAACAAGTTTAGCAGCTCAGTGGTTTAACCCGCTGTGCCATCGGGGGCTCTTATCTATATCTATATCAAGAGAAATGTAATGTTATTTATTTATTTACGTCATTTATATTTACGACATTTATTGTTGGGTTGTGGGATTAACATAACTCAAAAACCACTAAGCGAATTGACACCAAATTTGGACACAAGACACCTATCAGGCCAATGAGTGACCATCACTCATAAAAACACTGAAAAACACAGTGGAAGCCAAAAACACAAGAAGGCACCACAGCTCACACGCAAAAATGACTCCCATTTTCGGAAAGGCTTCGGGGTCCTTCAGATGTGAAGGGAAAACATGGGTTTGGAAGCCTACGCCTTCCCTCCGGCTCTGGACAGCCCTGCCCTAGACCAGGCCCTTTAGGAGAGGAAGGCGATCCAAATGCACTGCTTCCAAGCTGCAAGTTTTCTTCTCCTTGGATCTCTTTGAGAGCATCCCAATCCTTGCATATTTCCAATTTCCTATTCCTGGACTGCAACTCCGACCAATCCTCCAGATAGATTAGATGGAGGTAGGTAGGTAGGTAGGTAAGTAGGTAGATTGATGAGGAGGACTGCTGGGAGTTGCAGTCCAAGAATAGGTAGAGAAGGAAGAACGGGGAGTAAGAGGAAGGGAAAGAAAAGGGGGGAAGGAAGAGAAGGAAAGAAGGAGAGAAGGAAAGAAAAAAAGGGAAGGAATGAGAGAGAAAGAAAGAAAGAAAGAGAGAAAGAGAGAGGGGGGGAGGAGGAAGGTTGGGCACAGCAACACATGGCGGGTACATCTTGTGCAGTGTTTCCCAACCTTTTTTGAGCCGCGGCACACTTTTTACATTTGAAAAATCTTGGGGCACACCACCAACCAAAATGACACAAAATGACACTCTAGCACAGTAATACATATAGTTAAGATGTATTGATACACTCAGTGTGCAACCTGGGCCTGTTTCGATGAACACAACATAGATATCCTGGCAGGAATGGCAGAAAGACACAAACTTCCCACACAGAACTCCCATAACCAACAGAAAACACTGGAAGAGTTTGGTGCGCATTGACCTTGAGTTTTGGAGTTGTAGTTCACCTATATCCAGAGAGCACTGTGGACTGAAACAATGTTGGATCAGGACTAAACTTGGCATGAATACTCAATATGCCCAAATATGAATGCAGATGGAGTCCAGGGGAAATAGACCTTGACATTTGGGAGTTGTAGTTGCTGGGATTTATAGTTTCCCTACAATCAAAGAGCATCCTGAACCCCACCAATGATAGAGCTGGGCCAAACTTCCCACACAGAACCCCCAGGAGGCAAGAGGAGGTCTCTACTTGGGGAAAGGGAGGCGGGCCTTCCCAATGCATGGAGAGGGAGAGACCATGTAGACAACGGGTGGGGAGGGGGGTGTTTGTAATTTTGTGCTTTTATCGAGGTAGGTTTCTTAGGATTTTTATACTTCAACACATTAGACTCTCCCCCCCCCCCTCCTTGAGGTTCCAATTTCCCACGGCACACCTGTTGATTGCTCATGGCACGCTAGTGTGCCCCGGCACACTGGTTGAGAAACACTGATCTAGTGTATATATATTACACTACGTAACACAATTTTTTGTTCCTGGGTTTAAAAAGTCATTTCCTTATCTATGTTTGTATGTATGTAGGCATATCTGTGAGAGCACTGTGACTCCTACCGATGATGGATGTGGACCAAACTTAGTACATGGACACCCCCCCCCCCCCAATGACCAACAGAAAATACTGGATGGGTTTGGGGTGGATTGACCCTGGGTTTTGGGAGTTATAGTTTATACCACATCCAATCTGGTCAGAATCAAGATTATGGGAGTTGCAATCTACCCACATTCAGAGATCACTGTGAATTCCACATATGACGGATCTGGACCAAACTTGGAAAACAGATCCATCATGGCCAGTTTTAAGTACTGGGGAGAATTGGGGAGGGGGGGGGCAATGATAGGGGATGATGGGAATTGGAGTCACCGAAATCCAGAGAGCCCAAACTGAAAGTGGATCTTAACCACACTTGGCACACAGACCCATCGTGACCAACTTTAATTATTGGAGGGATGCAGAATTGACGTAGATTGATGGGAGTTGTAGTTTACCCACATCCTAATACATTTTCCAATGGGTCCACTCCTAAAACCCAAAACCCAACCATGAATAATGCTTATGCTTATCCTTGCATAATCCCTAACCTGGGCATCACTGTGTGCCCCACCGTGTGTGTGTGTGTGTGTGTGTGTGTGTGTGTGTGTGTGTGTGTGTGTGTAGAGTTGGAAGAGACCTCGTGGGCGACCCAGTCCAACCTCATTCTGCCAAGAAGCAGGAAAATCACATTCAAAGCACCCCCGACAGATGGCCAACCAGCCTCTGTTTCAAATCCTCCGAAGAAGGACACTTCCCAAGCGTCTAGGACTGTGTGATGTATCAGCAAATAATGTGTGCAGATCTGAGTGGGGTGGCCTTTTTGCAGCGGACAGATGGTCATTTTGTCCGTGCCGATTGTTTTTAAGTGTAGGCCAAGGTCTTGAGGCACTGCACCCAGTGTGCCAATCACCACTGGGACAACCTTGACTGGCTTGTGCCAGAGTCTTTGCAGTTTGATCTTTAAATCCTCTTATTGTGCTAGCTTTTCCAGTTGTTTCTCATCTATTGTAATAATTATTATATTTATAAGAAGAGTTAAAAACTCGCTTGAGTCAACCTTCTCCTTAGTGGTAAATAGTGGCAAGGCAAATAGGTTTCTCAGCTGTTAGACTGATATACCTAGATTTTTCTTTGAACTCTTAGGAACAAAAACATGTCAATGCATACTATATATATATATATATATATATATATATATAGAGAGAGAGAGAGAGAGAGAGAGAGAGAGAGAGAGAGAGATACACACACACACACACACACACTAGCTGAAGCTGGCCACACGCTGCTGTGGCTTTTTCTCTTTCCTGTGTCCCAGTCTATATATATATGTGTTTTGTGTGTGTATGTATGTATATATATATGGATTTGTGTCTATGTGTACATATGTGTGTGTGTGTGTACTTGTGTATATGTGTATATGTATATGCGTGTATATGTGTGTACTTATATATATGTGTGTTTTTGTATATGTATATGCGTATATATGTGTAGATGTGTGTAAGTACGGATGTGTGTATGTATGTGTCCTTCCTTCTTTCGTTCCTTTGGGGGGGGGGGGTTAAGGAGGAGGCCGGGAGGAGGTGGGAGGGGCCTGTCCTTAATTGCTGCAGCAGAGGCCTCCAGAGGCCACGGCTTTGCCGAAGACAGCGGGCCCCCTTCCTCCTTTTTGGTCTTCCTCAGCCAGCGCCGCCGCCAGCCATTCCCCTGCGACAGTGCTGGCTGATGAAGAGCTAAAAGGAGGAGGCAGACCCGCTGTCTTCAGCGAAGCCGTGGCCTCGCTTGGTGTGGAGGCCCGGCACCACCAACATTCCGACACTCTAAACTGCCAGAGGAGGGGTGGCTCCCAGCCTCTACATTCTAACTGAGGGAGTATTTGCATAATGCCTCTAATTGGCCAGCACCACCAACATTCCAACACTCTAAACTGCCAGAGGGGGGTGGCGTGGGGGATCATGGGCGTTGTAGTGCAATTGTTTTTTTGTATTTTTGGTCGTGTTGTTTGTTTAATTTTTTGGGTGGTAAACATACCTCGTGGGGTTTTGTGTGTATGTAGGTTGATTTGGTGTGTCTGCTTTGTGTGGTTTTGCTGTCTATAGGCTACTTAGGATGACAGCTCTCTTATATATATATATATATATATATATATATATATATATATATATATACATACACACACACACACACACACACACACACACACACATACAGAGTCTATATATATACACACACAATATATATACAGTATATATATGCAGTTCTATCTTTAAATTATTATTATTATTATTATTATTATTAGGTTGCGCTCTGGCCATGTTCCAGAAGCATTCTCTCCTGATGTTTCGCCTGCATCCATGGCAAGCATCCTCAGAGGTTGTGAGGTCTGTTGGAAACTAGGCAAGTGGGGTTCATATATCTGTGGAATAATGCCCCGGGTGGGAGAAAGAACTCTTGGAGGCAGGTGTGAATGTTGGAATTATTATATTTAGTCAGGACGATGAGAATGGGAGGGTATGCAAACGACCTGCCCCTGATTCCCAGGGAAAGGCTCACCTGTTTTGACCATGACGTCTCCCCCTCCGTTGCCTTTTCTGCTCAAATCCTGGGGGATTTTGGTTGAACTCAGAGCCCGGGAGAAATGTTCGTCCACCACGCTGTTAATGTCTCCCTGGAAGTAAGTGAAGACGACATATTGGGCTCCCCACTCCGTCTTCACTGGCTGCTTGCTTTTGCCCAGCTTGGCACCATCCTCCTTCCTCTCCTCCATAGCGGTCAATCTGTTTTGCCCCCTGTCTGTGCCTAAAAAGAGAAGGAAGAGTCAAACAAGTGGGTCCCTTTCCTCTTTTGAGGGGCATAGAAAAAGCTGCAAGGCCGAGAGGAGATCATGCTTGCAGGATGTGGGGCCGTGCAAAGATAAGCAACGTTCCCAGTTTGCAGAATTCCTGGGGAAAAGTTTGGTCGAGAAGAAAAGAAGCCGGAAAAGATGCCAAGGCATGGAGTCAAGAAGCGTGTTATTGACGAATTTAGTTTGCCCACGCCTGAAGTAGACACTACATTCAATGGAAAATCAATGGATCATCCAACTCATTGGATCTCCCAACTCAATGGAAAATCCATGCATCGTCCTACTGAGTAGATCGCCCAACTCAATGAAAAATCAATGCATCGTCCTACTGAATGGATCACCCACCTCAATAGAAAATCCTTTCATCGTCCAACTGAGAAGATTACTCAACTCAATGGAAAATCAATGCATTGTCTAACATCCACCTCAATGGAAACTCAATGATTGTCCTACATCACCAACTCAATGAAAAATCAATGCAACATCCTACTGAGTGGATCACTCAACTCAATGAAAAATCAATGCATCGTCCTACTGAGTGGATCACCCAACTCAATGAAAAATCAATGTATCATCCTACTGAGTGGATCACCCAACTCAATGGAAAATCAATGCATCATCCTACTGAGTGGATCACCCAACTCAATGAAAAATCAATGCATCATCCTACTGAATGGATCACCTACCTCAATGGGAAATCCTTTCATCGTCCAACTGAGAGGATTACTCAACTCAATGAAAAATCAATGCATTGTCCTACTGAGTGGATCACCCAACCCAATGAAAAATCAATGTATCATCCTACTGAGTGGATCACTCAACTCAATGGAAAATCCATGCATTCCCCTACTGAGTGGATCACCCAGCTCAATGAAAAATCAATGTATCATCCTACTGAGTGGATCACCCAACTCAATGGAAAATCAATTCATCATCCTACTGAGTGGATCACCCACCTCAATTAAAATCAATGCATTGTCCTACTGAGTGGATCATCCACCTCAATGGAAAATCAATGCATTGTCCTACTGAGTGGATCACCCAGCTCAATGAAAAATCCATTCATCGTCCAACTGAGAGGATTACTCAACTCAATGGAAAATCAATGTATCATCCAACTGAGAGGATTACTCAACACAATGGAAAATCAATCCATCATCCAACTGAATTGATCACCCAACTCGATGAAAAATCAATATATTATCCAACTCAATGAAAAATAAATGGTTCTACCAACCCAATGGATCACTCAACTCGATGAAAAATCAATGGCTCATCCAACCCAATGGAAAATCAATGCATTGTCCAACCCGATGGAGCATCCAACTCAATGGAAAGTAAATAGTTCATCCAACCCAATGGATCATGCAATTTAATGGAAAATCAATGGACTGTACAACTGAATCGATCATCCAACTCAATGGAAAAATCAATGGATCGTCCAATGATAGTTGAGTTTGATGATCCATTACTGGCCTAGTTTGGGCGACCAACTGTGTTTGAGTGGGATGACTGTCAGGTTGGCCACTTTCAGTGGGCCGTCCTTCGGCTATTAGGAATTGTGGGAGTTGAAGTCCAAAACACCCGGAGGGCCTAAGTTTGCCCATGCCTGGTCAACACTGTAGAATCAATGCATTTTCATAGTTTCCAACAAGCCTCACAACCTCTGAGGATGCCTTTAGCCATAGATGCAGGCAAAACCTCAGGAGAGAATGCTTCTGAACATGGCCACACAGCCCGGAAAACTCACAGCAACCCAGCGCGAGGACTGTTTCTTCCAAGTAACTATTGTCCCAATTTCCCAACGGGTGAGAGATAAAAATAAATGCTTCAATTGGAAGCTGTTAGGCAGGAAAAGAATTAATTGCTGCACTTCTATTGTTGGCTTGCCTTCTCTTCCTTCACCACATTTCTTCATCTTTCCCTTCTTCCTCATTGTTGTTTCTTCCTCCTCTTTGTCTTCTTCTTCCATCCCTTCCACTCCTCTCCTTCCTCGACTTTTCCCTCTCTTCCTTCTTCTCTTCTTGCCCCCTTCCTCTCCTTTCCTTTCCTTTTTCCTCTTCTTCATTTTTCCTCATCCCTTTCTTCCTATCCTTCTTCCTTTCTCTCCACTTCTTCTCTTCTTTGTGCCTCTTTTTCCTCCTCCTCCTCTTCTCTTCTTCTTCCTGCCCTCTTTCTTCTTCCTCCCCCTCCTGTTCCTCTTTACTTCTTCTTCCTGCCTCCTTTCTTCCTCCTCTTCTCTTCTTCTTCTTCTTCTTCTTCTTCCTGCCCTCTGCCTCCTCCTGCCTCCTTTCACCCCTCCTCCTCTTCTATTCTTCCTATCTCTTTTCTTCCTCAACCTCCTCTTCTCTTCTTCTTCCTGCCCTCCTCCTCCTTCATCCTCCTTTTCTCTACTTCTTCCTGCCCCTTTCTTCTTCCTATTCCTTTTTCTTCTTCCACCTTTTCTTCTTCCTCCCCTCCTGTTCCTCTTCTCTTCTTCTTCCCGCCTTTCTTCCTCCTCCCCTCTTCTATTCTTCCTGTCTCTTTTCTTCCTCCTCCTCCTCTTCTCTCCTTCTTCTTCCTGCCTCTTTTCTTCTTCCTCCTCCTCTTCTCTTCTTCTTCTTCTTCTTCCTGCCTCTTTTCTTCCTCATCCTCCTCTTCTCTTCTTCTCCCCTTTTCCTCTTCCTCCCCTCTTGTTCCTCTTCTCTTCTTCTTCCTGCCTCCTTTCTTCCTCCTCCCCTCTTCTATTCTTCCTGTCTCTTTTCTTCTTCCTCCTCCTCCTCTCTCTTCTTCTTCTTCTTCCTGCCTCTTTTCTTCCTCATCCTCCTCTTCTTCTCTTCCCTTTTCTTCTTCCTCTCCTCTTGTTCCTCTTCCCTTCTTCTTCCTGTCTCTTTTCTTCCTCCTCCTCCTCTTCTCTTCTTCTTCTTCTTCTTCCTGCCTCTTTTCTTCCTCATCCTCCTCTTCTTCTCTTCTTCTCTTCCCTTTTCTTCTTCCTCCCCTCTTGTTCCTCTTCCCTTCTTCTTCCTGTCTCTTTTCTTCCTCCTCCTCCTCTTCTCTTCTTCTTCTTCTTCTTCCTGCCTCTTTTCTTCCTCATCCTCCTCTTCTCTTCTTCTCTTCCCTTTTCTTCTTCCTCCCCTCTTGTTCCTCTTCTCTTCTTCTTCCTGACTCTTTTCTTCTTCCTCTTCTTCCATAATTGGGGAATAACGTAGTTTTAAATTATTTACCATTTTTATCCCCCCCCAAATCCAATTCCTGGCCTTGCGATCATTTCCCCAGATCAGGCCATAAGCCCGGAGAATGCTTTCCTATCAGATCCCTTTGTACAGTGTTGCACAATGACCAGGTGTCCCAGCATCTCCAAGAGGGGGATGATGGGAGCGGTGATCCAGCTGAGGAAATGTCCTGAGCTCAAGCCCATTGACCCAGACGTGATACATGGACCCACCTTTTCTCCCAAACTCTGCCGGGCCCGGCTCTGTCTCTTGGGCCTAGTGCTGCCCCAGCTTCTGCCCGGCTGCCTCGGAGAGCGTGGGGTTCATGCCGCGGCCTGGCCAGCCTCCGTCCGCACTGCGAGGCCGGTGTGCCGCATCCGTCCAAAAGGCCAGGGCTCCTGGGTGTGCGATTGGTGCGCTTCCAGCGACAGGGAGCCAGCAAGGCGTATCCGTCAGCCTCGCTGGCAGGAATGTGTGCAATGCACCCCGGCAAGTCCACCGGGTTTGGAGGTTTCAGGAACGAGGAAAATGAGAGGGTTTGTTTGGTGTGTTTCTCAAAGGCAACACTCTCGCAAGGCACCGGTTGCATTGTCAGGGGTCAGAGGTCAAGTCCTCAGAGAAGACAGGCGGAGACCATTTCGGGAGCATCTCCCGGATAGAATCCATGTACGTCCATTGCTCAGGGATCAATGCTGTGCAATCAGGAGAGTTATAGTTTGCACGCTTTGATTTTGCCATTTGGGAGTTGTAGTTGCTGGGATTTATAGTTCACCTACAATCAGAGAGCATTCT
Organism: Anolis apletophallus; assembly: GCA_030556195.1. Taxonomy (NCBI): domain Eukaryota; kingdom Metazoa; phylum Chordata; class Lepidosauria; order Squamata; family Anolidae; genus Anolis; species Anolis apletophallus. Next base: position 5,536,673 of record JARBWK010000016.1, on the reverse strand, counting down.
GAACTCCACCGATGATGGAATTGAACCCATCTTGGCACAAAGAACTCCCATGACCAACAGAAAGTATTGGAAGAGTTTGTTTGGCGTTGACCTTAAGTTTGGGAGTTGTAGTTCACCAATGTCCAGAGAGTACTGTGGACTCAAACAATGATGGATTTGGACCAAACTGGGCACAATTACTCAATAGGCCCAAATGTGAACACTGGTGGAGTTTTGGGAAAATAGACCTTGGCATTTGGGAGTTGTAGTTGCTGGGATTTATAGTTCACCTACAATCAAATAGCATTCTGAACTCCACCAATGATGGAATTGAACCAAACTTGGCATACAGAACTCCCATGACCAACAGAAAATACTGGAAGGGTCTGGTGAGCACTGACCTTGAGTTTTGGAGTTGTAGTTCACCTACATCCAAAGAGCACTATGGACTCAAACAATGATGGATCCAGACCAAACTTGGCACAAATCCTCAATATGTCTAAATGTGAACACTGGTTGAGTTTAGGGAAAATAGACCTTGACATTTGGGAGTTGTAGTTGCTGGGATTTATAGTTCACCTACAATCAAAGAGCATTCTGAACTCCACCAATGATGGAATTGAACTTAACTTGGCACACAGAACTCCCATGACTGACATAAAATACTGGAAGGGTTTGTTGGGCATTGACATTAAGTTTGAGATTTGTAGTTCACCTACATCCAGAGAGCACTGTGGACTCGAACAATGATGAATCTGGACCACACTTGGCACAAATACTCAATATGCCCAAATGTGAACACTGGCGGAGTTTGGGGAAAATAGACCTTCACATTTGGGAGTTGTAGTTGCTGGGATTTATAGTCTACGTGCAATCAAAGAGTATTCTGAACCCTACCTTAATTGAACCAACATTCCCACACAGAACCCCATGCCGTGAAGGCACTCACTGTCGTGGGCCTCCGTCCAACCTTGCACGCTCTCCCTCGCCTGCACATGCGCACCATGCTGCCATGCGCTGAGCACAGCTGCTCTCCCCTCGAGGCTTGATGTCTCAGAAACAGCCCTCCCCTTGGCTGAGAGGGTGATCAATCACATTGGAGGAGGCTTTTCACCGTCTGAGAAGGACAGGCGGAGAGATCTTCAGCCTTCTCTGCCAAAAGGGTCCCTAAGACCACAAGAAATATATGTTTTCTGATTATCTTTGGCGACCCCTCTGAATCCCCTTCGCGACCCTTCCTCAGGAGCAGACCTGGGCAACCTATGGCCCGCAGGCCGAATGCGGCCCAACAGCCGATTCTGTCTGCCCGGGGAGAAGGGTGTTGGGGACAGGGCCAAGAGGAAGGGGTGCCACTGCCGCCATCCCATCGCAGACTGTGAGGTCTGCATCGGCAGACAGCCTGCCACTCCGGAGAACAATCGAAGGATCGGCGACTTTGGAGTGCCTGCCATCCCGGGAGGCGATCCGGGCCTGCAGCGGGAGTAGTCGGCGAGCTGCGGCGGCCGATTGCCCTGGCGACCCGGAAGACTTGATCCTCTTCCGGTTTGCCAGGGCCATCACCCGCCGCAGGGCGATCAGCTGGGGAACGGCTGGGGGCGAGAGCGGGCGGAGGACTGTAGCCTCCGATTGTCTGCTGCTCTGCTCTGCTGCGGCGGTGGCTGGGTCCGCTTTGCCATCCTCTGGGCTGGGTCCATTGGGCCATTCCATCTTGGGATCCTTCCTCTCTTGAGGATGCCAGCCTCCATCTTGGTTCGCACCTTGTCTTCTTGAATTCTATTTTAGTGGGTTTTATTATTATTTTATAATAATAATTTTATAATAATATTATAATATAATAAATAATATAATATAATGTCATATTATATTATAATTTCAATATATTATAATGTCTATATATATACTATAATATAATAATTATGATATTAATACTAATAATATACAAATATTTCTTGATATATTATTATGTTAATATTAATGATGTGTAATATATAGTAAATAAATAAATAAATAAATTATGTAGATTAGAATGCAGTTTTGCCTTTAGGTGCGGCCCTCCATAATATTTTTTGGCTCTCGTGCGGCCCCTTGGAAAAAATAATTGCCCACCCCTGCGCTGATCTGTTGCATGAATTTAGTTTGATGCCACTGCTGCAGCTCTGTGCTATGGAATCATGGGACTTGTAGTTTTGCAAGCAGTGTTGGTGCTTCATCAAGCTACAACTCCCAGGATTGCATAGCATTGAGCCATAGCATTTGAGTACCAAACTGTATTAGCAGCAAATGCATATCTAAAGGAGCCTGAATGAAATGTAAAGCTCTCTCTCTCTCTCTTTAAAACTCTGATAAGCTAATAATCACAAATGCCGTATGCTAAACGATTCCGATTATTACACAAAGGACTATTCAACTCACCAGCCTATTTTCCATTTCCAGATTTCCCGGTGATAGCGGACTCAGCTGAGAAATAAAAGCCAATGTTTATGTGTTCATAACACTTCCTTTTTTCACAAAACTTCTACTCTATTTGGTTACATCTGGAGGCATCAGCTGATGAGGGTTTGCACAAAAATTACAAACCAGGAAGCTGGAGGGCAAAATTGTATCTCTCGAAGATACAAAGAGAGAACATCAAAGCTTTTCTTTTTCTGTCTTTGCATGGAACGAGAAAAAGGGGGCTCGATTATGTTAATGCTTTCCACGACCATTCAAAAGCCAAACAAAATTTGGTAGAAGGGTGGAACTATGAGGGCCGTTCATGAAAGATTTCCCCTGACCCGCTTCTATTTAACACAGGACGCTGAAACTGTACATATTTAGGCCTGGGCAATGGTTCTAAATGGTTCTAAAGTACTTACAAAACTAAAGTTCTGGTGTTGAACACTAGGTGGCGCTGGTGCTTTGCATCTACAGTGTTCCTAAAGTTCTGGTGGTGAACACTAGGTGGCGCTGGTGCTTTGCTTCTACAGTGTTCCTAAAGTTCTGGTGGTGAACACTAGGTGGCGCTGGTGTTTTGCTTCTACAGTGTTGCTAAAGTTCTGCTGGTGAACACTAGGTGGCGCTGGTGCTTTGCATCTACAGTGTTGCTAAAGTTCTGGTGGTGAACACTAGGTGGCGGTGGTGCTTTGTTTCTACAGTGTTGCTAAAGTTCTGGTGGTGAACACTAGGTGGCGCTGGTGCTTTGCATCTACAGTGTTGCTAAAGTTCTGGTGGTGAACACTAGGTGGCGCTGGTGCTTTGCTTCTACAGTGTTGCTAAAGTTCTGGTGGTGAACACTAGGTGGCGCTGGTGTTTTGCTTCTACAGTGTTGCTAAAGTTCTGGTGGTGAACACTAGGTGGCGCTGGTGCTTTGCTTCTACAGTGTTCCTAAAGTTCTGGTGGTGAACACTAGGTGGCGCTGGTGCTTTGCTTCTACAGTGTTGCTAAAGTTCTGGTGGTGAACACTAGGTGGCGCTGGTGTTTTGCTTCTACAGTGTTGCTAAAGTTCTGGTGGTGAACACTAGGTGGCGCTGGTGTTTTGCTTCTACGGTGTTGCTAAAGTTCTGGTGGTGAACACTAGGTGGCGCTGGTGCTTTGCTTCTACAGTGTTCCTAAAGTTCTGGTGGTGAACACTAGGTGGCGCTGGTGCTTTGCTTCTACAGTGTTGCTAAAGTTCTGGTGGTGAACACTAGGTGGCGCTGGTGTTTTGCTTCTACAGTGTTGCTAAAGTTCTGGTGGTGAACACTAGGTGGCGCTGGTGTTTTGCTTCTACAGTGTTGCTAAAGTTCTGGTGGTGAACACTAGGTGGCGCTGGTGCTTTGCTTCTACAGTGTTGCTAAAGTTCTGGTGGTGAACACTAGGTGGCGCTGTTGTTTTGCTTCTACAGTGTTCCTAAAGTTCTGGTGGTGAACACTAGGTGGGGCTGGTGCTTTGCTTCTACAGTGTTGCTAAAGTTCTGGTGGTGAAGACTAGGTGGCGCTGGTGCTTTGCTTCTACAGTGTTGCTAAAGTTCTGGTGGTGAACACTAGGTGGCGCTGGTGTTTTGCTTCTAGTGTTGCTAAAGTTCTGGTGGTGAACACTAGGTGGCGCTGTTGTTTTGCTTCTACAGTGTTCCTAAAGTTCTGGTGGTGAACACTAGGTGGGGCTGGTGCTTTGCTTCTACAGTGTTGCTAAAGTTCTGGTGGTGAACACTAGGTGGCGCTGGTGCTTTGCTTCTACAGTGTTGCTAAAGTTCTGGTGGTGAACACTAGGTGGCGCTGGTGTTTTGCTTCTACAGTGTTCCTAAAGTTCTGGTAATGAACACTAGGTGGCGCTGGTGCTTTGCTTCTACAGTGTTGCTAAAGTTCTGGTCGTGAACACTAGGTGGCGCTGGTGTTTTGCTTCTACAGTGTTGCTAAAGTTCTGGTGGTGAACACTAAGTGGCACTGGTGTTTTGCTTCTACAGTGTTCCTAAAGTTCTGGTGGTGAACACTAGGTGGCGCTGGTGCTTTGCTTCTACAGTGTTGCTAAAGTTCTGGTGGTGAACACTAGGTGGCGCTGGTGTTTTGCTTCTACAGTGTTCCTAAAGTTCTGGTAATGAACACTAGGTGGCGCTGGTGCTTTGCTTCTACAGTGTTGCTGAAGTTCTGGTCGTGAACATTTGAGAACTCTGTAACAAAACTTTCAAAACTTCATTATTATTTCATTATTGGAGATTTTTAAGACAGAACCAATTAGGAATTGCCATTCATAACGAAATTTTGAAAGTTTTGTTAGAGTTCTCAAATGTTCACCACCAGAACTTTAGCAACACTGTAGAAGCAAAGCACCAGCACCAGCGCCACCTAGTGTTCACCGCCAGAACTTTAGTTTTGTAAGTACTTTGGAACCATTTAGAACCATGATTGCCCAAGCCTATGATGTATACGTCTCTATAGGTTACGTGCCAATTTACAACTCAGAATTGATAGCGGTCTTGATTGTACATGTGCTGAAGTGGTCTGAGGTTTGAGAATGGACCCAGCAGAACACTAGAGCAGTCCTCAAGTTCTTTTCCTTGAAAGGCCGCACACCAAAGGAGGCATTGGATGAGATGGAAGAGGTCGATGGTGAGGATTCCCCATCATCTGATGGAGTCAAGAACTGGCACCGTCCATTCCAATGGGGTCGGACTTTGGTGCAAACAGCTCCAATTCCAGGGCGACCCAACTCTGCTATTGGGGAACACAACACCCAGCAAGTGGAGGTCAGCTTTCATGGCTGGAATCGCTGGGTTCTTGTAGGTTTTGCGGGCTATATGACCATGATCTAGAAATTTATTTATTTATTTAGGTTTTGAGACCTCACAACCTCTGAGGACGTTTGCCATAGATGCAGGCAAAATGTCAGGAGAGAATGCTTCTAGAACAGGGGTGGGCAACCTCCAGCCCGCGGGCCGCATCTGGCCCCCCAGGCGGTTCTGTCCGGCCCGCCTAAGGGTCCTGGCAGGCGGGCCCCGGTAGGAAGGTCGGCGAGCAACGGAGGGGAAGGGGGGGGGGAAGCCCAGGAGCAAGCGCCACCACAGAACACAGCATCGCTGTCCTCCGTCTCTTCCCTTCCCTTCCTCGACTCCGAACAGCTGGCGAGTGTGAGGGTTTTGCCCATGCGTGCTGATGCCAGGTGCGCCCAGCCCTCCTACGCAGGACTTTTCCTAGGCACGCTGAGAGGACGATACCACTATCTCTCTCACTGTGCCTAGCAAAAGTCCTGCCGAGGAGGGATGGGTGTGCCTGGCGTGAGCGCACATGGGCAAAACCCTCGCACTCGCCAGCTCGTTGGGGGGGCTTCTCCCCGCCCCCTCCTTTCCCCTTCCCCCAGTCGTCGCTGCTGCCGCCCCAGTGCATTGTGAGCACAGTCCCACAATGCACTGGGACGGAAAGGAAGGCAGGAAGGCTGCTTGTGTTGCCCCCCTCTCTCTCCCCCTTCCCTCCGCGTTTTCGCATCAGAGCGGCCGACGGGGGTGAATGGAGGGAGGGAGGGGGGAGAGGAGGAGGCCAGGAAGGGAGGGAGGGAGCAAGCACCGCCAAGCATCCTTACTGTAAGTGAACTATACATCCCAGCAACTCCAACTCCCAAACGTCTATTTCCCCCAAATTTCCCCCTTGTTCACATTTGGGCATATTGAGGATTCGTGCCAAATTTGGTCCTGATCAAACATTTTTTGAGTCCACGGTGCTCTTTGGATGTAGGTGAACTACAACTCCCAAACTCAAGGGCAATGCCCACCAAACCCTTCTAGTATTTTCTATTGGTCATGGAGTCCTGTGTGCCACGTTTGGTTTCGTTCCTTCATTGGTGGAGTTGAGAATGCTCTTTGATTGCAGGTGAACTATAAGTCCCAGCAACTACAACTCCCAAATGACAAAATCAATTTTTTGAGTGACGGTCACTCCTTGGGTGTTAGTAGGGGTCTTGTGGCAGCAATTTGTCCAGTGGTTTTTGAGTTATGTTAATCTCACAAATGAACATTACATCTATATGTTTCGAGCCCTCCAAAGCCGGGATGGCAGGCACTCCATTCCATGTTGGGATTCTTCCTCTCTTGAGGATGTCAACCTCTATCTTGGTTTGCACCTTGTCTTCTTGAATTTCATTTTATTTTAGTGGTTTTTATTATTATTTTATAATAATTTTATAATAATATAATAAATAATATGTTATATTTTATTATAATTTCAATATATTATGTCTATATATATATACTATAATATAATAATTATGAAATTAATACTAATCTATTATATAAAGGGGTTCCCGTCATGGAACGACCGTCCCAAACAGAGAAACCTTACAACGCAGAAACACCAAACTTGCCAACAGAAATAGGCCTCAAGCAAGGTATGTTTGTAGCAAAGAAACTTTCCACCCAAAACCTAAAAGGCCCCAAAACGAGTAAAAACTACATTTCCCAGCATCCTCTGGGGCTGCCAACGACTCTCCCAGCCTCTACATTCTGACAACTTGATTGGCTGCCAATAAGGGCGGATTTGCATAACTCCTGTACTGGCCAGCCAACATGAACATTCCGACCCATAATAAACTGTCAGAGGAGGATAAGGCAAAGGGCTGAGGCAAAAACACAAACACCCAATTCACTTCCCACAGAAAATTTACACCCCTACAAATCACAGACCATGCCCAAAATTGACAGTAAGGCTTCATTAACTTAATTTCCCTGACTGGGCCTCACTTAATAGAATGCTGTTTACGCTCTGAATTGACAGTAAGGCTTCATTAACTTGATTCTCCCGACTACGCCTCAGCTCACTGGACATTGTGTATGGCTTGAATTGACAGTAAGGCTTCATTAACTTGCTGTTCCTGACTAGGCCTCAGCTCATGGGACATTGTGTATGGCCTGAATTTACAGTAACATACCTTGGCACACAGAGCCCCTATGACCCACGCTACATTCTACTACAGTTTGGAGGAAGGTGGACCATGGATTATGGAACTTGAAGTACCTCCATGGATAATGGGATTTGTACTACTTCAAAACCCATCATTCCCCACAGACCACTGTGGCCCAGAACCAAGACCGATAAAGACCAAACTTGGCACACAATGCCCCCCATGACCCACACTCCATCCGACTGCAGTTCAGAGGACACACCATGGATAATGGGATTTCAAGTACCTCCACTCACTTCCAAAGTACCCCACCCACACAAGCATCAACCTCTACATCAACACAGCAGACAGAAAGACAAAAAACATTGTATATCCACAAGCTATGCAGAACGCCAGCAACAGCACACACAACAACTCCCCAGGACTTCAACATCCCACCCACCAGAACAACCCACAACGACACAGCCATGGCCCCAACAACACCATAACTAACAACAATTCCAACCCTTACATACTCAGACTTTCTCGCATCTCCTAAATAGGGCACAGCAACGCGTGCCGGGTACAGCTAGTGATATATGAATATTTCTTTATATATTCATATGTTAACATTAATGATGTGTAATATATCTGTATACCTTTATAAAGCGGAATGTTTGTATGTATGTGTGCGGAGGGCGGAAGGGCGGATATGTGGCAGCCACTTTCACAGGCCACAGCGACCAGCGCGGGTGATGGACCTGCACCAAACTTGGTACACATAACCCCCCTAACCCCCTTTACGTCCTGGTGTGGTTCGGGGGACATGACCCATGGATTATGGGATTTGTAGTACTTTCCAATACTTTGCTTCCCACAGACCACTGAGGCCACCAAAAAGGACCAATACAGACCACACTTGGCACACACAGCCCCCATGACCCACTCTACATCCTGCTGCAATTTGGAGGGCAGACCATGGATGATGGGACTTGAAGTACCTCACTTCCCAAGTTCGCTGCGACCCTTTTCCAATTACTGATCGAGACCAAACTTGGCACACATAACCCCCATGACTACCTTCACGTCCTGGTGAGGTTCGGGGGAAGACTGACAATGGATGATGGGATTTGTAGTACTTTCACACCCCTCTGTTCCCACAGACCACTGCGGCCCCAAAAAAACACCCATAAAGACCACACTTGGCACACAGAGCCCCAGTGACCCACTCAACATCCTACTGAAGTTTGGAGGGGGGGGGCAGAACATGGATGATGGGACTTGCAGTACCTTCCCTCACTTTCAAAGACTGGTACAAACCTAATCCAATGACTGATCAACACCAAACCTGGCACACAAAGCCCTCATGACCCACTCTGCATCCTGCTGCAGTTTGGAGGGCAGACCATGGATGATAGGACTTGAAGTACCTCTACTCACTTCCCAAGTCCGCTACGACCCTTATCCAATTACTGATCGAGACCAAACTTGGCACACATAACCCCCATGACTACCTTCACGTCTTGGTGAGGTTCGGGGGAGGACTGACAATGGATGATGGGATTTGTAGTACTTTCACACCCCTGTTCCCACAGACCACTGCGGCCCCCAAAAAACACCGATAAAGACCACACTTGGCACACAGAGCCCCAGTGACCCACTCTACATCCTGCTGAAGTTTGGAGGAGGGCAGACCATGGATGATGGCACTTGCAGTACCTTCCCTCACTTTCCAAGACTGCTGCAAACCTTATCCAATGACTGATCAACACCAAACCTGGCACACAGAGCCCTTATGACCCACTCTACATCCTGGTGCAGTTTTGTGTGAAACGGACCACGGATGATGGGACTTGAAGTACCTTCACTCCCTAAAAACAATACAACCCTCATCCATTCACCAATGCAGACCACAGAGCCCCCATGACCCAATCTACATCCTACTGCAATTTGGGGGAAGCTGGACCACCGACGATGGGACTTCCAGTACCTTCAGTACTTTCATAATACCACTGCAACTCCCAAGAATGATGGATCAAGACCAAACTTGGCACCCAGAGCCCCCATGACCCACTCTACATCCTGCTGCACTTCTCAAATGACCCGGGCACCGCCGGGTCCCCAAGCTAGTAGTAAATATAGTAAATAAATAAATAATGTAGATTAGAATGTAGTTCAGCCTTTAGGTGCGGCCCTCCATAATATTTTTTGGTTCTCGTGTGGCCCCTTGGAAAAAATAATTGCCCACCCCTGGTCTATAACATGGCCATATAGCCCAAAAAACCTACAACCACCCAGAGAGAAGGACTCATCACTAGGCCAAGTTTTATTGCTCTCAGTCCACAGGAAGTGGGTCAGGGGAAACCTTTAACGAACGCCCCTCGTATATCGCTTCTAATCCATGTCGCTATTTTGGTTAGGGAGTTCTGGGAGTTGTAGTGCAAAAAATTACAAAAGTTTCCCCAAGTTCTGGGACAAATCGTGGTTTCTGGGTTCTACTATGATAAACCCAAGTTGAAATAAGTGATGAAAGGTAATGGAAAATAAATTCAGGAGAATTTGGAAACCATCTTTTAAAAGAAATCAACGCCTGCTGAGATTGGATCTCAAAACATTTTTTATTCATAGTCTCTCTTGTAGTCAATCCAAGTATAAAAGAACGTATCCCACACAGAATTCATTCCTAACAAACGCTCGGAACCTAATTACATGTGAACACAAGGAATATCGGTGGGGCAAAAAATAGAGAAGGGATTCACACTTCCACCACACAAGCTCTCTGCATGTTTTCCCCAAATAAATGTATAGAAACCAATTTAAAAACAAAGATTAGTTAATCTTATTTACATTTTTTTCCAAGCCTCTCATCACCATCGGAAATGGGAGTAGGGAGGGAAAAGACATGGGACTTTTGGCGATACAGTTGATACCTTCAGAACACCTCACTAATTTTGTTTAATTGCAGCGTGGCATCGCTGTATGTCACTATGCATTGGACGAGCACATTCGGACTATGTCTCAAACACTGGCATTAATGCACCTTGTGGGTTCATATGTCCTTTATTGTGGGATTACCTTTCATTCTTTCTGCAAGATCCAGAATCCAGCCAGGATTCGTTATTGTGAGGCACCAGTGGCCTCCTCTATCCCAAGGTTGGTGGACATCGAAGTGTTTGCCTATGTCCTCATAGCCAGGCGGGAACTGATGACATCATCTGCAGACTCCTCTAAATCACATAATTGGATACGGGCAGACACATTGGTTTGTGCCTGGATACAAGAACATAGCCAGGCACAGATGGATGACATCATCTGCGGACTCCTCTAAATCACATCACCTGATACTGACAGATACTTCGATTTGTATCTGGATACAGGAACATAGCCAGGCATGGATTGATGACATCATCTGCGGACTCCTCCAGATCACACTGTTGGATACGGGCAGACACTTTGTTTTGTGCCTGGATGCAGGTACATTGCCAGGCACAGATGGATGACATCATCTGCGGGCTCCTCTAAATCACATCATTGGATATGGACAGACACTTTGATTTGCACCTGGATGCAGGAAAATAGCCAGGCATGGATTGATGACATCATGTGCTGACTACTCTAGATCACACCATTAGTTATGGGCCAACACTGGTTTGTGTCTGGATGCAGGTACGTTTCCAGGCACAGATGGATGCCATCATCTCCGGACTCCTCTAAATCACATCATTGGATATGGACACTTTGATTTGCATCTGGATGCGGGAACATAGCCGGGCATGGATTGATGACATCATCTATGGACTCCTCCAGATCACACTGTTGGATACAGGCAGACACATTGGTTTGTGTGTGGATGCAAGAACATAGCCAGGCGTGGATTGATGACATCATCTACGGACTCCTCCAGATCACACTGTTGGATACAGGCAGACACATTGGTTTGTGTGTGGATGCAAGAACATAGCCAGGCGTGGATTGATGACATCATCTGCGGACTCCTCCAGATCACACTGTTGGATACAGGCAGACACATTGGTTTGTGTCTGGATGCAAGAACATAGCCAGGCACAGATTGATGACATCATCTGCGGACTCCTCCAGATCACACTGTTGGATACAGGCAGACACATTGGTTTGTGCCTGGATCCTGGAACATAGCCAGGCACAGATGGATGACATCATCTGCGGACTCCTCCAGATCACACTGTTGGATACAGGCAGACACATTGGTTTGTGTGTGGATGCAAGAACATAGCCAGGCGTGGATTGATGACATCATCTACGGACTCCTCCAGATCACACTGTTGGATACAGGCAGACACATTGGTTTGTGCCTGGATCCTGGAACATAGCCAGGCACAGATGGATGACATCATCTGCGGACTCCTCCAGATCACACTGTTGGATACAGGCAGACACATTGGTTTGTGTGTGGATGCAAGAACATAGCCAGGCGTGGATTGATGACATCATCTACGGACTCCTCCGGATCACACAGTTGGAAACAGGCAGACACATTGGTTTGTGCCTGGATGCAGGAACCTAGCCAGGCACAGTTGTATGACATCATCTGCGGACGCCTCCAGCTCACACTGTTGGATACAGGCAGACACATTGGTTTGTGTGGTGGATGCAAGAACATAGCCAGGCAGGATTGATGACATCATCTTGATGACATCATCTACGGACTCCTCCAGATCACACTGTTGGATACAGGCAGACACATTGGTTTGTGCCTGGGGATGCAAGAACATAGCCACGCTTGGATTGATGACATCATCTGCAGACTCCTCCAGACCACACTGTTGGATACGGGCAGACCCTTTGTTTTGTGTGGGGATACAAGAACATAGCCAAGCTTGGATTGATGACATCATCTGCAGACTCCTCCAGATCACACTGTTGGATACAGGCAGACACATTGGTTTTGTGCCTGGATGCTGACAACATAGCCACTGGCATGGATTGATGACATCATCTACAGACTCCTCCAGATAACACTGTTGGATACAGGCAGACACATTGGTTTGTGTGTGGATGCAAGAACATAGCCAGGCGTGGATTGATGACATCATCTACGGACTCCTCCAGATCACACTGTTGGATACAGGCAGACACATTGGTTTGTGTGTGGATGCAAGAACATAGCCAGGCGTGGATTGATGACATCATCTGCGGACTCCTCCAGATCACACTGTTGGATACAGGCAGACACATTGGTTTGTGCCTGGATCCTGGAACATAGCCAGGCACAGATGGATGACATCATCTGCGGACTCCTCCAGATCACACTGTTGGATACAGGCAGACACATTGGTTTGTGTGTGGATGCAAGAACATAGCCAGGCGTGGATTGATGACATCATCTACGGACTCCTCCAGATCACACTGTTGGATACGGGCACTTTGTTTTGTGTGTGGATGTAAGAACATAGCCAGGCGTGGATTGATGACATCATCTACGGACTCCTCCGGATCACACTGTTGGATACAGGCAGACACATTGGTTTGTGCCTGGATCCTGGAACATAGCCAGGCACAGATGGATGACATCATCTGCGGACTCCTCCAGATCACACTGTTGGATACAGGCAGACACATTGGTTTGTGCCTGGATCCTGGAACATAGCCAGGCACAGATGGATGACATCATCTGCGGACTCCTCCAGATCACACTGTTGGATACAGGCAGACACATTGGTTTGTGTGTGGGTGCAAGAACATAGCCAGGCGTGGATTGATGACATCATCTCCGGACTCCTCCAGATCACACTGTTGGCTCCAGGCAGACACGTTGGTGTGTGCCTGGATCCTGGAACATAGCCAGGCACAGATGGATGACATCATCTGCAGACTCCTCCAGATCACACTGTTTGATACGGGCAGACACATTGGTTTGTGTGTGGATGCAAGAACATAGCCAGGCGTGGATTGATGACATCATCTACAGACTCCTCCAGACCACACTGTTTGATACGGGCAGACACATTGGTTTGTGTGTGGATGCAAGAACATAGCCAGGCATGGATTGATGACATCATCTACGAACTCCTCCAGATCACACTGTTGGATACAGGCAGACACATTGGTTTGTGTGTGGATGCAAGAACATAGCCAGGCGTGGATTGATGACATCATCTGCAGACTCCTCCAGAACACACTGTTGGATACAGGCAGAACCATTGGTTTGTGCCTGGATGCAAGAACATAGCCAGGCACAGATTGATGACATCATCTGCAGACTCCTCCAGATCACACTGTTGGATACAGGCAGACACATTGGTTTGTGTGTGGATGCAAGAACATAGCCAGGCGTGGATTGATGACATCATCTACGGACTCCTCCAGATCACACTGTTGGATACGGGCACTTTGTTTTGTGTGTGGATGTAAGAACATAGCCAGGCATGGATTGATGACATCATCTGCAGACTCCTCCAGACCACACTGTTTGATACGGGCAGACACATTGGTTTGTGTGTGGATGCAAGAACATAGCCAGGCGTGGATTGATGACATCATCTGCAGACTCCTCCAGACCACACTGTTTGATACGGGCAGACACATTGGTTTGTGTGTGGATGCAAGAACATAGCCAGGCGTGGATTGATGACATCATCTATGGACTCCTCCAGATCACACTGTTGGATACAGGGAGACACATTGGTTTGTGTGTGGATGCAAGAACATAGCCAGGCGTGGATTGATGACATCATCTACGGACTCCTCCAGATCACACTGTTGGATACAGGCAGACACATTGGTTTGTGTGTGGATGCAAGAACATAGCCAGGCGTGGATTGATGACATCATCTACGGACTCCTCCAGATCACACTGTTGGATACAGGCAGACACATTGGTTTGTGTGTGGATGCAAGAACATAGCCAGGCGTGGATTGATGACATCATCTGCAGACTCCTCCAGATCACACTGTTGGATACAGGCGGATGCATTGGTTTGTGCCTGGATCCTCGAACATAGCCAGGCACAGATGGATGACATCATCTGCGGACTCCTCCAGATCACACTGTTGGATACGGGCAGACCCTTTGTTTTGTGTGGGGATGCAAGAACATAGCCAAGCATGGATTGATGACATCATCTGCAGACTCCTCCAGACCACACTGTTTGATACGGGCAGACACATTGGTTTGTGTGTGGATGCAAGAACATAGCCAGGCGTGGATTGATGACATCATCTACAGACTCCTCCAGATCACACTGTTGGATACAGGCAGACACATTGGTTTGTGTGTGGATGCAAGAACATAGCCAGGCGTGGATTGATGACATCATCTACGGATTCCTCCAGACCACACTGTTGGATACAGGCAAACCCTTTGTTTTGTGCCTGGATGCAGGAACATAGACAGCTCCGACTCCAATACTTTCTATGGGAGATTTGGGATAGGAAAACGTAGTTGTGAGGGGAGACTTTGAGGAGACCCGGAGGGAGAATTCTCCCCTGGATATGTATGATACTCAGCATTGTATCTTCGGTATCCTCTTATGTTAAAAGGCTTGTTATCAGGAATACCCGCCAATCCTTGTACAGTCTGGGAATAATGGGTGTATGCCGTACAAGCAGGTTGGGACAGGAGGATTAAAACCAATGAGCAAGAAAAAAAAGCATTTGTCTCTCTCTCTCTCTTCCTAAAGTGAGCAGTCGATGGAGCTGCAGGTTTGTACTTCACTTGCACTGATGGATTCTGAACAGTGACGATTTACGACGGCTGGCCAGTTCAGCAGGACTCTTGGCAACTTAGGACACATACACACAGAGCTTGAAATAGCAGCCCATCTGAATATATATATATATATATATATATATATATATATATATATATATGAGAGAGAGAGATCGATACTAAATATGGCTTTGAGCATATTATCCCAAAACCACGCTAAGGACAAAAATGGGCGTATATACATATACATATATATATATATCCATTTTGATGCTGCCTGTAGCTGCTCCAAAGCACAGGATAACAGAATTCCTAAAGGTTACCCTAAAGACATGCTTTTGCAAAGGAGTTTGCAACATTAAGTCTCTGCCTCCTCCTCCTCCTCCTCCTCACTGCCGGCGGCGCTGCTGTCTGTGGACGCCGCGACGTCTTCGTTGCCGTCTTCTTTCTCCGCTGGTTTGTCTTTCGCTACATCTTCGGAGGCACCGTTATCTTTCGACGGCTGGACTCCTTCCGGAGGTGGCTTCCCGGTTTCTGAAGAATCCGCCTCAGACGCGGTTTTGGGCGTTTCTGTAGCGGGGTTGCCGATAAACGCTTCCCAACCTTTCAGCCTCTCTTCCCGTTCTCTCGCGGTCTCTTCAACCTGCATTCACATAGAATAGTCATGTCAATGTTTCACTCAAGAGGAAGGAAAGAGAGCTCTTTTCTTAAAGTAGTACCCCTGTAACTTTGGACCACATCAACTATAATCTAAGGCAGTGTTTCCCAACCGCTGTGACGCGGCACACTAGTGTGCCATGACGGACCTCCTGCTGTGCTGCGAGAAAAGCTCTCTGCCCCCTTCCTTCCCCCTCTCCTGCCGAACTCCTGCTGCTTGGGGGAGGAGGAGGTAGGGTCGGGCAGCGGCCAAGGAGAAGAAGCAGGGACCAGGGCGCCACCTCCTTCGGCCGTTTCCCCAGCCAGCCTCCAATCCGCCATGACTCCCGCCATGATTCTCGCCCCTCGCCCACTGAAGCCCGTCCACCGCTCATGCTCCTCCGCCCCCGCCATGACTCCCACCCCTTGCTCGCTGAAGCCACGTGGAGGAGGAGGAGCATGAGTGGTGGATGGGCTTCAGCCCCGCCCACTGAAGCCCGCCCACCGCTCATGCTCCTCCTCCGTGCGGCTTCAGCGAGCAAGGGGCAGGAGTCATGGCGGAGAGCGGCGCGGGGGACCATTACTTCCACCCCTCGCTCGCACTGACCCCTCAAGGCTGGAGAAGCTGTGGGAGAGCTGAAGCCAGGGGGGAGGGGGCAGGGCATGGCGCGGCATGGCTCTGCCCCCCCCCCCTGGCTTCTGCTCTCCCACAGCTTCTCCAGCCTTGAGGGGACAGTGCCAAGCCAGCATTGTGCTGGCTCTGCTACCGCTGGCTTAGCATTGCCCACTCAAGGCTGGAGAAGCTGTGGGAGAGCTGAAGCCGGGGGGACGGGGCATGGCATGGCCTGGCTCCTCCCTCGGCTTTGGCACTCCCAGCAGCTGCTCCAAGCAGGCCACCAACCCCCAGCCGTTCTTTACTGCAGTGTTTCCCAACCAGTGTGCCGTGGCACAGTAGTGTGCTGCGAGTGATCATCAGGTGTGCCGTGGGAAATTGGAACCTCCAATACCCTTTCTTCCCCCTCCTGCCGAACACTTTTTCTTCTCCACTCAGGCTCCCTTTGCATGGGCAAACTTGGACCTTCCAGGTGTTTTGGACTCCAACTCTCACCATTGAGAGTTCAATATGCCAAGTTTGGTTCAATTCCATTGTTGCAAAAGTTCAGGATGCTCTTTGATTGTGTGTTAACTATAAATCCCAGAAACGGTAACTCCCAAATGTCAAGGTCTATTTTCCCCAAACTCCATCAGTGTTCACATTTGGGCATCTTGAGTATTCATGCCAAGTTTGGTCCTGATCCAACATTGTTTGAGTCCACAGTGCTCTCTGGATATAGGTGAACTACAACGCCAAAACCCAAGGTCAATGCCCACCAAACTCTTATAGCATTTTCTCTTGGTTATGGGAGTTCTGTGTGGGAAGTTTGTGCCTTTCTGCAATTCCTGCCAGGATATCTATGTTGTGTTCATCGAAACAGGCCCAGGTTTCACACTGAGTGTATACATACATTTAAAAACATATTAACTATATGTATTACTGTGTTAGAGTGTCATTTTGTGTCATTTTGGTTGGTGGTGTGCCCCAGGATTTTGCAAATGTAAAAAGTGTGCCGCGGCTCAAAAAAGGTTGGGAAACACTGGTCTAAGGCATGGGCAAACTTTCCAACTTGGGGGCCACATACTAGCACTCCCTGTTAGGAGGAGGAAGGGAAGAAGGAATGAAAGACAAAAGTAAAGGAAGGATGGAAGGGTAGGATGGAAGGAAAAAGAGAAGGAAGGAAGGGAAAAAACGAATGAAGGAAGGGAAGGAAGGATAAAAGAAAGAGAGAAGGAAGTAAAGACAAAAGAGAAGGAAGGAAGGAGGGCGGGAGGGAGGGAGAGGGAAGAAAGAGGGAAGGATGGAAAGAGAAAGAGGGAGGGAAGGGAAGGAGGAAGGAAAGACAAAAGGGAAGGAGGACGGAAGGGTGAAAGGGTGGAAGGGAAGGAAGATGGAAAAAGAGAAGGAAGGAAGAAAAGACAAGAGGGAAAAAGGAAGAAGAAAAAGAGAAAGGGGGAAGAAGGGAGGGAGGAAAAAGAGAAGGAAGAGAAGGAAGGGAAGGATAAAAGAAAGAGAGAAGGAAGTAAAGACAAAAGGGAAGGAAAGAAGGAAGGAAGGAGAACGAGGGAAGAAAGAAGGAAGAATGGAAGGAGAAAGAGTGAGGGAAGAGAAGGAGGGAGGAAGGATGAAAGGGTGGAAGGGAAGGAGGAAAGAAAAAGAGAAGGTAGGAAAGACAAAAGGGAAGGAAGGAGAAAGAGTGAGAGGGGGAAGGCGGGAGCAAAAGAGGAAGGAAAGATGGAATGAGAAAGAGAGAGGGAAAGAAAGGAGGCAAAGAGAAAGGAAAGAGGTAAGGAAGGAAAGACAAAAGGGAAGGAAGAAAGGAGGAGAAAGATGGAGAGGGGGAAGGAAGGACGAAAGGGTAGAAGGGAAGGAAGGAGGGAGGAAGAGGGACGGAAGGAAGGGAGAGAGGGAAGGAGGAAGGTAAGAGAGAAGGAAAGAAGGGTAGGATGGTAAGAGAGAGGAGGACCTGAGAAAAGAGCCCAGTGGGGCTGCATCTGCCCCCAGGCCTGGGTTTCCCCATACCTGGTCTAAGCCCGTGCCATAGAAATCAGCATTACAATGAAGAAAAACGGAACTTTAATAAAAGGTTGCCGAACCCTCAAAGTAATCTAAGTTTGGGGGAAACTAAAGCTTAAAAGCTTCTGCCAACCTAGCAGTTCGAAAACTGCAAAATGTGAGTAGATCAACAGGTACGTGAAGATAATGGCGCTCCATGCAGTCATGCCGGCCACATGACCTTGGAGGCATCTGCGGACAATGCCGGCTCTTCAGCTTAGAAACTGAGATGAGCACCAACCCCCAGTGTTGGGCATGACTAGACTTAATGTCAAAGGGAAACCTTGACTAAAGCTTCGAAGGGCAAGAGCAGTGACACCTGGTCAAAGCGAAGGCCGGTTAGTTTTCAGGCTACTACACCTTTTACCCCCACAACAACCAAACAAGAAGTCGCAAGAAGAAAACGGAGAGACGGGCACACCTGGTAATCGGTGACGCCATCCCACGTTTCCGCACTGAGCTGGCGCCCGGCGAACCACCGCCCGTCAAGCGCCTGTTTGCAGACGTCACCTTCCTCGGCCTCTTTGAAGGACACCGAAGCCACTCCGTCTGGATGTCTCTGTCAGAATAGAGAAGCGAAACATCAGCGACTGTGCTCCTCTTTGGGTTTGCATACATTGAGATGAATGGTAGGCAAAGTGAGGCCTGCAAGCCACAAGCCACTCCTGGATCCCACTTCCGTGAATCCAAATACCCCAGACATTGCCTTTACAGCAGGGGTGCCCACACTTTTTCAGCATGCGAGCTACTTATAATAAAACCAAGTCAGAAAGATCTACCTACCTCCTCAAGACTGGAGAGGGGAGGGGAGGGGCGGGGCTTGGCGTGGCCTGGCTGAGCCGCCCCTCTGGCTTCCGCTCTACCAGCAGCTTCTCCAGGCTTGAGGATTGCAATGCCAAGCCAGTGATGGCATAGCTAGCACAAGGCTGGATTGGCATTGCCATCCACAAGCCTGGAGAAGCTGCTGGGAACTCCAAAGCCAGAGGGGGGGGGCGGGGCTCGGTGCGGCCTGGCTCCGCCCCTCTGGCTTCCGCCTACCAGCAGCTTCTCCAGGTTTGAGGGCAGGGCCAAGCCAGCCTTGTGCTAGCTATGCCACCACTGTCTTGGCACTGCCATCCTCAAGCCTGGAAAAGCTGCTGGGAGCTCCAAAGCCAGAGGGGAGGGGGGGCTTGGTGCGTGGCAGCCCCTGGCTTCCGCCTACCAGCAGCTTCTCCAGGTTTGAGGGCAGGGCCAAGCCAGCCTTGTGCTACTATGCCACCACTGGCAGGCACTGCCATCCTCAAGCCTGGAGGCTGCTGGGAGCTCCAAAGCCAGAGGGGAGGGGGGAGGGGCTCGGATGGCTTGAGGATGGCAATGCCAAACCGGCCTTGTGCTAGCTATGCCACCACTGGCTTGGCATTGCCATCCTCAAGCCTGGAGAAGCTGCTGGGAACGCCAAAGCCAGGGGAGGGGGCAGGGCTCAAGGTCTTGTAAAACTACGTGATTTCATACCACTGATCCAGGGCAGCAAAAGTGGATTCCTTCTACAGCATAGCTTCATCCCAAGTTTTTATTTTACATCGCTGGCAGCTTTCGTGGTGAACTTTTCAGAACCCTTAAAACTTTCAAAATCTATGTATACAATAAAAGTCAGTGTTTGCGGAGGACAGGAGGTGCGGAGGAATATATGGCAGCTTTTTGATTAGTTGCCACTGTGGGATTATTTGCATAAGGCCTCTGACTGGCCAGCCTCCCAACATTCCAACACTCCTATGCAGCAGAGAGAGGAAAGGAAAGGGCCTGCGGCAGACAGAAAATGCTTGGAGTTGAAGTCCAAGGCACACAGAGCCCACATGACCCATTCTACATCCTGGTGCAGTTTCAAATAGGATGCACCATGAATGATGGGACTTGAAGTACCCCCACTCACCTGCCGAGAACGCTGCCAGAGAGGGTCTGACCAGGGGCGGCCTCACCTCTCCCGGGGGGGTAGGGAAACCTTATTTTTGCGCCCCCCCCCCCGGTGGCTCCTGGACGGCCTTGCGCATGCGCGCTGGCGTCCCGCGCGGCACCACGAGTGCGTCCCGAGTGGCAGCGCCAAGACGCCGCACGCGACGACGTCCCGGCCACCCGGCCGCGCATGCACAGTGGCGTCCTGCCCGGCCGTGCGAGGGTGTCCCGCCCAGCTGCGCACATGCCGGCGGCAGCGGCACGCCTGGCTGCGGAGGTGCAGCGGCGGGGGCGGGGCGCCCCCACCGCGGGCGCCCCCCAGGTCCATCGCCCTACGCGACCGCGTAGGCCGCAGAATGGGCGGGGCCGGCCCTGGGTCTGATTGAATTAACAGTATGCCTTAACTAGATTTTTCCGGACTAGGCCTCAGTTACTATATAAAGGGTCCTGAAAGGGCCTGACTAAACTAACAGTAAGGCTTCCTAAACTTTATTTTCTGGACTAGGCCTCAGTCACTGGGCTACTATACAAGGACTTAGTTAACAGTAAGGCTTCCTTAACTTGATACTCCAGATTAGGCCGCCGATCATGGGATCCTGTGTTTGGCCTGAATTGACAGTAACACTTCCTCAACTAGATTATCATGACTAGGCCAAAGTTACTGGGATACTGTGTAAAGACTGAAATAACAGTAAGGCTTCCTAAACTTGCTTTTCCTGACTAGGCCTCAGTTACTGTGATACTGTGTCAAGACAGATCCACATTTACTGTATGTATCATGCTGTGTAGATACAAGAGACATAGCCCTTTAAGAGACGCCATCTTGGTTTGGGCAGTTAGCCAGTTGACAGTTTTTTACCCAATTACACTTCACAAAAAACACTGTAACCCCTACAAATCACAGACTAGGCCCAAAATTGTCAATAAGACTTCATTAAGTTGATTTTCCCGACTAGGCCTCAGCTCATGGGACATTGTGTATGGCCTGAATTGACAGTAACCAACCTTGGCACACAGAGCCCCTATGACCCACGCTACACTCTACTGCAGTTTGGAGGAGGGTGGACCACGAATGATGGGACTTGAAGTACCTCCACAGATTATGGGATTTGTAGTACTTTCAAACCCTTCATTCCCCACAGACCACTGCAACCCTGAACAAAGACCGATATAGACAGAACTTGGCACACAGTGCCCCCATGACCCACACTTCATCCTACTGCAGTTTAGAGGGCGGACCATGGATGATGGGATTTCAAGTACCTCCACTCACTTCCCGATCCCACTGCGACCCTCATTCAGTGCATGATCATGACCACACTTGCCACACAAAGCCCCCATGATCCACTTTACATGCTGGTGCAGTTCGGAGGGTGGACCACAGATGATGGAACTTGAAGTACTTCCATTCACTTCACAAGACTGATGCCAAGCTCATCCAAAGACTGATCAAGACCAAACTTGGCACACAGAGCCCCCATGACTCATTCTACATCCTGGTGCAGTATCAAGGAGGATGGACCACGGATGATGGGACCTGAAGTACGGATGATGGGACTCACTTCCCAAGACTGCTGCGACCCTCATCCAATAACTGGGCAAGACCAAATTTGGCACACAGAGCCCCCATGACCCACTCTACATCCTGGTGCAGTTTGGAGGAGGATGGACCATGAACAATGGGACTCCTAGCACCTTCCCTCACTTCCCGAAACTACTGCAAGCCACATAACCAACTGATAAAGACCAACCTTGACACAAAATGCCTTTCTCAAATAACCCGGGCAGCACCGGGTTCCAACCTAGTTTTGTTATAAATGGCAGTTCCTAATATGTTTTTTCTTTAAAATCGCCGATAATGAAATAATGAAGTTTTGAAAGTTTTGTTAGAGTTCTGAAATGTTCACCACCAGAAACTTTAAGCAAAGCACCAGTGCCACCTAGTGTTCACCATCAGAACTTTAGCAACACTGTAGAAGCAAAGCACCAGCGTCACCTAGTGTTCACCACCAGAACTTTAACAACACTGTACAAGCAAAGTACCACACCACCTAGTGTTCACCACCAGAACTTTAGCAACACTGTAGAAGCAAAGCACCAGCGCCACCTAGTGTTCACCACCAGAACTTTAACAACACTGTACAAGCAAAGTACCACACCACCTAGTGTTCACCACCAGAACTTTAGCAACACTGTAGAAGCAAAGCACCAGCGCCACCTAGTGTTCACCACCAGAACTTTAGGTTTGTAAGTACTTTAGAACCATAATTGCCCAGGCCTACAATCCAGCTACAGGTAGATTTGAAGTAGTTTCTCTAAAGCAGCGGTGCCCACACTTTTCAGGCTTGAGGATGGCAGTGCCAAGCCAGCCTTCTGCTAGCTATGCACTGGCTTGGCATTGCCATCCTCAAGCCTGGAGAAGCTGCTGGGAGTGTCGAAGCTGGGGGCGGGGCTTGGCGCAGCCTGGCTCCGCCCCCTTTGAGAAGCGCCCCATCCTGGGATCGACCTCCTTCGGTCCCAGGATTGACTGGTCGATCGCGATCGACTTCCTGGGCAGCCCTGCTCTAAAGCCTTCTGTTTCAACTGACTTCTAATAGCATACTGTTTCTAAAATGGAGTCTGAGATCTAAATAGTCCCAGATCTGGCCACATGGTCCGTAGCTCCTCCCACAACACAGTTAAAGAAAACTGCATACCAATACACACATATACAATATAGCAAGCAATCTGAATTATATACATAACAAATAACTAGTGGAGGTTTGAAGAAAGTCGCTGATTCCAAGATGTTAGCCTCTCTCTCTCTCAAAAGAAACAGAGCGGCTGGCACTGACAACAAGTGGTGTTGTCCTTGTTGTTTGAAAGCCCCATTGTCCCCTAAAATTAAATGCAAAACATTAATAAGGGTGCGGGGGGGGGGGCACGTGTCCCTAAAACAGAAAGATCAGATCCATCTTTGGCAACAAATCCTTACATCAAATATAATGACTTTCTTCACTTGTCCAAACTTCTCACATTCCGACCGAAGGTCTTCTCGGATCTCGTTTAGGACTAAGGGATCCTCCTGCCAAAAAAAAAAAAGACACACTGTTAACGTTCTGTTTCTCAAAATAGTTTTCTAATAAACAGTACTGAATGTCTATGCAGTGAGAACTGTTTTGGGTTTTGGGGAGGGTTTTTTGGGAAGGTTTTTTGCCGCAGTTGGCTTCCTACCTCGAAATCCTTGGGGTGGAACATGTTCCGGATGATGATAACCCGCTCGTGCCGCAGCCGGGCGCTCCCCTCTTTCTTCTCAGGCCTCCAATCCAGGAGCCTAGTGAAAGGAAGCAATAGCAAGAGGTTGTTGGGAAAAGGACTGAGGCCCCCCCCCCCCGGGCCCGGTTTTAAAAGCATTTCCTGGAGAGAAAGGTATTAAAAGCACTTCCTGCCCACCCTATTCCTTGTGTGTGAATTTCTTGTATTTTATTTATTATTGTAATTGTATTTTTTTCTTTTATTATTATTACTGATGTATTTTGTTTTGTATTTCACTGTGTTGTATTGTATTGTAAATGGGTGGCCTCCTTTCTCCAAGATCGGGGACAACGGGTGGAGAGGGGAGGGATGGTCTCGGAAAGGGTCACCCTTAATTGTGGGGTCCCTCGAGGGGCTATCCTCTCTCCTCTATTATTTAACATCTATATGCATCCACTTGCCCAACTGGTGCGTAGTTTTGGTCTGGAGTGTCATCAGTACGCTGATGACACCCAGCTGGTGCTGAGGATAGAAGGCCGGCTGGACTCTGTACCCGATTATTTCCATCAGTACCTGGAAGCCGTGACTGGGCAGCTACGGGCCAGCAGGTTGAAAGTGAACCCGTCGAAGACGGAGGTCCTGTGGCTGGGCTGCCCCGGAGGGGGCGAGCTCCGGTTGCCAATCATGGATGGTGAGGTGGCTACTCCGTTACCCGTGGTTAAAAGCCTGGGGGTCCAACTGGACCCTCTGCTGACGATGGAGGCTCAGATCTCCGCCATGAGCCGAGCAGCGTTTTTCCATCTGCGCCAGGCAAGGCGGCTGGCGCCCTACCTCTCCAGTGGCGACCTGGCCACAGTAATCCAGGCCACGGTCATCTCAAGACTAGACTACTGTAACGCCTTTTACATTGGCCTTCCTTTGTCGGTAATCCGGAAACTTAAGCTGGTGCAAAACTCTGCGGCTCGACTTCTGGCTGGAGTGACACTATCGTGCCACATCATGCCAGTCCTACAGCGTTTGCACTGGCTCCCAATCAAGTACCGGATTGCCTTCAAAGTGTTGGTGCTAACCTTTAAGGCCTTACATGGTCTGGGGCCAGTGTACTTGAAGGACCGCCTTTCCCCGCACATCCCCCAGAGACCACTACGGTCCATGGATCAAAATCTATTGGAGGTTCCATCACTCAAGGTCTGCCGCTTATCACCGACGTGGCAGCGCACTTTTTCCGTAGTACCGCCTGTTCTTTGGAATCCCCTCCCAGAGGAGGCCCGTGCAATAACCGACCTGCAGGCCTTCAGGAGGGCCTGCAAGACCAATCGTTTTCGCCAGGTGTTTAATCTCTAATGGCTGTATAGTCCACTCTGTTCTAAATCTGTTTTTATGTTTTTAATTTTACTGTGGTTGTGTTGTTCGTTGTGTAAACCACCCTGAGCCTCTTGGGAAGGGTGGTATATAAATTGAAATAATAAATAAAATAAATTAAAAAATTACCATCTGTCAGCTGCAAAAGGCCACCCTGCTTGAATCTGCACGCATTATTTGCCGATCCATCACAGATACATCACAGTCTTAAGACACTTGGGAAGTGTCCGACGTGTGATTCAGTACTAAAGCCAGCATAGTGATCTTGTTTGCTGAGTACTAATCTTATTGTGTATCAAATAATAATAATAATAATAATAATAATAATATTGAAAATACCAGCATTGATTCCAGAAACAAGTACCCACTTTTGTTGCTGAGACATCTTCTTCTTGTAGTCTTTGCACTTCTTCTTCTTCTTGCTCGCGTCGTACTCCCCTTTCAGCTGAAACTGGGCAACTTCCACGTGAAGCTTATAGCCTCTGATTTCATTGTCATCCAATATCTTTAATGCAAGTTCAACAGATTCTCTCTAACAAAGAAGGAGGGCGGAGGAGAGAGTTGTGGTTACATAATTTAACAGATCGTCCGCTTGTTAAAAAGGATCCCTTGCATAGAAAAAACCCGCGCCTGGCCAGGTGAATAAAAACAAAAGTCTTGTTTACCAAGACTTGCATATTGGTAAACAAACAAATGAAGAAATTGAGAATCAAGGCATGCAACTAACCTTTAAATAACAACAGAGCCCGTCTCCTTTAAGGTTCCCTTCTCTGTCTTTGTACAGTTTGATCTTGGGCTCCTCTGTTTGTGGATCGCACATAATGATGCCGCATTTAGACATGACCTCTACAAACTCCTCTTTTGTAATGTCTGGCGGCAAACCTAGGGAAATAAATCCCAAAAAAATAAATGTATTTTTTTAACATACTAGCTCACGTAACCGGCATTGCCCAGGTTATTTGAAAAAGGTCAATTTTTGTAATTGCTCAAAAAGCGTAAGGTTGTGGGTGAACTACAACTCACATCATGCCAGTTTAATCCCAAACAGCTCCATCAGTACCTGAAAGTTTGTTATGTTGAGCAATTTTGTTCTAGATCAGGGGTGGGCAATTATTTTTTCCAAGGGGCCACATGGGAGCCGAAAAATATTATGGAGGGCCGCACCTAAAGGCTAAACTACATTCTAATCTACATAATTTATTTATTTATTTACTTACTATATATTACACACCATTAATATTAACATATTAATATATCAAGAAATATCCATACATTATGAGTATTAATATCATAGATTCTGTCACGACACAGTTGCCAGGCCAGTAGTATCCTCTTCACACAGCCCTGTCCTCCTAGTAGTACCTGAGGTCCCAGACTCAACTACAACACTTATTATATTATATGCCGGAGCAGAGCAACAGACGATCGGAGGCTGCAGGCCTCCGCCCGCTCTCACCCCCAGCCGTTCTCCAGCTGGTCGCCCCGCCATGGAGTGCCTGGCATCCCGGCTTTGGAGTGCCTGCCATCCCGTGAGGCGATCCAGGCCTGCAGCGGGAGCAGTCGGCGAGCTGTGGCGGGTGATCGCCGGCGAACCGGAAGACGATCAAGTCTTCCGGGTCACCAGGGTGATCAGCCGCTGCAGGTCACCAACTGCTTCTGCTGCAGACTCAGATCGCCTCCTGGGATGGCAGGCACTCCAAAGCCGCCGCTCCTCCGATTGTTCTCCGGAGCAGCGGGCTGTCTGCCAACGGAGGCCCCCACAGGATGGGATGGCGGCGGCGGCACCCCTTCCTCTTGGCCCCACCCCCAATGCCCTTCTCCCCAGGCCGGACAGAATCGGTTGCCGGGCCGCAGGTTGCCCAGGTCTGCTCTAAGACTTGCTTCACTCACTTTCCTATTTCTAACCATATGCAGAATACATCCCGCAACATGGTTTTATGAATCTGCAAAATCTAAATGCTGCTCTTTACCTGTTACGTATACATTAGTGTTTTTCTGTTCTTCCACGTGAAACCAGCCTAAAGGAAAGATTAGGAGGATTAATGTCACAAGGATAAAGAAAACAGCTCTTAAAACACACAGACACACACGCACACAAAACCCACAAAATATCAAGTGTAAATTGGCGATTGAACATTACAAGAATATGGAAATTGTTATTTCTATCCTCTCTAGGAATGTACACGAGAAAAACTCTTTGATTCTCCTGTTTCTGGGTTTTGTTTTGGTTTTTTAAAGCCTTACCTCCAAAAGGGGAAGAGCCTCCAACAAATGGCTCCGTTTCAACAGAGAGGAGGAAATTTCAATTTCAACAGAAAGGAGGAAACTACGAAAATGAACAAAATCTAGCTACCACTATTTTTAAAAAAAACCCACGACAGTTAATCAAGAGCAACACTAAAAAAACCAGGGGAATTATAGACAGGAATAAATCTGAGCTAACACCTCCCAACAAAGGATTCCCCCAGGCAGGAAGCAGCCAGGCTTTGAAGCTGCAAGGCCATTCAATGCTAATCAAGCATTCACACCCGCTTCAAACACACAAAAGTCCTTTCTCCCACCATGGACATTATTCGACAGATATATAAACACCACTTGCCTAGTTTCCAACAGACCTCTCAACCTCTGAATATGCCTGCCATAGATGTGAGCGAAACATCAGGAGATAATGCTTCTGGAACATGGCCATACAACCCGGAAAACTCCGGAAAAAACAGAAATTACCAATTTTGCCAACCAAAAACTAGAGGTGCAACTATCACACGGTGCTGACTGTTACACGATGAAATACAGTATTTCTAAGCAAAGCACAACTAGGGCTCTTGCCTGCATCAGGTTTTCTCTTCTCTCCTTTTTGTTTCTGATCCGTCAGCTGTGAGGATTTGGGCTCCGTCGGCCGCCGGACACCCGCCGCTGCTTTTGGACCGTGAGTTGGTTTGGAGCCGGCCTTTGCAGCCGAGGCAGACGACTCCTCAGACGTTTCACTGGAGAAGCCATAATTGGCATGGTAGTTCGCCAAGAAGTCTTCAGTGACCTAGGGACAAACGCAAGAGGTGAGTCCAGAGGGAGGACCAAAGATGGAGCCTCAGTTGTTGCTGGAAGCAAACCGATGCAAATTCTGGCCTCTGGTGCAAACAATGCAGATCATTGTATTGTCTAAGGCAGTGTTTCCCAACCTTTTATGAGCCGCGGCACACCTGGTCACTCGGGGTCCACCTGGGCCCTGCCCCCCTTTTGGCCCAGGCCCCTCCCTCTTCCTCCTTTCCCTCCTGCCTGCCTGGCTTCTCGGGGGCGATGGAGGCGCGCGGCTTGGACCGGAGCCTGTGCGTGGTGACGGGGGCGTCGCGGGGCCTGGGCCGGGCTGTGTGCCGCCGCCTGGCCACGTTCCTCTCCCCGGGCTCGGCGCTGCTCCTCTCGGGCCAGGCGGAGGGCCCGCTGCGGGAGGTGGAGGCGCAGCTCCACCAGGACTGGCCGCGCCTCCGCCCACACGCCCTCCCCGCAGACCTGGCCCAGCCCCACACTGCCCAAAGCCTCCTCCACGCCACCCGGGAAGCCCACTGGCAGATGGAGGGCGAGGGGGGAGAAGGCGCGGGGCCGCCCTTGGAAAGGGTCCTCCTGGTCAACAACGCCGGTGAGCCAGGCAGGAGGGAGAGGTCGGCAGGAAGGAAGGAAGGAGGGAGGAAGAAGGGAGGGAGGGGGGAGGGAGGATGGAAGGGCCTCCCACACAAGGGGAATGCACCCCCAAGGAACACTAGGAAGAAAGGGGGGAAGAGAGGTTTTTCCGTGGCACACCAGCTGATCTCTCACAGTTGGGAAACACTGGTCTAAAAAAGGAATCTGAACACAAAGTTTCTCAGAATATCAATATATTGTGTTATAACTGCGACGTAATATCAGGCAAAATCAACATATAGACCCAAGTTAAACACTGGTCTAAGGCAGCGGTTCCCAACCTGGGGGTCGCGACCCCTGGGGGGGGTCATTGGGCCATTTTCGGGTGGGTTGCGAAGCTACCTTGGTTGGCCCTGCCTTCTCCAAAATGTCTGCCGACCCCCTGTGTCAGCCAAAAAGCTAGCACTCCTGGTCAAGGAAGGAGGGCATGCGGTGCCGCGAGGAGGCAGAGGGAAGCCCCCGAGGCCGCTGCCGGGCATGCGCGGCACCCAGGAACATGGCGGAGGAGGCAGAGGCACTCGCGCTCTCCTGCTGCGCATGCCCGGCAGCGGCCCCGGGGGCGGGGCTTCCCTCCACCTCCTTGTGCCCTTTTTCCTTGACTCAAGGAAGGAGGGTGCGCGGCACCGCGAGGAGGAAGTGCGGGGGGGTGCAGTAGAGGGTTTGGGGGCGTAATTCCAAAGTGTGGCCTAGGGCGCCAAAAGGGGTTAATCCGGGCCTGCCTGCCATAGATGCAGGCAAAACGTCAAGAGAGAATGTTTCCGGAACATACTCATACAGCCTGGAAAACTCACAATAATCCAATGCAGATCCTGTTCTATGTTTAATGCTGTACGGTGGGGGACCTCTCATCACAGCAGAAAAGGACGGAAGGGTAAGAATATATTCGATATATTAGATTTAGAATTAGCCAACTTGTAAACTGCAGCTGCTGTGCATGCCTAGGAGATAAAGTCATCCCCGATTCGGCGCGGGACACGTTTGTCGCCGAAGTTTCTCCTGCAACGCTATCTCTCTCAAAACTCTTTGGAGTTTGCCCCGACGTATATCACACATTGTGAAACTTCACCCAGCGCCCGGCTAAAACAAGCCTCTAAGTTTCCCAGAGCAATGTGTTTATAAATGATTCAGCCGCTGAACAGTGTGACCTGCATCTGAGAGCTGGGTTATGCGGCTACAATGTTGGCACTGGATCTGGATTCCAGTTTCAAGCAGAAATGTCTTTGGGTGGCTCAGATTATGGAGACAAGCCACTGCCGGAGAGAAAGGGGGTTAATCAGGATAATGACGAGGAGAACGCCTTCCTACCCAAGTTGTTCAATCGGACTTTTCACTACTGATACGATACGTATACATATAATAATAATAATAATAATATAAAATAATACATATAACTCAAAGTACATGTGTTTGTTTGTACCACAAAGGCTTCTCCGTGGCTTGATGGATCTGAACCAAAAAGCAGGATATAAATAATACCGTGTTTCCCCGAAAGTATGACACCCCCGATTGTAAGACGTATCGGGGGTGTCAGGGGGGTCGGCTAATGTAAGCCGTACCCCGAATGTAAGCCATACCTCGTCGCCACGCCCACGCCGCCGCCGCCGCAACCGGCCCATCGGCCGCGGAACACCTCCGCGGCACACCTCCTTTCTGCCAGGCCTCCAAGGGAGGGGAAGAGAGCCAGAAGCATGGCAAAGCGTGTGCTGCGTCAGAGTGACGCGTCATTCCCTCCTTTCCTTTCTCCAAGAAAGGGAGGGAGAAGGAAGCCCAGCCCCGGCGCGTCGCTTGCCCCCCCCTCGGCTCCTTTCTTTCCAAGAAAGGGAGGGAGGGAGCCGGGGCGGGGCAGAGTGTCACTCTGACGCGTTGTCACTTTGCCCCGCCCCGCGCCTTTCCTTTCTTTCTCCAAGAAGGGAGGCCCCGCCCGACGACGCGTCACTCTGACGCGTCGCTCGCCCGGCCTCGCCCCCTTCCTTTCCTTTCTCCAAGAAAGGGAGGGAGAAGAGAGCCGGGGCGGGGCAGAGCGACGACGCGTCACTCTGACGCAGCGGCGCTTTGCCATGCTTCTGGCTTTCTTCCCCCTCCCTTCCTTTGTCCAGAAAGCTGCGCCGCGGAGGTGTGCAGCGGCGGCGTGGCGGCGGCGGCACCGTGGCGATGGGGTACGTCTTAGTTTATATAAGACGTACCCCGAAAGTAAGACGTAGGGGGACTTTTTGGGGGGAAAAGAAAGTAAGACGCTGTCTTACTTTCGGGGAAACACGGTAATAATAATCTATCTATCTATGTATATAATAAAAGTCAGTGTTTGCGGCGGAGGAATATGTGGCGTTTCAATTGGTTGCCACTGTGGGAGTATTTGCATAAAGGACTCTGATTGGCCAGCCTCAGAACTCCAACATTCTAAGGCAGCAGACAGAGGGGATTGGTTGCCACTGAGGGAGTATTTGCATAAAGGACTCTGATTGGCCATCTACATTCCAACATTATAAGGTGACACAGAGGGAAAAGGAAAGGTCTCAGGCAGTCAGTCACTGTGAATAAACAAGTATGTGGCAGGACAACTAAGTCAAAACACACTGGAACTAATGAAAGATATCAAAAGTTATAATCTTATGAACATCAATATCATATAAATACACAAGCAAGATGCAGTACATAGGGAAAGTTACAATTAATACATCACAACTCTACAATAGAGAATATAGGCGCGCCACAGTACTCTTTGCGGTGTGCCCTACGTCCCTCCATTTGGAGCACTATACCTCTCTTCCACCCTCAGCGCCTCCTCCGTAACCAGCCCTCCTTCACCGGCTTTGAGCGCATTGGCGCGGCCGGGCAGCGTTCGGTTCCTGGAAACGCCGAGTTCACCCAGGGAGGAGCCCCAGCGCATCTTGCCGCGGCTTTTTTGCTCTGCTCTCTTTGCAAACTCCCCCCGGCTCTTAGCGCAACTGCGCAGCCGGTTCTACAACGCGGTGGACGTACACGGCTGGAATATTTACTTTGGTCTTTTCACCCCTTACCCGTGGATTACCCCTTCTCCTCGGACTGAGCCTTTATTTCTGGGTTTTGGTTACTTCTACGAGGTACTGTACCTAGTTCCATCTGTGAGTCCCATCTCACCAAGAGTACTGTGGCGCGCCTATATTCTCTATTGTAGAGTTGTGATGTGTTAATTGTAACTTTCCCTATGTATTGCATCTTGCTTGTGTATTTATATGATATTGATGTTCATAAGACTATAACTTTTATTCTCCAGTCAGTCACTGTGGCCCACAGCAATGACTGATCAGGACCAAACTTGGCACACAGAGGCCCAATGGCCCGCTTCACAACCTGGTGTGGTTTAGGGCAGGATGGGCCACGAAAGATGGGATTTGCAGAACCTTCACCTGATTCACTTCCCAAACAACACTGTAGCCTCTATAAATCACAGACCAGGCCCAAAATGGACAACAAGGCTTCCTTAACTTGGTGTTCCTGATTAGGCCTCAGCTCATGGGATATTGTTAGGCTTCAACTTGATTTTCCAGATAAGGTCCCCAACAATGACAGAACAAGACCAAACTTGGCACACAGACCCCCCCAATGTGCACCCTACATCCTGGTGCAGTTTGCGGGAGGATGGACCATGGATGATGGGACTTGCAGTCCTTTAACTCACTTCCTTAGAGCACCGTGGCCCACGTCAAAGGAGCAGAAGGAGAGGGTTTTTTTCGGTAAATTGCAAAGGTTTAATTTTCAATAAAGATTCATAAAGTATCATAAGGTAATCGTTGTCCAAAAATTTCTCGTATAAGTGGAATGTATGTTGGTATCAATGACAAGTCACACACTTTCCGACAAAAAGTCCCCAAAATAACATATCAATGGTTGGGTAAATCCGTAGTAAATGTATAATCCGGGACAAGCGGAAAGGAGGTGGGTCAACGGTCAGAAAAAGGCCTTGCCGTTTCGCCTGTTTAGGCTTCTTCCGGACCCCAAAGCAAACAATATATAGTGCACAGTAACAATTCCACTGGTCCGGGGATTCAATATTATATTCAAAGTAGCTGTACCCGGCACGCGTTGCTGTGCCCTTTTTAGGAGATGCGAGAAAGTCCAATCATCCACGGTGTGCCCTCCTCTAAACTGCAGTTGGATGGAGTGTGGGTCATGGGGGGCATGGTGTGCCAAGTTGGGTCTTTATCGGTCTTGGTTCTGGGCCGCAGTGGTCTGTGGGGAATGATGGGTTTTGAAGTACTACAAATCCCATTTTCCATGGTGGTACTTCAAGTCCCGTCATGCATGGTCGGGGCTCTGTGTGCCAAGGTAGGTTACTGTAAATTCAGGCCATACACAATGTCCCATGAGCTGAGGCCTAGTTAGGAACAGCAAGTTAATGAAGCCTTACTGTCAATTCAGGCCATACACAATGTCCAATGAGCTGAGGCCTAGTCGGGAGAATCAAGTTAATGAAGCCTTACTGTCAATTCAGAGCGTAAACAGCTTCCCAGTAAATGAGGGCTAGTTAGGGAAATCAAGTTAATGAAGTCTTACTGTCAATTTAGAGCGTAAACAGCTTCCCAGTAATTGAGGGCTAGTTAGGGAAACCAAGTTAATGAAGCTAATGAAGTTAATCAAGTTAATTTTGGGCGTGGTCTGTGATTTTTCGGTTGGAAGTGATTTGGGTGTTTGTGTTGGGGATTGGCAGTTTATTATGGATTTGAATTTTCATGTTGGCTGGCCAGTGCAGCAGTTATGCAAATCCGCCCTTATTGGCAGCCAATCATGTTGTTCAGAATGTAGAGGCTGGGTGAGTCTTTGGCAGCCCCGGAGGATGCTGGTAAATGTAGTTTTATTTTTACTCGTTGTTTTGGGGGCCTTTTAGGTTTTGGGGGGGAAAGTTTCTTTGCTACAAACGTACCTTGCTTGAGGCCTATTTCTGTTGGCAAGTATTGTGTATCTGCGTTGGAAGGTTTATTTATTTATTTATTTATTATTCATTTTTGTATTCCGCTCCTCCCAGCAGGCTCGGGGCGGATAACAGTAAAAAATTACACGGGCAACATGCCACAACAAGTCGACATGCGGCCCTACAATTAATAAAAACAAAACATAAAACCACATTAAAACACAGTGCATCGTCAACACACGGATTGAGAGGACATGTAGTACAGTTGGTTGGTCTAGTGTGCCTAGCTAAAGGCTAAGCCGAAGAGGGCCGTCTTGCAGGCCCTCCGGAAGGGGGCCAATTCCGAGATAGCTTGGGTGCTGTCCGGGAGGGCATTCCAGAGCACCGGTGCTGCTACGGAGAAGGTCCTTTGTCTGGTCTTTGTTTCTTTGTTTGAGGGATACATCACATGACGTGAACCCATTTATATAATAGATTATAATCATCCTGGAGGAGGTGGACGCAGCCACCGGCATATTCAAACGCCCGGGCGGACCACGGATGATGGGAGTTGAAGTACCTTCACTCACTTTCTGAGACCGCTGCGACCCTCATCCAATGACTGCTCAAGATCACACTTGGCACACAGAGCCCCCATGACCCACTCTACATCCTGGTGCTGTTTGGAGGGGGATGGACCATGGCCAATGGGACCCGCAGTACCTTCACTAAGTTCCTGAGACCACTGCAAGCCACATACACATCTAATAGGAACCAACCTTGACACACAATGCCTTCCTCAAATAACCCGGGCACCGCCAGGTCCCCAAGCTAGTATTATATTATAACAAAAATAAAAATAGTAATAATAAAAAATTTGTGTCATGAAACATAAAAACATATTTTCAAAATAAAAAAAAATTTAAAATGCATCCATATCAATGGCGTATCATAAAAAAACAATTAAAATATTTGCGTCACAAAACATAAAAACATATTTTGAAAACATGTTTTTATGTTTCGTGACGCAAATATTTTGATTGTTTTTATGATACGCCATTGATATGGATGCATTTTAAAATATCAATAACTATGACATATTATAATAAATAATAATAAAATAATAATAAAACCTTTTGTGCCATGAAACAAAATAATTTTTTAAAAAAATACATAGGATAGAGTCTAATTCATTAAGATTAGAATTAGTAATTAGTAATTAGTAAGATTAGATTAGTAATCGAGGCTCGATTACTGTAATGCGGTCTACATTGGCCTTCCCTTGTCGATGATCCGGAAGCCTAAGCTAGTGCAGCATGCCGTAGCCCGCCTCTTCCTGGGCGCTGCAAGGTCTGACCGCGCGACTCCACTCTTACGCGAGCTGCACTGGCTCCCAATCGAATTCCGGGTCCTCTTCAAGGTGTTAGTTCTCACCTTTAAGGCCATTTATGGTTTGGGGCCAGTGTACCTGAGGGAGCGACTTACCCCTTATGTGCCCGCGAGATCACTGCGCTCTGAGGAGCTCAATCTCCTCGAGGTCCCTTCCCTCGGAACCTGCAGACTGGCCTCTACACGGTGGAGGGCATTCTCTGTAGCTGCCCCAAGTCTCTGGAACGGCCTCCAGGAGGAGATCCGTGCCATCCGCGCGCTTCTGCCCTTCCGCAAGGCCTTGAAGACTTGGCTCTTTAGGATGGCGTTCGGCCCTTAACTCAACTACATTGTGCTCCATGCCGCCTATGACTCCCCTAGATTCTCACCATGTCCCCCTAGCCGTCGCGGAGGGCTAGCGTTTTAACTTATTTTAACCTTTTGATGTCTAATGTGTTTTAACTGTTTAATTTGTTTTTACTACTCTCGATGTTTATGCTTCTTTGTAAACCGCTCTGAGCTCCGGAGTGAGCGGTATACTAAATCGCAGTTAATAAATAAATAATAAATAAATAAATCTCGACGGTTCAAATAAATAAACAAAATAACAAAAAATATATATATATAACAACAATTTTGCGTCATTAAACATAAAGAATCAAAACTGAAAGTATTTTCATAATTAATATTTTATAATTATTTAAATTAATTAATACATAATAATAAAAGTTTAAGTGTGCCCAGCCTGGCTGGCTTCCTTGTTTACCCCTCCCCGTCACGTGACGCAAACCTCGAGCCCCGCCCCCTCTTTTGGTTAACCCCGCCCCTTCATTTGCATGGCCCCGCCCCTATTTCCGAAGCCCCGCCCCCTCCCCCTCACCTTGGGGAACCAGGCCCTCTTCTGCCGGTCCCACTGGTACTCGGTGCCGTCGGAGGAGTCCGTGTAGGTGAAGGGGTCTTCGCTCTCGTCGTCGTCGTCCTCCTCCTCGTCCTCCTCGTCCGGCTCCTCCTCCTCCTTCTTCTTCTTCCTGGCGTACAGCTTCTGCATCCGCAGCTGCCGGTGGAACTCCTCGTTGGCCTGGCTGCTCATGGCGGCCCTCCTCCTCCTCCTTCCTGAGGGGAACACGCAAACGCCTCGGCGCCTCAGCGGAGCAGGCCCCACGCCACGCACAGCGCATGCGCTGTAGGGGGAGGGGGGTTTAGGGGAGCCGAGCCGCGCAGGCGCGGCTCGGCTCCTAACCCCCCCTACAGCGCATGCGCCGTGAGCTCTTCCCCGCCTTCCTTCAACACTCACTGCGCAGGGCCGGAAGTGCGTGCGGATAGCTCCCTAGGCTCAGGCCCTGCAGGTGTTTTGGGCTCCCAGCTCCCTCCATTCCTGACAGCCTTGGATCCCCTTCCTTTTCCCCCTCTGCAAAAGCCACTGAAGGAGGGAGGGGAAAGGAAGGGGCCTAAAGCCTGTGAGGATTCCACAGCACTCAGCCTTGGTATCAAACTGCGTTAATTCTGCTGTGTAGATGCAACACTTACTCTTGAATGTAGTTGATCAATAGAAGAAGACGGTATCTCTATTATATAAATAATCGGCATTTCACAAGAACGCGT
This sequence comes from Anolis apletophallus, assembly GCA_030556195.1. NCBI lineage: Eukaryota > Metazoa > Chordata > Lepidosauria > Squamata > Anolidae > Anolis > Anolis apletophallus. Next base: position 5,500,364 of record JARBWK010000016.1, on the reverse strand, counting down.
GGGTCACATTATGGCTTTGCTTGGCTATCGGAAGATCTGTGCGCAATGGGTACCCAGGATGCTGAGGCCTGGAATGAAAGCGCACAGACTTGAAATTTGCCAGGAACCGTGACGGCTTCAGAAAACTTGTTCATCGTTAACAGAAATGTATCCAATTGTCTGGTGATTATTTATTTATTTATTTATTATTCATACTTGTATACCGCTCCTTCACGAAGGCTCGGGGTGGTTCACAGCATAAAATCAATAAGAACAATAATTAAAATCAGTAATAAAACAATAAAAACAGTAAACAACAGTAAGAACAATCGCCCCCCCCCCCCGTTGTCGTTAAACAAGCCATAACTATAGATTACATAAAACACTAAGGCAGACTTTCTCAACCAGTGTGCCGTGGCACACTAGTGTGCCGTGACGGACCTCCTGCTGTGCCGCGAGAAAAGCTCTCTGCCCCCCTTCCTCCCCCCCCTTCCTGCCGAACTCCTGCTGCGTGGGGGCGCTGAAGCCACGTGGAGGAGGAGCCCCTGCCCACTGAAGCCCGTCCACCGCTCATGCTCCTCCTCTGTAGGCAGAAGCTGGGGAGCTGGGGGGGCATGGCACGGCCTGTGGAGAGCTGAAGCTGGGGGAGGGGGCGGGGCATGGGCGGCCTGTAGGAGAGCTGAAGCTGGGGGAGGGGGCGGGGCATGGCGGGGTCTGTCGGAGAGCTGAAGCGGGGGGAGGGGCGGGCATGGCGCGGCCTGTAGGAGAGCTGAAGCTGGGGGAGGGCGCGGGGCATGGCGCGGCCTGTAGGAGAGCTGAAGCTGGGGGGGGGGGAGGGGCGGGGCATGGCGCGGCCTGTAGGAGAGCAGAAGCTGGGGGGAGGGGCGGGGCATGGCACGGCCTGTAGGAGAGCTGAAGCTGGGGGGAGGGGCGGGGGATGGCGCGGCCTGGAGGAGACCGGAAGCTGGGGAGAGCTGGGCATGGCACAGCCTGTAGGAGAGCAGAAGCTGGAGGGGGAGGGGCATGGCGCGGCCTGGAGAAGAGCTGAAGCTGGGGGGGGGGTGCGGGGCATGGCGCGCCTGTAGGAGAGCTGAAGCTGGGGGAGGGCGGGGCATGGCACAGCCTGTAGGAGAGCTGAAGCTGGGGAGGGGGCGGGGCATGGCGCGCCTGTAGGAGAGCTGAAGCTGGGGGAGGGGCGGGGCATGGCACGGCCTGTAGGAGAGCTGAAGCTGGGGGGGGGCGGGGCATGGCGCGCCTGTAGGAGAGCAGAAGCTGGGGAGGGGCGGGGCATGGCACGGCCTGTAGGAGAGCTGAAGCTGGGGAGGGGCGGGGCATGGCACGGCCTATAGGAGAGCTGAAGCTGGGGGAGGGCGGGGCATGGCGCGGCCTGTGGGAGAGCTGAAGCTGGGGGGGGGCGGGGCCGGGCGCGGCCTGTAGGAGAGCTGAAGCTGGGGAGGGGGCGGGGCATGGCGCGGCCTGTAGGAGAGCTGAAGCTGAGGGAGGGGGCGGGGCATGGCGCGGCCTGTAGGAGAGCTGAATCTGGGAGGGGGCAGGGCATGGCGCAGCCTGTAGGAGAGCTGAAGTTGGGGGGAGGGGGAGGGGCATGGCGCGGCCTGGCTCTGCCCCTTCCCCCGGCTTTGGCACTCCCAGCAGCTGCTCCAGCCTTGAGGGGACAGTGCCAAGCCAGCATTGTGCTGGCTCTGGCACCGCTGGCTTGGCCCTGCCCCCTCAAGGCTGGAGCAGCTGCTGGGAGAGGTGAAGCCGGGGGTGGCCTGGCTCCGCCCCCTCCCCGGCTTCGGCACTCCCAGCAGCTGCTCCCAGCAGGCCACTAACCCCCAGCCGTTCTTTACTGTGTTAGAGTGTCATTTTGTGTCATTTTGGTTGGTGGTGTGCCCCCGGATTTTTTTAATGTTAAAAGTGTGCCGCGGCTCAAAAAAGGTTGGGAAACACTGCACTAAGGGTTGAAGGCCTGCCGAAATAGGGTTGTTTTACAGGCTCTTCGGAAAGCCGAGAGATCCCTAAGAGCCCGGACATTATCTAGCAGAGCATTCCAAAGTGTGGGGGCAGCTACAGAGAAAGCTCTCTGTCGTGTCGAAGATAGGTGATAGGTTCGGATAGAGGGAACCCCTAGTAGGTTTTGATCTTTAGATCGCAGAGATCTCTGGGGAACATACGGAGAGAGGCGGTCCCTCAAATACACAGGCCCCAGACCATGTAAGGCCTTAAAGGTTAAAACCAGCACCTTGAATATGATCCGGTATTCCACTGGAAGCCAGTGCAGCTGCTTCAAGATAGGAGTTGTGTGGCTGAGCCCCGGCGAGCAAGCGAGCTGCAGTGTTCTGAACCAGTTTCAGTTTCCAGATCATGGGCAAAGGAAGGCCAATGTAGAGGGTGTTACAGTAGTCCAGTCTCGAGATGACTGTCGCCTGGAGCACTGTGGCTAAGTCGCCCCTGGAGAGGCAAGATGCCAGCCGTCTAGCCTGTTGCAGATGGAAAAATGCAGATCTGCTGACCATAGAGACCTGGACCTCCATCGTCAGCAGTGGGTCCAACTGGACCCCCAGACTCTTTACCAAGGACGATGGGCATAATGCAACACCGTCCAGGGTAGGCAGCCGGCACCCCCCTCCCACTGGGTGGCCCAGCCGAAGTATCTCCGTCTTCGATGGCTTCACCTTCAGCCGGCTAGCCCATAGCCATCCAGTCACGGCCTCCAGGCACAGCTGGAAATTATCAGGTTCAGAGTCCGATCCACCCTCCATCCTCAGCAGAAGCAGGGTGTCATCAGCATACCGTGGAAAAGTGAATAGTGGTAGTTAAAGAGCACATTCTAAGGATTATTTCTGTGTTTGATTTATTAAAATATTCCCCTCCAAACCCAAGTAATGAAGGTGGAGGCATTACTTTTCAGTCAACCCTCGTAGATGGAACATACCAAAAAAATCCAAACGTATTTACATTTTTATTATATAGATAGAATATACACTTAAGTTTCTTGTTTAGCAAAAGAATGCTCATAAATATATTGCAAGTCAAACTGGATCCTCTTTGGTGGGAAAGGCATGCAGCGACTCGAGTTTCAAGGTCAAAATCCCAAGAGCAAATATATCAATATAAAAATAATAAAAAAAATAATCCAAGAGGGAAAATCCTGGAGTGAAGAAGCTTTGAAAAGTGGGGTCAACAAGCTATCACAGGATAATGTAAATATACAGACTGACGGTGACGTTTTGACTGTCTGCTTTTAGAGATACGTCCGGGTCCAAGCATTTCCATTTGGAGGAACCATGGAGGTGTTGGAACAGGAGCGGTTTCGCTCCCAAATCATGCAGTATAACAACCTGAGAGGCATCCAAGTGAGTGGCATTTCCCGGTACCCAAACGTCAACGCAATTGTTGGAGTCGAATACTACAACCAAATGCCACCCTCCGCTGTGATTGGCTGGCTTCTCAGCAGGGGCGGTCTAAGGTAATTTTAAATGGTAAGCGAACATTATTTTGCCCCCCAAAAACATTATTTTGGCGCCTCCTCCGCAGGCATGCCCAGAACTCCCTATTCGCTCCCTGTGCCCAGCAGGCGCAGAAGCCTGTAAACACAGCACTCCCTATTCAGCACACAGGGAGGTTTGCTACAGCGCGGCGTTGGAGCGCACAAGGCCCAAAAGCGGAACATCAGCCGGATGCTGTCTGGCAGGCAGGGGAATGCGCCCTTTACCCAGATGGTGCCCCACGCAGTGGCATCCTTTGCCTACCGGTAGGACCGCCCCTGCTTCTCAGCCAAGGGGAGGGCCATTTCTGAGACTTCAAGCAGAGAGGGGAGAGCAGGCATGCTCAGAGCATGGAAGTGTGGCGCTCATGTGCGGGGTGACGGAGAGCACATGAGGCTGGGGAGGCCCATGCCAGCGAGTCCCTTGAAAGCATGGGAGTTCTGTGTGGAAAGTTTGGCCCAATACTATCATTGGTGGGGTTCTGAATGCTCTTTGATTGTAGGTGAACTATAAATCCCAGTAAATACAACTCCCAAATGTCAAGGTCTATTTTCCCCAAATACCACCAGTGTTCACATTTGGGCTTATTGAGTATTCGTGCCAAGTTTGGTCCAGATCCATCGTTATTTGAGTCTCTGAATGAGGTGAACTATAACTCCCAAACTCAAGGTCAAGGCCCACCAAACCCTTCTAGTATTTTGTTGGTCATTGGAAATCTGTGTGTAAATTCGGTTAAATTCCATCATTAGAGGAGTTCAGAATACTCTTTGGTTGTACGTGAACTATAAATCACAGCAACTACAACTCCCAAATGACAAACCCAATCCCCCCAACTCCACCAGGATTCAAATTTGGGCATATCAGATATTTACATGATGATTCATAACAGTGGCAAAATTACAGTTATGAAGTAGCAACGAAAATAATGTTATGGTTGGGGGTCACCATAACATGAGGAACTGGGAACGATATTAAGGGGTCACGGCATTAGGAAGGTTGAGAAACACTGGTGTAGATGCGCACATGGAGGCACAAAAGCTCGCCATAGGCATGGATGTGGGTTCTGACCAATGAAAAGAGGGCTCTGGCCTCTTTTACGCTGCCATGTAACACCCTTTGAGAATAAAGTTTAACTCAGGTATGGGCAAAGCCAGGCCCAGGGGCCAGATGTGACCCCTTGGGGTCTTTTCCCAGGCCCTCCTCTCTTTCACCACCCTATCCTTCCTTATCTCCATCTTTCTCCCTCCCTCCTTCCCTTCCCTACCGCCCTTTCATCCTTTCTTTCCTCTTTCCTTCTGTCTCTCTCCTTCCTTCCCTTTTGTCCTTCCCTCCTTCTCTCTTCCCTCCCTGCCTCCTTCCTTCCCTTCCATCCTTTCCTCCCTCCTTTCTTCTTACTCTCGCTTTCTCCTTCCTTTCTTCCCTTTTGTCTTTCCTTCCTTCTCTCTTTCCCCCCTCCCTCCCTTCCCCCTCTCTTCCTTACTTCCTTCTTTCTCCCTCCCTCCTTCCATCCCTTCCACTCTTTCATCCTTTCTTCCCTCTTAAATCCCTCCTTTCCTCTTACTCTCACATTCTCCTTCCTTCTTTTCTTCTTTCCTTTCTTCCTTCCCTTTTGTCTTTCCTTCTCTCTTTCCTCCCTCCCTTCCACCCTTCCATCCTTTCTTCCCTCTTCCCTCCCTCCTTTCCACTTACTCTCGCTTTGTCCTTCCTTCTCTCCTTCTTTCCTTTCTTCCTTCCCTTTTGTCTTTCCTTCCTTCTCTCTTTCCTCTCTCCCTTCCCTCCCTTCCCTCCCTTTCCTATCTTCCTTCTCTCTTTCCGCCTTCCCCATATCTCTCTTTCCCTTTCCTTCCTTCCCTTTTGTCCTTCCTTCCCTTTTGTCCTTCCTTCCTTCTCTCTTTCCTCCCTCCCTCCCCTCCTTACCTCCCTCTTTCTCCCTCCTTTCCCTTTCACCCTTCCACTCTTTCTTCCTTCCCTCTTTCCTCCCTCCTTTCCTCTTACTCTCGTTTTCTCCTTCCTTCCTTCTTTCCTTTCTTCCTTCCCTTTTGTCTTTCCTTCCTTCTCTCTTTCCTCCCTCCATCACTTTTATCCCTTCATCCTTCCCTACCGCCTTCCGTCCCTTCCCTTTTGTCTTTCCTTCCTTCTCTCTTTCCCCCCTCCATCACTTCCCTTCCACCCTTCCTTCCATCCCTCTCTTCCTTCCTGTCTTCCTTCCTGTCTTCCTTCCTTCTCTCTTTCCTTCTTCCTTTCTTCCTGGATGATGTTAAGCTGGAGAAGAGAAGGTAGAGAAGGAACATAAGAACAATGTTTCAAGGTTTCAAAAGGTGTCCAATTGAGGAGGACGACGAAACTGTCTTTCTGCTCTTCTAGAGACCAGGGCGCAAACAAGCAATGGTTTCAAATGGCAAGGAAAGAGATTTGATAGAAAAAATTAGGAAGAACTTCCTGGAGAGTTGTATAGGCCAGTCTTTCTCAACCAGTGTGCCGTGGCACACTAGTGTGCCGTGACGGACCTCCTGCTGTGCCGCGAGAAAAGCTCTCTGCCCCCCTTCCTCCCCCCTTCTGCCGAACTCCTGCTGCTTGGGGGAGGAGGAAGGGCTGGGCAGTGGCGAAGAAAAAGAACAAAGGACCGGGGCGCCGCCTCCTTCGGCCGTTTCCCCAGCCAGCCTCCAATCCGCCATGACTCCCACCATGACTCTCGCCCCTCGCTCGCTGAAGCCGCGTGGAGGAGGAGCCCCGCCCACTGAAGCCCGTCCACCGCTCATGCTCCTCCTCTGTGGGAGAGCTGAAGCCGGGGGGAGGGAGCGGGGCATGGTGCGACCTGGCTTTGCCCCCTCCCCCCGGCTTCGGCACTCCCAGCAGCTGCTCCAGCCTTGAGGGGGCAGTGCCAAGCCAGCATTGTGCTGGCTTTGGCACCGCTGGCTTGGCCCTGCCCCTCAATTCTGGAGCAGCTGCTGGGAGAGGTGAAGCCGGGGTAGCAGCTGCTGGGAGAGGTGAAGCTGGGGTGGCCTGGCTCCACCCCTCCCGGCTCGGCACTCCCAGCAGCTGCTCCCAGCAGACCACCAACCCCCAGCCGTTCTTTACTGTGTTAGAGTGTCATTTTGTGTCATTTTGGTTGGTGGTGTGCCCCGGATTTTTTTAATGTTAAAAGTGTGCCGCGGCTCAAAAAAGGTTGGGAAACACTGGTATAGGCTGCCTCAGAGTGTGGTAGAGTCTCCTTCTCTGGAGGCTTTTCCACAGAGGCTGTCTATTGGGAGTGCTTTCATTGTGCCTTCTTTCATGGCAGGGGGGTTGGACTGGATGGCCCTTGGGAGTCTCTTCCAGCTCTAGGATTTTAGGATTCTATCTCAGGAGGAGGCCATATATATGCATGCCCGGATTAACAGTTTGTGGCGTCCTAGGCCACACTCTGGAGGCCCGCCCCTGGGGGTGGGGCCAGGCCGCTTGCGGGGGACGGGGCTGCTTGCAGGCATGTGCGGCAGGGCGTGAGCGGCTTGGCGCCCTCCGCCATGTTCCTGGGTGCTGCAGGGGCCGCCTGGGAGCTTCCCTTCCTTCCTCTTCATTCTCCAAAGGAGGGGAAACCCCCGGGCGGCCACTGCAGCACCCAGGAACATGGCGGAGGGCGCCAAGCTGCTCGCGCCCTGCCGCGCATGCCCACAAGCGGCCCCGTCCCCCGCAAGCGGCCCCGCCCCCCGCAAGCAGCGTGGCTGGGTGACGTCAGGCGCGGTGGCAGCAGCGAGGGCAAGGAAGAAGAGGTGGAGGGAAGCCGCAGCGCCGCGTCCTTTCTGCCTCCACCATGTTCCTGCCGCTGTGACACCCAGGAACATTGCGGAGGAGGCAGAGGCTGCGGCGTTCGCGAAGAGGCATCGCGGCTTCCCTCCGCCTCTTCTTTCTCGCCCTCGCCGCCGCGCCTGACGTCACCCAGCCCCGCCAAAAAGGGGCGGGCGCCCCACAGGACGCCAGAGCGGCGCAGTGCCCTCCGCCATGTTCCTGGGTGCTGCAGCGGCCGCCCGGGGGTTTCCCTTCCTTCGGAGAAGGAAGAGGAAGGAAGGAAAGCTCCTGGGCGGCCGCTGCAGCACCCAGGAACATGGCGGAGGGCGCCGAGCCGCTCTGTGAAGGAAGGAGCGGCGCCCTCGCGAGCGACGAATAGGCAGGGGGAAGTCCCGCCCCTAGGGCGTCTGACGTGGCTTCCCTCCTCCTCCTTGCTCGCGTCGGCCCCGCCCCTCCTTCCTTCACTGCGCAGTGAAAAAAAATTAATTTTGAGAGGTCCAGACTTGCCGCCCCCCCCCCCCATGGCTGCCGCCCTGGCCTTATGGGTAATCCAGGCCTGTATATATGGGGTCTAATGGATGCACTTTTCCTCTCCCATCCACCATCATCCTGACCAAGGCCAACCCTTTTGGGATCCAAATGTTTCCTTCTTTCCTTCACTTTCTGCCTCCAAAAGAGAAGAGGAAGTGGAGGAAAAGGCAGGGAGGGGGCTTAGGTAGAACCCCCTTCCTCCTGGCCCGCTCCGGCCCGCTATGCGGCCCTCAAGTTAGAAGGTTTGCCCATGCCTAGTTGAACTGCATTGAAGTGGATCACACACTGTCATATCGTAATACAGCTCAAAGTAGTTAACCAGCATTACATGGCAGCATACAGATGCGGAGATCTGACTCCGCTGTGGCTCCAGTTTTGGTCTGGATCCCATCATCCTTCCTTGCGAGCTCAAGATCCAACGAAGTTAAACACTCTCCTCTTCTTTCGTGATGCTGTAATCCGTGAGGAAAGTGACACTGATTTCGGAGCCGGTCACCGACATCGTCCTGGTCGGCGTGTAGTTCTGGGTGATGCTCGGGCGACGCGTGGCGGGAGCCTTGCGCTTGCAGCACAGGACCTCCTTCTTGAAATGCTGGCGGAAGCCCTTGCTCAGCCAGTAGAGCGCAAAAGGGTTGACGCAGGAGTTGCTGAAGGCCAAGGCCCGGGAGAAGATGGTGGCCACCAGGTGGAAGGCAGAGGTGTCGATGGAAGTGTGGTACGTGAAGGAGCGGTACAGGTAGAGGATGTGGTTCGGGAGCCAGCAGAGCGCAAACAAGCCGACCAAGACCAGCACCGTTTTGGCGACCCTCTTGCGGGACTCGATCTGGAAAACACATCCGTCATAGTCAGTGGCTGCAACAACAATGATCAGCCCATATTTACTCAAATCTAAAACTCACCTTGTTGGAATGAATGACCTCTCCAAAATCGGGATGTGCATTAGATTCACATCATATAGTGATCTTAGTGGTGAGCGGGGAGGGGAGAGCATGGGAGTTTTGTGTGCCAAGGTTGGTTCAATTCTATCATTGGTGGGGTTCAGAATTATCTTTGATTGTAGGCGAACTATAAATCCCAGCAACTATAACTCTCAAATGTCGAGGTCTATTTTCCCCAAACTCCACCAGTGTTCACATTTGGGCATATTGCGTACTTGTGCCAAGTTTGGTCCAGATCCTGCATTGTTTGATTCTACAGTGCTCTTTGGATGTACAGTAGGTGAACTATAAATCTCAGCAACTGCAACTCCCAAATACCAGTCTATTTTCCCTAAACTCCACCAGTGTTCACATTTGAAAATATTGAGTATTTGTGCCAAGTTTGGTCCACATCCATCATTGTTTGAGTCCACATTGCTCTCTAGATGTACTTGAACTACAACTCCAAAACTCACGTTCAGTGCCAACCAAATCCTTTCAGTATTTTCTGTTGACCATGGAAGTTCTGTGTGCTAAGTCTGGCCCAATTCTATCATTGGTGGGTTTCGGAATGCTCTTTGATTGTAGGTGAACTATAAATTCCAGCAACTATAACTCCCAAATGTCAAGGTCTATTTTCCCCAAACTCCACCAGTGTTCACATTTGGGCATATTGCGTATTTGTGCCAAGTTTGGTCCAGATCCTGCATTGTTTGATTCTACAGTGCTCTTTGGATGTACAGTACGTGAACTATAAATCTCAGCAACTGCAACTCCCAAATACCAGTCTATTTTCCCTAAACTCCACCAGTGTTCACATTTGAAAATATTGAGTATTTGTGCCAAGTTTGGTCCACATCCATCATTGTTTGAGTCCACATTGCTCTCTAGATGTACTTGAACTACAACTCCAAAACTCACGTTCAGTGCCAACCAAATCCTTTCAGTATTTTCTGTTGACCATGGAAGTTCTGTGTGCTAAGTCTGGCCCAATTCTATCATTGGTGGGGTTCGGAATGCTCTTTGATTGTAGGTGAACTATAAATTCCAGCAACTATAACTCCCAAATGTCAAGGTCTATTTTCCCCAAACTCCACCAGTTTTCACATTTGGGCATATTGAGTATTTGTGCCAAGTTTGGTCCAGATCCATCATTGTTTGAGTCCACAGTGCTCTTTGGATATGGGTGAACTACAACTCCAAAACTCAAGTTCAGTGCCAACCAAATCCTTCCAGTATGTTCTGTTGACCATGGAAGTTCTGTGTGCTAAGTCTGGCCCAATTCTAACATTGGTGGGGTTCGGAATGCTCTTTGATTGTAGGTGAACTATAAATCCCAGCAACTACAACTCCCAAATGTCAATGTCTATTTCCTCCAAACTCATTCTGTGTTCATATTTGGGCATATTGAGTATCTGTGCCAAGTTTGGTCCAGAGCCATCATTGTTTGAGTCCACAGTGCTCTTTGGATATGGGTGAACTACAACTCCAAAACTCAAGGTCAGTGCGGACCAAACCCTTCCTTTGTATTTTGCGCTTTAGTGGCATGAACGAACCTCCAGCTTAGCAAAAAGAGACTCCACCCAGCTGTGTTTCTTTGCTGATAAGGTTTGAGGAGAACATATGTTTACCAAAGATGGTAGCTGGGCTAATCTGCTCTAGCCAAGCCAACTAAGGCCCAAGTAGAAATGTTAGTCCTGAGTAGAGTAGACGTTGTTGTTGTTGTTGTTGCTACGCCCAAATTTGAATACTGGTGGGGTTGGGAGGGCATTGATTTTGTCATTTGGGAGTTGTAGCTGCTGGGATTTATAGTTCACCTACAATCAAAGAGCCTTCTAAACTCCACCAACGATGGAATTGAACCAAACTTGGCATGCAGACCTGCCATAACCAACATGAAGGGTTTGGTTGGCACTGACCTTGAGTTTTGAAGTTATAGTTCACCTACATTGAGAGAGCACTGTGGACTCAAACAATGATGAATCTGGACCAAACTTGGCATGAATACTCAATATGCTCAAATATGAACACAGAATGTGTTTGGGGGAAATAGACATTGACATTGTTGGAGTTGTAGCTGCTGGGATGTATAGTTCACCTACAATCAAAGGGCATTCCGAACCCCACCAATGATAGAATTGGGCCAGACTTAGCACACAGAACTTCCATGGTCAACAGAAAATACTGGAAGGATTTGATTGACACTGACCTTGAGTTTGGGAGTTGTAGTTCACCTACATCGAGAGAACACTGTGGACTCAAACAATCATAGATCTGGACCAAACTTGGCACAAATACTCAATATTTCCACATGTACTGTAAACACTGGTGGAGTTTAGGGGAAATAGACCTTGAAATTTGGGAGTTGTAATTGCTGGAATTTATAGTTCATCTACAATCAAAGAGCATTCTGAAACCCACCAATGATAAATTTGGGCCAAACTTCCCACACAGAACCCTCATGTTTAGAAGGGACTTACTGACACGAGTCTCTCTCCAGTCTAACAAGCTCTCCCTCGCCCGCACATGCGCAGGACGTTGCCATGCACCAAGCACACCTGCTCTCCCCTCCCCGCTTGAAGTCTCAGAAACAGCCCTCCCCTAGGCTGAGAGCCCGGCGGAGAATGACAGGCGGAGACATCTTGCGCCTTCTCTGCAAAAGGTGTTCCTAAGACCATCAGAAATACGTTTTCTGGTGGTGTTTGGTAACACTTCTGAACCCCCTAATGAACACCCCAGGGGTCGCGACCCCCAGGTTGAGAAACACTGCTATAGAGTCTCCAGAGAGCCATTAGTCTATCCTGGGTTCAACTACACCAGTGCTTTTCACCCTTTTTTGAGCCGCGGCACATTTTTTACATTTACAAAATTATGGGGCACACCACCAACCAAAATGACACAAAATGACACTCTAACACAGTGATACGTATAGTTAATATGTTTTTAAATGTATTTATACACTCAGTGTGAAACCTGGGCCTGTTTCGATGAACACAACATAGATATCCTGGCAGGAATGGCAGAAATCCAAATTTGAATACTGGTTGGGTTGGGGGGGGGGGATACTGATTTTGTCATTTGGGAGTTGTAGTTGCTGGGAGTTATAGTTCACCTGCAGTCAAAGAGCATTCTGAACTCTACCAATGATGGAATGGAATCAAAGTTCCCCCACAGAACTCCCATAACCAAGAGAAAATACTATAAGAGTTTGGTGGGCATTGACCTTGAGTTTTGGAGATGTAGTTCACCTATATCCAGAGAACACTGCGGACTGAAACAATGTTGGATCAGGACCAAACTTGGCATGAATACTCAATATACCCAAATGTGAACACAGATGGAGTTTGGGGGAAATAGACCTTGACATTTGGGAGTTTCTGGAATCTATAGTTAACACACAATCAAAGAGCATCCTGAACTCTTGCAACAATGGAATTGAACCAAACTTGGCATATTGTATTCTCATTACCAACAGAAAGCACTGAAAGGCTTTGCTTGGGAATTGACCTTGAGTTTGGAAGTTGTAGTTCACCTACACCCAAGAGAGCACTGTGGACTCAAACAATGTTATGTTATGTTGTTGTTTGTTTTCTATCCAGAATCACAATGTTGGAAGGAGGCTCACCACTTTAAGGTCCCTGAAACAGGCATGGGAAAACTTCGGCCCTCTGGGTGCTTTGGACTCCAACTCCCACCATTCCTAACAGCCTGAGGCCCTTTCCTGCTTAAGTGGCTGAGGGGGAAAAGGGAAAAGGCCTGAGGCTGCTAGGAATGGTGGGAGTTGGAGTCCAAAACACCTGGAAGGTCCAAGTTTGCCCATGCCAGCTTTCAACAGAGACCTCTTCCTCCCCCTCCCCCTTCGTGCCCTTTCTTCCCCCTCCTGCCGAACACTTACTTTTTCTTCTACACTGCCGCTTCTGCCGCCATTTTGATCCAAGGGGGCAGCGTGAGCGTGTTCAGGAGGGGAGGGGGGAAGACGTGGGGCGAGTCTGCACAGTAGCGGGAGCAACGCGAGGCAAAGCGAGCAGAGCGAGGCTGGGAAGAAGGGAGCCCGAGTGGAGAAGAAAAAGTGTTCGGAAGGAGGGGGAAGAAAGGGCATTGGAGGTTCCAATTTCCCACGGCACACCTGATTGTTCACGGCACACTGGTGTACCACGGCACACTGGTTGGGAAACACTGCCCTAGCGAACCCCCCAGGGGTCGCGATCCCCAGGTTGAGAAACACTGCTATAGATCCTCCAGAGAGCCAATAGTCTCTCCTGGGTTCAACCACACTGTAGAATTAATGCAGTTTGACACCACTTTAACTGACATGGGTCGAGTCGATGGAATCGTGGACGGCATAATGCAAATGTCATAATAATACAAATAAAAGAAAGAATGAGTAAATAAATGGGGAAATGAACCCAACCCACCTGCTTCCGAGCATGGCCTTGGTCTTCCGCCGGCATGTTGGACGTGCTCTGGTACAGCGTTCTGGCAATGAGAAAATAGTAAATGGAGATGATGGCCAGCGGGACGATGTAGAAGATCAGGAAACAGATCAGGGAATGGGCTTCTTGCAGGATCCTTTCCGAGACCGGGTAAGGGGCGCAGGTCTCAAAGGAGCTGTTCTTCTCAGGAAGGTGGAAAGCGTACAGGTCGGAGGAGACTGCCTCTGGGACGGCCAGCAGCATGGAGACGACCCAGACGCAGGTGGCCTTCAAGCAGGTCCTCAGCACGGCATCCGCCCTTTGGAGCTCCAAGGGCTTGACGATGGCCTTGTACCTGAGGATCAGAGGTCATGGGTTAGAGCAGGGGCCCTCAAGTGTGGTGAGTAGAGGGCCAGTCCAGGGTCCTACAGACCTACCTTTCTCCCTTTCTTCTCTTCCTTCTTCCTCAGTTTCCTACCTACCTTGCTTCCCTCTTTTTCTCCTTCCCTCTCTTTTTCTTACTTACCTTTCTTTCTCCCTTTCTTCTCTTCCTTCCCTCTTTCCTACCTTTCTTTCTCCCTTTCTTCTCTTCCTTCCCTCTCTGTTTTCTACCTTTCTTTCTCCTCTATTTCCTACCTTCTTTTCGTTTTCTCTTTCTTTTTTCTTCCTTTTGTTTCCTAACTTTCTCTCCTCTCTGTTTTCTACCTACCTTTCTTTCTCTCTTTCTTCTCTTCCTTCCATCTCTGTTTCCTACCTACCTTTCTTCTTTCTTTTTCTCCTTCCTTCTCTTTTTCTTACCTACCTTTCTTTCTCTCTTTCTTCTCTTCCTTCCATCTCTGTTTCCTACCTACCTTTCTTCTTTCTTTTTCTCCTTCCCTCTCTTTTTTTACCTACCTTTCTTTCTCCCTTTCTTCTCTTCCTTCCCTCTGTTTCCTACCTTTCTTTCTCCCTTTCTTCTCTTCCTTCCCTCTCTGTTTTCTACCTTTCTTTCTCCTCTCTATTTCCTACCTTCTTTTCGTTTTCTCTTTCTTTTTTCTTCCTTTTGTTTCCTAACTTTCTCTCCTCTGTTTTCTACTTACCTTTCTTTCTCTCTTTCTTCTCTTCCTTCCATCTCTGTTTCCTACCTACCTTTCTTCTTTCTTTTTCTCCTTCCTTCTCTTTTTCTTACCTACCTTTCTTTCTCTCTTTCTTCTCTTCCTTCCATCTCTGTTTCCTACCTACCTTTCTTCTTTCTTTTTCTCCTTCCTTCTCTTTTTCTTACCTACCTTTCTTTCTCTCTTTCTTCTCTTCCTTCCATCTCTGTTTCCTACCTACCTTTCTTCTTTCTTTTTCTCCTTCCTTCTCTTTTTCTTACCTACCTTTCTTTCTCTCTTTCTTCTCTTCCTTCCATCTCTGTTTCCTACCTACCTTTCTTCTTTCTTTTTCTCCTTCTTTCTCTTTTTCTTACCTACCTTTCTTTCTTTCTCTCTTTCTTCTCTTCCTTCCTTCTCAGTTTCCTACCTACCTTTCTTCTTTCTTTTTCTCCTTCCTTCTCTTTTTCTTACCTACCTACCTTTCTTTCTCTCTTTCTTCTCTTCCTCCCATCTCTGTTTCCTACCTACCTTTCTTCTTTTTCTCCTTCCTTCTCTTTTTCCTACCTCGCTTTCTCCTTTCTTCTCTTCCTCCCATCTCTGTTTCCTACCTACCTTTCTTCTTTTTCTCTTTCCTTCTCTTTTTCCTACCACTAGATAGCACCAAAATGCAATATACGTAGATCCCGCCTTGCCTTTAGACTATCTTTAAGAGAAAGAGAGGTTGCTTTCTAATCACAATTGAATTATTGTGGATTTATGTTTTGCAGTTTGGGGACTGAAGGAGAATTTTATAAAAGGGATTATCTGTCTATCTATCTGTCTATCTATCTATCTATCTATCTATCCACATAATAAAAGATATGTATGTGTGAATGTGACTTGAATGTCCGCTTACACAGACAAGCTCCTGCCTCCACAAACAGCTATAGCTCCCACTACTCAGGAGACATACATACAATGTATATGTGTGTGCTTGTCTATATACATATTTGTGTGTGTATATATATATGTGTGTATGTATAGGTGTGTGCATGCGTATATGTATATGTGTGTATAAGTGTATTTGTGTGTTTATATGTGTATGCATATTATGTATATGTGTGCTCTATATGCATATTTGTGTGTATATACAGTATGTGTTTAAGTATGTGTATATGTATGTGCATGTGTATATATGTGTGTGTGTATGTATATGTATGTGTGTATATTTGTGTGTGCTTGTGCATACACACACACACGTTTGTGTATATGCTGTGTATCGTACTTATTGTATTTTACTGTGTTTTTATGTGTTTTATGGTGTTTTTATTCTGTTTTTAATCCTGAATTTATCGTGTAAGTCACCCTGAGCCACCTGAGAGTGGCGACTCACAAATTTGAATAATAAATTAAAAAATATGAATGTGTGCATGTGTATATGTATATGAGTGTATGTGTTTTATGCATATATGTTGTATTTTGGGGGGTTTAAGTCTGTTCCGCTGAGTTATTTTTTCTTTTTTCTGTATGTTTTTAGGGGTGATGGACACTCGTTGGACTGTTAGGTGTATTGTGTCAAAATTTCGTGTCAATTCGACCAGTGGTTTCTGGGTTATGTTTCTCGCACAAACAAACATTGCATTTGTATATAGATAGATATATCTTACAATTAAATTATGATTTCTTAAAAGAGATGTATCTCTCCACAATCAGATATTCAAATTAATTCAGTGTTTATTTCCTAGTCATAAAAAATCCACTCAATGCAAGATACATAGTATATAGTCACGTGCCTTTACAAACAGACGTCTTTCGCCACTAGGTGGCGCGCATTGGGAAAACGCCTGCTAATGACCCACTTGCAAATCTTTACACATAATAAAAGTGAAAATATATGTCTGACTTACACAGACATCTATAGATCCCACTACTCTTCCTTCTCTTCTTCTTTTCATCTCATTCCTTCTTCCTTTTTCATTTCATTTCTTTCTTCCTTCTTCCTCTTCCTTCTATCCTTCCTTCTTCCTTCCTTCCTTTTATTTATTTTATATATTTTATTTATATTCCGCTCTTCTCACCCCGAAGGCGACTCAGAGCGGATTACAGTACACATATTTGCAGATAATCCCTGCAGTTTAACATATGACATATAAACATGTCACATTTATCACAGTACAGTACAGTACATACATTTTGACATATTACACACATATATAGACTAACAGAGGCAAACTTTCTGGCCGCCAGGGGGAGCTGACGCACTCCTCATCTCTCAGCGTTTTCCAGCGTCCCTTGTTGTTCCGTCCGCATTCCTCAGCGATTCCTGGATTCTTTTTTAATGGCCTCATAATTCAGTCAAAATTTGCCTCCCCACTTTAATGTGGTGCCTTTATCTCCTACTTGACAAATTTAACTGTCTTTTGGGCTGCAAAGGTCAACAGCAGGCTACACTTAAGGTGGAGAACCCACCTCGACCCGGGCAGGCCTCGAACTCATGACCTTCTGGTCAGTAGAGATCTTATGCAGCTGACACTTAGCCAGTTGTGCCACATTCTCTTCCTTCTCCTTCCTCCCTCCCTTCTTGTCTTATTGCTTCCTTCCTTATCATCTCATTTCTTCTTTCCTTCATCCTCTTCCTTCTTTCTATCCTTCCTATCTTATTATTTATTCCTTCTTCTCCTTCCATCCTTCTTGCCTTATTTCTTCCTTCCTCCCTTCTTTTTCCTTCCTTCCTTCTTCAGTACCTTATCTTCCTATCACTTCCTTCCTTATTGTCTCCTTCCTTCCTTTTCATTCCTTAGAACAGTGATTTTCAACCTTTTTTGAGCCGCGGCACACTTTTTACATTTACTAAATCATGGGGCACACCACCGACCAAAATGACACAAAATGACACTCGAACACAGTAGTAC
The DNA here is from genome assembly GCA_030556195.1 of Anolis apletophallus. Taxonomy (NCBI): domain Eukaryota; kingdom Metazoa; phylum Chordata; class Lepidosauria; order Squamata; family Anolidae; genus Anolis; species Anolis apletophallus. The sequence goes on along the minus strand of JARBWK010000016.1, from coordinate 5,483,308 downwards.
GGTACATATAGTTAATATGCTTCTAAATGTATTTATACACTCCGTGTGAAACCTGGGCCTGTTTCGATGAACTCAACATAGATATCCTGGCAGGAATGGCAGAAAGACACACACGGATGTGTTGCTCGACAGCTGTCAGTCTCTCTTTGTGTTCTTATGCATCAATAAGGAAGGAAGGAAGGAAGGGAAGAGAGAAGGAAGAATGGAAGAATGGAACCAAAGAGCAAAGAAAGGGAGGAAAGAAACAGGTAGAGAAGGAAGAAAGAAAAAGGGAAAGAAGAAGGAAAAGAAAAGAAAGGAAGGAAAGGGAAAGGAAGGAAAGAGGGAGGGAAGGAAGGAAAAAGAGGGAAGGAAGGAAAGAGGGAGGTTGGCCACAGCAATGCGTGGCGGGTACAGCTAATAAATGTATACAGCTTTTATATTTTATATATCTATATCTATCTATCTATCTATATATATATATATATGAATGGTGGGAGTTGTAGGCCAAAACACCTGGAGGGAGGGCCCAAGTTGGCCCACGCCTGACTTAAGTAAGCAAACCCTGTTAGCTTTCGGCCCATGCTTAAAGAGGCCTCAACCTTGTGTCCCGAGTGCCCCTTGACCCGCCTTGGCTGAGTGCGAGGAAATCACGGGAGTGGTAGTTTGACACCATCCTGAGCCTCCCCAAACTACAAATCCCGGGATTCCCCAGCCTTGAGCCCTGGAAGACCAAGGGGTGCCTCACTGCATGAATGCTACGGTGTAGATCCGCCCCCAGGCAGCCGGGGGACCCGGAGAAGTCCCATCCCAGGATCTTCTCTCTCTCCGCGTGGCTCTTTCTGCCTGACGCAGTCCCCGCCTTTCGGCTCAAACCCTTATGAGGCCAAGGAAGGAGCGGAGGGGAGGAGGAAGTCCAAGAAGGTAAGTGGTGAGTAGAGGATGTGTTTGTGGGACTCAGGCAAGGGATCGAGCCCCAGCTAGGGCTTACCGGTAGGACAGGAGGGCTCTCTCTCTCCTATCTCCAATTTCCCACGGCACAACTGACGATTGCTCACGGCCAGGGGCGGTCTTACCTATACGCGAACTACGCGGCTGCATAGAGCGCCATCTTGGACGCGGCAGCGTGGGGCGCCATCGTGGGCCACTGCGCCACCGTTGCAAACCTCCCTGCTGCGCTGCTGTGTCGGCTTCAGCGCCTACAGGAGCTTCTGGGCATGCGCGGAGGTTTTCGCGCATGCGCAGTGGCTCCGGACTGGAAGTTGAGCTCCGGAACCACTGCGCATGCGCAAAAAACCTCCGTACATGTCCAGAACCTCCTGCAGGCACTGAAGCCTATTAAGCCTGTTAAGATCTTAATGAAACAAATCAGGGATCATCACGTTAGATCCGTGCGACACAAATCAGGGATCATCAGGGACCTCCTTTTCTACAGGAGGATCGACCTCGCCGGCTTCACTGAAACATGGCTTCAGGAGGGCGATGAAGTCATTCTGCACGAGCATCCCCGGGTTTGTGGCCAGTTATCAGACGAGGACAGAGAGGCCCGGGGGGGGGGGGGGGAGGGTTGGCTATTCACAGTCGAGACACTTTAAATTCCAGTACGATTCCGGCGGCGAACATTCCTGGTATGGAGTGTGCGGGCCTGGTATGGGATTTAGGTGAGTGTAGCCTTCCTGCTGGTGTACCGTGCACCCGACGCACCAGCAGGAAGCCTGCCTAAGCTGCTGGAGGTGGTTGCGGAGTGGGCATTGAGGTTCCCTAGACTCATTGTTCTGGGGGACTTCAATGTCCACGCCGACACCACCTCCCCGTCAACTGCAGCCGTGGACCTGGTGTCTACCATGGAGGCACTAGGACTCTCACTTTGTAAGACCGGCCCCACACACCAAGCAGGACATACATTAGATCTGATCTTCGCGGCTGGAATTCAGGTGATCCTAACCTCCACTATGGAGGTTCCATGGTCGGATCACAGTGTCCTGGAAGTCCGATTGGAGCTAGCTCCCCCTCCCGGTAAGGGTGCCGAACCTATTTTGGTTCGCCCAAAGAGACTTATGGAACCCACTAGGTTCCTGAATGCTCTTAGGGATTGGGAACCCCCCAGCGACTCGGTCGATGGACAAGTGGAATACTGGAATACCAGTCTTTCCACTGCCCTAGACGAGATCGCCCCCAGGCGCTCTCTACTTCCCCGTAGAAATCGCTCGCCGTGGTATACTGAGGAGTTGCGAGCGATGAAACGGAGAAAGAGACAGCTGGAGGACATGTGGCGGAGCCTCCGTGACGAAACGTCGAAATCAGCTTATAAACAATTTAAAGAGGTTTATGAGCAAGCTATCAAGGAAGCGAAAAAGGTATACTACTCTTCCTTGATAGAGTCGGCTAGTTCACGCCCAGCTCAATTATTTAAGATAATTCGGTCCTTGTCATCAATTCCATCTGTCCCAAATGATAGGGGTTTGGCAGCAACAGCTGAGGTTTTTCAGAACTATTTTGCCGACAAGATTTCGACTCTCCGCCGGACATTCCTGCCACTCTTTATACAGTTAGTGAACTCTATACACCGCCGCCACTCGGCGGGTCCACCTTCACCCGTTTCAACCGCTGGACGCAGCAGCTGTCGATAGGCTACTGGCTGCAGCTAGACCAACTACTTGCTCCCTCGACCCGTGCCCCTCCTGGCTTGTTAGATCTTGCCGGGAGGGGCTACGAGGCCCCCTGGGCACGATCATAAATAGCTCCCTTGAGCAAGGAGTCTTCCCAGGGGGATTAAAAGAGGCTATGGTGAAACCGCTGCTGAAGAAGCCGAATTTAGATCCTTCCGGCTCCTCCAATTACCGGCCTGTTTCCAACTTGCCTTTCTTAGGCAAAGTAATTGAGAGGGCAGCAGCGGATCAGCTGCAGCGGTTCCTAGATGACACAGCTGGACTTGATCCCTTCCAGTCCGGCTTCCGTATCGGGCATGGGACGGAGACCGTGCTTGTCGCCATTACAGACCAACTTCGCCGCCAGTTGGACCAGGGTGGATCAGCACTGCTCGTCTTGTTAGACCTGACAGCAGCGTTCGATACTGTAGATCATGCACTGTTGACCCACCGTTTAGCTGGCTCTGGGGTCGGGGGGACTGCCCTTAAATGGGTGGCCTCCTTCCTCCAGGGTCGGGGACAACGAGTGGAGGGGGCGGAGGTCTCCGGGAGGCTCCCACTGAGTTGTGGGGTCCCCCAGTGGGCCATCCTCTCCCCTTTCTTAGTCAATGTGTTTATGCGCCCGCGGGCCCAGCTGGCCCGCGACTTTGGTCTGGAGTGTTTTCAGTACGCTGATGACACCCAGCTTTTGCTGAGAATGGACGGCAGGCCGGACTCCGTACCGATTATTTCCATCTATGCCTTGAAGCCGTGACTGGTTGGCTGCGTGCCAGCCGGCTGAAGGTGAACCCGTCGAAGACGGAGATCCTGTGGCCTGGTCGGCCTGGGCTGGGTGGGTGCCGGTTGCCTACCCTGGATGGCGAGCGGCTTAACCCATCGCCATCGGTTAAGAGCTTGGGGGTTGTGTTGGACTCCTCGCTGACCATGGAGGCTCAGGTCTCCGTGGTCAGCAGGACGTCATTCTTTCACCTCCGGCAGGCTAGGCGACTGGCACCCTACCTGTCCAGGGACGACCTGGCCATGGTAATCCAAGCGACGGTCATCTCGAGATTAGACTACTGTAATGCCCTCTACGTTGGCCTTCCCTTGTCGACAATCCGGAAACTCAAGCTAGTGCAGAATGCCGCTGCTCGCTTGCTGGCGGGAACGCCAGTGAGGGAGCACATCACACCTATCCTCCGGCAACGGCACTGGCTTCCTATTGAGTACCGAATTGCCTGCAAGGTGTTGGTTTTGACCTTTAAGGCCTTGCACGGCCTAGGGCCTGCGTACCTGAGGGACCGCCTTACCCCGTATTCTCCCCCGAGATCACTGCGCTCAGATGAACAGAATCTGTTGTCAGTGCCATCAATCCGCTCCTGCCATCTATCGACGATTAGACAGAGAACTTTTTCCGTAGCGGCGCGGTGCTCTGAACGCCCTCCCGGACAGTACTCGAGCTATCTCGGAACTGGCCCGGTAGCGGATTGCTTGTAAGACGGCCGTTAATGGCCTAGCCTTTAATTAGGCACACCGGACTAAGAACTATGTCGCATGTCCTCCCATACCTGTGTGGTGATGTAATGTGTTTTTAATGTGTTTTATGTTTTTTACGCTTTTAATGTAGGGCTACATGCCGACATGCGGTGACATGTTGCCCGTTATATTTGCTGTTATCTGCCCCGAGCCTGCTGGGAGGAGCGGAATACAAAAATGAACAATAAATAAATATAAATAAATAAGGCCTTGGCTTCAGCGCCTGCAGGAGCTTCTGGGCATGCGCGGAGGTTTTCGCGCATGCGCAGTGGCTCCAGAGCTCAACTTTAGCTCCGGAGCCACTGCGCATGTGGGAAAATCTCTGCACATGCCAGAAGCTCCTGCAGGTGCAGAAGCCTGTAAACACATCACGTGACTCAATTGGGCAGGCAGGGGGCGGAGGCAAAGGGGGGCACCAAAGTAATGTTCACTTACCATATAAAATAACCTTAGACCGCCCCTGCTCACAGCACACTAGTGTGCCACGGCACACTGGTTGGGAAACACTGCCTTAGAATAATAGAATCCTAGAGTTGGAAGAGACCCCGTGGGCCATCCAGTCCAACCCCATTCTGCCAAGAAGCAGGAAAATCACATTCAAAGCACCACCAACAGATGACCCTTCCTTCCTATTTTCTTTGCAACCACGCTTATTAAAACCCATATTATGAAGCTCTTAAACAGAAGATCTTCCGGCTCACCTGTCTGCGCTGAGCACCGTCAGGGTGAAGACGGAGACCCCGACGGAGGTGCGCTGGATGAAGGAGAGCATCTTGCACCCAACCCTCCCGAAGAGCCAGGTCTCCACCATGTAGCAGGCCGCATCCACCGGGACGCAGGTCAGGAGGAGGATCACGTCCCCGAAGGCCAGGCTGGTGATGAAGATGTTGGGCACTGTCTGCATGGATTTGATCTTGAAGAAGACCTTGATGAGGATCAGGTTGCCCAGGAGACCCACCGAGATGATGGCGGCGTACGTCACGTAGATGACACAGAGGATCCCCACGCCGAGGGGGACCTCTTCGAGCCACATTTCCTCCATCGAGTGGTTGCTCTCTCCATGGGCCGAGAGCTCTGTGGCATTGGTGAATTCGTACAAAAGAGCATTGGCTGCCACCAAAGGAGCCCGAGACATCTTGCCGTGGGAGGTCACCATGAGGTTGCGCCAGAATCCCCAAGCCTCACCTGGCCACTTTCCATCCAAGTGAGTTAGAAAGAGAGGCGAGACACTGAGCTCCTGTCTTCTCGCCGTGGAGCCTCGAAGCATAAGAAGGAGGGATGCGCAGAGATTCACTACTGAACTGAGTGGGAGGTGGGAACTTTCGAAAAAAGGATTTAAATATGCCTTGCAGCTACTTGTGGGGGGAAAGAGGAGGAGGAGGAGGGAAGAAAGATGTGTTCCTTTTCCCCTCCCCAGCTGTTACCCTGTCAACCAGGCTTTGGGTTTTTTGCTTTTGATAGTTCTCTTCTGCATGTTTTTCAGAGTGAGTCGGCCCCTCATATGAAAAGTGGGAAGCGTCTCTGTCAAATATTTGGATCTCAAAGAGGCGGCAGTCAGGGGCGGTCTAAGGTAATTTTAAATGGTAAGCAAACATTATTTTGGCCCCCCCCCCCAAACATTATTTTGGCGCCCTCCTCATTGGGGGGCTTCTTCACAAACCAGATTAGCAGCCAAGATTGGGGGGGGGAGAGAGAGAGAGAGAGAAGGAACCCTTGTCTGCTTGAGGCAAGTGTGAATATTGCAATCGGCACATCTACGCCAGTGTTTCCCAACCTTTTTTGAGCCACGGCACACTTTTTACATTTACAAAATCCTGGGGCACACCACTAACCACAGACACAAAATGACACTCTAACACAGTAATACATATAGTTAATATGTTTTTAAATGTATTTATGCACTCAGTGTAAAACCTGGGCCTGTTTCGATGAACACAACATAGATATCCTGGCAGGAATGGCAGAGAGACACACACGAAGGTCTTGCGCAACAGCTGTCAGTCTCTCTCTGTGTTCTTATGCATCAATAAGGAAGGAAGGAAGGAAGGAAGGAAGGAAGGGAAGAGAGAAGGAAGAATGGAACCAAACAGGTAGAGAAGGAAGGAAGAAAAAGGGAAAGAAGGAAAAGAAAAAGAGGGAAGGAAGGAAGGAAGGAAGGAAAGAGGGAAGGAAGGCTAGCCACAGCAATGCGTGGTGGGTACAGCTAATAAATTTATACACACACACACACACGAATGGTTAATATGTTTTTAAATGCATTTATACTCTCAGTGTGAAACCTGGGCCTGTTTCGATGAACACAACATAGATATCCTGGCAGGAATGGCAGAAAGACACAGACTTCCCACACAGAACTCCCATAATCAAGAGACCTTGGGTTTTGGAGTTGTAGTTCACCTATATCCAGAGAGCACTGTGGACTCAAACAATGTTGGATCAGGCCCAACTTGGCATGCATACTCAATATGCCCAAATGTGAACACAGATGGAGTTTGGGGAAAATAGACCTTGACATTTGGGAGTTACAGTTTCTGGGATTTATAGTTAACACACAATCAAAGAGCATCCTGAACTCTTGCAACAATGGAATTGAACCAAACTTGGCATATTGAACTCTCATTACCAATAGAAAGTACTGAAAGGGTTTGCTTGGGAATTGACCTTGAGTTTGGAAGTTGTAGTTCACCTACACCCAGAGAGCACTGTGGGCAGGAGGGGGAAGAAAGGGTATTGGAGGTTCCAATTTCCCACGGCACACCTGATGATCTCTCACAGCACACTAGTGTGCCATGGCACACTGGTTGGGAAACACTGCTCTATAGCTTGGCATGCATACTCAATATGCCCAAATGTGAACACAGATGGAGTTTGGGGAAAATAGACCTTGACATTTGGGAGTTACAGTTTCTGGGATTTATAGTTAACACACATTCAAAGAGCATCCTGAACTCTTGCAACAATGGAATTGAACCAAACCAAGCCCGAGTGGAGAAGAAAAAGTGTTCGGCAGGAGGGGGAAGAAAGGGTATTGGAGGTTCCAATTTCCCACCGCACACCTGATGATCGCTTACAGCACACTACTGTGCCACGGCACACTGGTTGGGAAACACTGGTCTACATTGCTGAATGAATGAATGCAGCCTGGCCTTGCTTAACTGCCACGGGGTCCTGGGAGTTGTAGTTTGGAGAGGCACCTGCCTGCCATAGCCTAAGGCAGTGTTCTTCAACCTTTTTTGAGCCGCGGCACATTTTTTCCATTTCCAAGATCCTGGGGCACACCACCAACCAAAATGACACAAAACGACTCTCGAACACAGTAATACATATAGTTAATATGTTTTTAAATGTATTTTTACACTCAGTGTGAAACCTGGGCCTGTTTCGATGAACACAACATAGATATCCTGGCAGGAATGGCAGAAAGACACACATGAAGGTCTCGCTGAACAGCTGGGAGTTATAGTTCACCCGCAATCAAAGAGCATTCTGAACTCCACCAATGATGGAATAGAATCAAACTTCCCACACAGAACTCCCATAACCAAGATAAAATACCATAAGAATTTGGTGGGCATTGAGTTTGAGTTTTGGAGTTGTCGTTCACTATATCCAGAGAGCACTGTGGAGGGGAGGGAGGAAGACGTGGGGAAAGTCTGCACAGTAGCGCCCGCACGGGTCACGTCTTCTTCCTTCCCCCCTCATGCAGAAGCGGCAGCGTGAGCAAAGCGAGGCAAAGTGAGCAGAGCGAGGCTGGGAAGAAGGGAGCCCGAGTGGAGAAGAAAAAGTGTTCGGCAGGAGGGGGAAGAAAGGGTATTGGAGGTTCCCAATTTCCCACGGCACACCTGATGATCGCTCACGGCACACTAGTGTGCTACGGCACACTGGTTGGGAAACACTGGCCTAAGGAACTTATTGGGGTGGGGGGATAGAACAAACTCCCTGGGACCCCTGAGTCTCGAGAAGGGGAGAAAGGCCCGCCCGCCCCATCCATCCATCCCTTTGCTGCTGCTCTTCCAAGAGAGAAGGGGGTCCTGGAGGGAGCCAAGGAAGGGAAAGAAAGCAAGCCAAGGGAAGGGAGGCAAGCCCCGCCTGGCCTCACCTCCTCGCGGGCGCCCTCTGCCGCCTCCGTCTCCTCCTCCTGAGGCACCGAGGTGCTGCTGCCTCTCTCATTGCTGATGTTGGCCAGGGCGGCCGCCGAGGCTGGGGGAGACATGGCGGAGGCGGCAGCAGCTGCAGCAGCAGTGACTCGGGGTCTCTCGGGTCTGCGACTCGCATTATTATGACTAGGAATGAGGAGCCGCCTTCGCCGCCCTCATGCCGTGGGCCCCGCAGTCCGAGCGGGTGGCTTCACGCCTTCGCCCGGCTGATGGCTTCCTGCCTAAGAGGCTGCTCTGGTGGAGATGGCCGGCCGCGCGCGCAGCCCAGGGACAATGGGGCGGGGGCGGTGGTTGTGCACATGCTCCGGGAGAGGGAGAAAGGGAGAGGGAGGGAGGCCGGACGCTGTCTGGCGGGCAGGGGAATGCGCCCTTACCCAGATGGCGCCCCACGTGGCCGCTTCCTTGGCCTACCTGTGGGACCGCCCCTGGCGGCAGTAAGCATCTTTGAGGGGAAAAGAGCCATTGTGTTTCATTGCTTGCTGATGTGCACAGTTTGGAAACATGTCTCCTATTTCCTCCTATGATTCTGCTGTTCTATTTGGGCTGTAAGGTGTCAGTCACTCTCTCTCAGCCTCAAAGGAAGGCAAGGAAACCCTCCTGTGGAAAAAATGGGGCCAAGAAAACCCTACAATGGGTTCGCCTTAGGGCAGACCTGGGCAACCTACGGCCCGCGGGCGGGATCCAGCCCAGCAGCCGATTCTGTCCGGCCTGGGGAGAAGGGTGTTGGGGGCGGGGCCAAGAGGAAGGGGTGCCGCTGCCGCCATCCCATCGCGGGTGTGGGGCCTACGTCGGCAGACAGCCCACCGCTCCGGAGAACAATCGGAGGAGCGGCGGCTTTGGAGCGCCTGCCATCCCGGGAGGTGATCCGGCCCAGCAGCCGATTCTGTCCGGCCCGGGGAGAAGGACATCGGGGGCGGGGCCAAGAGGAAGGGGTGCCGCTGCGGCCATCCCATCACGGGCTGTGGGGCCTGCATCGGTAGACAGCCCACCGCTCCGGAGAACAATCGGAGGAGCGGCGGCTTTGGAGTGCCTGCCATCCCGGGAGGCGATCCGGCCTGCCAGCCGATTCCGTCTGGCCTGGGGTGAAGGACGTCGGGGGCGGGCCAAGGGGAAGGGGTGCTGCTGCTGCCATCCCGTCGCAGGCTGTGGGGGCCTGCGTCAGCAAACAGCCCACCGCTCCGGAGAACAATCGGAGGAGCGGTGGCTTGGAGTGCCTGCCATCCTGGGAGGCGCGATCTGGTCTGCAGTCCGATTCTGTCTGGCCTGGGGTGAAGATCGCCCTGGTGACCAAGAGGAAGACTTCATCGTCTTCCAGTTCACTGTGGGGCGGTCAGCCCACCGCTCCGGAGAACAATCACCGACTGCTCCTGCCATCCTGCAGGGTCCGGATCGCCCTGCGGGATGGCAGGCACCCGGAAGACTGGCTTCCGGGGCGATAAGCTGGGGGAATGGCTGTGGGCGAGCCTCCCGGGATGCGGGTGGAGGCCTGCAGGGCTCTGGGGAATGGCTCTGCTGCTCCTGCAGCCTCCGATCGTCTGCTGCTCTGCTGCGGCTGGTTGGGTCCACTTTGTTATCCTCTGGGCTGGGTCCATTGGGCCATTCCATCTTGGGATCCTTCCTCTCTTGAGGAAGTCAGCCTCTATCTTGGTTCACACCTTATCTTCTTGAATTTAATTTTATTTTATTTTAGTGGTTTTTATTACTATTTTATCATAATTTTATTATAATAATATTAAAATATATTATATAATATAATGTTATATTATAATTTCAATATATTATAATGTCTATATATATATATATACTATAATTATGATATTAATACATAAATATATGAATATTTCTTGATATATTCAGGGTCCATCCTAAATTCTGCCGCCCCCAATGAAATGTTCATTCAATCCCCAAATTTCAAGTATGGCGTTAATCAGAAATTTGGAGTGGAAAATGCCGTCTCGGCATCCAACGAAGAGGGGCAGGGAATGTTTGCAAAGGGCGAATACAGACAATTCAAGAGCTCTAAGTGTGAACGTTTCATTTTCTGCGATGATAAAAATTAGGAGACAGAAGGAAAATGTCATTTGCAGGGGCAGAATTCCTACCCTAAGGTTTGGAGAAATTACTCTTGTTTCCCTCCACAGGAAGATCGACCCTGGGAAGAGATAACACCTTCCCACTCATGCCTTCCGTGTCGCTGCCAGTTGGCAGGCTTTCTGTGAATCGCTGTTGGGAGGATTCATGCTCAACTATCCACCCCAAGCTGAATGGCAGCCAAAAAATGGCGCACAGAGCTCCTCAGGAACAGGTGACGTTTCCATCAAGTTTAGAAAAGTCTTATTTTTCTGTCTTCAAAGTCATTAAATTCTGCATCTTAACGCCCTTGGTGGTTCATAGGGGAGAATATGTTCGGACAGGTAAACTTGGCCAGAACCGTATAGGGTCTTAAAGGTTAAAACCCGCACTTTGAATTGTGCTCGGAAGTTAATTGGCAGCCAGTGGAGCTGACGCTACAAGGGAGTTGTGTGCTCCCTCTACCCAGTTCCCGTTAGTAACCTGGCCACTGAGTGTTGGACTAATTGCAGCTTCTGGGCAGTCTTCAGGGGCAGCCCCACATAGAGAGCATTGCAGTAGTCTATACGGGATGTAACCAGAGTGTGGAGCACCGTGGCCAAGTCAGACTTCCCAAGGTATGGGCGCAGCTGGCGCACAAGCTTTCTGTGCAAATGCTCCCCTGGAGCTATCAACCTACCTCTCTTTGTTAGTGATGCCATGGTAAATCTGGCAGCAGCTGTGAAGACTGCAGAGAAGGAGTGCATGAAACCCATGCGCTGTATATGCGCCTCTCTTTCGTTGGGGGATAATCCACTGGATCTTCTAATCCAGTGTATTTCAACCTTTTTTGAGCCGCGGCACATTTTTTACATTTACCAAATCCTAGGGCACACCACCAACCAAAATGACACAAAATGACACTCTAACACAGTAATACATATAGTTAATATGTTTTTAAATGTATTTATACACCCAGTGTGAAACCTGGGCCTGTTTAGATGAACACAACATAGATATCCTGGCAGGAATGGCAGAAAGACACAAACTTCCCACACAGAACTCCCATAACCAAGAGAAAATGCTATAAGAGTTTGGTGGGGATTGACCTTGGGTTTTGGAGTTGTAGTTCACCTATATCCAGAGAGCACTGTGGATTCAAACAATGTTGGATCAGGACCAAACTTGGCATGAATACTCAATATGCCCAAATGTGAACACAGATGGAGTTTGGGGAAAATAGACCTTGACATTTGGGAGTTACAGTTTCTGGGATTTATAGTTACCACACAATCAAAGAGCATCCTGAACTCTTGCAACAATGGAATTGAACCAAACATGGCATATTGAACTCTCATTACCAACAGAAAGTACTGAAAGGGTTTGTTTGGGAATTGACCTTGAGTTTGGAAGTTGTCGTTCACCTACCCCCAGAGAGCACTGTGGACTCAAACAATGTTATGTTGTGTTGTTGTTTGTTTTCTATCCAGAATCACAATGTTGGATGGAGGCTCACCACTTGAAGGTCCCTAAAACAGGCATGGGAAAACTCCGGCCCTCTGGGTGCTTTGGACTTCAACTCCCACCATTCCTAACAGCCTGAGGCCCTTTCCTGCTTAAATGGCTGAGGGGGGAAAGGAAAAGGGCCTGAGGCTGCTGGGAATGGTGGGAGTTGGAGTCCAAAACACCTGGAAGGTCCAAGTTTGCCCATGCCAGCTTTCGACAGAGACCTCTTCCTCCCCCTTCCCCTTCGCGCCCTTTCTTCCCCCTCCTGCCCAACACTTACTTTTTCTTCTCCACTGCCGCTTCTGCCGCCATTTTGATCCGAGGAGGCAGTGTGAGCATGTTCAGGAGGGAAGGGGGAGGGAGGAAGACGTAACTCGTGTGGGCGCTACTGCGCAGACGCGCCCCAGAGCAAAGCGAGGCAAAGCGAGCAGAGCGAGGCTGGGAAGAAGGGAGCCCAAAAAGTGTTCTGCAGGAGGGGGAAGGAAGGGTATTGGAGGTTCCAATTTCCCACGGCACACCTGATGATCGCTCACGGCACACTAGTGTGCCACGGCACACTGGTTGGGAAACACTGTTCTAATCACATTGTTTGTAGTTCCTGGCTGTAGCTCTGGAAAACTCTGAGCCTTTGTGTCTCTAGAGCTCACGTACTCACAGAACACATCCCAGGAGAATACCCCAGCAGCATCTCCCTTTGGGCACACATTACGAGTCGGTTGTCTGTGCCATGAAACCACCTTTTTAATGGGGCCATTATATATTCAGGTGCTCGGCGGAAGCCAATCTTCAGCGAGGAACATTTTCTCTTTTAGTTTGCAGTTAGAAAGGTAAACATGTCATTACCGGTAGTTTGGAACATCTCCAGAGCCGTACAATCTGCATCGTAATAAACATATTTTCGTGCGCCACTGTGGTTCCCAACTTAATTCTCCGAATGCAAAAGGTGCCCCCGACCTCATGGCTTTCCAGCATGTTGAGGTTGCTCTCCTCATTTGAGATGATCACCAAATGACTCACAAGTTCAAGAAGCGTAATTGCTCCCTATTTTGCTTTCCGCTTCTCTCCGACTCTCAAATCCCTCTCTGGACCACCACATCCCCAGCGTCTCCTGATAATCGGTGACAAGATGTCAGCGTCAAGACGGAGTGAACAACAAAACACCGGATGGAGAGATATTACCTGTGCTTTATCACAAAATTACATCCCTTCGTTCCAGCTGACAACTAGAACAATGCCACTTTTGAAGCAAAAACAAGACATACTTGAGTTGTAAAATGCAGGTCACGGGAGGTGTTCGGCAGAAGGTGGGAAAGGTGCCCCTTTCTCTAATAACACTAACGAAATTTGAAAAAAAGTGTTCCTTGTTTGAATGTGTTTTCTTGTTTAATTGTGCAATATTTATTTATTTACTAGCTTGGGGACCCGGCGGTGCCCGGGTTATTTGAGGAAGGCATTGTGTGCCATTGCTCACCATTGGTGTGGGCCACAGTGCTCTAAGGAAGTGAATTAAAGTACTTGTGAGAACGCTTCAATTCTCCGTAAAGATCACGCTCAGGCAGGGCTCGATCCAACCAGATTTATTGCAGGTATAACACCTATAAAGCCAAAGCAGTGTCCCATCACCCAAACACACCTTATATACCCCGACCCCCTCCTTCCCTTCCCTTGCAACATCCTGGGAAGGTTGCATCATGTCCTGCTGACTCAGCTATCCCACTGTCCAAGGGATATGACCTCATCCCCCTCTGAGTCAGCATAAACCCATTCAGTGTCCAGTGTCCAGAGGAGGTTACATCACTTCCGTTCTGATTCAGCACTTTCCCCAGAGGATTGCATCATCCTGGGGATTCCCCAATGTCCAGTGTCAAAGCAGGTCAAGGCAGACTGGGGCTCTGAGCCTCTTCCAGGCTAAGAGTTACCAGCTCTGACAGTACTGCAAGTCCCATCATCCATGGTCCATCCTTCCTCAAACTGCACCAGGATGTAGGGTGCATCTTCGGGGGGTCTGTGTGCCAAGTTTGGTCTTGTTCTGTCATTGTTGGGGGCCTAGTCAGGAAAATCAAGTTGAGGAAGCCTAACAATATCAATGAACTGAGGCCTAGTCAGGAAAATCAAGTTAAGGGAGCCTTGCTGTCAATTTTGGGCGTGGTCTGTGATGTATAGGGGCTACAGTGTTGTTTGGGAAGTGATTGAGGTGAAAGTACTGCAAATCCCATCATTCGTGGCCCAGCCTGCCCTGAACCACACCAGGTTGTGAAGTGGGCCATTGGGCCCCTGTTTGCCAAGTTTGGTCCTGATCCGTCATTGCTGTGGGCCGCAGTGGCTGAGTGCCTGAGGCCTTTTGCTTTCCGTCTGAGTCACCTTAGAAGTGTCTTGGGTGAGGGTACTGAACATTCCATTTCCAACAGGAAAAAAATGTCAACTGGTTAACTTCAACTCCAGCCATTTATGCCTGCCTCGGGCCCTTCCCTTTCCTCTCTGTGCTGTGTTGGAATGTTGGGAGGCTGGCCAGTCACAGCCATTTATGCAAATAATCCCGGAGTGTCAGCCAATCGAAACGCTGCCACATATTCCTCCCACCACTGCAAACACTGACTTTTATTATATACATAGATAGATAGATAGATAGATTTATTCTGATTTCTTGGCCGCCACTCCCTGGTGGCTCGGGGCGGCTCACAATCAAACGAATCACAGCACATTATTAGACTCCTAAAGTTGGAAGGGGCTGCAAGGGCCATCCAGTCCAACCCCCTAATGCCAAGAAGGAATTATTATTATTATTATTATTATTATTATTATTATCTATATATATAAAAGACGAGCTGTCGTCCTGAATAGCCTATAGACAGCAAAACCACACAAGGCAGACACACAAAAACAGCCCACATACCCACAAAACCCTACAAGGTATGTTTACCACCCGGAAAAAAAACAAAAAAAAAACGGTCAAAAACATGAAAAAACAATGGGACTACAACTCCCATCAACCCCCACGCCACAGTAGCAATGCGCATGCGCGGTTCTCATTCCTGCGCGTGCAAACCCCTTCTCCCTCCTCCTCCCCCCAACACGAAGAACAGTGGAAGAAGGCCCGCCATCTTACCCAAGGCCGGCAGCTCGGCTGCTGCCTCGGCCTGGCCTTCCTGTCTCCTCTGGCCAGCGGGGGAATGGCTGGTGTCGGCGCTGTCTACTCAAGACCTAAAAGGAGGAGAGAGGCCCGTCGTCTTCGCCACAGCCGGGGGCTGGATTGCTGCCGCGGAGCCCTACGGAGCCCAGCCCGCGACAACAACCGATGCCCCGGCTTTGCAGAAGGCAGAGAGCCCACCCTCCTCCTTTTAGGTCTTGAGTAGCCAGCGCCCCCGCCAGCCGTATTATTATTATTATACATTTAGAATTTATATATTATTGTACATTATTCTTATTACTGTCGTTGCTAGATTTCTAGAGTTGGGAGGGGCCCCAAGGGCCATCCAGCCTAGCCTGCTCCTGCCTCCCCAGCAGGCACGCTGCAACCCCTCCTGGCAGAGGTCCACCCGGATCCCACCGACCTTCTTCCTCCCAGCGCGTACTCTCTTCCAGGGGGCTCCTGGCTGCGCTGCCGAAGAAGGCGGGCGGGACGAGCTGCATGGGGCCCCGGGGAAGGCCCACCCTGCTCTGCTCTTCCCAGCGGTGGGCCTGGACACAGTGCATGTCGGGGGCGCATGCGAGGGTAGGGGTGCGTTTGGGGGAGGAAGGGGGCTGTGTGCGTGCCGGCAGGCAGGCTGTCGTGCCTGACTGATGCGGGAGTGCCATAGCCAGCGCGTCTCGTTCTCCTCCGGCAGCACGCTCTTCTAGTTCTCCCCAAGCGCCAGAGGAGAAAGACAGCGGAATGGGGGAGGGGGTGCCGAAGACGACCCATGTTGGCGCCCCTCAGTATGTGGTGCCCTACGCGGGCGTGTAATCGCCGTAACGGCTTAATCCGCCCCTGAATAGCCATCCCCTGCCAGGCGTTTCTGTGGCCCAGTCTGGTGATCTGGAACATAAAGTAGTGAGAAAGTGTTGCTTTTGAATAGATGTAATGTCTTGATGCTTGTGGGTAAACAGTATTTTTTGTTGCTTCTTTGTCAGTGTCGATGTAAAGTTTTTCTGGTTTGCCTGCTCTGGAACATGCAATGTTGTAGTTGAGCAAACTGAGCCTGTAGTTGCTACAGGTAGTAACTGGGAGGAGGATTCTGTGTTGGACATGTCACTGGAAGAGGGAGGTTTGGGCAGAATGACTGCAGCTGGGAGGAAAAGGGCTGCAAGTGCTGAGAGTTTGGAAGAGGCAGAGCATAGGAGAAAGGTCCGACAAATACTTAGGGAGCCTACCAGTGATGATACTTTTGAGGGGTTTGACATAGAGTTAACCTCAGAAGAGAGTGATACCGAGCTGGACTCAGCGCTGGTGCAAGATGTCAGGGATGTGATAAATGCTGAGTCCAGCGAAAGCTCATTTTTTGGCTTTTTGAGCGACCCTGCTTGGCCTAGTGGAAATGTTGAATCGGACTGGGGTCCTTTAACTGCTCAGCAAAGGTGGGAGGATTGGAGGAACACACCCAGTGCTGCAGCTGAAGGGAATGGGGCGGATTGGAGGAACACACCCAGTGCTGCAGCTGAGGGGAATGGGGCGGATTGGAGGAACACACCCAGTGCTGCAGCTGAGGGGAATGGGGCGGATTTGGGTGGGGAGTCTGATGGCTCTGATTTGTAAGGGTATTAAAGTAAGGCCTGGGGATTTGGGACTCCGCGGTCGGCCAAGGTGTTGGGTGCTGTTCCTGTATTTGGTGCTCTTGTTTCTTGTGTCTTAGTTCCTGATTCCCAGCAAGCTGTGAGTATTGGGCTGTTTTCCATGTTGGGTTCTGGGGGAGCTGCCATGGCAGCTCTAGCTGACTATGTTGTATGTTGGGGGTTTGGGGCTTTAATGTGTGTTTTTATGTTTAGTGACTACCGCGTTTCGTTTGGTCTTTTCCTGTGTTGCTGTGAGTGCCTGTCTCTTATTTGGTATTGTATATGGGTGGAGGGGAGTTGCTGTGGGTTGCGGGGGCTTTGATGTGTTTGTTTGTATACTTAGCTCCTGGAATTGGAGAAGCACTCTTCCTTTCCTTCTCGGAGGGGTCTACGCATCACACAGACTTCGAGCCGGGATAGAAGCCAAGGACTTCGAAAGACGGACGTCTTCCCTGTTTTGTTTATAGGCTTTTTTGGGTGTGGGTTCCTTTTATGCCGGACTGTGGCTGTGTTTTTTGTTGAAATAAACTGTAAATACTTTTACTAGCTTGGCGTGTCTTGGAGCCATCTGTGGGAGTCTCGACATGCAACATATAATTGTCCTTCTTTAGGGGTCCCTTTCAAATCTATGATACGATATCTGTGTGTGTGTGTGAATCATATATACGAGGACGGGTCAATAAGTCAGTGACTTTTTGAATTTCCCGCCTCTTAACTGAAAGGGCAACACTGCTCCTGTCAACAGGAATCTGTCAGTTGACTCCTGTCAAAATTTGAACAAGCTGCGTCATTTAGTTTGTGTTTGACAGCCATTGATAGCAGACTACTGTGTGATTTGAAGAGAAAATGGAAAAAAGTGAATTTTGTGTGCTCATTAAGCATTATTTTTTGCGGGGGGGGGGGGGAAATCACTCAAACCAAGGCTAAGTGTGTTAAATACGATGGGGACTCTGCACCATCAATTTCAATGGTTAAAAGGTGGTTTACTGAACTTCATTGTGGCCGTACAAGCACGGAAGATGCCGAACGATCTGGACGTCCAGTTGAGGTCTCTACACCCGAAACAATTGAAAAAATCCACGATATGGTGTTGGCCGATCGGAGATTAAAAGTGCGAGAGATTGTGGAAGGCATCTCACGTGGCTCAGTGGTTTCAATCTTAAATGATCACTTGGGTATGAGAAAGCTTTCCGCAAGATAGGACCAGGACAATGCAAGGGTGTGAACATGTGCAGTTTCCATGGCAACAATCCATGAATTGGGATACGAATTACTCCCTCATCCGCCCTATTCTCCAGATTTTGCCCCGAGTGACTATTTCTTATTTCCAAACCTGAAGAAATGGCTCAGCGGAAAGAAATCAATGAAATCATCTCACAAACAAATACCTATTTTGATGACCTCGACAAATCTTATTTTTTGGGAGGAATTAAAAAAACTGGGGAAACATTGGACAAAGTGTATAGAGCTCAAAGGAGACGACATTGAAAAATAAAATGATTTTTTTAATCCAAAAACTTGTGTTTCATTCAAAAAGTCACAGACTTATTGACCCGCCCTCGTATATATCTATATCTATGGCTGGGTGGCTCTTTGTCAGGAGGGCTTTGATTACGTTTCCTTGCCTTGGACTGGATGGCTAAAGCAGCCGAGGGGGGAAAGGAAGGGACCTGAGGCTGTTAGGACTTCTGGGAGTTGACATCCAAAACATCTGGAGGGCCCAAGTTTGTCCATGTCTGGTCTATCTTGACTGAAGTTGATTGAAGGCACACATGGTCTGAGTGAAGCTAAATCCTATCTTCTCACCCCAATGCCCTTCTTTCCAGATTGTTCAGGTCCATTACCAGGGGCGGTCCGTCCATGTAAGCAACCTATGCGGCCGTGTGGGGCGCCATCATGGATGGGCGCCGCCACGCCGGCCGCTCCGCCGAAGCAGAACTCCCTGCTGCTGCCTGCAGCAGCTTCTGAGCATGCACGGACATTTTCGCGCATGCCCAGAACTTGCCGGAGCTGAACTCCCTGCAGCTGCCTGAAGCAGTTCTGGGCATGCACAGACAAATGTCCGCATGCCCAGAACCGCCGGGGCTGAAGTTCAGCTGCTGCAGGCAGCAGCAGGGATCGGCGCTGGCCGCGCCGCCGAAGCAGAACTCCCTGCTGCTGCCTGAAGCAGCTTCTGAGCATGCAGGGACATTTTCGCGTATGCCCAGAACCGCCGGAGCTGAAGTTCAGCTCCCGCAGTTCTGGGCATGCTTGGCAAAATGTCCGCGCATGCTCAGAAGCTGCTGCAGGTAGCAGCAGGGATCGGCGCCCGGCCGCGCCACCGAAAAACTCCCTGCTGCTGCCTGAGCTTGCGCGGCCCGGGTCCACGAATGGCTACGAGGCGGCGGAGGAGGCCTAGAAGGCCCGGGACCACAAGCGGCGGAGAAGTTGCGGAAGAGCCCCCCCTTTCCGCAACCGTGCCAGCGTGTGTCTGAAACACCAGCGAGGGCCAGCTCCACACACCCCATGAAAAGTAAGGAGCGGAAAATAAAAGAATAGAAGGGGAGAAGAAAGGAAGAAAAAAGGAAGGAAGGAGAGAAGAAGGAGAGAGAAAGAAAAAAAAAGGATGGACGGATGGAGGGGAAGGGAAAACCAGAAAGGAATAAAAAAAGCCACAGCGAAAGCGTGGCAGGTCAGCTAGTAGTATAATATAATATATTGTATATACATTGATACAATATAATATTACTAATGGTATTGTGATATTATAAATGTATATTTGTTTTACTTGGGGGCGCCAAAATAATGTTTCGGGGGGGGGGGGCGAAATAATGTTTGCTTACCATATAAAATTACCTTAGACCGCCCCTGTCCATTACCCAACTTGCCGACTCCCGATAATTGTTCTTTGGCACCCTCAGAGCTGTCTTACGGATGACAACAAAAGCGATGGGGCTCGGAGAGAAGGGATGGAGAGGTTCTTCAGAGCCTCCCCGCAGTCATGGGAGAAGCGTCATACAAAAGGATCTTTTATTCAAAGAGCGGCTCCTCCTACGCAGCAATTACGGAGAGAAGGAGAAGGACTGCGGGAGGAATAATATTTCGGCACTATCTCTTGCCTTTCCCTGAAAATCAACATCTTTAGAGCAGTGTTTCCCAACCAGTGTGCCGTGGCACACTAGTGTGCCGTGAGTGATCATCAGGTGTGCCATGGGAAATTGGAACCTCCAATACCCTTTCTTCCCCCTCCTGCCGAACACTTTTTCTTCTCGGGCTCCCTTCTTCCCAGACTCGCTCTGCTCGCTTTGCCTCACTTTGCTCACGCTGCCACTTCTGCGGGAGGGGGGAGGGAGGAAGACGTGGCCCGTGCGGGCGCTACTGCACGGACTCGCCCCACGTCTTCCTCCCTCCCCTCCACAGTGCTCTCTGGATATAGGTGAACTACAACTCCAAAACTCAAGGTCAATGCCCACCAAACTCTTATAGCATTTTCTCTTGGTTATGGGAGTTCTGTGTGGGAAGTTTGGGTCTTTCTGCCATTCCTGCCAGGATATCTATGTTGTGTTCATCGAAACAGGCCCAGGTTTCACACTGAGTGTATAAATACATTAAAAACATATTAACTATATGTATTACTGTGTTAGAGTGTCATTTTGTGTCATTTTGGTTGGTGGTGTGCCGCGGTTCAAAAAAGGTTGGGAAACACTGCTTCAGAGGATGCTCTGAACTAGGTTGGGAGGGAAGCAATGTCTAGGACACGCAAGGGTTGAATGAAAAGTAATGCCTTCGCCTTCGTAACACCTCAACAGATGGCAGTCCTGGTATGCGGCAGGTACTGGCTCGTTCAGTAGACTCTCCTCTACAGTTCCATTTTGGTGGGAAGCCTTAGCATTGAATGGTTGTGTTGTTAAAGTGCGAAGTATGGAACCCTTTGCAGACGGTCAGTCAATGCGACTTAAGCAACGTGCAGTCATTGAATTTTTGACAGCAGAAGGTGTCACCCCAAAGGAGATTCATCAGAGAATGCAAGCTGCTTATGGTCATTGTGTTGATGTGAGTACTGTGCGTCATTGGGCGAGTAAGTTTAAAGACGTTGAGGTGGGAACATCTGACTTGCGTGACAAACAAAGAGTTGGACGTCCTGTGACAGGAACCACCGAGTTTCACAACAAAAGGTGGACAGATTGATATATAGAGGGATATAAATAAATTATTATTATTATTGATACAAAAGCACAGTATGTCACAGCAAACGAGATCTATATGCTGGATTTCGTACCACAAAATCACAAGTCGAACACTTCCCAAGCATCTAGGACTGTGTGATGTATTATTATTATTATTATTATTTGATACACAACAAGATTAGTACACAGCAAAGAAGATCACAAAGATATTAAATGAAAAACCTATAGGAATATATGCTGCAGGATCAGGGGCGGTCTTGCCATTAGGCCGAGTAAGCGGCCGCGTAGGGCGACGCCTCCTAGGAGGGGCGCCGCTGTGCTGCCCCACCGCCGCGCCTCCGCAGCCAGCCGCACCGCCGGGCTGGAGGCCTGGTTGGGAGCCAGTGCAGCTCACGCCGCGCCTCCAGGCTGGAGCCTCCAGCCCGGCGGCATGGCCACGCACGCCGGCTGCGGAGGCACAGCGCGCGCACTGGCTCCCGACCACGCCTCCAGGCTGGAGGCGTGGTCAGGAGCCAGTGCCACGCCTCCGCAGGGTGGCGTGGTTGCGTGCCGTCTGGAGGCTCCAGCCCAGTGGCGTGGCCACGCCCGCTGGCTGCGGAGGCCCGGCCGCACTGGCTCCGGCCTCCAGTCTGGAGGCATGGTCAGGAGCCAGTGCGGCCGCCAAGCTGAAGGCCGGCAGCGTGGCCATGTCCGCTGGCTGCGGAGGTGCAGCGCGCACTGGCTCCCGACCACGCCCCAGGCTGGAGGCGTGGTCAGGAGCCAGTGCAGCCCGCCCCCCTCCGCAGCCGGCGCGGCGTGGCCATGCCCGCTGGCTGCGGAGGCCCGGCGCACTGGCTCCCGACCACACCTCCAGTCTGGAGGCATGGTCAGGAGCCAGTGTGGCCCGCCCCGCCTCCTCCGCAGCCGGCGGCGTGGCCATGCCCGCCGGCTGCGGAATCGCGCGCGCACTGGCTCCCCAACCACGGCTCCAGCCCGGCGGCATGGCCACGCCGCCAGGCTGGAGGCGTGGTTGGGAACCAGTGCGTGCCACCGGGCTGGATGCGCCCGCGCATGCGTGAATCTCCGCGCGGGCGTGGCCGGGAGCCAACAGGGGGGGGCAAATAATGTTCGCTTACCCCCCTGGGAGAGATCGGGCCGCCCCTGTGCAGGATGTCAGGCAAAAACAAACTTTTTGCAGTTTAATAAACTTTTACCATGTTTTGATGATGGAACCAATTAGGAAATGACATATATAACCCAGGAAAAAAATCGTGGGTCATGAAATACTTGACGGTTCTCATGCTGTTCGATCATGGTCTCTAATCCCATTAGCCTTTTGCAAAAAAAGGCCAGATTTATTTATATTTCTTATATATAACATTTGAAAAGATCCATCGGTCAACTGTGATCTGAGTAGAGCAGTCTTCCAGGCGAAGCCAAGAGCGAAACGATGGTAGCCCAGCATGCGTTCATGATATTCTTCTGACGTGAGGAAACTGGGCCTCCTGGTGAGCCAAGGATCCAGAGCTGGGGCTGTGCCAGATCTGGTCTAGAAAAGAAAAGAAACGGGAAAACAAATGCATTTTGGAAATAGATTGAGGAATGTCAAATCGGAAAGATGGCATGTCGGAAATAGTTATATACGCCCTAAAGTGGTTCCTTTTTATTTATTTGCTGAGGTTGGAAGCAAGGGAACCCCATAAACTTGAAATCCATGAATTAAAAAAATGATAAATTTCTTGCCTATTAGTATGTGAGAGAGAATATATCCATACAAGGGGTGTCCATTAAAGATTTCCCCTGGCCCACTTCTATTTATCACAGGATGCTGAAACTGCACATGTGTCATGATATAAGTCTCTATAGCAGAGGTGGGCAATTATTTTTTCCAAAGGGCCACACGAGAGCCAAAAAATATTATGGAGGGCCGCACCTAGAGGCTGAACTACATTCTGATCTACATAATTTATTTATTTACTATATATTACACATCATTAATATTAACATAGTAATATGTCAAGAAATATTCATATAATATTAGTATTAATATCATAATTATTATATTATAGTATCTATATATATAAAGGAAGACTCATCATCGAACGACCGCCCTAAGCAGAGAAACCTTATAAGGCAGAGACACCAAATTTGGCAACAAAAATAGGCCTCAGGCAAGAAAGGTTTTTAGCAAAAAAAACTTTCCCCACCAAAACCTAGAAGGCCCCCAAAACAACGATAAAAAACTACATTTCCCAGCATCCTCTGCGGCCACCAGCGAATCCCATTGGCCAACATCGGCCCACACAAAATGCAGGGAGGCTGAGTAACCATAGTAACGGTGGGCAGAGACAGCCAAGGCTAGGCTAGAATGCTGAGTGATTTGAGTTTAGTCAGTTGGTGTTTGTGAAAAACCAAACTCTAAACCAAACTCTAGAGAGAGCAATTCTCCAGTAATTCCTACCCACACAACACAACACAACTTCCTACCACAACCCATCTCCCCAACCTTACGGGACCCCGCACACACAACACCTACCACCACCACAAACAAAAACCAACTCCACCTATACTCCAAACACAACACAACACAACACTGCACTGATACTCTACAAACACACACAAACACCCAAAACACCCCACCTACACAAGCATTCCACAACATACTACCACCCACAATGCCACCACACACCCACTAATTCACCAAAAAGTAATACCTACACACAACACAACACGCATAATTGAACCTCTACAAACACTGCTCAACCCATTTGTATGCCATTCCTTCCTTCCACACAGGCAGAAACTGACCCCAAATGCAAGCCATGCCTTCTAAAAAGAACAGCATTGACAACACACTACAGCAAACGGAACATACATCAAAACAAAAAAGCTCTGAACAAACGCCAGAACAGAAACACAGTTTCTTTTTTCAAATCCAGAGTTGGGAAACCACAGAACCTCTCCATCAACACAGCAGACGGCAAGACAAAAAACATTGTATACCCACAAGCTCTGCAGAACGCCAGGAACACCACACACCATCAACTCCCCAGGACTTCAACATCCCACCCACCAGAACAACCCACAACGACACAGCCATGACCCCACCAAGACCATAAGTAACATCAATTCCAACCCTTACATCCTCAGACTTTCTCGCATCTCCTAAATAGGGCACAGCAACGCATGCCGGGTACAGCTAATATATATATAGACATTATAATATATTGAAATTATAATATAATATAACATTTTATTATATTATTTATTATTATATTATTATTATAAAATTATTATAAAATAATAATAAAAACCACTAAAATTAAATTAAATTCAAGAAGACAAGGTGCGAACCAAGATGGAATGGCCCAATGGACCCAGCCCAGAGGATGGCAAAGTGGACCCAGCCACCCCCGGCAGCAGAGGAGAGCAGAGCAGCAGGCGATCGGAGGCTGCAGGTCTCCGCCCGCTCTCGCCCCCAGCCGTTCTCCAGCTGACCGCCCTGCG
The DNA here is from genome assembly GCA_030556195.1 of Anolis apletophallus. NCBI lineage: Eukaryota > Metazoa > Chordata > Lepidosauria > Squamata > Anolidae > Anolis > Anolis apletophallus. The sequence goes on along the minus strand of JARBWK010000016.1, from coordinate 5,459,053 downwards.
GGGCCAAGAGGAAGGGGTACCGCTGCCGTCATCCCATCACGGGCTCTGTGGGGCCTGTGTCGGCAGACAGGCCAGAGGAGTGGCGGCTTTGGAGTGCCTGCCATCCCTGGAGGCGATACGGGCCTGCAGGAGAAGCAGTCGGCAATCTGAGGTGGCTGATCACCCTGGCAACCCGGAGGACGATCAAGTCGGCACAGGCCCCACAGAGCCCGCGATGGGATGGCGGCAGCGGCACCCCTTCCTCTTGGCCCCGCCCCCGACGCCCTTCTCCCGGGGACATGAGAGAAGCCTCCCTCAAGGATGGTAAAACATCAAAACATCTGGGCAATGTCCCCTGGGCAACATCCTTGCAGACGGCCGATTTTCTCACACCAGAAGCGACTTGCAGTTTCTCAAATCACTCCTGACACGGAAAAAAAATGGCAAGAGTATTATAAAATTCAGTTCCTCCCGAACAACTCCGTGTTGCAAGAATTTTGCAAGTTTGTATTCTTGAGATTTGCCATTTTTAATCATGTTTCTCTTTTCTTTAACCTGTGACTTCCTTTTGTGATACATGTCTGTGCTGTGATTTCATTAGTGTGTGCCAACAAAGGCTGTTGTTTTTGTAACTGATAGGAACAACAACAACAACAACTTACTTAGGGTGCATCTAAGTCTCCTTAGACCAGGGGTGCTCACACTTTTTCATCATGCGAGCTACTATATGAACAATCAAGTTGAAAAGATCACCTGTTGTGCATGTGAGCGTGCGTCGCACATGCGTGCGCGCGCTCCTACTGCAGCCTTCCGTCCGCGCAGGGCTTCTTTCTTGCCTGCCCACGAACTCACCACCGCATGCACCCGGGAAGGTGACCCTCCTTGCCTGCGCGAGCGCTCTCTCTTAATGTCTTCGTTGCCTTCCTGCTGCGTGCTTTTGCGAAGTCCCCATCCCGTCCTGCTTCTTGCGTGCACAGCAGGCCCCTCCCATGCATGCAGCAGGAGGATATTTATAGGCACACCCGCCAGCGCTCTGGCCAGATATGGCTTCGGCGGCGGCTCAGAAGGTGCAGGGCTGGGAAGAGGGGCTGCCTGGCTGCTGCCTGGGCCAGGAAACTCAACCGAGAGAGGGAGCCACGTGAGGCTGGAGCCTCCCCATGGCAGCCTCCCCCCCTCAATCCTCCCTCGAGGTTTCCTTACCTGGGCAGTAGAAGGAAGAGTGGAAGAGGTGCTTCCCCAAGGTGACAGATGCAGCGGGGGGCGCCCTTCCTTCTTTCCTTTCGAGGGTGTCACTCAGAAAGGACGCCCAAGTGGACAGCTGGCAGGAAGGAGGACCCCTCCCACTGGTGGCAGTCCATGCCCACGGAAGAGAGAGAGAGAGAGAGAGGGGGGGGTGGCTCTTCCTAGCCGTCTCTCTCTCTCTCTCCCGTGGGCCCTCGCCGCCTTTCTCCTTCGAGGGCGAGGGAGGGCGAGGCAGAGAAAGGCGGCGAGGGCACAAGCAGCAGCAGCAAGTGGAGTCTCCATCCCCGCAGCCCCCTCCTCCTTGGGTTCAGCCCCAGGAACACGGCGGAGCCCTCCCTCCTCGCCCCCAACCAAGGAAAGAAAGCAGCCCCACACAGCTCGCTCGCCCAGGTCTCGGCTTGGAATGGGAGTCCCGATGGCAGCAGCAGGGCTTGCGGCAGGGCTTGCTTGGCTTTGCCCCACTTTGCTCGGCCTCCTTCACCTCTTTCTCTCTCTCTCTACCTCTCTGGTGAGGTCCAAAGATCACCTGGAAGAGAGCTGAAGATCACCTAGGTGCTCCCGATCACCATAATGAGCACCCCTGCCTTAGACAATCTCAAAGCACGGCCTGGTTGGTAAGGGAGAATCATAGAACATCATTGGAGTTGGAAGAGACCCCCAAGGGCCATCTAGTCCAACCTCCTTCTGCCATACGGGAAAAGCACAATCAAAGCACCCCTGACAGATGGCCATCCGCGCTCTGTTTACAAGAATGAGAATTCACAGGACTTTGAAGTAGAGAGTTCCACTCCTGAACAGCTCTTCTTACAATCTGGAAGTTTGTTTGTTTGTTTGTTTATGACATTTATAGTTGTAAATAGTTCTTTTATAGTTCTTCCTAATGTTCAAGTGGAATCTCCTTTCCTGCCATTTGAACCCTTGGCTCTATTGAGTCCTACTCTCCAGAGCAGGCCCGGATTCCCCATAAGGCCAACCTAGGCCATGGCCTAGGAGTGCAAGTCAAGGGGGGGCGCAGATCACAGACCCAAAAAAATATAAATGTTGAAACAAATAAAAACGCAACACGTTTTTCCCACCCTCCCTCGGCCTCGCCCATAGATGTCTATGAGAGCGGGCCCTGTCCTGAAGACTACACTTCCCATCGTGCACCTCTCTCCGCTTCCGCCTCCCTCCCCGCAGGAGAAAGACTACGCCTCCCGGCATGCCTCGCAGGGCCAATGGGAGGCGGTGAGGGCGGAGCAAGGGGGCGTGGCCTGGCAGCGGAGAACGAGCGAGCAGACTCATGGGGATGGCAGAGGGCGCCGAGGAGGGTCCGCCCTTCCAGCTAGGCAGGCCGCTCTTCGAGCAGGTAGATGCCGGGGCGCCAGGGCACCGTGCGACGGGGACCGGGAAGGCCCCGCCGGAGATGGAGTCACTCCCTCCGTGTCACTTGCCTTAGATGGCCCCGCCCCCTCGGCGCCATCCCGTCCCCTCATTGGCCCTGCCGGGTGTCACTCTTCCATTTGAATTCCCACCCTTGGGAAAGCGCTTCTGTGATTGGCTCCCGTTTCCCTTGACTCCTCTTCAGGGGCGGTGCTTCTGTCTTAGCGTCCTGAGTTCAAGTCCTGCTTGGGGCAGGAAGTGTGACTGTGGAACTTCCTGCCACTGCATTGGGATGGCATTTTTAAAAACGGTAGAGGTTGGCTTAAAGGGGGCGTAATTCCAAAGTGTGGCCTAGGGCGCAAAAAGGTGTTAATCCGGGCCTGCTCCAGAGCAGCAGAAAGGAAGCCGGCTCCAATTACGGCCCTCCAGACCTGGATAGGACTCTCATATCCCAAGGAATGCTTTGTGTACGCTCTGCCTTTGGCTGCCCACTCACCGGCTTTGGCCCCGATGTCTGGGATGCTCCCTGCCAGGCTCCCTGAGCCGTTGGACGTCGAGTTGGTGGCAGAAGACTTCTGCGACTTCAGGGAAAGGAAGGACAGCTTCCGCTCCAGGTTCCTCGTGGGAGGATAGGCCAGGCTGGTGGCGGAAGTGGCCCACTCTGCAATACAGAGGGATGGACGGTTAGACAGCATTACAGAATGATTGCAATTCTTGAGGAGGGACCCAGATGGGTGAGAATCAGTGCAGTGCCAATGACTGCTTTGGGGTGCATCTACACTGCAGAAAAAAGGCACTTTGGATGTCACTTTAAACTGCCACGGCTCAATGCGATGGAACTATGGGAGCTAAGCGCTGCCATACAAAATCAGGCTTTAGAGCAGCTTGTAAATCTAGATTATAAGGCCCCTTAGATCCAGCCTTAGTTTGGTGAGACACCAGACCCTTTGGCAGAGAAGCCTAAAAACCCTTGCAAAACTACAATAATTTAACAGCATTGAACCATGGCAGTTCAAGGGGTGTCAAGCTGCATTAATTCTACAGTGTAGATCAGGGCTGTCCAACTGGCGGCCCCGGGGCCGGATCCGGCCCCGTAGCCTGTTGGACACGGCCCCACCTATGCCCTCAGCCGCCATTTTTAAATTTAAAAAAATTGATTTTTTTTAAAAAATGGCGGCCGGGGGGGAGGGGAAGGTGGGGCAGGGAGGAGGAAGAGAGCTAGCTCCTCCTTTTCGGCGCCCCCCCTCCCTACCTAGGGCGAGGAGCCGCCGAAAAAGGGCAGAAGGCGGCGCCAAGAGCAGCGCGTCACAGGTCTGGCATGACGCTGCTCTTGGCGCCGCCTACTCCTCCTTTTCGGCGGCTCCCGGCCTAGGAAGGGAGGGGCGCCGAAAAGGAGGAGTAGGCGGTGCCAAGGGCAGCGCATCATGCCAGGCCTGTGACGCGCTGCTCTTGGCGCCGCCTACTCCTCCTTTCGGCGGCTCCCCGGCCTAGGAAGGGAGGCGCGAAAAAGGAGGAGTAGGCGGTGCCAAGGGGCAGCGCGTCACGCCAGGCCTGTGACGCTGCTCTTGGCGCCGCCTACTCCTCCGGCGGCTCCCGGCCTAGGAAGGGAGGGGGGGCGCCGAAAAGGAGAAGTAGGCGGTGCCAAGGGGCAGTGCGTCATGCCAGGCCTGTGACGCGCTGCTCTTGGCGCCGCCTACTCCTCCTTTTTCGGCGGCTTTAGGAGGGACGGGGCCTGGGCTGGGGGCGGGGCCTGGGGGCAGGGCCGAGCGGCCCCGCAGGTCATCAGTGACCTCTTATCCGGCCCTGGACCCGCCAGAAGTTGGACAGCACTGGTGTAGATCAGGGGTGGGCAATTATTTTTTCCAAGGGGGCCACACGAGAGCCAAAAAATATTATGGAGGGCCGCACCTGAAGGCTGAACTACATTCTAATATACATTATTTATTTATTTATTTACTATATTTACTATATATTACACATCATTAATATTAACATATTAATATATCAAGAAATATTCATATATTATTAGTATTAATATCATAATTATTATATTCTAGTATATATATATATAGACATTATAATATATTGAAATTATAATATAACATATTATATTATTTATTATATTATTATATCATTATAAAATTATTATAAAATAATAATAAAAACCACTAAAATAAAATAAAATTTAATTCAGGAAGCCAAGGTGCGAACCAAGATAGAGGTTGACATCCTCAAGAGAGGAAGGATCCCAAGGTGGAACGGAGTGCCTGCCATCCCGGCTTTGGAGGGCTCGAAACATATAGATGTAATGTTCATTTGTGAGATTAACATAACTCAAAAACCACTGGACAAATGGCTGCCACAAGACACCTACTAACACCCAAGGAGTGACCGTCACTCAAAAAAATGATTTTGTCATTTGGGAGTTGTAGTTGCTGTGACTTATAGTTCACCTGCAATCAAAGAGCATTCTCAACTCCACCAATGATGGAACGAAACCAAACGTGGCACACAGGACTCCATGACCAATAGAAAACACTAGATGGGTTTGGTGGGCATTGCAATTGAGTTTGGGAGTTGTAGTTCACCAACATCGAGAGAGCACTGTGGACTCAAACAATGTTGGATCAGGACCAAACTTGGCATGAATCCTCAATATGCCCAAATGTGAACAATGGGGAAATTTGGGGAAATTAGACATTTGGGAGTTGGAGTTGCTGGGATGTATAGTTCACTTACATTAAGGATGCTCGGCGGCAGCAGCGGCACTTGCTCCCTCCCTCCTTGGCCTCCTCTTCTCCCCCTTCCCTCCCTCCCTTCCCCTCTGTCGGTCACTCTGCTTGCCTGCCTGCCTGCCTTGCCTTGCCTCCCCTGCCTGGCCTTGCTGTCGCCAGCGCGAAGAGAGCCGGAAAGGGCGAACGGGCGAGAGGGTGGGGTGAGTGGGCGAGGTGAGAGGGCGGGCGAGAGGGCGGGCAAGTGGCCGGGCGAGAGGGCAGGGCGAGCGGGCGCGTGGTATGTGTGTCCTGTGAGTGACACGGCGGGTCGAGCGGGCAGGGCAAGGGGGAGAGGGTGAGGCGAGACGGCGGGCGAGAGGACGACACAGGCCCCACAGCCTGCGATGGGATGGCGGCAGCGGCACCCCTTCCTCTTGGCCCCGACGCCCTTCTCCCCGGGCTGGACAGAATCAGCTGCCGGGCCGCATCCGGCCCGCAGGCCGTAGGTTGCCCAGGTCTGGTGTAGATGCACCCCAAGAGGATCTGAAACCCCAATAATGGTTTGTCTTACGGGAATAGCCGAGACGAAACCTCCCGCAACAGAAGTGGATTCGGCATTGCTTCCTGACGTTCCCCTTCATGAGGCAATGGAAGAGGAAAATGAAGAAGCCTGTAAGAAGAGAAAGTTAGAGCCCGTGGATTCAAATGGCAAGGAATGCAAGAATTCTTCAGAGGATGGGGAGTTACCCCGCGATATGACATTAGGCCTCCGCTCGGAGAGAGCAAAGGAAAACTTAGTTGGAAGGTCAGAAAGACTCGGTGAAAAATAGTCCTCAAAACCCAGGCGTCAAAGGGGTGACCTCGTGGCTTCTTGGTCAGGTTTGAGCTTAAGTTAAGGGATGGTTTCCTGGTCTCTTCAGAGCAGACAACTTTGCCATAAAATCAAGTTAATGTTTAGCTCTCACGTTCCTGAAATATGTACTTTTGTCTTGGAAAAGTTCCTATTTTCATGCTTACGGATTAATGCCTACGTTCCCGTTTCACATTTATGGATTGATACCTATGCTCCTGACTCCATGGATTTCATGTACCATGACTTCAAGGATTATTTGTACCTTGCTTTCTTGGACTATTGATCTTTGTATTTGAGACTAAAGCTATGAGGGTTGAATGAAAAGTAATGCCTCCACGTTCGTTGCTTGGGTTTGGATGGGAATATTTTAATAAATCAAAAGCAGAAACAGGGGCGGTCTAAGGTTATTTTATATGGTAAGCGAACATTACTTTGGTGCCCCCCTTGTCTCCGCCCCCTCTCCCTTTACCTCCGCCCCCTGCCTGCCCAATTGCATCACGTGATGTGTTTACAGGCTTCTGCGCCTGCAGGAGCTTCTGATCATGTACAGAGATTTTCGCGCTTGCGCAGTGGCTCCGGAGCTAAAGTTGAGGCCTTAACAGGCTTAACAGGCTTAAGAACATAAGAAGAGCCATGCTGAATCGGGCCTCAGCCCATCTAGTCCAGCATTCTGTATCACACAGTGGCCCACCAGTTGTACACGGGGATCTCGAGCAGAAGGGAGGGCAAAACCCTGACCTGCTCCCCCACAACCAGTACCCAGGGAAATCCTGCCTACCTCAACCAACTTCAGCACCTGCAGGAGGTTCTGGGCATGCGCGGAGGTTTTTCGCGCATGCCCAGTGGTTCCGGAGCTCAACTTCAGCTCTGGAGCCACTGCGCATGCGCAAATATCTCCATGCATGCCCTGAAGCTCCTGTAGGCGCTGAATCCGACGCAGCAGCGCAGCAGGGAGGTTTGCAATGGCGGCGCAGCGCCCCACGATGGCGCCCCACGCTGCCGCATCCAAGATGACGCCCTACGCAGCCGCGTAGTTCGCGTATAGGTAAGACCGCCCCTGAGCAGAAATAATCCTGAGAATGTGCTCTTTAACAACCACTATTCGCTTTCCCACATCTCTCGACATTACTTCGCGAATGAAGATTCTTTAGGAAGGACTCATCCCACGCTTTTTACAAGCGCGTTGATGGCTAAAAAGGCCAATCTGACATAGGCAAGTTCGGTTGCAGAAAGCACAGTAGAAAGTCTCCTGAGGTGATGTTGTTTCCAAGTTGCGGTTCTTTCTGCGTTGTTGTTTCTCTTCGAGACCCATTCGGCGTGTCTTCTCGAAAGAGGTCGCAGCATTGTGGATAGTGCGTCTCCATGCCTCCCGATGTGAGGCCAGGGTGGACCATTTTTGGTGATCAATCTGGTCGAGCCTGAGATGTTGTTTCAGGGAGTCCTTATATCTCTTTTTGGGCACCTCTCTTGCGCTGACCCGTGGTGAGTTCACCATACCTTCCCAGGTAGGTGAACTGCTGGACGGACTTAAGCACAGATGTGTCTATGCTGATGTGGGGGTGATAGTGTTCTTCCTGTCGTGCGGGCTGGTAGAGGACTTCTGTTTTCTTCAGGCTGACTTCCAGCCCAAACAGCTCTGCAGCTGTTGCAAAGCAGGATGTGAGGCGCTGCAGGGCTGCTTCTGAATGGGCGACAAGGGCAGCATCATCAGCAAAAAGCAGCTCACGGACTAGATAGTTTAGAGTCTTCGTGCGAGCCCTCAGGCGGCTTAAGTTGAACAAGCTGCCATCAGTACAATAGCGTATATATATATGCCGTCTTCTTCTTTGAGATCTGCTGTAGCCCACATAATCACCAGACAATTGAATACATTTTTGCCAACGATGGACAAGTTTTCTGAAGCCATCACGGAAGAAGTCGACACTGTGTTTCCGCAACCAGTGTCTCACAGTCTTCATCGGAAGCATCATGATGTCCCTGCAGATCTTCTTTCATTATCGGGAACAGAAAGGCCAATTATGCTTGAAATTTCTCTCTGAGTGATACGACGATCATCCTGAATCAGTCTGTCAACCTTTTGCTTGTGTAACTCGGTGATTGCTGTCACACGACGTCCAACTCTTTGTCACGCAAGTCAGCTGTTCCCACCTCAACATCTTCAAACTTACTTGCCCAGCGACGCACACGCCTCACATCCACACAATCACAATCAACAGCATGCATTCTCTGATGAATCTCCTTTGGGGTGACACCTTCTGCTGTCAAGAATTCAATGACTGCACATTGCTTAAGTCGCATTGACCCACCGTCTGCACAGGGTTGCATACTTCGCACTTTAACAACACAACTGTTCAATGCGAAGGCTTCCCACCAAAATGGGACTGTAGAGGAGAGTCTACTGAACAAGCCAGTACCTGCCACATACCAGGAACTGCCATCTGTTGAGGAGTTACAAAGGTGGAGGCATTACTTTTCATTCAACCCTCATATTTTATAGCACCCTTTGTACTGCTTTTTGGGAATTGCCATTTCCCTTTATGTAAACAAACTCTCGTTAGCTGCTTCTGGGCTGTGTGGTGCTGGGTGGAATGGTGTTCCACAGCTAGAGCGCAACAGAACTCTGCGTTCGAGCATTGAGGCACATCACAACAACATGCTCCACTGAGTTCCACTCTGCTAAAGCTTTCCCACCTCCGTGCATCCCTTACCTTGGAAAGTGTTGCAAAGCGCAAAGAGATACAGGAAGAAAACCTGCACGGGTCCCATCGCGAAGAAGGCGAAGCCCCACGTCAAGCCGAGCAGGAAGGACAGGCTGGCCACTCTCTTCATGTTGCGGAGTAGGTCCTGGCCCCAGCTGCCTTTCTCAAAGTGGTTCTTGGCCTTCATGGCCTGGATCTGCAAGAGGACGGTGACAAAGATGGAGGCGTTGACCAGGAAGACCAGGCAGAAGTAGGCCACCACCGAGATGTAAAAGGCCGTTTTGTTCCGAATCCAGCAACTGCAAGAGAGAAACAAGCAAGACGCAAAGGCCCCGTTAGGTCCTCTAGAGCAGTGTTTCTCAACCTTTTTTGAGCCGCGGCACATTTTTTTCATTTACAAAATCCTGGAGCACACCACCAACCAAAATGATATCCTGCCTTGTGTGCTTCGGACTGGGTTTGAATAAACAAATATGGCGGCCCTGCCTTGTGTGCTTCGGACTGGGTTTGAATAAACAAATATGGCGGCGCGAAGCGGTTGCGAGAACGCCGAGCTCCGTTGGGGCCCGTGCAGTTCTCCCCAAATAACTGCGTCCCCCGCCGTGCTAACCACCCCGTTGGGGGGCTGTTTTGGTGGGGACTCAGGACCAGCACTCAGGTGCCACCTAAGTCCCCGGGAGAGCCTTCCTTGCTGTTGGAGGCCCTACAGACGGAGGCTGAGGAAGTCCTGGAGACCCAAACACTATCCTGGTACGCCTGCATGATGGAGGCACTGACCGTGAGGAGGTCCCGGGAGGCCACAGTTGCCATACGGGACCCTCTGCCGCGGTCCCCTGTCGCATGGCCGGAGCTGGAGGAGCTGGACGAATGGGAGGTAGTGGGGACTGTCGCCACCCCCCCCTAACCCCGACATCATGTCGGGCGTCCCACCTGGTCTCCCCCACCTCTGTCACAGCCTCGCGGAGATAGCCGAGCGATTGGCCACCTGCTTAGAGGAAATGCGGAGGCTGAGCCAGGAGCTGGCGTCCCTCGGCCGCAGAAGCGCGTTTTGCTGCCCCGACCCCCCCCCTGGACCGTTGGGCCTGCCGTTGGGCCTGCCCTACCTGGCCCCGGGGCGCTCTGGCCCTGGGATGGCGGAGAGAGGAGCGGCGGAGCCCGGAGGAGCCGGACGAGGAGAAGATGGACGAGGGAGGGCGAGTGGGGTGACTGCAGCTGCTCCCCAGCACGAGCGGTGCCCGAGCGTGCCAGGCCTCCTTGATCCTGGGGCCTTTGGAGCTGCCGCTCGGGCGACCCCCCCCCCCGAGTCCCGCTGAGTGGATCGCCGAGAGGGGCCTTCCCCTTGAAGAGAGGCCCCCATCTGGAGCTGAGGCCATGGCGGGAGCCGCGCTGGGTCCGTGGTGGAACCCCTGGAGAGCGCTGGGGCGCGGGGCTCCCCCTGGCCTGGAGGAGCAGGCGGTGGCCGAGTCCATCAAGATGGCGCCTGGCCTGAACCGCTCGGCGTCTCTTGCCCCGCCCTCCTCGCCCATGCCGGGCGCCTTGACCCCACCCCTCTCCGACCCGGAGCAACCATCACTGCTGGGAGCTCGGCCAGTGACACCGGAGGACCTCAGCGTCTCCCAGGTGCTGGCAAAGGTCCCTGGGGCCCGGGCCCGCCGCCGGGCTTGCCGCTTGTTGCTAGCGGCCCCTAAAACTCCGCCTGGATCACCTTCTGTCCCGTCACCGGCTGGTGACCAGGGTAAGACCGGTGGCCCTGTTTGCGGAGAGACAATTTTGAGGGCTGCCAACCCAGAGGACAACGCAGCGGGGCCTCAATCCCCGGAGGTGCCTCGCGGAGGAAACCGCATGGCCGCCGGAGGAACCGCCGTCGTAGGCCGGGGAGCACCAGCCCCCCCTCCGACCCCTCCAGAGACCTCCGCTGCCGGGGCCGTCGACCCCCCGGACTTTTCACACGCTCGGCCAGCTACCTGGAAGGGAAGAAGCCCTCCGCCCCTGAGCCCAGGTCCAGGCGATCCTTTTGCCCTAGAACCTTTTGGGGCTCAGGTTTCGAGCGTAGTCACCGGCCACACTTGAGGCCGACGAATAACATCCCTTCAATATGCCTGGCCCCTTCTGCCAGGCTGCGGGACGGAGGAAGCCGGTCCACACTCTTTTCCTGTGGCCAGCTGAGGGAGTTCTCCTCAAGACCCCACAGGCTTCCACCCTTTGATGGTTTGGTGGGGTCAGCCTAGGCCCCAGAACATTCCTGTCATATCCCGAGCCTGTTTCTGCTCCCTTTCCCCTGTCCCCTTCTGAATGTTGTACTGTTTTGTTCGTCACTTATTGTCATGTTATTCAGCTTGTTGAACCGCTCCGAGCCTACGGGGAGTGGCGGTTATAGAAGTCCGAATAAATAAATAAATAAATAAATAAAAATATGTGGAAGGACAACTAAGTCAAAACACACTGGAACTAATGAAAGATATCAAAAGTTATAATCTTATGAACATTAATATCATATCAATACACATGCAAGATGCAGTACATAGGGAAAGTTACAAATAACACATCACAACTCCACAGGCAAAGGAATGCCTAGATTTACCTGTGCATGATTATGCCTTTCCTGTGACGCGCTAATGCTTAAATTGCACATTACCGCTTGAAGAAGCCATAATGGCGAAACGGAACAGGCCGCACACTTCATCCGTCGCGGTTTGCCCTGCTTCCCTCCATTTGGAGCTCTATACCTCTTCCACCCTCAGCGCCTCCTCTGTAACCATCCCTCCTAAACCGGCTTTTAGCGCATTGGCACGGTCGGGCAGCGTTCGGTTCCTGGAAACGCCGAGTTCACCCAGGGAGGAGCCCCAGCGCATCTCGCCGCGGCTTTTTTTTTGCTCTGTTCTCTTTGCAAACTCCCCCCGGCTCTTAGCGCAACTGCGTGGCTGGTTCTACAACACGGTGGATGCACACGGCTGGATTATTTACTTTGGTCTTTTCACCCCTTACCCGTGGATTACCCCTTCTCCTTGGACCGAGCATTTATTTCCGAGTTTTGGCTACGTCTACGAGGTACTGTACCTAGTTCCATCTGTGAGTCCCATCTCACCAAGAGTACTGTGGTGCGCCTATATTCTCTATTGTAGAGTTGTGATGTGTTATTTGTAACTTTCCCTATGTACTGCATCTTGCATGTGTATTGATATGATATTAATGTTCATAAGATTATAACTTTTGATATCTTTCATTAGTTCCAGTGTGTTTTGACTTCGGACTGGGTTGCCTGGGCCGATGCTGCCCTATCATCACCACCCGGTGCTTCAAGGCCGCTGCTCACCTGGGTTTCCCTCAGGCAGGGAGGGAGGCGCAGGGGCAGGCTGCTTCCTTCTGAAGCTGAGAGGCAGGCCGGGAAGGAAGGAAGGAAGGAAGGAAGATGGCCTCAGGAGAGGCCAAGGCAGAGCCCAGGCCAGGAGAGGAAGAAGGGAGGAGGCCCCGGAGCCGCCTCGGCCCCAAAGCCCGAAGGAATCCTGAGCCAGCTGAGAGGAAAACAAAGCCCAATGCTCCTCTCCGGAAGCTCTCCGCCTCCTCCGGAAGTGACCTCACAGGGAAAGGCGCCACCCGGCCCCTCCCCTCCTCAGCCTCCAACCAACCGCTTCTCCAGAAAGCAGAGGCCCCACCCCTCCCCCTCTCTCGGGACTTCCGCCCTGAACAAACATGGCGGTGCCGGGCGGGAGACCCTTAGAGAGGCGGTGCTTGCTTCTTGGCCAGCATTGATTGGCCCTGCTGGCACCCCAGAGAGAGAGAGAGAGAGAGAGAGAGAGAGAGAGAGAGAGAGACGGAGAGACACAGAGAGAGAGAGAGAGGCAGCCTGCCCTGGCGGGGTGGTCAGTTCTTCCACAGCACACCTGATGATCGCTCATGGAGCACTAGTGTGCCGCTGTCACACCTCAAGGGCCTCAGGCATCACTTTTGCTTGGGTGAGACTTTAGCTGTAATGGCAGTAAGGAGCTACCCAAGCCAGCTTGTTACACTCTCAAACCTTGCCCTGGGCCTCTTGGCCTTTCCCGTGAGAAGCCAGGGATGAATGCATAACATAGGCAGCTCAAGGTTGTACCATCCAGCCTCCCTGATAGCGAAGCGCTCCGAAGGAGCCGAGAGTCTGCCTCCCTTCCGTCCAGATGGGAGCCCCTGAAAGACTGAGGTATCATAACATATAGATGACCATCAATCATGGAACAGTGACACTTGAAGCACATAGATCAAAGCCAGTGAACACTATAATTGCCAAAGGATGCCCATACGGGCATCTCGTACCAACGCCACGCTAAGGAGACGCTACTGGAAGAAGGGCCACCTTGGGCCTTCCAGCAAGCTTGTGCCAGCCAGCCAACACCGGGCTGACTCGATCCCGCGTTGTGCCTTGTTCCTTGGTCACTGCCACGTCTGTGGACTGTTCCTGAATTGTTCCCGCAAAGACTTTAATGCTAAAGGACTTTGTTGCTACTAAGAAGCCGCTCCCTGCCTTTATATTCCAGTGGGGATCCTTTAAGAGACTTCCTATTGCATCCGGCTTGTTCCTGTTTTCGTCCGCTTGGGATCCTATTGCTGCGGATTATATACTTACCGCCGTTCCTGTTGATTGCTGCTACTTGGAGGTCTTATATTGCCTCAGGCTCTTTCCTATACCTGCTTCTTCTAAATCAGTGCTGTCCAACTTCTACGGGGTCCAGGGCCGGATAAAAGGTCACTGATGACCTAGGGGGCCGCTCGGCCCCGCCCCCAGGCCCCGCCCCCAGGCCCCGCCCCCCAACCCAGGCCCCACCCCTCTAAAACGGCCAAAAAAGGCAGAAGGCGGCGCCAAGAGCAGCGCGTCACAGGCCTGGCGTGACGCGCTGCCCTGGCACCGCCTACCCTCATTTTCGGCGCCCCTCCCTTCCTAGGGGCGGGGGCGCCGAAAAGGAGGAGAGGCGGCGCCAAGAGCAGAGCGTCACAGGCCTGGCGTGACGCCATGCTCTTGGCGCCGCCTACTCCTCCCTCGGCCCCCTCCGCCTTAGGAAGGGGGGCGCCAAAGGAGGAATAGGCGGTGCCAAGGAGCAGCGCGTCACGCCAGGCCTGTGACGCGCTGCTGCTCTTCCGCTTACCTCCCGGCGCCCCCTCTGCCCTAGGAAGGGGGGCGCTGAAAAGGAGGAGGCGGTGCCAGGAGCAGCGCGTCACGCCAGGCCTGTGACGCTGCTCTTGGCGCCGCCTTCTGCTCCCCACGGCGGCTCCCGCCCTAGGTAGGGGAGGGGGCGCTGAAAAGGAGGAGGAGCTAGCTCTCTTCCTCCTCCCTGCCCCGCCTCCCCCCTCCCCCAGCCCCGGCCGCCATTTTTTTTAAAAAAATTCGATTTTTTTTTTTTTGAAATTTAAAAATGGCGGCTGAGGGCATAGGTGGGGCCGTGTCCAACAGGCTACGGGGCCGGATCCGGCCCCGGGGCCGCCAGTTGGACAGCCCTGTTCTAAATAAAACCCGTTGTACCATAGCTGTTGTGTGGTCTATCCAGGAAGGTCAGGTCCCAAGGGCCCCAGGGGGCGACAGCCGCGGCACAGCGGTTGGGAAACACTGCTCTATAGGGACCCTTTCCTTTCTAGAAGTTATTTGTTTCAAATAAGAGTGTTTTTAACAAGAGAGACTCACAACGACTCCAGCGGCTCAGCCCTTCGGGAAACAGGTTCGGTCCCATAGATGTCTCTGCTTATGGCAAGGACAGTGGCCACCACAGCAGCGGGAATGCCTAATGATATAAACAGGGGTGTTATTAGGCTCCAAAGAGATGTGATTCTGGCCAGATTTGGGGAAGTGGGGATTCTTAGGACGATGAATGAAGCGAAGTCGGGAAATATCGCAAAAATAGGATCCTGTGAATTTTTGAATAAAAAACAAAGCTTTCCAATATGGCAGTGTTTCTCAACCAGGGGGTTTCGGGGGGTTGCCACCAACCATCGGAAAACACAAGGGAAGGGCTGTCTCTGAGACTCCAAGTGGGAAGGGGAGAGCAGGTGTGCATGGTACGCATGCATGGGCGAAGGAGAGCGTGCGAGGCTGGAGGAAGGCTGGTGCCAGTGGGTCCCTTCAAGGCAAGGGGGTTCTGTGTGGGAAGTTTGGCCCAATTATTTTTATTTAATTTATTTATTATTTCGATTTGTATACCGTCCTTTCTGACCAGCTCAGGACGGTTTACAGCATATCGAATTGCATCATAAAACATACCAACAACCCAGGGCATATAAAACAACACAATAACCAATTTAACCATGTTCTGCCATGACCAAGGTGGTCATAAATTGAATGCACGCCGGAACAGTACTGTTTTACAAGCTTTCCGAAAGGCCGGTAGCTCATTTACTGCTCGGACTTCAGGTGGTAGATGTTCCACAATTGGGGTGCTGCCACAGAGAAGGCTCTGTGTCTAGTTGACAACAGGTGGATGGTTCGCAGGGAGGGAATCTGCAAAAGATTAAGATCTTCAGAACGGAGAGATCTCTGGGGAACATATGGGAGTAGGGCGTCCCTTAAGTACACTGGCCCCAGACCATGCAAGGCCTTAAAGGTCAAAACCAATACTTTGAAGATGATCCGGTGCTCAATTGGTAACCAGTGCAGTCGCTGCAGGGTTGGAGTGATATGCGCCCTGGCCGGCATCCTGGCCAGGAGCCTCGCTGCTGCGTTCTGCACCAGTTTAAGCTTCCGGATGACCGACAAAGGAAGACCAATGTAAAGGGTGTTACAGTAGTCTAGCCTCGAGATGACCGTTGCTTGGATCAGTGTTTCCCAACCTTTTTTGAGCCACGGCACACTTTTTACATTTACTGAATCCTGGGGCACACCACCAACCAAAATGACACAAAATGACACTCTAACACAGTAATACGTATAGTTAATATGTTTTTAAAATGTATTTATACACTCAGTGTGAAACCTGGGCCTGTTTCGATGAACTCAACATAGATATCCTGGCAGGAATGGCAGAAAGACACAAACTTCCCACACAGAACTCCCATAACCAAGAGAAAATGCTATAAGAGTTTGGTGGGCATTGACCTTGAGTTTTGGAGTTGTAGTTCACCTATGTCCAGAGAGCACTGCGGACTGAAACAATGTTTGATCAGGACCAAACTTGGCATGAATGCTCAATATGCCCAAATGTGAACACAGATGGAGTTTGGGGAAAATAGACCTTGACATTTGGGAGTTACACTTTCTGGGATTTATAGTTAAAACACAATCAAAGAGCATCCTGAACTCTTGCAACAATGGAATTGAACCAAACTTGGCACATTGAACTCTCATTACCAACAGAAAGTACTGAAAGGGTTTGCTTGGGAATTGACCTTGAGTTTGGAAGTTGTAGTTCACCTACACCCAGAGAGCACTGTGGACTCCGCGGGGTGGCCCGGGTGGGCATCTCGGAGCTGACAAAGAAGGCAGGAAGGAAGGCGGTGGCAGTGGGCAGGGAGCCGGAGGGAGGCCGAGAGCGGTTTCTCTCGCACCGGGGAGGAGGGGGAGGAGGGAGGGGCGGGGCTGGTGCTGGACTGAATCATCCGGCATTAGGCCTGGGGGGGGGGGAGGCAAGAGGAGGTCTCTACTTGGGGAAAGGGAGGCGGGCCTTCCCAATGCATGGAGAGGAAGAGACCAAGTAGACAACGGGTGAGGAGGGGGGGGGGGTGTTTGTAATTTTGTGCATTTATCGAGGTAGGTTTCTTAGAGTTTTTATACTTCAACACACTAGACTCTCCCCCCCCCCCTTTCCTGAAGGTTCCAATCTCCCACGGCACACCTGATGATCGCTCACGGCACACTAGTGTGCCCCGGCACACTGGTTGGGAAACACTGGCTTGGATCATTGTGGCTAGGTCATTTTTGGTGAGCTAGGGCACCAGCCGCCTAGCCTGCCGCAGATGGAAAAAAGCGGATCTGCTGACAGCGGAGACCTGAATCTCCATTGTCAACAGCGGATCCAACTGGACCCCCAGACTGTTTATTAGGCACGAACTATGGAAAAGGAAGAAAAGAAAAGCATGAGAGAGACAAGGAAGGTAAAAAAAAGAAGGAAATGGGAAGGGAGGAAAGGAAAGGGTGGGGAAAAGAAAGGAAAGGGAGTGAGGAAAAAGTAAAATAATGAAGAGAAAAGAAGAAAAGAAAGAAGGGGAGAGAGGGAAGTGAAAAGGAAGGAAGGAGAAGGAAAGAAAGACTTGGGGGAAAGAATAGAAGAGGAAGGAAGGAAGAGGGAGAGAGGGAGAATGGAGGAAAGAAGGAAGGGGAGAGAGGGAGGGAAAAGGAAGGAGAGAAGGAGAAGGAAAGGGTGAAAAGGAAGGAAGGAAGAGGAAGGAAGAGGGAGAATGGAGAAAAGAAGGAAGGGGAGAGAGGGAGGGAAAAGGAAGGAGAGAAGGAGAAGGAAAGGGTGAAAAGGGAGAAAGGGAAGGAAGAGGAAGGAAGAGGGAGAATGGAGAAAAGAAGGAAGGGGAGAGAGGGAGGGAAAAGGAAGGAGAGAAGGAGAAGGAAAGGGTGAAAAGGAAGGAAGGAAGAGGAAGGAAGAGGGAGAATGGAGGAAAGGAAGGGGGGAGAGGGAGGGAAAAGGAAGGAGAGAAGGAGAAGGAAAGGGTGAAAAGGGAGAAAGAAAGGAAGGAAGAGGAAGGAAGAGGGAGAATGGAGAAAGAAAAGAAGGAAAGGGAGAGGGAGGGAAAAGGAAGGAGAGAAGGAGAAGGAAAGGGTGAAGGGGGAAAAGAAAGGAAGGAAGAGGAAGGAAGAGGGAGAATGGAGAAAAGAAGGAAGGGAGAGGGAGGGAAAAGGAAGGAGAGAAGGAGAAGGAAAGGGTGAAAAGGGAGAAAGAAAGGAAGGAAGAGGAAGGAAGAGGGAGAATGGAGAAAAGAAGGAAGGGAGAGAGGGAGGGAAAAGGAAGGAGAGAAGGAGAAGGAAAGGGTGAAAAGGGAGAAAGAAAGGAAGGAAGAGGAAGGAAGAGGGAGAATGGAGAAAAGAAGGAAGGGGAGAGAGGGAGGGAAAAGTTAGGAGAGAAGGAAAAGTTCTTCCTAATGTTTAAGGGGAATCTCCTTTCCTGTCCTTTGAACCCTTGGCTCCGTTCAGTCCTAGTCTGCAGAGCAGCAGAAAGGACGCCAGCTCCAAATATGGCCCTCCAAATTACCTAGACATGGATAGGAATCTCATATCCCAAGCACACACACACACACACAAAGTCCCATATATCACTTGATGGGGGAAAAAAGGCTCCAAGATCCCATATCTTTACCCCAACCAATGACGGAGAGCTTCAGGATGTAGTGAGTGACGTAGATGTTGAAGACCTGGACCAGTGCGTAGTACATGTGGACGGCCTCCAACGCCATCCAGGTGAAGGACGCCAGGAGGAAGTAATGGAGAACCACGGCCACGGAGATGCAGAGGCCACGATTCTGGAAGGAGGACAGCCACGGGTCGACCAGGAAGGTGAGGTTGAGCATCAAGAGGGCGAAGCAGAGGTTGATCAGGATCCGGGGCGGGTGGTCCCGACGGAGCTTGCTAGGATACGGAAAAGAGAGGAAGAGAAACGCTTCGTTCTACTATTCAACCCTTCTTTATTTTTATTTATTTAATATTCCGTTCTATTCTTGACCTCCGAAAAAGGGCTCAGGGCAGCTTCCAACAATATAAAACAGGGCTGTCCAACTGGCGGCCCCGGGGCCGTACACGGCCCCCCAGCCTGTTGGACACAGGCCCCGCTATGCCCCCGGCCGCCATTTTTAATTTTTTTTAAAAAAATGGCGACCGGGGGAGGGGAAGGGGAGGCGGGGCAGGGAGGAAGTGAGCCTGAACTCTCCCCCCTCCTCCTCCTCTTTCCCGGGCGCCGCTGCTGTCCTGTGCGCCGCAGCGCCAGTGGAAGAGGAGGAAGAGGAGGAGGGAGAACTCTCCCTCCTCCTCCTTCCCCCCGCGCACGCCCGTGCCCGGATCCCGGGCGCCGGCGCACGCGGGGGGAAAGAGGGACGAAGGAGGAGGCAATCAGCTGACTGCCTTCTTCGTCCTCCTTTAAACCCGGTGCGCCCGGCGCCCGGGATCCGGGGCAAAGCGCGCGGGGGAAGGAGGAGGAGGTCCTCCTCCTCCTCCTCTTCCCCCGGCGTCGCTGCTTTCCCGTGCGCCGCAGCCGGTGGAAGAGGAGGAGGAGGAGGAGGGAGAATGACAGTTTAGGAGGGGGCTGGGGGGGGCGGGGCTGGGGGAGGGGCCTGGGGGCGGGGCCGAACGGCCCCCCAGGTCATCAGTGACCTCAATTCCGGCCCTTGGCCAGTTAGAAGTTGGACAGCACTGATATAAAACATCAATAAAATACACAATTACATAAAATGATAATAAATATACATTTAAAACAGTGTTTTCCAACCGCTGTGACGGACCTCCTGCTGTGCTGTGAGAAAAGCTTTCTGCCCCCCTTCCTTCCCCCCCTCCTCTTGGCGAACTCCTTTTGCTTGGGGGGGGGGGGGGAGGAAGAGCCGGGCGGCGGCGAACAAAAATTAAGAAGGGGCCAGGGCGCCACCTTCGGCCGTTTCCCCAGCCAGCCTCCAATCCGCCATGACTCCCGCCCCTCGCTCGCTGAAGCCGCGCGGAGGAGGAGCCCCGCCCACTGAAGCCCATCCACCGCTCAAGCTCCTCCTCCTCCGCGCAGCTTCAGCTGTGAGAGAGCTGAAGCCAGGGGAGGGGGCGGGGCATGGTGCAGCCTGGCTCTGCTGTGTTGGCTCTGCCACCGCTGGTTTGGCATTGCCCCCTCAAGGCTGGAGAAGCTGTGGGAGAGCTGAAGCCGTGAGGAGAGGGCGGGGCATGGTCCGGCCTGGCTCCACCCCTCCCCCTGGCTTCGGCTCTCCCTCAGCTTCTCCAGCCTTGAGGGGACAGTGCCAAGGCAGCATTGTGCTTGCCCCCTCAAGGCTGGAGAAGCTGTGGGAGAGCTGAAGCCTGGGGGAGGGGGCAGGGCATGGCATGGCTTGGCTCTGCCCCCTCCCCAGCTTCGGCTCTCCCACAGCTTCTCCAGCCTTGAGGGGACAGTGCCAAGGCAGCATGGTGCTAGCTCTGCCACCGCTGGCTTGGCACTGCCCGCTCAAGGCTGGAGCAGCTGTGGGGGGAGCTGAAGCTTGGGGAGGGGGCGTGGCATGGCGTGGCTTGGCTCCTCCCCCTGCCCAGCTTTGGCTCTCCCACAGCTTCTCCAGCCTTGAGGGGACAGTGCCAAGGCAGCATTGTGCTGGCTCTGCCACCGCTGGCTTGGCACTGCCCGCTCAAGGCTGGAGCAGCTGTGGGAGAGCTGAAGCCAGGGGGAGGGGGCGGGGCATGGCTTGGCTTGGCTCCTCCCCCTGCCCGGGGTTGGCTCTCCCACAGCTTCTCCAGCCTTGAGGGGACAGTGCCAAGGCAGCATTGTGCTAGCTCTGCCACCGCTGGCTTGGCACTGCCCGCTCAAGGCTGGAGCAGCTGTGGGAGAGCTGAAGCATGGGGAGGGGGCGGGGCATGGCGTGGCTTGGCTCTGACCCCTCCCGGCTTTGGCTCTCCCACAGCTTCCAGCCTTGAGGGGACAGTACCAAGGCAGCATTGTGCTGGCTCTGCCACCGCTGGCTTGGCATTGCCCCCTCAAGGCTGGAAAGCTGTGGGAGAGCTGAAGCCGGGGGGAGGGGTGGGGCATGGTGCGGCCTGGCTCCTCCCCCGGCTTCGGCACTCCCAGCAGCTGCTCCCAGCAGGCCACCATCCCCCAGCCATTCTTTATAGTTTGCCAAGTTTAAATCAGTCCAAAAATGTGGTCCATACAACCTCATCTAAGCCAATAAAAACCGTCTATTCTGCGAACACTTGCTCCCGCAGCCAAGTCTTATGTGTCTTGTGAAACGTCAGGAGGGAGGGAGTTCCACAGCCGAGGGGCCACCACGGAGAAGGCCCTGTCTCTCGTCCCCACCCAACGTGACTGCGATGGCGGTGGGACCGAGAGCAGGACCTCTCCAGATGATCTTAAAGTCCTTGATGGTTCATAGGGAGAGACACGTTCGGATAGGTAAAGTGGGCCAGAGCCGTTTAGGGCATTATGGGTCAAAACCAGCATGGACCACCGTGGCCAAGTCAGACTTCCCAAGATATGGGCACAATTTATTATTTATTTATTTACTTCATTTATATTCCGCCCTCCTCACCCCGCAGGGGACTCAGGTAAAAAAAGTAAAATAATGAAGGGAAAAGAAGAAAAGAAAGAAGGTGAGAGAAAGGGAAGTGAAAAGAAAGGAAGGAGAAGGACAGGAAGACTTGGGGAAATGGAATAGAAAAAGAAGGAAGGAGGACAAAGGGAGGGAGAATGGAGGAAAGAAGGAAGGGGAGAGAGGGAGGGAAAAGGAAGGAGAGAAGGAAGGAGAGAAGGAACGAAGAAGGAGGGAGGAAAGAAAGTAGGGAGAGAGGGAGGAAAAAGAATGAAAGAAAAAGAGAGGGGGAAAGAAAGGAAGAGACAAGAAGGAAGGAAGAGACAGGAAGGAAGGAAGGAAGGAAGGAAGGAAGGAAGGAAGGAAGGAAGGAAGGAAGGAAGGAAGGAAGGGGGGGAGGGCGTGGGGCCAAGGCAGTCCTTGGTGTCGACGTCGGCGAGGCAGCCCCTCCGGAAGGCGCCGAAGAGGCCGCAGCACATTTGCATCACTCCTCCCCGCTGCCTGCTGGGAAACCGAGGCCTGGGCTGCTCTGGAGAGCCAGATGCAATCATGAAAAGAGCCACACCTGGCTCCCGAGCCATAGGTTCCTGACCCCTGGGCTACACAATAGGTCGAGAGCCCACCTCGACCCATGCAGGCCTCGAACCCATGACCTTCTGGTCAGTAGAGATCTGATGCAGCTGACACCCAGCCAGCTGCGCCACATTCCCGGTGCTTTACCCTCTTCGGCAGCGGCTTCATCCTCGGAGTGGGCCAAGCTGAGGCTCCCTCTCATCCTCTTCCTTGGAGGCCCCAGGGTCCTGTAAGGAAGAGGAGGAGGAAGAGGAAGGGAAAGCCTCGGCTTGGCCCTCTTCGGCAGCGGCTTCGTCCTCGGAGAGGGCCAAGCCAAGGCTCCCGCTACTCTCCCTCCTCCGGTTCCTTGGAGGACCCTGGGGCCCCAGAGGGGGCGGAGCCAGGCCACCCCCAGCTTCACCTCTCTCAGCAGCTGCTACCCCCGGCTTCACCTCTCCCAGCAGCTGCTCCAGCCTGGAGGGGGCAGTGCCAAGCCAGCGGTGCCAGAGCCAGCACAATGCTGGCTTGGCACTGTCCCTCAAGGCTGGAGCAGCTGCTGGAGTGCCAAAGCCGGGGGGGGCAGAGCCAGGTCGGCCGCCATGCCCCGCCCTCTCCCCAGCTTCAGCTCTCCTGCCAGGCCGCCCCCTCCCCAGCATGCCTCGCCCCGCCCCCCCCAGCTTCAGCTCTCCTACAGGCCGTGCCATGCCCCGCCCCCCCCCCCAGCTTCAGCTCTCCTACAGGCTGTGCCATGCCCCGCCCCTCCCCCCAGCTTCAGCTCTCCTACAGGCCGTGCCATGCCCCGCCCCCTCCCCCCAGCTTCAGCTCTCCTACAGGCCGCACCATGCCCCGCCCCTCCCCCCAGCTTCAGCTCTCCTACAGGCCGCGCCATGCCCCGCCCCTCAGCTTCAGCTCTCCCACAGGTCGCGCCATGCCCCGCCCCTCCCCAAGCTTCAGCTCTCCTACAGGCTGCGCCATGCCCCGCCCCTCCCCCAGCTTCAGCTCTCCTACAGGCTGCGCCATGCCCCGCCCCCGCCGCCCCGCGTCAGCTCTCCTACAGGCTGCGCCCCCATGCCCCGCCCCCCCGCCCTCCCCCCCAGCTTCAGCTCTCCTACAGGTCGCGCCATGCCCCGCCCCTCCCCCAGCTTCAGCTCTCCTACAGGCTCGCGCCATGCCCCGCCCCTCCCCCAGCTTCAGCTCTCCTACAGGTCGTGCCATGCCCCCCCCCCTCCCCCAGCTTCAGCTCTCCTACAGGTCGCGCCATGCCCCGCCTCCCCCAGCTTCAGCCCCTACAGCTTCAGCTCTCCTAGCAGACAGAGGAGGAGCATGAGCGGTGGACGGCTTCAGTGGGCGGGCTCCTCCTCCACGCGGCTTCAGCGAGCGAGGGCGAGAGTCATGGTGGGAGTCATGGCGGATTGGAGGCTGGCTGGGGAAACGGCCGAAGGAGGCGGCGCCCCGGTCCCTTCTTCTTTTTCTTCGCCATTGCCCGGCCCTTCCTCCTCCCCCAAGCAGCAGGAGTTCGGCAGGAGGGGGGAGGAAGGGGGGCAGAGAGCTTTTCTCGCGGCACAGCAGGAGGTCCGTCACGGCACACTAGTGTGCCACGGCACACTGGTTGAGAAAGACTGCCCTACTTCATAGTTTTTCTCTTATCACGGGTGGTCATGGAACATAACCTCCGCGACAAGTGAGGGAACGCTGTAATGCAGTTTGATGTCACTTTCACTACAAATCAAAGAATATCTGAATACTTATTCCAAAAGCAAATGGACTGAAGGGGGCAACGCACAAAAGGCAATCCTGCTTACTCAATGGACAGGTAGATTATTAGCGCCAAGCCCAGGAAGATGGAGGAAATCCCACAGCCCGTGTTGGAGATCAAGGTTAAATTCCAGTGATCGGCCTCATTTTCGACGGGGTTCTGGAAGATGTCCTAAGAGAAACCAGTGTTAGCTGCACAACTCTCAAGTTAAAGTTTGCGAACATAAACACAGACTATTTGTCTTGCATCTGGCTACAAATTACTACAGGAATGTCCAGGTCTGCCAGCCCTATAAGGTTAACTTCTGTTGGAAGCTGGTCATAGAATCATACTGAAGGATCTAGAGTCGCGTTTCTCAACCTCGGGATCGTGATTTCAAGAGGATTTTCATTCCTGTCCACGGAATGGGTAGAATTGATATCGGAGGTGACCCCCCTTTTTTCTTAGGCTCTGTAGAACAGTGTTTCCCAACCTTTTTTGAGCCGCGGCACACTTTTAACATTAAAAAAATCCGGGGGCACACCACCAACCAAAATGACACAAAATGACACTCTAACACAGTAAAGAATGGCTGGGGATGGTGGCCTGCTGGGAGCAGCTGCTGGGAGTGCCGGCCGGGAGGGGCGGAGCCAGGCTGCGCCATGCCCCCCCCCCGGCTTCAGCTCTCCCACAGCTTCTCCAGCCTTGAGGGGGCAATGCCAACACAGCAGTGGCAGAGCCAACACAATGCTGGCCTTGCACTATCCCCTCAAGACTGGAGAAACTGTTGGAGAGCTGAAGCCGGGGAGGGGGCGGAGCCAGGCCGCGGCATGCCCTGCCCCTCCCCCCGGCTTCAGTTCTCCCAGAGAGGAGAAGCATGAGCGGTGGACGGGCTTCAGTGGGCAGGGCTCCTCCTCCGCACGGCTTCAGCGAGCGAGGGGTGAGAGTCGTGGCGGGAGCCATGGCGGATTGGAGGCTGGCTGGGGAAACGGCTGAAGGAGGCGGCGCCCCGGCCCCTTCTTTTTCTTCGCCGCCACTCAGCCTTCCTCCTCCTCTCCCAAGCAGCAGGAGTTCGGCAGGAGGAGGGGGGACGGAAGGGGGGCAGAGAGTTTTTCTCGCGGCACACCTGATGATCGCTCACGGCACACTAGTGTGCCACGGCACACTGGTTGAGAAACACTGCTGTAGAAGACAGTTTAAAACCAAGGGATTCATAGTTTCCCAAAGAACACCAGGCTGGAAGTGATCCCATAATCCCCTATCTGTCCCCCACATGGGAACCTAAGGCTCTTCCCATGGCCCCACATGACAATGCCCCTGTAACCCACACTTTATGAATACACCCAGTTATTTTCCTTTTGCATTACTCTTATGGACTTTTGCTCATTCCCAAAGACTTTTTCCTTTCTGTCTAGGACCCCTTGGGCTATCTTTTATGAATCTAATAAACTGTGCATCTTTCTGGTGGGTATGCAGGGGTGATCAGGATGGTATATTTTCCTCATGAACCCCAATTAATCTCCCCTCATGTATGTAATTTTAAAAATATGAAAGTGCCTCTGTTTACCTTTAGCCAGCTACCTTGAGGCTTGCCAGCTGCAAGTTTGTGATTCAATCACCCCTCCACTAGCCTCATTTGCATAAAAATAGCAGGAGCCAGCTCTTTCCAAAAGGGTCTTTCCCCCTTGCACCAAACACTAAGTGTAATAAGTAAAGGCAATAACAAGTTCAATAAGAAAATTCACAAGTGTTAATAAGAGGTCACTGATGACCAGTTACAAATGCATATATTGCATGCCCTGCTGTGGGCTCCTACCCCCCCAGGCCCCGCCCCAATGCCCAGGCCCCACAAGGAAAGTTCAAAGGATCATAGGAGGACAGGATTTCGAGGTAAGTAAACAAGGGGAGAGATGCACAAGCACGCCAGGCCTGTGTCCCATCCAACAGCGCCGCCTGGGCTAGCAAGCCGTCTCGAAGGTCCAGAGGAATGCTGTAGTAGGAGTTGGCTGGCTGGGACCCAGGACATATGCAGTCAAACAAGTGCGGTGCACGGAGATGATAGTTGGGTCAGGCCTGGAAGTGACGTTGCCCGACGGGATACGCTGTACAATGGTCCCAACTCCCGTTTCGACCCCCTAGAACAGGGTCTTTCTCAAGGCCAGTATTGAAGGGCAAATCAACTCAATCCCATCCTGGGGCAAAGGCAAGGTCTGTAGGTAACAAGCTGCCCAAGTTAGCAGGCGACCCGCCAGGCCTCCGTGCACGCGTTTGACTGCATATGGCGCCGCCAGCAAACAACTCCTACTACAGCATTCCTCTGGACCTTCGAGAGGTAGGGAGCCCACCGCCGAAAAGGAGCTGAGCCAGCTCTTCCTCCTCCCTGCCCCGCCTCCCCCCCCTTCTTCTATGATCCTTTGAAAAAAAATCGATTTTTTAAAAAATTTAAAAATGGCGGCTGAGGGCATAGGTGGGGCCTTTGTTACCAGTGTAGGCCCCCAACTCCCGCTGTTTGACAGCCCTGTTTCTGCTAATCAATAGACAAAGGCCTCTGAGTTTCGTCTACCTTTGTGCCATTGATTAATGAACAAAACTATTTCTATATTTCATAAACAGCCACCTCTATCAGCCTCGGAAACTGGTACATGGCTACAGCTTCTTCATTTGTTTACCATCCAAAGAACTGAGACCCTGCAGCAATATATTAATCTGTGTCTATCAAATAGAGAAAACACGGATGAGGACATTTCGTCATCAACCAAAAGAATGGCTCAGCCTGAGAACAGGAGGGTTCTTGCTGGACGCTTGGCCACTTGATCTACATATTTAATCCCATCCAAATGTTTTTCTGCCTTCATTGTTCTGCTCATCTCTCGCCTCTTCGCCTCCATTGGCTGGAAACCGAAAGAAGATGCAGCCAGCCAGCCAGACTCCATCCAATCAACACAAAGCTGGTCTGGGGGCGGGAAGTGGGAAATTTGAATCTGTAACCTTATAAAATGGCATGTATTTTGAATGTAACTTTATGACTGCTTCGCGGCAAGGATATTTTCCAAATTGTTCGCTAACAGAATCCTTTCTGCTTGATCCAAAGCATTAGCCCACAGTGTTATAGTATAGCATGGGTCTCCAACCCCAAAAGAGCCTTTCTGGAACGAGAACTTACCATCAAAACTCCGAAATGGGTCAGATGGGAGCAGTTGCAGATTGTGTAGTTGGCGTCCGTATGCACGGATTCGCACCCTGATGAGTTCCAGCCACCGTCGCCACCTGCGTAAATACAAAAACGCGGTTCCCAGAATATCCCTTTATCTTCCCAAAGACACACACTTCGCACCAAGTCCCGGCTATAAATACCCAATGTTTTCCTTCCGTGGGCAGAAGGTTCAACTCTTTCCAACGTCTTTCTGTCTTCAAATGAGAGGCGCTTTCAAGACCCTTCAATACCTTTATTTCGCCATCAAAATCCCATATGCTCCAGTTCTCTATATGTCTCTTAAAATAAGAGAATGTTATTTGGGTGGCTACAAACCATAGGTTCCCATTCCCACCTCTCTTTGCCTCTGTTTCCCAACTCCATTCCTTCATCAGAAAATACAGTATTTTCTGTTGGTCATTCTCCCCAACAGAATGCTCTTTGATTGTGGTGAACTATAAATCCCAGGACAACCCAAATGCCAAGTTTTATTTTCTCCAAATTCCACCAGTGTTCCCATATTGAGTATTCATGCCAAGTGTCAGAGTTTGGGTCCACCGGTGCTCTCTGGATGGAGGTAAACTACAACTCCCAAACATCATCAGTGCCCAAAACCCTTCAGTATTTTCTGTTGGTCATGGGGGTCTCTGTGTGGGAAGTTTGGCCCAATTCTATTGTTGGTGGGGTTCAGAATGCTCTTTGATTGTAGGTGAACTATAAATCCCAGCAATGACAACTTCCAAATGCCAAGTTTTATTTTCTCCAAATTCCACCAGTGTTCCCATATTGAGTATTCATGCCAAGTTCGGTCCAGATCCCTCATTGTTTGGGTCCACCGTGCTCTCTGGATGGAGGTAAACTACAACTCCCAAACACAACATCAATGCCCACCAAACCCTTCCAGTATTTTCTGTTGGTCATGAGAGTTCTGTGTCCCAAGTTTGGTTCAATTCCATCGTTGGTGGGGTTCAGAATGCTCTTTGATTGTAGGTGAACTATAAATCCCAGCAATTACAACTCCCAAATGTCAAGGTCTATTTTCTCCAAATTCCACCAGTGTTCCCATATTGAGTATTCATGCCAAGTTCAGTCCAGATCCATCATTGTTTGGGTCCACAGTGCTCTCTGGATGGAGGTAAACTACAACTCCCAAACACAACATCAATGCCCACCAAACCCTTCCAGTATTTTCTGTTGGTCATGAGAGTTCTGTGCCCCAAGTTTGGTTCAATTCCATCGTTGGTGGGGTTCAGAATGCTCTTTGATTGCAGGTGAACTATAAATCCCAGAAACTACAACTCCCAAATGTCAAGATCTATTTTCTCCAAATTCCACCAGTGTTCCCATATTGAGTATTCATGCCAAGTTCGGTCCAGATCCATCATTGTTTGAGTCCACAGTGCTCTCTGCATGGAGGTGAACTACAACTCCAAAACTCAAGGTCAATGCCCACCGGACCCTTCCAGTATTTTCTGTCGGTCATGGGAGTTCTGTGTGCCAATTCCATCGTTGGCGGGATTCAGAATGCTCTTTGATTGCAGGTGAACTATAAATCCCAGCAACTACAACTCCCAAATGACAAAATCAACCCCGCCCCCAAATCCTCCAGTTGGCTTGACGTTCTTCATACTCACCATTCTTACTAAAGTCCCAAAAGACACAATGCACCGAAGCGTTGTTCTGCAAACAAGAAACGAAAGGACTAAAGATGTGAGGAGAGATAAAGCAGGGTATAACTATAATAATTATAATTATAATAATAGGTCAGAGGCAAAAGTGGGATGTAAATACATATTATCACCATTGAGCCCCATTGAGTTTAATTGATATTACTTGTATAAGGGCATAAGGGAAAAGCACAATCAAACCACTCCTGAGAGATGGCCATTCACCCTCAGCATACTAATAATAATAATAATAATAATAATAATAGAATCCTAGAGTAGGAAGAGACCTCCAAGGGCCGTTCTTTTGTTTACTTCAGCCTAACGACGACAGCTTTTATATATATATATATATATATATATATATATTTATATATATATACACACACACACACACACACACACAGTATATATATACAGTATATATATATCGGCATTACTTCGCAAACGAAGATTTTTAGGAAGGACTCATCCCACGCTTCTTACAAGCACGTTGATGACTAAAAAGGCCAATCTGAGATAGGCAAGTTCGGTTGCAGAAAGCACAGCAGAAAGTCTCCTTGGGTGATGTTGTTTCCGAGTTGCGGTTCTTTCTGCGTTGTCGTTTCCCTTCGAGACCCGTTCGGCGTGTCTTCTCGAAAGAGGCCGCAGCATTGTGGATAGTGCGTCTCCATGCCTCCCGATGTGAGGCCAGGGTGGACCATTGTTGGTGATCAATCTTGTATCTTTTCTTTGGGGCGCCTCTCTTGAGCCCCGTGAGGTGTTGGGAGGCGGTTTCATCCTAGAGTCCTGCCCATCTCTTTTTGGGGCATGGCCTCAATGCTTGCGATCCCCGACCCGGATCAGGCCCTTTTGCGCCGTGAGGCCAAAGGGCCATCTGCACCATAGAGTAGGAGGATCTTTGGGAGGCGGTGGTCCTCCATCTTAGAAATGTGTCCTGCCCAGCGCAGCTACTTTTGAATTTTTTTGAATTTTTTTTTTCCCGATTTTTTTACTTTGGGGGGTCAGGATCTGCAACCCCATGGCCTCAACACTGGTGATCCCTGCTTGCTCAAGGACAGCAACATTCGTCACATAGTCAGTCCAGTGTATATTTAGGATTGTGCGAAGACAGCGCTGATGAAAGCATTCGAGGAGTCGTAGGTGTTGCCAATAGGTGACCCATGTTTCAGACCCATAGAGGAAAATAGACAGTACAATAGCTCTGTACACACTGATTTTGGTGCTTTGCCTCAGGTGTTCCAGACTCTTTTGTGAAGCCTTCCAAATGCACTCTATGCCTTTGCTAATCTGTGATCTATCTCTTTATCAATCTTGGCATCTGAAGGGATTATGCTTCCCAGGTAGGTGAACTGCTGGAGGGACTTAAGCACAGATTGGGCTATGCTGACGTGGGGATGATGGTGTTCTTCCTGTGGTGCGGGCTGGTAGAGGACTTCCGTTTTCTTCAGGCTGACTTCCAGCCCAAACAGCTCTGCAGCTGCTGCAAAGCAGGATGTTATGTGCTGCAGGGCTGCTTCTGAATAGGCGACAAGGGCAGCATCGTCCGCAAAAAGCAGCTCAAGGACAAGATAGTTTAGAGTCTTTTTGCGAGCCCTACGGTGGCTTGAGTTGAACAAGCTACCATCAGTACGATAGCGTGTGTGTATATATATATATATATATATATATATATATATATATGCCATCTTCTTTGAGGTCTGCTGTAGCCCTTTGGAGCATCATGCTGAAGAAGATTGTAAATAGCGTTGGTGCAAGAACACAACCTTGTTTCACTCCATTAGTTAAAGGGCTGAGAAAGGGTATCTGACTTGACTGCGATGTAACAGGATAATCATTTTGAGGCATTTGGGGGGACATCCTAGATGTTCCAGGATCTGCCACAGAACTTTTCTGCTCACAGTGTCGAAGGCTAAATATTTATTTATATATTTGCGATTAAATGAGAGATACATACTTGTTATTATATGGATTAATTAATTAATATCCTGCTTTTCCTCTCTTAAAACAGATGGTTAACCCTCTACCAGAGTGTAGACAAGTGCCTTTTGGGGGGATTACAACTCCCACAATCCCCAGAATACGGCAAGTGAATGATCGTGGTTGTCGTAGTGAAGAAAACTATCCCTTGCCCGAGATTCGCCCTCTTGAGTCCTTTTAGGCCTTCCTTCAACCAGAATATCTCAATGCCAGAGCTGGTGCTGCCCAATTCCACCCAATGCCTTTTGAAGTAAACGAGATGCTTTACCACGTTGGACTCCAAATGCTGCAGGATGACATTCACCGGCTCCTTGAGGTTCCTGACGGATGTGTCCTCAAGGCTGGCACCCACCACATAGGAGTTGAGCTTCGTGTCCTCAAAGCCGCTGTCCTGCGAGCGAAACAATACAGACAGGCACATGTTTACACCGCTCTGGATCCGACTGTCGTCCCCTGCCATGCATTGCTGTGGCCCAGTCTGTGTATATGTGCTGTGTGCATATATATATGTGTGTGTGTGTGTGTGTTTGCATATATGTGTGTGTGGTTTTGCGCATGCATTGTAATGTTGGGGGTTTTTTTGCTTTTTAAGTCTCTTCTGCTGTGTTTTTCGGTGTTTTTATGAGTGATGGTCACTCGTTGGCCAGAGAGGTGTTTTGTGTCCGAATTTGGTGTCATTTCATCCAGTGGTTTTAGAGTTATGTTAATCCCG
Organism: Anolis apletophallus; assembly: GCA_030556195.1. Lineage (NCBI taxonomy): Eukaryota > Metazoa > Chordata > Lepidosauria > Squamata > Anolidae > Anolis > Anolis apletophallus. Next base: position 5,428,209 of record JARBWK010000016.1, on the reverse strand, counting down.
CAAACAAACATTACATTTTAATGTATATAGACTAGTTGTACCCGCCACGTGTTGCTGTGGCTAACCTTCCCTCCCTTTTTCTCTCCTTTCTTTCTCTCCTTCCATCCCTCCCTCTTTCCTTCCTTTCCTCTTTTTCTTTTCCTTCCCCTTTCTCTTCTTCTCTCTTCCTTCTCTACCTGTTTACTTCCTCCCTTCCTTTGCTTGTTGGTTCCATTCTTCCTTCTTCTCTTTCCTTCCTTCCCTCCTTTTCTCTCTTTCGTTCCTTCCCTCCTTCCTTCCCAGTCTCTTCCCTTCCTTCTTTCACTTTTTTATTTCCTTCCTTCCTCCTCTACCTTTCTTTCTTCCTTTCTTTCCTTCCTTCTCTCATTCCCTCCTTCTTTCCCTCTTTCTCTCCCTCCTTCTCTCCTTCCTTCCTTCCTTCCTTCCTTCCTTCCTTCCCCCTTTCTGTGCATATGTGTTGTGTGTGTATATATATATATACACACACACACACACATATATATATATTTGTATGTGTGTGTGTTTACTGTTTTTCGTTGCACTGGGAATGTGGTGCAGCTGGCTGGGAGTCAGCTGCATAAGATTTCATGAGTTCGAGGCCTGCCCGGGTTGTGGTGAGCTCTTGACCAATTGTGTAGCTCGTTGTCTGTTTATATATGTTGTTTATCTATGGCAGTGATTTTCAACCAGTGTGCCGCGGAACACTAGTGTGCCGTGAGAGATCATCAGGTGTGCCGTGGGAAATTACAGTGGAGAGAGAGAGAGAGAGAGAGAGCCTAGCAGGAAACTTCAGGCAGCGGAAATGAGGCTTTCTGGCCGAAGCAGCAATGCCAGCCAGCCTGGCTGCAGTCAGGGAGAGCCCTCTGCATCCAGAACGTCCCTCCCTCCCTCCTCTCTCTGTCTCTCCTTCCCTTCCTTCCTTCCCTCCCTCTGCGCGCCAAGGGCTACCTGGCCGGGCTGCGGCTCCTCCTGCTTCCTGGTTCCTGGGCGCTCTTCTGCCCTCCTCCCCTCCGGCAGCAAGGAGGAGGAGAGGGAGGAGGAGTCCGTGGGAGCTGCCCCCATCTGACCCCGCTCCCGGAGGCTCGAGGCGAGGCTTTCTCCCCTCTAGCCCCTCTGCACCAGGGAAGGGGAGCAACCCCTCATCTCCTGGCCTCTCCTGGCTGGGCTCCGGGTTCGCTGCAGAGCAGAGCAGAGGCCAGGATCCGCAGCTCCACAGCCCAGCTTGGTTCCTTCCTGTTCTGGCCCCAAGGCAACAGCAGGGAAGCCGAAGGGATGCAGGGGGAGGTACTCCTGGGGGGGGCTGAACCCCTTCGGAAAGGTGAGCTGGGGGTGGCGACGGCTGCGAGCCTCCGCCGCAGTTTGTTCCGAGGCTCGGAGCCACCGCGTGTGCTCAATTCCTATTTGTCCTGCTCAGCTGGGCCCACGTGCACTTCGGCCACTCCCCCGCAGGATGGTGACAGGCCTCCTGCGCATGGGCCTCCTGGGGGGGGGCGGCGGAAGGGGGGTTTGGCAGAAGCAGCGGTGTTACAGCAGTGTTACAGTTAGTCATTTTGTGTCATTTTGGTTGGTGGTGTGCCCCAGGATTTTATAAATGTAAAAAATGTGCCGCAGCTCAAAAAAGGTTGAAAAACACTGGTCTATGGCATTGAATGTTTGCCTGCATACCGTATTTTTCCTCGGAGGCGCCTCCCAAAGTAGGAAGAAAAATCAGCTGATGGAGCGTCTGGAGGGGGGGAGGCGCTGCGCGCGGCGTAGAACGCTGTAATGGGCGTTCTTACAGCGCGCCAGCCGGCGAGAGGCGGGGCGGAGGGGGACTCTCCTCGGAGAGGAGGGGCCTCTCTCCCACGGAGACGTAGCAGCAGCCGCAGCAGCAGCCGCAGCAGCAGCTGCAGAACGCCCATTAAAGAGGCCAGAAGGAGGGAGGGAAGGAGGAAGAGTTCCCTCCCTCCCTCCGGCCTTTTTAATGGGCGTTCTTACAGCGCCTCTCCCTCCTTCCGCCTCTTTAATGGGCGTTCTTACAGAGGCGCATCTTTGTGACATCACGAAGATGCGCCTCTGGCTTCGGGCCCTTCCGCTGCTGCTGCTGCTGCGGCTGCTGCTGCGGCTGCTGCTACGTCTCCGTGGGGGCCGCCCTCGAGGCCTCCCCCCTCCTCCTCGGGTCCGTGAGTCCCCTCTTCCGCCCCCGTTCCTCCGCGCCGCCGGCTGGCTGCGGCGACACGGCGGCGAGAGTCTGACCATGCGCGGGAGCCGCCGGGAGCCGCCGGGGGGGGCGCCCGAAGATAGCGTGAGTACATCGCCGCCCCCCCTCTGCTCCAGCGCCTCCCCCCCTCCATGTTAGTGTAGCCAACCCCCCTTTTTTTCCCAATTTTCCTCCTCAAAAAACTAGGTGCGTCTTATCAGCAGGTGCGCCTTATGGTGCGAAAAATACGGTATGTGCATTGTGATCCGCCCTGAGTCCCCTGCGGGGTGAGAAGGGCGGAATATACATGATGTAAATAAATACATAATAAATAAATATTCAACCCACTGATTGGTATCCATGCAGTCCTGCCAATGGCTACATGACCTTGGAGGTGTCTACGGACAACGCCGGCTCTTCGGCTTAGAAATGGAGATGAGCACCAACCCTCAGAGTCAGATATGACTGGACTTAATGTCAGGAGAAAATTATTTTTTACCTCAAACAGGGAAGTTGTGCCAAAGAAGTTAAACTGGATCTCGGTGTGATCTTCCGGCTCAAAAGACTGCGCCTTCAAGAAAGCTCTCAATGATCCAGGCAGAAATACAGAGGCCGTGGCTGCGTTGAAAGGGAGGTGGCGGATTTTGAGCTGCAAGGGGGGAAAAGAATTGTGGGGTGAGAATAAGATTCTACAATTAGCTGCTGTCATAGTAACAAAGGGAATACGGGTCCTCCTCACACCAAAGATGCATTTTGGGCCATACCAGTGAGGTGAGCCTTACCTCTGGGTCCATCTTGGGGTGGTAAGACGTTATTGCAAAAGCAATTCCTTGGAAATTGGCTGGATCTGGACGCAACAAGGCCAAAGCCAGTTTGGGTGTCACGATGGAGGTGTTTCTCCCATTAAAGGACGTTTTGAAGCCTATCTGTTCTGTGAGCTGTAAGATGCTAGACAAGAAAGGAGATATAAGACGCAATCCGGTCAATTGAGTTTTATCCTTTTGGTCTCCCTTTTTCATGGTATCTCTCTTGAATTAATTAATTAATTAATTAATTAATTAATTAATTAATGTGTTGCACTTTAGCCTTGAGACACATTTTTACCCAGCCTCACATCAGAGTCCAGTAGTATTAAATACAAAACCTTACTAAAAAAAAAGAAGAAGCATGTCCTCTACCAGCCCGCACCACAGGAAGAACACCATCATCCCCACGTCAGCATAGGCAAATCTGTGCTTGAGTCCGTTCAGCAGTTCACCTCCCTGGGAAGCATCATCTCTTCAGACGCCAAGATTGACAAAGAGATAGATCACAGATTAGCAAAAGCATAGAGTGCTTTCGGAAGGCTTCACAAAAGAGTCTGGAGCAACAAGCACCTGAGGCAAAGCACCAAAATCAGTGTGTACAGAGCTATCGTACTGTCTATTCTCCTCTATGGGTCTGAAACATGGGTCACCTATCGCCAACACATACGACTCCTCGAACACTTTCATCAGCGCTGTCTTCACACAATCCTAAATATACACTGGACCGACTATGTGACGAATGTTGCTGTCCTTGAGCAAGCAGGGGTCACCAGCATTGAGGCCATGCTATTGAGAACACAGCTGCACTGGGCAGGGCACGTCTCTAGGACGGAGGACCACCGCCTCCCAAAGATACTACTCTATGGTGAACTCTCCACGGGTCAGCGCAAGAGAGCCACCCCAAAAAGAGATATAAGGACTCCCTGAAACAATATCTCAGGCCAGGCCAGATTGATCACCAACAATGGTCCACCCTGGCCTCACATCGGGAGGCATGGAGATGCACTATCCACAATGCTGCGGCCTCTTTTGAGAAGACACGCCGAACGGGTCTCGAAGAGAAACGATAACGCGGAAAGAACCGCAACTTGGAAACAGCATCACCCAAGGAGACTCTCTGCTGTGCTTTCTGCAACCGGACTTGCCTATCTCGGATTGGCCTTTTTAGTCATCAACTTGCTTGTAGAAAGCGTGGGATGAGTCCTTCCTAAGAGTCTTCGTTCGCGAAGTAATGCCGAGAGACTTGCTTCAAACAGACAAGTGTTCTTTTCCCCACCCGGGATAGTCAACAGACACACACACACACACACACACTTCACTTGCCTCACTGACCTTTGGACAAACCTCTGAGGATGCTTGCCACAGATGCAGGCCAAATGTCAGGAATTAAAACTACTGGAAAATGGCCTGAAAAACTCACAGCAACCTAGTGATTCTGGCCATGAAAGCCTTTGACAATCTATCTGTCTGTCTGTGTGTCAATCAATCATCTCTCTCTCTCTCTCTCTCTCTCTCTCTCTCTCTTACTATCTGTCTGTTTATCTGACTATCTAATATCATATATCTGTTATCTACCGTGTTTCCCCGAAAGTAAGACACCCCCGATTGTAAGACGTATCGGGGGTGTCAGGGGTTGGCTAATATAAGCCGTGCTCGAAAGTAAGCCGTGCCTCGTCGCGCCGCCGCACAGCCGCTGCTGCAACCAGCCTATCGGCGCGGCACACCTCCGCGGCACACACACTTCCGCCAGGCCTCCCAAGGAAGGGAGGGGGAAGAGAGCCAGAGGCGTGGCGAAGCAGCGCCGCGTCAGAGTGACGCGCCGCCGCTCGCCACGCCCTCTGGCCTTTCCCTCCCCCTTCTTTCGTCCAAGGAAGGGGGAAAGGAGCCAGGGGCGTGGCGAGGCAGCGCCGCGTCAGAGTGACGCGCCGCCGCTTCGCCACGCCTCTGGCTCTCTTCCCCCTCCCTTCCTTGGAGGCCTGGCAGAAAGGTGTGCCGCGGAGGTGTGCCGCGGCCGATGGGGCCGGTTGCGGCGGCGGCGGTGTGGCGGTGGTGGCGGCGTGGGCGTGGCGACGGGGTACGTCTTGGGTTATATAAGACGTACCCCGAAAGTAAGCCATAGGGGGACTTTTTGGGGGGGAAAGAAAGTAAGACGCTGTCTTACTTTCGGGGAAACACGGTATCTATCTATCTATCCTGTCTATCTCATAAGTCTGTCTTAAAATATGGTAAGAGAAAGAAAAAGGAAAGTGGGCCAAAGCAATCTGCAAACTTGCCAGATAAGGGTGTTTTTGCGGAGTCGTGATTTTCCCAGCGTCGCCTCCCTCCCACAAAAGCCTCCCAGGTCTACAAATTATAGTAACTAACTGCCCCCGTCTTCTCAACCAACTTGGCAGCCCACCTCTTGTTAAAATTAAGCCCCGACTTGCGTTGGTGCCGCATAAGAGGCAAGGCAGGCATCTTCTTTGGTGCAGCTAAACCCCGAGGGTTATGAAATCCTAAAGATGCTCGTCCCCGAACCCTGGAGGCAACAGAGGCTGTGTAAGAAGGAAGGGAAGCTGAACTTCCGTGTGTTTTCCCCCCATGCAAATGATACCTGCTCTCCACCTCCTTTGCGGCACCTTTCTTGGCATGATTTTGCAGAGCAGATGGCCTGAGAAAATTGTGAATCTTCAGCCAAGATTCCCTAAAGAAATAACGAGGCAATGGCCACAATCCACTACGTCAATGCCACCTTTCGTTGAAATTGGATGCCTGCAAAATTGTTCAAGATAATTCGTTCTTTGACGACAGTCCCTACCGTCCCAAACAATAATGATCAGCCCTTACAGCTGAGGTTTTTCAGAGTTACTTCACAGACAAGATCTGTAGGAAACAAAGGGTGGTAATAAACGGACACTTCTCTGGGTGGAAAGAGGTGAGAAGTGGCGTACCCCAAGGTTCAGTTTTGGGTCCGTTACTTTTTAATTTATTCATTAATGACCTGGATGTAGGAGTGAATTCTGAGGTAGCAAAGTTTGCAGACGACACTAAATTGTTCAGGGTAGTTAAAAATGAAACTGATTGCAAAGAGCTCCAGAAAGATCTCTCGAAATTGAGTGAATGGGCAACAAAGTGGCAAATGCATTTTAACCTAAACAAGTGTAAAGTCATGCACATCGGGGCAAAGAACCCCAACTACACCTACAAATTGATGGGGTCAAAGCTTTCCGAGACAAACCAGGAAAGGGATCTTGGGGTCTTGGTGGACAGCTCAATGAAGATGTCAATCCAGTGCGCAGCAGCAGTGGAAAAAGCAAATTCTATGCTTGGCATGATCAGAAAGGGAATCGAAAATAGGTCGTCAAATGTTGTATTGCCTCTCTACAAATCGATGGTGAGGCCACATTTGGAGTACTGTGTACAATTCTGGTCTCCGCACCTTAAGAAGGATATAACGGAACTGGAAAAGGTACAGAAAAGGGCAACAAGAATGATCCAAGGGATGGAGCGGCTCCCTTATGAAACCAGGTTGCAACGCCTTGGTCTTTTCAGCCTTGAAAGACGGCGTTTAAGAGGTGACTTGATCGAAGTGTAGAAAATCATGCATGGGATAGAAAAGGTGAATAAAGAAAAACTATTTTCTTTGTCACAAAACACTAGGACTAGAGGGCACTCCCTAAAGCTCCAAGGTAGGAAAATTAGGACTAATAAAGGGAAATATTTCTTCACCCAGAGGGTCATTGGGTTATGGAACTCACTTCCAGAGGAGGTTGTGACAGCGGTCAGCCTGGACAGCTTCAAGGCAGGATTAGACAGATTCATGGATACCAAGTGTATCGGTAGTTACTGAACAGGACATTCAAGTGCCACCTCGGAGTTGGTTGAGGTAGGCAGGATTTCCCTGGGTACTGGTTGTGGGGGGTCGGGAGCAGGTCAGGGTTTTGCCCTCCCTTCTGCTCGAGATCCCCGTGTATAACTGGTGGGCCACTGTGTGATACAGAATGCTGGACTAGATGGGCTGAGGTCCGATTCAGCATGGCTCTTCTTATGTTCTTATGTTCTTATCTCATTACTCCGCCAGGAACTCCCTGCCACGATTGATACAGTCAGCGAGCTCGAGACTCCATGGCCCGCTGCTGGGCCCACCCTCGATCAGTTCGCCCCACTGGACGCAGAAGCTGTCGACGAACTGTTAGCTGCAGCAAGACCGACCACATGCTCCCTCGATCCGTGTCCCTCCTGGTTGGTGAAAGCTAGCCTAGAGCAGTGTTTCCCAACCAGTGTGCCGGGGCACACTAGTGTGCCATGAGCGATCATCAGGTGTGCCGTGGGAAATTGGAACCTCCAGGAGGGGAGGGGGGAGAGTCTATTGTGTTGAAGAATAAAAACCCTAAGAAACCTACCTTGATAAAGGCACAACATTACAAACACCCCCCTCCCCACCTGTTGTCTACTTGGTCTCTCCATGCATTGGGAAGGCCTGCCTCCCTTTCCCCAAGTAGATACCTCCTCTTGCCTCCCCCCCCCAGGCCTAATGCCGGATGGTTCAGTCCAGCACCGGCCCCGCCCCTCCCTCCTCCCCCTCCTCCCCGGTGCGAGCGAAACCGCTCTCGGCCTCCCTACGGCTACCTGCCCACTGCCACTGGCTTCCTTCCTGCCTGCTTTGCCAGCCCCAAGATGCCCATCCGGGCCGCCCCACTGACCCCCGAGGAGCTGCACAGGTGGTGCGTGAGGCTCCTGCTCCCCACGACCCCAATTCAAGCCTGGCGGGAAGAGAGTGGGCAACCTAAGTGAGAGGGAGACTGCTGGTCTTTCGAGCCCCCCTCCAGAAACTGTAACTCCCAAATGTCACAGTCTATTTTCCCCATCTGTGTTCACATCTGGGCATATTGAGTATTCATGCCAAGTTTGATCCTGATCCAACATTGTTTCAGTCCACAGTGCTCTCTGGATATAGGTGAACTACAACTCCAAAACTCAAGGTCAATGCCCACCAAACTCTTATAGTACTATTTTCTCTTGGTTATGGGAGTTCTGTGTGGGAAGTTTGTGTCTTTCTGCCATTCCTGCCAGGATATCTATGTTGAGTTCATCGAAACAGGCCCAGGTTTCACACTGAGTGTATAAATACATTGAAAAACATATTAACTATACGTATCACTGTGTTAGAGTGTCATTTTGTGTCATTTTGGTTGGTGGTGTGCCCCAGGATTTTGCAAATGTAAAAAGTGTGCCGCGGCTCAAAAAAGGTTGGGAAACCCTGGCCTGGAGGGAATACGTGACCCTCTGTTGAATATAATCAACAGCTCCCTTGAGCAAGGAGTTTTTCCAGAGGGCTTAAAAGAGGCAGTGGTCTCCCCGCTACTGAAGAAACCAAATTTAGATCGATCAGTTCCCTCCAATTACCGCCCAGGTTCGAACCTTCCGTTCCCGGGCAAGGCGTGGCTCACTCCCGGGCAGGCGCATAGGGCGACGTCACCGGGGAGGGGCGATGTCACCCGGGAGGGGCGCGCTGCGCCGGCTCCCGCTGCCCGCAGCGCCCGCGGCGCCCATGCCGCTGCCCGCCCGCCGCCGCCCGCCAGGCCTCCGCAGCCGGCCCCGCAGCCGCCGCATGCGTGAAAAGGTTGGCGCATGCGCACTGGCCGCCAAAGCGGGAGGCGCGCTCTGGAGCCAGTGCGCATGCAGATTGGCGCATGCGCACTGGGGGGGGCAAAATAATTTTCGCGTACCCCCCGGGAACAGCTTGGTCCGCCCCTGATTGCAACCAAGGAGGAGGAGGAGCACCGGCCCTGAAGGAGATGGAGACGGGTGGGTGTCTCTCTCTCTATCTCCAGGGAAGGTCCCCCGCCAAAGGAAGGAAGGAAGCCCCCCCAGGCCTCTCCCCACTACTCTTCCTCCCTGGGGTGCAGGGATCCTAATCAGCCCCGGCAGATGGCCACCCCGCCACAGCCCCCAAGCCCCCGGGTGAGGAAGGAAGGAAGGAAAGGCAGGCACGGCTTGGGTCCCACCCTCCCTTCCCAGATCCCAAACAACAACTTGCCCATAGTAGAGGGGCGTAATTCCAAAGTGTGGCCTAGGGCGCAAAAAGTTGTTAATCCGGGCCTGAGATTGGATAGATTTATAAGAGTAGACAGACAGACAGACAGACAGATAGATAGATAGATAGACAGACAGACAGACAGACAGACAGATAGATAGATAGATACTGTAGATAGATAGATTGATAGGATAGATGTAATAGTAACAGAGTGATTAGATAACTAGATAATTAGATGGATAGGTTAGAATAGATTGGAAAGCCAGATCAATGAAAGAGATTATGGGAAGAGAGAGATGATAGATAAGAATGATAAGTTAGGATAGAAAGATAGGACAGGTTGGGGAGAGCACATTGTACCGGTTTGAGCACCTGAGAGACAAAGATTTGAATCTATCTATAGAAACCCGCTGGGTGACCTTGGGCAAGTCACACTGTCTCAGCCAACAAGAAGACAAGAGCAAACCACTTCTGAATGAAATCTTGCCAGGAAATCTTATACTGAGAGCCAGTCTTAAGTCTTGAGTTAAGTCTTTGGGAAACCCAGATTCATGGAATCTGAATCCTCTGCCTATTCCCTGTGGATACCTGGAAGTTCATAGATGGCTGTCTCCGGACACCAGGTGGGTGCTTAGTCAGCCTCTTCCATCTTCTTCCGGTAATGATTATTTTGTTCACACTTGTGGCAGAATGGACTGGGTGGCCCTTGTAATCCTTTCCAACATAATGTTTCCATCCAATTAATTTATTTTATTTATTATTTATTTATGGTATTTGTACCCCGTAGCTTCTCACCCCCGCAGGGGGACTCAGCACGGCTTACATTTGCACCACTACAGGCCGCAACACCACAATACAATTTTAAAATACACCATATAAGCAACATCATTAAAAAGCATTAAAACATTAAAAAAACATTACGTTAATAACCACTACATACAACAATAATTAATTAAAGCCATCAAGCAGAACACATTGTCAGTCCAGTCGGGTCCAAAGTGTCAATCCAGTCAAATCCAAAGGTACAATTTACATCTGCTGCCCAAAGGCCTGGTCCCAGAAACCACGACTTTAGCTTTTTTTCAAAAAGCGAGGAGAGATGGAGTCGATCTTATTTCGTTTGGGAGTGCGTTCCATAGGCGAGGGGCCACCGCCGAGAAGGCCCTGTTTCTCGTCCCCACCAGCCGCATTTGCGATGCTGGCGGGAGCGAGAGCAGGGCCTCCTCAGATGATCTTAAACTGCGAGATGGGACGTAGAGACAGATGCATTCGGACAAGTAAGCTGGGCCAGAACCATATAGAGCTTTATAAGTCAATACCAGCACTTTGAATTGGGCTCGGAGATGGACAGGCAACCAGTGGAGCTGACACAGCAGGGGGGTGGTATGCTCCCTGTATGATGCCCCAGTTAACACTCTGTCTGCCGCCCGTTGAACCAAGTGGAGTTTCCGAATCGTTTTCAAAGGCAGCCCCATGTAGAATGCATTACAGTAGTCTATTCGAGATGTAATGAGAGTGTGGACGACCGTAGCCAGATCAGACTTCCCAAGGTACGGGCACAGCTGGCGCACAAGTCTTAACTGTGCAAAAGCTCCCCTGGCCCCCGCGTGACCTGGGGTTCCAGGCTCAGCGATGAGTCCAGGATCACTCCCAAGCTGCGAACCTGCGTCTTCAGGGGGAGTGTAACCCCATCCAACACAGGCTTTTCCTTTTCAATCTACTGTCATGGTCCGTTTGTGGACCCTAAAGGGTTCAATTTCCCCTTCCATTTATGCCTTTATTCGACAAGCGATGCTCTCTTAGTCAATTGCTTACCTGTTGAGCTTCCCTTGCAAGTGGTCCCTGGCTTCTATGGTCATGAAGGCATCTATTATTTGCAATGACTTCTGTGCCAATGTTGGGCTGACTTCCTCGCAATTGGCAATGGCAGTCAGTTTATTCACAAGGACCTCCACTACTGCCGGGCTCCACGTGGAAGAATTCAGCAGGCCCAAAATGTGATCCACGAGATTTTCAGCATTATCTGCAAAGGGCGAAGGGCCAAGGAGCAGGAAAGGCCATTGAGAGTGCTATCAAAATTCAACCTCAGATTTCAAGCCCCAGCCCAGCCCCAAATACTCCTGGGAGGATGAATCTAATCCTGTACCAAGCCTAAGAGACAAACGGAAAAACTGGCTTGGCAGGAAAACAGGAAAAGGTCTTTCTTTACAATGCATTCAAGAATTAGATCCCATGATTTGCTTCCTCAAATTAATTCCCCGCTTTTCCTCTCTTCCCTGCTACCATTGCCTCTATATGCATCCACTTGCCCAAATGGTGTGTAGTTTTGTTCTGGAGTGTCATCAGTATGCTGATGACACCCAGCTTGTGCTGAGGATGGAAGGCCAGCCGGACTCTGTACCCGATTATTTCCATCAGTGCCTGGAAGCCATGACTGGGTGGCTACGGGACAGCAGGTTGAAGGTGAACCCGTCAAAGATGGAGGCCCTGTGGCTGGGTCACCCCAGGGGGGGGGGTGAGCTCCGGCTGCCAATAATGGATGGCGAGGTGGTTAGCCCTGGTTAAAAGCCTGGGGGTCCAACTGGACCCTCTGCTGACGATGGAGGCTCAGGTCTCCACCGTGAGCAGAGCAGCGTTTTTCCACCTGCGCCAGGTAAGGCGTCTGGCACCCTACCTTTCCAGTGATGACCTGGCCACGGTAATTCAGGCCACAGTCATCTCGAGACTGGACTACTGTAACGCCCTTTACATTGGCCTTCCTTTGTTGGTAATCCGGAAACTGAAGATGGTGCAAAACGCTGCGGCTCGACTGCTGGCTCGAGTGACACTATCGTGCCACATCACACCAGTCCTACAACGCTTGCACTGGCTCCCTATCGAGCACCGGATTGCCTTCAAAGTGCTGGTGCTAACCTTTAAGGCCTTGCATGGCCTGGGGCCAGTGTACCTGAAGGACCGCCTTTCCCTGCACGTTCCCCAGAGACCACTGCGGTCCATGGATCAAAACCTACTAGAGGTTCCATCACTTAAGATCTGCCGCTTGTCATCGACGCGGCAGCGCACTTTTTCCGTAGCAGCGCCTACCCTTTGGAACGCCCTCCCGGAGGAGGCACGAGCAGTAACTGATCTACAGGCTTTTCGGAGGGCCTGTAAGACCAACCTGTTCCAGCAGGCATTCAATCTCTAAGGCTGTAACTTCTACTCTCATCTTAATCTGTTTTTATTACGTTTTCAAGTATGTTGTGTTTTGTTGTTCATTGCTGTGAACCACCCTGAGCCTTTTCAGGAAGGGTGGTATATAAGTCAAAATAATAAATAAATAAATAAATAAATAAGAAAACTATACACAACTGTATTGAAATAACTATGTTTTCCACTCTACCACTGGAGAAAACCCCTTGTACATATATTTCTTTATTAATTAACAAAGCAGGGAGAGGACTCACATACAGTATGTATACACAAGCACTGGGCATTGGTGTGGGAATTGATGAGGGAAGTGATGGTGCCGAGGCTGAGGTGCAGGATGGAGATGGTTTGGTCAATGATTTTCATGCAGACCATGACAGAGAGGCCTCATTGCAAAGGGCAGTTTCTCATGAGAATATTCCTGCTGGGCAGAGAGATGATGGCTTACTCCCTCTCTCTGTGAGCTCTCAAGATTTGGGTTTGGACAACAATCTGACACCTGGGAATTTTCATGAGCAGCCAAATAAGGAGTTGAAAAATAGGCGGCTGGAGTTTAGCCAGGATCGACAGCAAACTCAAGGTTTACGTCGCTCTGAAAGACTTTGTCAGATAAGAGCCAAGAGTGGGAGGAAACAAAACCAGTTTCTGAGTTTTGGGATATAAGGTTTTCTTGAAGGGAAAACCTGTTAGATCAAGCATTGTTTGAAAACCAAGTCTATGTGCCATGGAAATTCTGTTCAAGGGGTCTTGTTCCTGTGGATATTTTTAGCCTTTTGGTGTTGTCTCGCATCATCTGGAATGCCTTTGTATCTTGTTGATTCCTGTCTGGATTAATACTGCTTTGGAATTACTTTTATATTTATTTCTTTATTCCTTTATTATATCAAATTTATATACTACCATTCCCAATGGCTCATGGTGGTTCACAATACATACACAACCAATATAAAATAGCAATTTAAAACACAGTAAAACCATTATAACTAATACAGAAAGGAGATAGGTAGGCCGGACCAATTACAAACTGATTACAAACTGAACGCCTGCCGGAAAAGATTGGTCTTACAAGCCCTTCGGAAGGAGGGCAGATCTATTATAGCTCGGACCTCCTCCGGTAAGGCGTTCCATAAATTGGGCGCTGCCACCGAGAAGGCGCGGTGCCTCGTGGATGATAGCCGGCAAGTTCGAATAGATGGAATTTCCAGGAGATTTTGGTCCTCAGACCGTAGTGATCTCTGGGGAATATACAGGAAAAGGCGGTCCTTCAAGTACACTGGCCCCAGAACATGTAAGGCAGGGGTGCTCATTAGGTAGCTCGGGAGCTACTAGTAGATCTTCGGCCCTCTTCCAGGTGATCTTCGGGCCTCACCAGCGGATGGGGCGCTCCTGCCATGCGCGCGCACACCCTGCGCACACATGCGCTTCTGCTGCTGGCTTCCGCTCTCGCGGTGCTTCTTTCGACTGCGGGGCATTGCAGGAAGAAGGAAGCACGAGGCGGGGCCTCTGGAGGGAGCGCCCTGCCTCTCTCTCATCCAGAAGCAGCTGTGCAGCCTCCGTTGCCGGCGAGACAGGCAGGGCGGAGCGCTCCCTCTGGATGCCCCGCTTCTTGCTTTCTCCTTCCTGCAATGCCCAGCAGGCGGAAGAAGCGCTGTGCGGGCGGAAAACAACTGCAGGAGCACGCGCGGTGGCAAGAGCACGCGGCGGCGGGAGCGCGCAGTGGCGGGGGCAGGTAGATCTTTTGGACTTGGTTGCTTTAAGAGTAGCTTGCATGCTGAAAAAGTGTGAGCACCCCTGATGTAAGGCCTTAAAGGTTAACACCAGCACTTTGAAGGCAATCCGGTACTCAATGGGAAGCCAGTGCAGACGCTGATATCTTTTGTGGACATTGCTTTGTGTTACTGCATTTTACTGACTTTATATTTTTGGAACTTTCTTACTTGTTCACAAGCATCTTTATATCTACTTGCTATCTCTATTAAGCTTCAATAAAAAGGATTGGATTTTTTTACTCAAGGTGTGGTGTGTTTTAAGTCAGAGGGCTTTTCCTGTTCTGGAGTGCAACATAAGGATCCAAATGTATCCTAAATTGTTTCTCCCACTGTTTGAGGCAGTGTTTTGTAAACTAACAAATGACTTGTTGCAGTGATCACTAATGCCTTATTATGCTACTTGATGACTTTTTGTTACTTTGTGGAAACTTCAGAAATACTTGATTGATTGATTGATTGATTGATTGATTGATTGATTCGGCTTCTATGCCACCACTCCCAGCAGGCTCAGGGCGGCTCACAACCAGGACACGATCACAATATAAAACAACAATCGAAATACAGCATGAAAAGTACAGGATAAAACAAAGCATAAAAACATCATTAAAATAGCAGGGTATACAGCATTAAAACAACTGAAACAGTTTAGCACCATTGGAGCGACTTGAGGAGGAAGTTAATTCCAACCGGGGGTGCATCCCGCTAGGCCTACACCTGGAAGGCGAGCTGGAAGAGGTGGGTCTTGCACGCCCGCCTGAACGGGAGCAGGTCATGAATGGCACGTGTAGCTGCAGGAAGGGCATTCCAAAGTGTCGGTGCAATAACCGAGAAGGCCCTTCGACGGGTGGCTGTTCTTTTGGCCGCTTTGGCAGATGGGACGGCCAAAAGGTTGGTATGCTCCGAGCGAAGTGATCTCGTAGGGCAATATGGGGAGAGATGGTCCCTCAGATACGCTGGCCCCAGACCGTGCAAGGCCTTAAAGGTAAGAACCAGCACTTTGAAGGTGATCCGGTGCTCAATTGGCAGCCAGTGCAGATCCTGCAAGGTAGGTGTTATGTGGCAACCTGCTGGGGTACCAGACAGGAGCCGGGCGGCAGTGTTCTGCACCAGCCTGAGCTTCCGGGTCACCGACAAAGGAAGGCCAACGTAGAGAGCGTTACAGTAATCTAGCCTCGAGATGACCGTGGCTTGGATCACCGTGGCCAGGCCGTTCCGGGATAGGTAGGGGGCCAGCCTCCTTGCCTGTCTAAGATGAAAAAAGGCAATCTTGCTGACCGCAGAGACCTGGGTCTCCATGGTCAGCTGGGAGTCCAAATGGACACCCAGGCTCTTTACAGAAGACGATGGGCATAACGCCGCACTGTCCAGGGTCGGAAGCTGGACATCCCCACCACCCGGGCGACCTAGCCACAAGATCTCCGTCTTCGCCGGATTCACCCTCAACCTACTGGCTCGCAGCCATCCAGTAACGGCCTCGAGGCAGCGCTGGAAATTATCGGGGACGGAACCGGGCCTGTCCTCCACCCTCAGAATGAGCTGGGTGTCATCAGCGTACTGGTGGCACTCCAGCCCATAACTCCGCACCAGCTGTGCAAGCAGCTGCATGTAGATGTTGAATAACAGAGGGGAGAGAAAGACCTTGTAAAATCCACTTTAAAAGTATCCTACAAAAGTAAATAGACGCTGGATACTTTTTGCATTATTGTTATTGTTATTCTTTCTGCAATAATTTCACTCAGTTACGTTGTTGAAATGTGGTTTCATTACACTCTTGTTAATCCGGGGAGTTTGCTTCATGAAACGAAATTATTTTTACCCTGGTGCTTCTATGACTCGGGAAACCAGGGTTCGAATGGGCAAGGTCACACTCTCTCAGCCTCAAAGCAAGGCAATGGCAAGGCTCTTCTGAACATATCTTGCTAGGAAAACCTAGTGATTGGTTCTCCTTAGGGTTGTAATAAGTTAGAAACAACTTGAAGGCACACAGCAGCAGCAGCAGCAGCAGCAGCAGCACAACAACAACAACAACAACAACAACAACATCTCACTGGAGCTCTTACCCATTGTGATGTTCACATTTTCAAGGGATATAATATTATCTGGCAATTTGTCCAGTAGTTGACATGAGGTCACATTTTGTCTTCTCCAAAGGGCTTTTTCGGTCTGGATATTGATTGAACTTTAAATGAGAACAGGGAGATTGAAAGTGCAAGGTTTTAAAAAAAATCACGTAAAATGTCATCAACATCAGTAATGAGTCAAGGAAGGAGGGCGCGCCGCAAGGACCCGGGGGCTTCCCTTCCCTTCGTCGTCCTCCTCGCGCCCTCCTTCCTTGACCCCTGGGGGCGGGGCTTCCCTCCTCCTCCTCCTTGTGGCGCGCCCTCCTTCCTTGAGTCAAGGAAGGAGGGCGTGCTGCAAGGGCCCGGGGGCTTCCCTTCCTTCTTCCTCCTCCTCGCGCCCTCCTTCCTTGACTCAAGGAAAAAGGGTGCGCGGCGCCGCAAGGAGGAGGAAATGGGGGGTTGGGGTAGAGGTTGGTTTGGGGGTGTAATTCCAAAGTGTGGCCTAGGGCACCAAAACGGGTAAATCCAGGCCTGCTGGACCTTGGAAATAAAAACCCTAAAGGAGCTGCTTGCATTTTCTCCCTTCTCCATGCATTGGGAGCCATCTCCCCCCAGGAGACGCCTCAGAAAGTTCTATCATTGGTGGGGTTTAGAATGCCTTTGATTGTAGGGGAAGCAACTCAACTCCCAAATGGGTTTTTTTGCAGATATTTGGGCGGAGGCTTTGGTCCTGATCTTGTTTGAGTCCGCTGGGACCAACTGGCAGGCACACACATTTTCTCTTGGTTATGGGAGTTCTGTGTGGGAAGTTTGTGTCTTTCTACCATTCCTGCGTGACTGTCTCAGCCTGCCAGTTGTGAATCCATTTTGATTGGTGGTGTGCTGGGCAAATGGCGTTGCCAGGGGGCAAACCGGTTAATCAGCCTGCTGGACGCCCCATTTCTCTCCTCTCCCAGGACTCCGCCAACTCAGGGGTTTTTTGCAGGCACAGGCTTTCCCATCTCCACCCACTTCCAAGGGACCTGTTGGATTGGAAGGGTTGCCAGAAACCGCAGCCCACGCCTGCGCCATGGGGACCTGTTGGATTGGAAGGGGTGATGAGGCCATGGCCCGGCCCGTTACCCATAAGGCCACCCTAGGCCATGGCCTAGGGGCGCAAGCCGAGGGGGGCGCAGTTCATGGACCAAAAACAAATATGTTGAAACAAAACCGCCACGCGCGGTATGGAGATGACTCTCTCTCTCTCTCAGGGGAGGGCGGGGGAGAGCGCTGCAAGGGGGCACGGGAGGAGGGAATGGCGACCCCCCCTCACCATAGCCCCCCCCCTTGTCAAGGAAGGAGGGCGCGAGGAGGAGGAGGCGGTGGGGAGCCCCCGGGGCTGCTGCCGGGCATGCGTGGCACCTAGGAACACTGCGAAGGAGGCAGAGGCGCACGCGCCCTTCTGCCGCGCATGCCCTGCAGCAGCCCTGGGGGCTTCCCTTCCTTTCTCCTCCTCCTCGCAGTACCCTCCTTCCTTACTGATACCCTACCAAATAATATATTTACTATAGACATTTGATTGTGTGTGTACCTTTAGAGTCTAGTTCGTTTATTAACCCTGACTCTTTATTGTTTAGAGTGGGCATGCGCAACACCCCTTGTCAAGGAAGGAGGGCGCGAGCGCCTCTGCCTCCTCCGCCATGTTCCTGGTTGCCGCACATGCCCGGCAGCGGCCACAGGGGCAGGGCTTCCCTCCGCCTCCTTCTCCCGCCCTCCTTCCTTAAGTCAAGGAAGGAGGGTGCGAGCGAAGAGGAGGAGGAAGGAAGGGCAGTCCCCGGGGCCGCTGTCTGGCACCCAGGAACATGGCAGAGGAGGCAGTGCTCGGCTGCTCCCTTCCTTCCTTCTTCCTCCTCCTCGCAGCGCCCTCCTTCCTTGACTCAAGGAAGAAGGGCGGGAGGAGGAGGCAGAAGCAAGCCCCGCCCCTGGGGCTGCTGCCGGGCATGTGCAGCACCCCTTGTCAAGGAAGGAGGGCGCAAGCGCCTCTGCCTCCTCCGCCATGTTCCTGGGTGCCGCGCATGCCCGACAGCGGCCCCGGGGGCTTTCCTTCCTTCCTCCTTCTCCTTGCTCCACAAGAAGGAATGTGGGGGGGGGTGCGGTAGAGGTCGGTTTGGGGGCGTAATTCCAAAGTATGGCCTAGGTCGGACACCAAAAGGGGTTAATCCGGGCCTGAGTTGTGGGGAGGACTGCCTCACGTGTGCCTCAATCCAAAAAGAACTTAAAACAGTTCCCTGCTGAAGAAGTCAAAGTGTATAAATGGTGGCCGCGTACAATTAAGAAGAATCGCCTCAGAGTGCCTTCGATCCTGTATATTGGTAGCAGCAGTTTTGATGTATTGGGGTTTTGAAACACCCCTGAGTCACACACTACTTTATGGCATGCCTTTCCAAAGATCATAACATCTCCAAAAGGTGATGGAGGTTTCCATTTTCCAAACCCCCCTGATATCCTTTGGGGAATTATTCCTACCTCATTGATAGGAGCAGAAAGCAATGGGTCGAAACTCACCAGGTCCTTTCCGCAAAAACTTTTGGGTTGTCTTGACAGGGGAGGCTTGCCACGTTGGCAGGAGTCGTTTCCGGCCATCGGAAGCTCCCCTTGTACTTGGTTTTGATTTCGTCTTCAAGGCATATCTCGGGATCTTGGAGCAAGTGGAGAACATAAGGGCACCTCTTAGATCATGAGCATGCAATGCACCTGTCTTTTAATACATGTGTTTTAATGGTTTTAAATCTAAATGTCATTCCCATTCATAGTTGACCTATGGGATCAACAGTGACTTTACAAATCAATATAGAAATAATTTCCTCTTTTCAATGGGACTACTCTAGTTCAGGCCTGGATTAGCACTTTTTTGCACCCTAAGCCACACTTTGGAATTACCCCCCCCCCACACACACACACACATACACACACATCACTCAGACCCACACTTGGCTGGCTTTCGCCATGGTGCCTCCGGAGCAGAACAGAAAGGCGAGTAGGCACCATCCCGCCACCTCCAAGGTCCCCATGCATTCCCACTGGCTGGAAAGCTCCGCTGTGCTCTGAAGGTCTCCTCGGGAGTCGGGAGGCTTGGGGAGAACGCAGCGGGTGCAAACTTACTCCAAAGGCGCGCACGAGAGAGAGAGAGCGCGTGAGAGACAGAGAGCGTGTGAGAGAGAGCATGTGCAAAAGAGAGAGAGAGAGAGCGCACGCAAGAGAGAGAGAGAGAGAGAGAGAGAGAGAGAGAGAGAGAGAGAGAGACAGAGCAGATACTTTGCCGGGAGAAGGAGCAAGGAGGGGCATGAGAAAGGGGGAAAGAGGGGGGCAGACCAGGTATTTTTTGGTCTGTGATCTGCGCCCCCCCGGCTTACACCCCTAGGCCATGGCCTCGTTGGCCTTATGGGTAATCTGGGCATGCTCTAGTTGAGACTAACAATTAGATCTGGGGCTGGATCTACACTGACATATAATCCAGATTATGTGCTTTAACTGGATTATATGAAACTGGATCTACAATGCCATATAAAATCCAGATTATCTGCCTTGAACTGGATTATACGGTAGTGTAGACTCAGGCCGGAGCCACACTGTTTTATAATCCAGATTGGGTCTGGATTATTCCTGAGTCTAAGGATCCATCTACACTGCTATATAATCCAGTTTCTAAATGCAGATTATAAACCAGAATATCTGCTTTGAGTTGGATTAGGTGAGTCCACACTGCCATACAATCCAGTTCAAAGAAGGTAATCCGGATTGTAATCTGCATTCGGAAACTGGATTATATGGCAGTGTAGACTCAGGCCGGATCCACACTATCAAGGGGACAGTTCCACCTTGTTTCCTGTGCTATGCTAATGATATAATAAATATAAATACATATAATATTTATCTATTATATAAAGGGGTTCCCGTCATGGAACATCTATCCCAAACAGAGAAACCTTACAACGCAGAAACACCAAACTTGCCAACAGAAATTGGCCTCAAGCAAGGTACGTTTGTAGCAAAGAAACTCCCCCCCCGATTTCCCCAATAAACGAGTGAAAAAAACTACATTTCCCAGCATCCTCCGGGGCTGCCAACGACTCTCCCAGCCTCTACATTCTGACAACGTGATTGGCTGCCAATAAGGGCGGATTTGCATAACTCCTGTACTGGCCAGCCAACATGAACATTCCAACCCATAATAAACTGTCAGAGGAGGATAAGGCAAAGGGCTGAGCCACAAACACAAACACCCAATTCACTTCCCACAGAAAATTTACACCTCTACAAATCACATTCCACGCCCAAAATTGACAGTAAGGCTTCTTTAACTTAATTTCCCTGACTAGGCCTCACTTAATGGAATGCTGTTTACGCTCTGAATTGACAGTAAGGCTTCATTAACTTGATTCTCCCGACTAGCCCTCAGCTCATTGGACATTGTGTATGGCCTGAATTGACAGTAAGGCTTCATTAACTTGCTGTTCCTGACTAGGCCTCAGCTCATGGGACATTGTGTATGGCCTGAATTTACAGTAACCTACCTTGGCACACAGAGCCCCTATGACCCACGCTACATTCTACTTTGGAGTTTGGAGGAGGGACTGGACCATGGATTATGGGATTTGTAGTACTTCAAAACCCATCATTCCCCACAGACCACTGTGTCCAAGAACCAAGACCGATAAAGACCAAACTTGGCAAACAATGCACCCCATGACCCACACTCCATCCGACTGCAGATTAGAGGAGGACACACCATGGATAATGGGGTTTCAAGTACCTCCACTCACTTCCAAAGTACCCCACCCACACACGCATCAACCTCTACATCAACACAGCAGACGGAAAGACAAAAAACATTGTATATGCACAAGCTATGCAGAACGCCAGAAACACCACACAACAACAACTGCACAGGACTCCAACATCCCACCCACCAAAACAACCCACAACAACACAGCCATGACCCCAACAACACCATAACTAACAACAACTCCAACCCTTACATACTCAGACTTCCTCGCATCTCCAAAATAGGGCACAGCAACGCGTGCCGGGTACAGCTAATAATATTATAAAATACAATATTAATTATTTTATTATTAATATATAATAATATATAATATATTATTATATAATATATAATAATATATAATTAATATATAATATAATATTATAAATCCCAGCAACTACAACTCCTAAATGACAAAATCAATTTTTTGAGTGGTAGTCACTCCTCGGGTTGGTAGGTGGCCAAATTTGGTGGCAATTCGCCCAGTAGTTTTTGAGTTATGTTAATCTCACAAATGAACATTACATTTTTATAGATATAGATAGAATGTGGAATGAGTGGAGAATACACTGGCCTGTGTGATCACTCAGAACAGTGTTTCCCAACCGGTGTGCCGCGGCACACTAGTGTGCCGTGAACGATCATCAGGTGTGCTGTGGGAAATTGGCCTCTGTCCTTTTAAGCATGAAAATGAGCCCGGCGGAAGGGCAGGGCGGGGCCGAGAGTGGCAACCGGCGACAAACCTCGCTGGTGGCCAATTGGGAGTGCAGGGGCCCCGTCCCTTGGCTTTCCATTGGCCTCCTCTTCTCCGGAGGGGGGGGGGGGACTGACGTCACTCTGACCCCATCCCCTTCGCAGCAAACACTGCCGCCACCATTTTTGCAAGGCAGAGACAGGCAAAGAGGAAGAAAGGAAGGAAGGGGTGGTAGGAGAGGGGGGAAGTAGCCTTAGGGGCAGAGAGGGGTGGAGTGACCCCTCCGGGGCCGAGAAAGGGGCGGTGCGGCCTCCCCGAACACGCCCACCTGCCTGCCAGCCTGCCAGTCAAGGGCCACTTCTTCCATGGCCTTGAGGAGAAAGCGAGCGAGTGGCCTGGCCCAGCTCTCCCTTCCTTCCTTCCTTCCTTCCTTCCTTCCTTCCTTCCTTCCCGAAGCATGCTCTCCTGGTGTTTTTCCTGCATCTATGACTAGCCTCCTCGGAGGTGGTGAGGTCTCCCTCCCTTCCCCCCTCCCTTCCAGAGATACCCCTGCCCTGCCTCTTGCCTTCTTCTTCCTCCTCCTCTGTGTTCGGCGTCCCCTCCTGCCTCTTCAGCTCCCATATCCCAGTGTTTCCCAACCTTTTTTGAGCCGCGGCACACTTTTTACATGTGCAAAATCCTGGGGCACACCACCAACCAAAATGACACAAAATGACACTCTAACACAGTCATACATAGAGTTAATATGTTTTTAAATGTATTTATACACTCAGTGTGAAACCTGGGCCTGTTTCGATGAACACAACATAGATATCCTGGCAGGAATGGCAGAAAGACACAAACTTCCCACACGGAACTCCCATAACCAAGAGAAAATGCTATAACAGTTTGGTGGGCATTGACCTTGAGTTTTGGAGTTGTAGTTCACCTATATCCAGAGAGCACTGTGGACTCAAACAATGTTGGATCAGGACCAAACTTGGCATGAATACTCAATATGCCCAAATGTGAACGCAGATGGAGTTCAGGGGAAATAGATCTTGACATTTGGGAGTTGTAGTTGCTGGGATTTATAGTTCCCCTACAATCAAAGAGCATTCTGAACCCCCCCAATGATAGAACTGGACCAAACTTCCCACACAGAACCCCCAGGAGGCAAGAGGAGGTCTCTACTTGGGGAAAGGGAGGCGGGCATTCCCAATCCATGGAGAGGAAGAGACCAAGTAGACAACGGGTGGGGAGGGGGGTGTTTGTAATTTTGTGCCTTTATTGAGGTAGGTTTCTTAGGGTTTTTATACTTCAACACACTAGACTCTCCCCCTTCCTGGAGGTTCCCATTTCCCACGGCACACCTGAAGATCGCTCACGGCACACTAGTGTGTCCCGGAACACTGGTTGAGAAACACTGCCATATCTGACCATAAGAGACTCGGATCCCTTTGGAAGAACCAGATAGCCCAGTCCTGCCTCTGGACTTCCGGCTTCCTTTCTCCTCCTGCCTCTTGAGCTCTGCTCTCTGGCCTTCACAGGCTAGAATCCCTTTGGAATAGCCAGAGATCCATAGAATCCTAGAGTTGGAGGAGACCTCGTGGGCCTCTTTCACCCTATATGCAGGAAAATTGCCTTCAAAGCACCCCTGACAGGTGGCCTCTGCTTAAAAGCCTCCAAAGAAGGAGCCTCCACCACACTCCAGGGCAGAGAGTTCCACTGCTGAACGGCTCTCACAGTCAGGAATATATAAATACATTTAAAAACATATTAACTATACGTATGACAGTGTTAGAGTGTGATTTTGTGTCATTTTGGTTGGTGGTGTGCCCCAGGATTTTGTAAATGTTAAAAATGTGCCGCGGCTCAAAAAAGGTTGAAAAACACTGACTCAGAACACAGAAGGTTTCTGTACAAATGGACAAAGCGCATAGCATGTGATAGTGGTGAATATATTGTCCAATTTTCTTAAAAAGGAATTTATAATATTATATTATATATTAATTATATATTATAATATATTATATAATAATATATTATATATTATTATATATTAATAATAAATTAATTAATAAATATTGTATTACATTGGTCACCGCACCTCAAGAAGGATATAATGGAACTGGAAAAGGTACAGAAAAGGGCAACAAGAATGATCCAAGGGATGGAGCAGCTCCCTTAAAACCAGGTTGCAATGCCTTGGTCTTTTCAGCCTTGAAAGACGGCGTTTAAGAGGTGACTTGATCAAAGTGTATAAAATCATGCATGGGATAGAAAAGGTGAATAAAGAAAAAATATTTTCTCTGTCACACAACACTAGGACTAGGGGGCACTCCCTAAAGCTCCAAGGTAGGAAAGTTAGGACTAATAAAGGGAAATATTTCTTCACCCAGAGGGTCATTGGGTTATGGAACTCACTTCCAGAGGAGGTTGTGACAGCGGTCAGCCTGGACAGCTTCAAGGCAGGATTAGACAGCTTCATGGATACCAAGGGAATCAGTAGTTACTGAAATGGACATCCAAGTGCCACCTCTGTGTGGATGGAGGCAGGCAGGATTTTCCCCGGGTACTGGTTGTGGGGGGTCGGGAGCAGGTGAGGGTTTTGCCCTCCCTTCTGCTCGAGATCCCCGTGTACAACTGGTGGGCCACTGTGTGACACAGAATGCTGGACTAGATGGGCTGAGGCCCGATTCAGCATGGCCCTTCTTATGTTCTTATGTTCTTATTTTAATATTATAAATATTATATGTATTTATATTATATTATATTATTAGCAGAGCACAGGAAACAAGGTGGAACTGTCCCCTTGATAGTGTGGATCCAGCCTGAGTCTACACTGCTATATAATCCAGTTTCTGAATGCAGATTACAATCCAGATTATCTTCTTTGAACTGGATTGTATGGCAGGGTGGACTCACCTAATCCAACTCAAAGCAGATATTCTGGTTTATAATCTGCATTTAGAAACTGGATTATATAGCAGTGTAGATGGATCCTTAGACTCAGGAATAATCCAGACCCAATCTGGATTATAAAACAGTGTGGCTCCGGCCTGAGTCTACACTACCGTATAATCCAGTTCAAGGCAGATAATCTGGATTTTATATGGCATTGTAGATCCAGTTTCATATAATCCAGTTAAAGCACATAATCTGGATTATATGTCAGTGTAGATCCAGCCCCAGATCTAATTGTTAGTCTCAACTAGAGCATGCCCAGATTACCCATAAGGCCAACGAGGCCATGGCCTAGGGGTGTAAGCCGTGGGGGGGGGGGCAGATCACAGACCAAAAAAATGCTACGGAAAGAAGATTATTCGCTCCGCTTTCTGCCCCAAGTGGGATGAGGTCCTGCCTAGGTTATCCTGCGTGACTCTATAAAGCAATAGGGAAATCAGATGGCTTCTTACCCAAGTCAAAGATGTTGATGTTCGTCACATTCATTGAGTAAGGCGATGCCACATAACCACCTTGTAGACGGTCTTCGAGCTGCTTTTTGATCTCTTCTTTGCTTTTTTCTGATGTGACCCCGACTATTAACTTGGAGGAATATCTGGAACTACTACAACACACACAACACACACACAAATCCAATGACAACCATGGTTGTTCCCACCCCCCCCCCTTGGAAAAACCTTAAAATCTGATGAAGTCAATTCAAACACCTATTTATTTATTTATTTATTATTTGGACTTGTACGCCGCCACTCCCCAAGGGCTCGGAGCGGCTTACAGTCAAGTAAAACCCACAGAGGTAAAAGCATATATATTAAACTAGTTTAAAGGGATCTCTGGCCTAGCAATGGGTGGAGGCTAGCTGCCCATGCCAGAAACACTAGATTTTTGCGGCGTGCCTACAGAGCTCTGGAACTCCGTAGGCACTGGGCATGCTTGCGGATGCCCAGGAGAGCAGCATGGTCCTGCATGGGAGCTGCCGGTGGGGGGGCACCAAAATAATGTTCGCTTACCCCCCCGGGAGAGCTCGGACTGCCCCTGATATTAAACTAGCTTAAAAAAGATTTCTGGCCTAGCAATCAAAGACTAGCCAGAAAAGATGAGTCTTGCAGGCCTTGCGGAAGGGAAGATCCTGCATGGCCCGTACATCGCTAGGAAGAGTGTTCCATATTGACGGCACCACTACAGAAAAGGCTCTGCGCTGGGTCGATATGAGACAGATTGCTTTGAAGGTCGGCACTTCAAGGAGGTTCATTTGTTCAGAACGAAGTGACCTCTGGGGTTGGTAGGGGAGGAGTCGGTCCCTCAGATACAGCGGCCCCAGACCATGCAAGGCCTTGAAAGTTAACACCGTCACCTTGAAGGTGATCCGGTGCTCGACCGGAAGCCAGTGGAGCTGCTGGAGGATAGGTGTCATGTGACATCTCACTGGGGTCCCAGTGAGAAGTTGCGCAGCAGCATTCTGGACGAGCTTAAGTTTCTGGATCACTGACAAGGGAAGGCCACTGTAAAGGGCGTTACAGTAGTCCAGTCTCAAGATGACCGTGGCTTGGAGCACCGTGGCCAGGTCGTCTCTGGATAGGTAGGGGGCCAGACGCCTAGCTTGCCGCAGATGGAAAAAGGCAGTTTTGCTGACACTGGAGACCTGGACCTCCATCAACAGCAACGGGTCTAAGATGACCCCAAGGCTCTTAACTGAGGATGTCGGGCATAATGCCTCGCCATCCAAGCTAGGCGGCCAGACCTGCCCACCAACCGGGCGGCCCAGCCACAGTATCTCAGTCTTTGCTGGATTCACCCTCAATCTACTGGTGCGCACCCAACCAGCAACGACTTCAAGGCACTGTTGGAAACAAGAAGGTACGGAGTCCAGCCGGCCTTCCATCTTCAGAACGAGCTGGGTGTCGTCAGCGTACTGATAACATTCCAGCCCAAAGCTTCGGACCAGACCAGCAATGGTCGCATATAGACAGGGGCGGTCCGACCTATATGCAAAGTAAGTGGCCGCGTAGAGCTCCAACTGCTGGGAAGGGCGCCACCACGCCAGCCGCGCCGCCGTAGCAAACCTCCCTGCTGCTGCATCAGCGTCAATGCCTGGCCTGCAGGAGCTTCTGGGCATGCGAGGAGTTGAGCTGAAGTTGAGCTCCGGAGCCACTGCGCATGCGCAGAAGCTCCTGCAGGCGCTAAAGCCGAAGCCTGTAAACACGTCACGTCAGCACTCCGTCCATATTCGGCACACAGGGGGTGGAGGCAAAGGGAGAGGCTTAATACGGACGGAGTGCTGACGTGACGTGTTTACAGGCTTCGGCTTCTGCGCCTGCAGGAGCGTCTGGGCATGCGCAGTGGCTCCTGCAGGCGCAGAAGCCTGTAAACACGTCACGTGATGCAATTGGGCAGGCAGGGGGCGGAGACAAAGGGAGAAGGGGCGGAGACAAAGGGAAAGGGGGCGGAGACAAAGGGGGGCGCCAAAGTAATGTTTGCTTACCATATAAAATAACCTTAGACCACCCTTGCATATAGATGTTAAATAATAAATGGGAGAGAATGGCACCTTGAGGGACCCCACAGGTAAGTGGAGCCCTCTTGGAAATTAAACCACCCCTTTCCACTCGCTGTCCCCAATTGTGGAGGAAGGACAACAGCCATTTCAGGGCTGTTCCCCTAACTCCAGCAACGGCAAGGCGGTGGGCCAAAAGATTGTAATGAGCATGTGCAGAGAGCATGGTCCCCATATCCCAAATGGGACTCTATTTGGCTGTTTCAGTGAACGTGTGGGTATCTCCAAAGTGATTTTTGCCCCCCAATCTACACTGTAAAATGCATGCAGTTTGACACCACCACCGAAGAGCAAACCAAAGTGCTCTTCCAGCAGTCACCAGCCCATCCCTCTCCAATGCCAGAAATACAGCTTAATGGTGTAACATTAGAAAATGTTGACCATTTCCGCTCCCTTCGGCAGCCACCTCTCCACAAAAGTCAACATCGACAGTGAAATACAACACCGCCTGAGCTCTGCGAGTGCAGCATTTTTCTGAATGCAGCAGAGAGTGTTTGAGGACCAGGACATCCATAGAGATACCCAGGTGCTTGTTGATAAAGCTATTGTCCTCCCGACCCTGCTACATGCCTGCGAGACGTGGACTGTCTACAGACGTCACACACAACTCCTAGAACGATTCCATCAGCGCTGCCTCTGAAAAATCCTGCAAATCTCTTGGGAAGACAAGCGGGGAAACAACGTGCTGGAAGAAGCAAAGACCACCAGCATTGAAGCGATGGTCCTCCGCCATCAACTCTGCTGGACCGGCCACGCTGTCCGAATGCCCGACCACTCTCTCCCAAAGCAGTTGCTCCTATTCTGAACTCAAGAACGGAAAACGAAATGTCAGTGGGTAGGAACAGGACCGGATTAACACTTTTTTGCGCCCTAGGCCACACTTTGGAATTACGCCCCCAAATGCGCATGCGCGGGCCGGGTGTCTGCCCCCTCCTTTGCCTCATGCACGCAGCACAGCTGCCGCTGCCTCTGGGACAACTCGGCGTGGCCTCAGAAGGAGGGAGGGAGGAGGAGTGCAGCCTGAGCGACGTCACTCCCCCTGGGGGAGGGGCCAACTGATGTCACTCAGGCCCCGCCCCCGGGGGGAGTGACGTCGCTCGGGCCCCACCCCCGGAAGGAGTGACGTTGCTCGGGCTGCACTCCTCCTCCCTCCCTCCTTCTGAGGCCACCATGCCGAATTGTCCCAGAGGCAGCAGTAGCTGCGCGGCGCCCTTTCCACGCAGCGCACCATTCACACAGCGCAGCTGCCGCTGCCTCTGGGACAACTCGGCATGGTGGCCTCAGAAGGAGCGAGGGAGGAGGAGTGCAGCCCGAGCGACGTCACTCCCTCCAGGGGTGGGGCCCGAGTGACGTCGCTTGGGCCCCGCCCCGGAGGGAGTGACGTCGCTCGGGCACCGCCCTTGGAGGTATTCGGCGTTGAGTATTTATGTCACAGCGGATAGGCAACAGAAATATAGAAGTTTAATTCCCCATCGGCCCAAAAACTCCAGTCTCTGTTCGAGTGAATAATGAAACTCTCATTCACTTCACAAGGTAAATATATAACTTTGTATTGAATTGTATTTAACAATAACTGGCAAAACATCGAAAAACAACAGCCATCACAGCTACCTTTCTAAACATCCTTTCCTCACAGATATTCAATCCCAACTGTCACTTTGTAACTGACATTCCTCAAGGTTCCATTTAGCAGTCTTGAGACAGCGCCATCTGGTGTCAAACATGTCACACTGCAGGTCATCTCAAACTGCGAAAATATATCTTGTGCTGACTCATGAATTGCTATTCAAAATGCAATAATCTTGGGCCCCGCCCCCGGAGGGAGTGACGTCGCTCGGGCCCCGCCCTTGGAGGGAGTGATGTCACTCGGACCCCGCCCTTGGAGGAAGGGACGTTGCTCGGGCCCCGCCCTCGGAGGGAGTGACGTTGCTCGAGCTGCACTCCTCCTCCCTCCCTCCTTCTGAGGCCACGCTGAGTGAGTCATTCCAGAGGCAGCGGAAGGTGCGCTGCGTGAATGGGGTGCCGCGCAGTTGCCGCTGCCTCTGAAATGACTCACTCAGCGTGGCCTCAGAAGGAGGGAGGGAGGAGAAGAGGACCAGCAGTGAGTCATCGCCATTTTTTTTTGGCCATGATCTGGCGCCCCCCTCGGCTTGCACCCATAGGCCACGGCCTATGCTGGCCTAATGGATAATCCGGGCCTGGGCAGGAAAAGGGATTGAAAGATGGGCTCAAAGCCAACCTTAAAAACTCTGGCATAGACACTGAGAACTGGGAAGCCCTGGCCCTTGAGCACTCCAGCTGGATGTCAGCTGTGGCCAGCAGTGATGTAGAATTTGAAGAGGCACGAATGGAGGGCGAAAGAGAGAAACGTGCCAAGAGGAAGGCGTGTCAAGCCAACCTCAACCGGGACTGCCTTCCGTCTGGAAACCGATGCCCTCACTGCGGGAGAAGATGCAGGTCAAGAATAGGGCTCCACAGTCACCTACGGACCCACCGCCAGGACACCGAACTTGGAGGACAATTGTACTCGGACAATGAGGGATCGCCTAAGTAAGTAAGTAAGTAAGTGTTATGGCTCAATGTTATGGAAGCCTGGGAATTTAGGGATGCAGCAAAGGCTCTTTGGAAGACAAAGCTCAAGACCTTGTCAAACAGCAGCTTCCATGATTCCATAACAGTTAAAGTGGTGTCAAACTGCATTAACTCTACAGTGGAGATGCACCCTTTGCAGAAATACACATACGGAGAAGCTTCTTTGGAAGTATTAGCTTTTTAAGCACCGGTAATGTGGCATTTTTTTCCCTATTCTCCCCAAAAGCTCAAATCAGTTAAGGAAGTCGAACGCTTGGTATGGATCCCAGGCAAGTTTTCTACGGAGGAGGACAACCCAGCTTCTGACTCTCCTGCTGTTAAAGGGGAGAGTTGATGTATGGGTGTGATTCATAATGGAGATTACTCAGCCTTGCATGATGCTCCGAGTCTTGCCTTCATCATGTTTAATAGAAGCCAAGACGGCATCTATGCTGCAAAATTAATGGAGTCAATTGGGAACTTTTCAGCAAACGAGCCAAAAAAACAAAAAAACAAAATGCAAAACTTTGGGAAATGCATGGCCCTACCTTTTAGAGGTCACTGCGACTCCCCTCTTCGGTTCGCAAGATGTATAGCCCAGGAAAAAAGATAGATAGATAGATAGATAGATAGATAGATAGAGGAAACTGTGTTAAGCAAAATAAACAGCAGAATCTAGCTTTACTTTAGTCACTGTGCACTGATCTTGACTTCGGGTACGTCTACATTGTAGAATTGGCACACTGTAGTGCAAACTGAATTATCTGAGCCTTATAGTTTCAAATTGCATTATATGGTCAGTGTAAACCAGGGGTGCTCATTAGGTAGCTCGGGAGCTACTAGTAGATCTTCGGCCCTCTTCCAGGTGATCTTCGGGCCTCACCAGCCGGATGGGGCGCTCCTGCCATGCGCGCGCACACCCTGCGCGCACATGCGCTCCTGCTGCTGGCTTCCGCTCTTGTGGTGCTTCTTTTGCCTGCGGGGCATTGCAGGAAGAAGGAAGCACGAGGCGGGGCCTCTGGAGGGAGCGCCCTGCCTCCCTCTCGTCCAGAAGCAGCTGTGCAGCCTCCATTGCCGGCGAGACAGGCAGGGCGGAGCGCTCCCTCTGGATGCCCCGCCTCATGCTTTCTCCTTCCTGCAATGCCCCGCAGGTGGAAGAAGCGCTGCGCGGGTGGAAAACAGCAGCAGGAGCACACGCGGTGGCAAGAGCGCACGGCGGCTGGGGCAGGTAGATCTTTTGGACTTGGTTGCTTTAAGAGTAGCACCCCTGGTGAAAACTAAGCCATATCATGCAGTTCAATGCAGGGCAAACTGCACTATATGGGTCTAAATAATAATCTTGATGATGATATATTGTCGAAGGCTTTCATGGCAGGAATCATTGGGTTATTGTAGTTTTTCGGGCTGTATGGCCATGTACTAGATGTTGTAGTTGAGCCTGAGGCTGGACATGGAATTCTGGACATTGGTATTGTATTTTGTGGGTTTCCGCATCTTTGTATCCTCTCTTCGGCTGCTCCACCTTAAATCCCTTCTGTGCTAGATTCTGCTGCTCCTTCGTGTTGGATTCCGGATTGACCTGATTTCGCTTATTCGTCTACATTCCTCCTGACGTGACTAAAGGACCCTTTGACACTTCTTAAGAACATAAGAACATAAGAAGAGCCATGCTGAATCGGACCTCAGCCCATCTAGTCCAGCATTCTGTATCACACAGTGGCCCACCAGTTGTACACGGGGATCTCGAGCAGAAGGGAGGGCAAGACCCTGACCTGCTCCCGACCCCCCACAACCAGTACCCAGGGAAATCCTGCCTACCTCAACCAACTCCGAGGTGGCACTTGAATGTCCTTTTCAGTAACTACCGATACACTTGGTATCCATGAATCTGTCTAATCCTGCCTTGAAGCTGTCCAGGCTGACCGCTGTCACAACCTCCTCTGGAAGTGAGTTCCATGACCCAATGACCCTCTGGGTGAAGAAATATTTCCCTTTATTAGTCCTAATTTTCCTACCCTGGAGCTTCAGGGAGTGCCCTCTAGTCCTAGTGTTTTGTGACAAAGAAAATAGTTTTTCTTTATTCACCTTTTCTATCCCATGCATGATTTTATACACTTCGATCAAGTCACCTCTTAAACGCCGTCTTTCAAGGCTGAAATGACCAAGGCGTTGCAACCTGGTTTCATAAGGGAGCCGCTCCATCCCTTGGATCATTCTTGTTGCCCTTTTCTGTACCTTTTCCAGTTCCGTTATATCCTTCTTAAGGTGCGGAGACCAGAATTGTACACAGTACTCCAAATGTGGCCTTACCATAGATTTGTAGAGAGGCAATACAACATTTGCCGACCTATTTTCGGTTCCCTTCCTGATCATGCCAAGCATAGAATTTGCTTTTTTTACTGCTGCAGCGCACTGGGTTGACATCTTCATTGAGCTGTCCACCAAAACCCCAAGATCCCTTTCCTGGTTTGTCTCGGAAAGCTTTGACCCCATCAATTGGTAGGTGTAGTTGGGGTTCTTTGCCCCGATGTGCATGACTTTACACTTGTTTAGGTTAAAATGCATTTGCCACTTTGTTGCCCATTCACTCAATTTCGAGAGATCTTTCTGGAGCTCTTTACAGTCAGTTTTATTTTTAACTACCCTGAACAATTTAGTGTCGTTCTTCTTCTCCATCTGCATTTCTCCTGGCGTGACTAAAGGATCCTTTGGCACTTCTACGTCGCCTGCATTTTCCCTGGAGTGACTTTAGGAGTGTTTGATGCTTCTACTTCGTTTGCATCCTGCCTGGCTGGTTGTGAACCTGGACTGGCTGTGCACTCTCTCTCTCAGTCTTATTTCTGTTGTGAAGAAGTCAGAACTGGGCGTTTATTTGCTGTTTGATTTTCTTACCAGTTTGATGTGCCTCTAGGCTCATTTGAGTCACAGTGAGGAAGTTTGGGACTCTTTCAAATAAACTCTAACTGCTAACTTTACTGTGCCTGGCTTCTTAAGGTGGTCTGGATCATGACACTCTCGCTGTCTAGTTTTCTGCGGAGGTCATCCACCAAGGAGAAAAAGTTGTATCTCCAGGCCCGGATTGCCCATAAGGCCACACTAGGCCATGGGCTATGGGCGCAGGCCTAGGGGGGCGCCAGATCAAGGACCCCCACCCAAAAAAGTTCAAGCAAAACTGCAACGTGTGGCATGATGACTCTCTCTCTCTCTTTTCTCTCTCGGGAGGGCGGGGGAGAGCGCTGCGAGGGGGTGGGGAGGAGGGAATGGCGCCCTCCCCCGCGCCAAGGAAGGAGGGCGCGAGGAGGATGAGGCAGAGGGAAGCCCCACTCCGGAACCGCTGGCGGGCATGCGAGCGCGGCAGGAGGGCGCCTATGCCTCCTCCACCATGTCCCTGGGTGCCGCACATGGCCGGCAGGGGTCCCGGGCACGTCCCTTCTTTCCTCCTCCTCCTTGGAGGAGGAAGGAAGGGAAGCCAATGGTGCCGCTGCTGGCCATGCGCGGCACCCAGGAACACGGCGGAGGAGGAAGAGGCGCCCTCCTGCCACGTGCGTATGCCCGCCAGCGGCTCCGGGGCGGGGTATCCCTCTACCTCGTCATCCTCCTCGCGCCCAAGGAAGGAGGGCGTGAGGAGGATGACGCAGAGGGTAGCCCCACCCCCAGGGCCGCTGGCGCATGGCGGGCATGCGTGCGTGGCAGGAGGGTGCCTCTGCCTCCTCCGCCGTGTCCCTGGGTGCCCAAGGAAGGAGGGCGGGGCGAGGATGATGTGGAGGGAAGCCCCCCCCCCGGGCATGCGCAGCAGCGCCCCTGGGGCGGGGCTTCCCAAGTATGGCCTAGGGCGCCAAAATCAGTTAATCTGGGCCTGTGTATCTGTAGTTTCTAACTGCACTAAATTATCAGTGTAGGCCCATATAATGCAGTTCTATGTGGTGCAAATTGCATTATCTGAGTCTTATCATTTCAAACTGCATTATATGGCCAGTGTAGACACATACAATGCAGTGCAGACTGCACTATATGGATCTACGTAGTTTCTAACTACATTGTATGGTCAGTTAGAAATTGACCTATGCCTCCAGGGATCAGGATTCGAATGCCAGTTCTGGGACATTTACACTGCCATATAATCCAGTTTCTGCATCCTCATTATATGTTTAGATGGCAGTGTAGATCCAGCCTCAGCCATGGAAGCCCATTAGGGAACCTTGGAAGAGTCATACTCTCTCCGCTTTATCAGTAACTAAGTTGGCAGCCAAGCCTCATGGTTGAGTTGCCATGAGTCGGAAACGACTTGAAAGCACGCAACGACATCAACAACATGCACGCACGCACAAAACCCAGAGCCATAAATGACTATTAACCGCCCCATATTAGTTGCCATGGTATATTTCCCATGGCTGCCATGGCAATTCCTTCTGCTTTGACAAGGGAACTCAAGGCGGAAAAAGGGAAGGCGGGCAAACTGTGAAACTAATTTCCAAGAGGTGCGAAAAACAAGAGGAATTAAAAATTCAGGTGATTACTTCTACCCAA
The DNA here is from genome assembly GCA_030556195.1 of Anolis apletophallus. Classification (NCBI taxonomy): domain Eukaryota; kingdom Metazoa; phylum Chordata; class Lepidosauria; order Squamata; family Anolidae; genus Anolis; species Anolis apletophallus. The sequence goes on along the minus strand of JARBWK010000016.1, from coordinate 5,394,094 downwards.
AGTATAGAGGTTACGTACCTTGCTTCTAACGGGCAGGATGCTTCTTCTAGATCAAAAGCAAGGAAATATAATAAAGAGAGATGTCGAAGAAAGACGTGATATGTAACAAATAACAAAGTTACAAACTTGGGATGGATGATTATAACGCTGTTGCTATTTCATACCAGATGCCATGGGCCATTTTAGAGCGCATCGACACCAGTGGTTCCCAAAGTGGGTAGTACCCCTCCCCCCCCCCCGGTGGGCGGTGAGACGATCCAAGGGGGCGCTGGGAGGCTCAGGAGAATTTGGGGGGGCGGTGAGCCCCTGTAAGGGGGCGGTGGCATGAAGTAGGTGGCCCGAAGTAGGTGAACTACATCTCCCATAAATCAGGCCCGGATTAACACTTTTTTGCGCCCTAGGCCTGAGTTTGGAATAACTCCCCCTTTAAGCCCACCTCTCGCCACCTCCAAGGTCCCCATTCCCACCGGCTGGAAAGCTCTGCTGTGCTCTGAAGGTCTCCTCGGGAGTCAGGAGCCTTGGGGAGAGCGCAGTAGGTGCAAACTCGCTCCAAAAGCGCGCAAGAGAGAGAGAGAGCACGCGAGAGAGAGAGAGAGCAAGAGAGAGAGAGAGTGCGAGAGAGAGAGAGCGCACGAGAGAGAGAGCACGAGAGAGGGAGCGAGAGAGAGAGGGAGCGAGAGAGCACGTGCAAGAGAGAGCGCGCAAGAGAGAGAGAGCATGAGAGAGAGTGCGAGAGAGAGAGCATGCGAGAGAGAGAGAGAGCAAGAGAGAGAGAGAGCAAGAGAGAGAGAGAGCGCACGAGAGAAAGAGCACGAGAGAGGGAGCGAGAGAGAGAGGGAGCGAGAGAGCACGTGCAAGAGAGAGCGCGCAAGAGAGAGAGAGCATGAGAGAGAGTGCGAGAGAGAGAGCACGCGAGAGAGGGAGCGAGAGAGGGAGCGCGAGAGAGAGAGTACGAGAGAGGGAGCGAGAGAGAGGGAGCGAGAGAAAGAGAGCGCAAGAGAGAGCGCGTGCATGCGAGAGAGAGCATGAGAGAGAGCGAGAGAGAGAGAGAGAGAGTGCTAGAGAGAGAGCACGCGAGAGAGAGAGAGAGAGCGTGCACGAGAGAGAGCGTGCGAGAGAGAGTGAGAGAGAAAGAAAGCGAGAGACAGAGAGAACGCGCACCCGCGCGAGAGAGAACAAGAGAGAGAGAGAGAGAAAGCGTGAGAGGGGTCACGGCCAGGGGCGGTCCGTCCATGTAAGCAACCTACGCGGCCGCGTGGGGCGCCATCTTGGGTGGGCGCCGCCACGCCAGCCGCACCGCCGTAGCAAACCTCCCTGCTGCCTGCAGCAGCTTCTGAGCATGCGCGGAGATTTTCGTGCATGCCCAGAACCTCGGAGCGCTCTCCTTGCCCTGTGAAACGCCCCATGGGAGGGGCTGGCAGCGGGCACCAGGAAGCGCTAGGAGAGGCCTTCGAAGGCCCCTCCTCACGCTTCCTGGTTTCCCCTGCCAGCCCCACCCACGGGGCGTTGCACAGGGCAAGGGAGAGCGCTCCCCGCCCTCTGCAATGCCCCGTGGGAGGGGCTGGCAGGGGAGCCGGGAGAGCAAGAGGAGGGGCCTTCGAAGGCTCCTCTTCGCGCTTCCTGGTTCCCTCTGCCGGCCCCTCCCACAGGCAGGGGGGAACCAGGAAGCGCGAAGGCCCCTCCTCGCTGCACAATGCCCCGCGGGAGCGGCGGCGCACAGAAGGAGCGGAAGGAGCGCACGCGCAAGGTCCCGCTTCAGACAAATGTTTTTTGGGGGCGCCAAAGTAATGTTTTTTGGGGGAAACAATGTTTTTGGAGGGGGGGCACCAAAGTAATGTTTGCCTACCATTGAAATTACCCTGGACCGCCCCTGGTCACGGCATTAGAAACGTTGAGAACCACTGCATTAATACATATCCCTGTTTGTTTAATTGCTATTTAAAAATTTAAAATTTATTTCTAGGGGGGGCGTTGAGTAGATTCTTTTCTGGAAAAGGGGCGGTAGACCACGTTTGGGAACCACTGATCTACACTGTTTAATTAATGCAGTTTGGCACCACTTTAGCTGCCATTATTATTATTATTATTATTCCACTTTTTTCTCTCTATAAAGGAGACATGGCTCAGTACAATGGAATTTAATGAGGCACCAGCCTCTTTGGCAGAGAAGTCTAAAGAACTTGCAGAACTAGAAGTCCCATTATTCCATAGCTTTGTGCCGTTGTAGTGAAAGTGGTATCAAACTGCATTAATTCTGCAGTGTAGATGCACCACTGGAGATCAAAAGAAAGAAGCTTCCAGACACAAACAAACTAAGGCTCACCCCCACTCAGATATTTTTCCTCGGATTGATATTAATGATATGCTAAATTTGAGTGACAAAAAGCGGTGATTAGACATTGTTGAAAGTGAATAAAATACCTACTCGAGATTTAGCTTGATTTGAATGTTCATTATGACAGGAGTTAAATTCTCGAGTTTTTCCTGAAACTGAACGAGAAAAAGAAAAGAGAGAAAAACAAATTATTATTATTATTATGAATGATACTTAATATTACTGCATTATTATTGCTATTATTATTGTTATTTGTTTGGTTGGTTGCATGGTTGAACAGAAGCTCTCTGAAGCTTTAGGTGCTTTTACTGCCCATTACAGGGTAAGCCAGGTGATTCCTGATCCATCTAAAACACTCACATGTTTCATCTATGCTGACGATCATGCCACCACCGCTCAAGCAGGGAGCCTTGAAATGGTTGAACAGAAGCTCTCCGAAGCTCTAGGTCAGGGGTGCTCAGAACAGTGATCGTGATCACCAGGGTGATCTTCGGGCCTCATCCTGGTGATCTTCAGGCCCCTGACCAGGTTTTTTGCTGTTGGTCCTCTTCACGCGCCCCTGCACGCTGCAAAGAAGTCCTCCGTCATTGCTCCTCCCCTGCTCTTCCCCTGGCTCGTGCGCCGCCTCCAAAAGCTCCAGAGTCCAAGAGGCAGAATGGGCCCCCTCTTTTGGATTCCTCCTCCTCCCTCCGTCCTTCTCCAGTCACTCAGAGTCGTAGGAGACCAAAGGGAGCGGGCCTGGATGACGCGATGCATGGCTGGCCCCGCGCGCATGCGCAGAAGCGCCCATTTTGCCTCTCGGTGTTCTCGTGAGCTCTTGGAGGCGGCACGCATGCTGGTGGCGTGGAAATAGGAGCAATGACGGAGGAGGACAAGAAGAAGGACGCTTTGGGGTCATCTCCTTACCGCATCTCAAAGGTCGGTCTTTTTACTTTGGGGTGGGTGCTTGATTGTTCTGTGGCATGTCTCTTTGTTTATTTTTAATGTTTAAAAATGGCCTTTTAGCTCCAAAGCCTCTCTGCTTGCTTTGTTCCTTGAGAAATATATGTTGGGGAATATGGAAATGTGGGAGAAATGGGGTGGTTGGCCCCTTGTTTACCTGTATTTTTTGCAAAAGCCCCTTTGTTTAATGTGGCAGTGTGGGAGAAATGGGGTGGTTGGATGTATTTATGCATGCCCCTTGTTTACTTGAGTATTAAATGGCCTTGCAGTTCCAAAGCCTCTCTTCTTACTTTCTGGCTGATAATATGTGTGGTAATATGGCAGTGTGGGAGAAATGGGGTGGTTGGATGTATTTTTATGCTCTGTTTTATATTGTTGTTATTAAATTGAAATGTTGATGTTTTATAACTTCATTTTATGTAAACTGCCCCGAGCCTGCTGGAAGGAGCGGAACATAAAAATGAATCATAAATACAAATAAATAAATAAATAAATAAGAAAATAGTTATACGTTTTACATTTCTGGGTAGGTGATCTTTGGGACTTGGTTTTTTAATCAGTAGCTCCCATGCTGAAAAAGTGTGAGCACCCCTGCTCTAGGTGCTCTTACTGCCTATTACAGGGAAAACCAGCTGATTCCTAATCCATCTAAAATGCAGGTGTGTGCTTTTCATCCTGACAACAGACAAGCACCTCGAACTCTCCTGCTTTTCTTTTCTTCCTTTTCCATAGTTCATTCTTCTTTTCTTTCTTCCTCTCCCCCTCCCTCTTTTATTTCCTCTGACTTTCTTTCTTCCTTTCCCCCTTCCTTCCTTCCTTCCTTCCTTCCTTCCTTCCTTCCTTCCTTCCTTCCTTCCTTCCACCTTCTCTTCCTTCCCAGAGTCCTGAGCGTGCCTTTTGCAGAGCCAGGTCTGAAGTGTCTCCTCATTCTGCCGGGGGAATCCTTTTCTCATCGTATGTACGTATAGACTCACATTTCGTTGAATTCAGTCTTAAAATATATTATATAATTATTATATGGCTCTCACTGAAATAAATTTCCTAATATTTTGCTTTCATGGCTCTCTGAGTCAAAAGGGTTCCCGACCCCTGCATTAAATAAAGGAATAAATCTACAGAAGTACTTGCAGGAACACCTCAGCATTCGAGAGTCCAAAAGTGGCAGTCAAAAACCCGGAACTGATACTGGATGAGAGACCCCCTCCTGGGCACACAGAAGACCGGGCGACTTGGAAGGCGCTGAACAGACTGCGCTCTGGCACCACGAGATGCAGAGCCAACCTTAAGAAATGGGGCCACAAAGTGGAGTCCACGACATGCGAGTGTGGAGAAGAGCAAACCACAGCCCACCCATTACAATGCAGCCCGAGCCCTGCCACATGCACAATGGAGGACCTTCTGATAGCAACACCAGAGGCACTCCAAGTAGACAGCTTCTAGTCAAAGGACATTTAGTATAATGCCAAAAAACTTTGTTTGTGGTTTTTATACATTACTAGCTGTACCCGGTCACGCGTTGCTGTGGCGTAGTAGAAAAACTGCCTTTTTGAATGTTAGTTTTGTTGTGTTTGTTCTTGGGGGGCAGGGCGGGGGAGAAAAGAGGCCAGTAGATGTACGCAGTATGTCTGCAAATGCGCCATCTGTCTTTGCCGTGGGGGATTCTGGGTGTTGTAGTCCCCTTGATTTTTTGTGTGTTTTACCGTTCTGTTTTATTTTGGGGGTTTTTTTGGGGTAAACATACCTCGTTCCATGGGGGGTTTTGTGGCCTGATTTGGTGTTTGTGAGTTCAGCGGTTTTGCTGTCTATAAACTCCTCACCACGAATTGTCTCTTTTTATATATATAGATAACTGTATTCTCAATTCGCTTCTGACACAATAAATAAAATTATTATTATTATTAAATTGTTGTTGCTGTGACACAAAGCAATTTGATCCTGAATCGATTCCAAGGTGAAAATCATTCTGCATGTCTCTAAAAACAACAATCCTCATTGGTATAATCGGTGATTGGAGGAAATTCTGTTTCTGGACTACAACTCTCAGAATCCCCAGGGACTTAAATGGATTTTGGGAGTTGTAGTTCAGGAATATACTATTTTTCCCAACCTCTACTAGGAACACAACCAGCCTCTACTTTTACTGGGGAACGAGAACTTGCCAATTTTCTCAGAAGATCCATCGCATCATAATAATCAAACGTCTCCAGAGAAGGGAAGGACATGTTCGATACCATTTCGATTCTATAGAAGGTTTCTGCAAGAATGGAGAGGATAATGAGTTTTCATTAGTATTTTACATGAAAAGGATCAATATTAACATTCGTTTTTACCTTCCAGGACCCCATAGCCTTAAACGGCATTATTTCCACAGTGCAGATGCACCCAAGCCCTCCCATCCGTCCATACCTGTAGTTGAGGATCCAGGTGTTGTGCTGTCGAGTGGTGGAGTGGCTTCTTCTCTGCCTGTCATAGAGGACAAAGAGCACATGAGCGGAAACGGAGACCAAGAATATACTAAAAGTAGGCATTTGGCCATTGCAGTAAGACATTGGAGAGACTAGAATGTCTCTAGAGACTCCTTCCCTCTCTCTCTTTCTCCTTCCTTCCCTCTTTCCCTCCCCCTTCCCTCTCTTCCTTACATCCCTCTCTCTTCCTTCCTTCACCTTTTTGTCCTTCCTTCCCTCTTTCCTCCTTCCTTCCCTCTGTTTCTCCTTCCTTCCTTCTCTCTTTCCTTCCTCCCTCTTTTCCTCTTTCTCCTTCCTTCCTTCTTTCCTGGTTTCCTTCCCCCTTCCCTCTCTTTCTTACCTCCCTCTCTCTTCCTTCCTCCACCTTTTTGTTCTTCCTTCCCTCTTTCCTCCTTCCTTCCCTCTCTGTTTTTCCTTCGTTCTCTTTTCTCTTTCCTTCTTTCTCTCTTTTCTCCCTCCCTCCTTCCCTCTCTTTCTTTCTCATTCCTTCCTTCCCTCCCTCTTTCCTTCCCCCTTCCCTCTATTCCTTACCTCCCTCTCTCTTCCTTCCTCCACCTTTTTGACCTTTCTTCCTTTCTTCCTCCTTCCTTCCCTCTCTGATTCTCCTTCCTTCCCTTTTGTCTTTCCTTCCTTCTCTCTTTCCTCCCTCCCTCCATTCCCTTCCACCCTTCCATCCTTCTCTTCCCCCCTCCCTTCCTTTTCTTTCTTTCCTCCTGGGGGATGTTTACCTGGAGAAGAGAAGGTAAAGAGGGCGGATTACAGGGAGCGGTCAACCCCCCTGTTCAAGGAGTTCCATTGGCTGCCGCTCATCTTCTGATCCCAATTCAAGGTACAGCTTATCTATTATATAAAGGAGGTCCCGTCGTCGAACGACTGACAGAGACAGAGAAACCTTCCAAGGCAGAGACACCAAACTTGCCAACACAAATAGGCCTCAAGCAAGGAAGGTTTTTAGCAAAGAAACTTTCCCCCCCAAAACTTAGAAGGCCCCCAAAACAATGATACAAAAAACAGTACATTTCCCAGCATCCTCTGCGGCAGTCAGCGAAACCCATTGGCCAACATCGGCCCACACAAAATGCAGGGAGGCTGAGTAACCATAGTAACGCTGGGCACAGCCAGCCAAGGCTAGGATAGAATGCTGAGTGATTTGAGTTCAGTCAGTTGGTGTTTGAGGGTTAAACTGACAAAACCAAACTCTATGAGGGAGCAATTCTCCAGCAATTCCTACCCACACAACACAACACAACTTCCTATCACAACCCATCCCCCCAAACGTATGCGACCCAACACCTACCACCACCTCGAACAAAAACAAACTCCACCTATACTCCAAACACAACACAACACAACACTGCACTGATACTCTACAAACACACACAAACACCCAAAACACCCCACCCACACAAGCATTCAACAACATACTACCACCCACAATTCCACCACACACCCACTAACTCACCAAAAACGTAATGCCTACACACAACACAATACGCACATAACACAACCTTGCGTCTACTGCTCAACCCTTTTGTATGCCATTCCTTCCTTCCACACAGGCAGAAACTGACCCAAAAGACAAGCCATGCCTTCTAAAAAGAACAGCATCAGACAACACACTCGCAACGCTACATACATCAAACAAAAAAGGGCAGAACAAACGCCAGAATAGAAACACAGTTTCTTTTTTCAAATCCAGAGTTGGGAAACCACAGAACCTCTCCATCAACACAGCAGACGGCAAGACAAAAAATATTGTATATCCACAAGCTCTGCAGAACGGCAGCAACACCACACACCGACAACTCCCCAGGACTTCAACATCCCACCCACCAGAACAACCCACAACGACACAGCCAGGGCCCCACCAAGACCATACGTAACATCAATTCCAACCCTTACATCCTCAGACTTTCTCGCATCTCCTAAATAGGGCACAGCAACGCGTGCCGGGTACAGCTAGTTACCTATAAAGCCCTAGACGGTTTGGGACCCTCCTACCTTAGGGACCACCCCTCTTACCACAAACCTTCACAATCTCTTCGATCTTCTAGAGAGGCCTTTCTTTCACCCCTTCCTTTGTCACAGGCTTGACTTGTGGGCGCGAGAGCGAGGGCCTTCTCCACTGTGGTCCCCCACCTTTGGAACTCACTGCCTGGAGAGATCAGACAAGCCCCTACCCTAGCAGTCTTCAAGAAAGAGCTAAAAACCTGGCTCTTCCAATGTGCCTTCTGAGAGTGACCATTCAATTGTTCCCACCTACAATTCGCCCTCATGTTAAAGCAGCTCCCCCTTTATCAGGCCCAGATTACCCATAAGGCCACCCTAGGCCAAGGCCTATGGGCACAGGCCTAGGGGGCGGCAGATCAAGCACAAAAAAAATTATTATTATTATTTTTTAAAACCCATTGCGCAATCAGCGTATGCGCAGGGGCTCTCGACACTGGCGTCAACGTCAACAGGAGGAACAATTAACTCCCTCGATGCCAACCGCATCCACTTGCTGGCTCCATCAGTGCAGGAAACTCTATTGCGCAGTCTACACATGCCCTAACACCACGAAAGCTGGTATTCCTCCTCCAACACAAGGGGGAGACTCCTCCTTACTGGAGAGAGAAGCGCAACTGCCGGCTACAGCACATGCGCAAACCCCAGTACGGGAAAGAAGCCCAACGCGACAAGCCCCGGTATTGGGGAGAAGCGCGGCATCGGTACAGCTGCTGACTACAACGCATGCGCAATCCCCGATACCGGGTAGGAGCCAAGTGCCTCAAGCCCTGGCATCAGAGAGGAGGCTCCTCCCCCCATGCCTGCATCCATAGTCCCGGCCGAGAGGGAAACTCCTGTGGCGGACCTAGTGGGGCCACACCGGGAGAGCTGGATGCGGGGCCCTAAGGGGGACAAGTGGATGAAAGGATGTGTGTGTGGGGGGGGGGAGGGTGCGGTAGAGGTTGGATTAAAAGGGGCGTAATTCCAAAGTGTGGTCTAAGGCGCAAAAAAGTGTTAATACGGGCCTGGGGGCAGATCTTAGTGGAGGCAAAGTAAGTGGCCACCTCAGGGTGCCATGTTGCCAAGGGCGCATCCGGCCATGGCCACCAGGTTCAGCGCATCATGCCGCACCATTGCTGTGGACGGGCGGCGGGCGGGCAGGAGGCTCGGCCCCAGCTGCAAAATGTTCCCCCGTCCTTTACATCCTCTTGGGAGTGTGTTTCGCTACTTCCTCTACCAGAAGTGCTCGGTCCCAATAGCGCATGTCCAGGGGCGGACCAAGCTGTTCCCGGGGGGTACGTGAAAAAAAATTGCGCCCCCCCCCCAGTGCGCATGCGCCAATCTGCGCGCACACTGGCTCCAGAGCGTGTCTCCCGCTTTGGTGGCCAGTGCACATGCGCCAATCTGCGCACGCGCACTGGCTCCAAAGTGGGAGCCAGTATGCATGCATGGACCTTTTCGCACATGCGCAAAAAGCTCCGCGCATTCAGAAGCGCGGCCGGAGCCCTGCGGAGGCCTGGCCGGTGCGGCGGCAGGGCAGCATGGCACGGGCGGCGTGGGCAGCGCGGGCGGTGGGGAGCCGGCGCGGTGGCGGCCCTCCCCGGTGATGTCGCCCCTCCCCGGTGACGTCGCCCTACGCGCCTGCTTCCTCCGCCTAATGGACGAACCGGCCCTGCGCATGCGCGAAACTAGCTGTTTGCGTGCATGCCTGCTCCGGTGCGTACGCCATTATCACCACACTGAAAACCCAGGGGGCGCCAAAAATAAAGGTCGCTTACTGCTATTTTTTACCTTTGTCCAGTCCTGATTATCATCCCTAACCATTGGCCGTGAGATCAATGGGAACTGGGGCCATAAGGACAATTGGAAGTGCTCCAAATTTGGATGGGAGACTCACCGCAGTGTTGATCTTGGGCAGACACTTTTTGGATTCCACCCAAGTGCCAATGACTGTCCTGCCAGCTAATGACGTTCCCTTGGTCACAATGGATCATCTTCTGCTGGTCCCTAACAGAATCCCACATTTGGAAATAGTGCAGGTTGCCCGTGAAGGTGAATAACGGCTCTGTGACCATGACTCTGCCCCGGTTCTTGTGCAGCCGACCCAACGCCAGTGTCCCTCCGGGTCTGAGGCACGCGTGTGTCACGTTGTGGGCGATGGCGCTCTTCAACTTGCTCCCTTGGTGGAAGATCTCCAACAGCCCCTTGGCACCATCCCAAATGCAACAGAGGCGGTGCATCTTGAAGGCGGGAAGGTCCTGTCTGAGCTCGACCACGTCGCCCAAGACGAAGACTTGCAAGATGGACTTGTTCATGGACAGCGCCAGTTCCGTCTTCCTGAAGTCCTCGGAGGAGCCGCCGACATCGTAGGAAAACGCCGGCCAGGTAGCCAGGTTGGGATCGGTTCTCTCAATATCAATACACACCGTAAAGCTGCAAAGTTCCTTCTCCGGGTGACCAGCCAAGGAAGCGTATTTCTCCATTTGGTTATGATAAACCAGCTGCTCCCCTTGGAGAGAGATGCTATTTTCTGTTTATAAACAGGAAGACAACAAAAAAAATAATGCAAACCTTATATATTTTTTAAATTTTTTATTTACTTCATTTCTATTCCGCCCTTCTCACCCCACAGGGGACTCAGGGCGGATTACAATGTACACATTACATTTAGACACACAAACACACAAGACAGGCAGAGGCAATTTAACATCTGGCCACCAGGGGGAGCTGTGGCAATGACAACATTCACACTTGCCTCAATTTGTTTATTTGTTTATTTATTTACTTCATTTCTATTCCGCCCTTCTCACCCCGCAGGGGACTCAGGGCGGATTACAATGTACACATTACATTTAGACACACAAACACACAAGACAGACAGAGGCAATTTAACACCTGGCCACCAGGGGGAGCTGTGGCAATGACAACATTCACACTTGCCTCAATTTATTTATTTGTTTATTTATTTACTTTATTTCTATTCCGCCCTTCTCACCCCGCATGGGACTCAGGGCGGATTACAATGTACACATTACATTTAGACACACAAACATGCAAGACAGACAGAGGCAATTTAACATCTGGCCACCAGGGGGAGCTGTGGCAATGACAACATTCACACTTGCCTCGATATATTTATTTATTTACTTCATTTCTATTCCGCCCTTCTCACCCCACAGGGGACTCAGGGCGGATTACAATGTACACATTACATTTAGACACACAAACATGCAAGACAGACAGAGGCAATTTAACATCTGGCCACCAGGGGGAGCTGTGGCAATGACAACATTCACACTTGCCTCAATATATTTATTTATTTACTTCATTTCTATTCCGCCCTTCTCACCCCACAGGGGACTCAGGGCGGATTACAATGTACACATTACATTTAGACACACAAACACACAAGACAGACAGAGGCAATTTAACACACAAGGTCGAGAGCCCACCTTGACCTGGGCAGGCCTCGAACTCATGACGTTCTGGTCAGTAGAGATCTTATGCAGCTGATTCAAACAATGATAGGTCTGGACCAAAATTGGCATGAATGATTGCAGGTGAACTATAACTCCCAGCTGTTGAGCAAGACCTTCGTGTGTGTCTTTCTGTCATTCCTGCCAGGATGTCTATGTTGTGTTCATTGAAACAGGCCCAGGTTTCACACTGAGTATATAAATACATTTCAAAACATATTAACTATATGTATTACTGTGTTAGAGTGTCATTTTGTGTCATTTTGGTTGGGGGTCTGCCTCAGGATTTTGTAAATGTAAAAATGTGCCGCGGCTCAACATATATAGACAGACAAGTAGAGGCTATTTAACATTCCAGCATCTGGCCACCAGGGGAGCTGTCGCATTCCTCATTCTTTGCATACTTCCTGGAGATTTTATGGCCTCGTAAATCAGTTAAATTAGCCTCCCTACAAAGTGGTACCTACATTTCCTACTTGACAGATGCAACTGTCTTTTGGGCTCCAAAAGTCGACAACAAGCTACACAATTTGGTTGAGAGCTCACCCCGACCCAGGCAGGCTTTGAACTCATGACCTTCTGGTCAGTAGTGATCTTAATGTAGCTGACTCCCCGGCAGCTGCGCCACAGTCCTGGTGCAATATGCCAAAAGTGAATACCAAATGTGAACAACCTCTGAGGATGCCTGCTATAGATGAGGTCGAAACGTCAGGAGAGAATGCTTCTGGAACATGGCCAGACAGCCCGGAAAAATCCCCGCAACCCAGTGATTCCGGCCATGAAAACCTCCGACAACACATCCTCCCTTCTCTATTTCTTGCTAAAGTTTGAAAGGTTGGAAATGCAAACTATCCTTCAGCCATAGATTAAACCAGCTGGAAGTTTACCAAGGCCATTAAAGACCATTCGTTTTCCAAAAGGGAAGTGCCACGGAACGGACGGGTTTATGGTGCCAGGTTCAAGGCTGTTTCTTCCCCATCCATCTCCATCCCAGCTTTGACCAGTGAACAAGGCACTCGGAAACCCATTGCCAGAGTCTAATAATCATACTGGATTATTTGCTGTTCAAACAGAAAGTAGACACAACGGAGACTTCGAGAGACAGGGAAACGTTTCTCACGGACCAGAGCGATGCTGTGAAAAATGAAGACATGACAGAAGTAGGATTGGGGTTGGGGCTTCGCATTTTAGAGCATGTCAACATTTGGCATCGCAGCGTTAGATGGTTTTTGAATCTCCGTATCCGTGTCCTCCTTACAGGACCGGACGGAGGTAATAAAAAGTAGTAAGCGAAAATTGTTTTGGCGCCCCCTGGCTCTAGCCTGGTGGAGATTGCACACGCGCACACCGGAGCACGCATGCGCGCAGCCAGCTAGTTTCACGCATGCGCCCTACGCGGGGCCAAAAGGGAGGAGCGTTTTGGAAGCGGCCAGAGGCAGAGCGCCTCCGGCTGCAAAAAGCTCCTCCCCCCGGAAACGGCGCATGTGTAAAACTAGTTGGCTTCTGCGCCTGCGCCATTGGCGGGCCCAGCTGCCCGGAGCCGCTGGTTGCCCTGCACCGCGGGGCTGGGGGGAGGAGCTTTTTGCAGCTGGGGACGCTCAACCTCTGGCCGCGTCCATAGCGCTCCATGCATGCCCGGATTACCCATAAAGCCAACGAGGCCATGGCCTAGGGGCGCAAGCCGAGAGGGGGGGGCGCAGATCACGGACCAAAAAAAACCAAAAACTGGTCTGCGCCCCTCTTTTCCCCGTTCTCATGCCCCTCCTTCTCCCGGCAAAGTCTCTGCTCCGTCCCCTCCGTCTCTCGCTCTGTCTCGGTCTCTCACTCGCATTCTCTCGTGCGCGCGCTTGCTCTCTCTCGCTCTCTCGCTCTCTCTCACTCACACTCTCTCTCTCTCGCACTCTCTTTCTCACTCTCTCTCTCGCGTGCGCTCTCTCTCTCTCTCGCTCTCTCGTCCTCGCTCTCTCTCTCGCTCTCTCGTGCGTACCTTTGGAGCGAGTTTGCACCCGCTGCGCTCTCCCCAAACCTCCTGACTCCTGAGGAGACCTTCAGAGCACAGCGGAGCTTTCCAGCCGGTGGGAATGGGGACCTTGGAGGTGGCGGGAGGTTGGCTTACAGGGGGCGTAATCCCAAACTGTGGCCTAGGGCGCAAAAAAGTATTAATCCGGGCCTGGCTCCATGCGCCGAACCTGGCAGCCGCAGCTGGATGCACCCCTGGCCACGTGGCGCCCGTAAGCGGCCGCTTACCTTACCTTACCGTTAAATCCACCTCTGCCTCCTTAGCTATACAGTGGACCCTCGGTATCCATTGGAATTTGGATCCAGGGCCCTTTGCGGACATCCAAACCCATGGATAAACAAATCAAGGCACATGATATGCAATGGCGCAATAAAATGACTTCATAATACCTTAAAATCAAAGTTGGCTTTTGAGAATTTGAAAAAAATATATTTTCAGGCATGAATGGTTGGATTGATATTTGGGTGTTGTCGTTGCTGGGATTTATAGTTCACCTACAACCAAAGAGCATTCTGAACTCCACTAATGATGGAACTGAACCAAACTTGGCACACAGAACTCACATGACCAACAGAAAATACTGGGAGGGTTTGGTGGGCATTGAGTTTTGGAGTTGTAGTTCACCTACATCCAGAGAGCACTGTGGATTCAAATAATGATGGATGTGGACCAAACTTGGCACAAATACTCAATATGCCCAAATGTGAGCACTGGTGGAGTCTGGGGAAAATAGCCCTTTACATTTGAGAAAGTTTACCTCCAGTTGCAAGAAGAAGCAAGGCGACCGCAGTGACAAGGAGGCTGCAAAGGAACTTCAGCGGACGAATCCCGGCGACACACAGTCCTTGTCCTCCCATTCTCTGGACATCATCTAGAAGCAAGAGGAATCATTCATGAACTCCTTCCCGGAAAACTCACAGCAACCCTGCGACTCTGGCCATGAAAACTTTCAACAACACATTGTTGTTGTTGTTTGAAAGGAATCAAAATGATGAACAGTGGTAAAAACAATCTATGTATATAATAAAAGTCAGTGTTTGCGGCGGTGCGGTGGGAGGAATATGTGGCAGCGTTTCGACTCGTTGTACTGTGGGATTATTTGCATAACGGACACTGATTGGCCAGCCTCAGAAATCCAACCTTCTACAGCCCCAGACAGAGGGGATTGGTGGCCAGTGAAATGGTATTTGCATAACAGACTCTGATTGGCCAACCACATTCCAACATTCTAAGGTGACTCAGAGGGAAAAGGAAAGGCCTCAGGCAGTCAGCCACTACGGCCCACAGCAATAACGGATCAGACCAAACTTGGCAAACCTGGTGTGCTTTCGGGCAGGATGGGCCACGAATGATAGGATTTGCAATACCTTCACCTCATTCACTTCCCAAACAACACTGCAGCCCCTATAAATCACAGACCACGGCCAGACAGAGGGGATTAGTTGCCACTGAAATCGTATTTGCATAAAGGACTCCGAATGGCCATCCACATTCCAACATTCTAAGGTGACTCAGAGGAAAAAGGAAAGACCTCAGGCAGTCAGACACTGCGGCCCACAGCAGTGACGGATCAGGACAAAAATTGCAAGTCCCATTGGCCATGGTCCATCCCCCTCCAAACAGCACCAGGATGTAGAGTGGGTCAGAGAAAAAAGGAAAGGCCTCAGGCAGTCAGACACTGCGGCCCACAGCAGTGACGGATCAGGACAAAAATTGCCAAACAGGGTCCAAATGGCCCACTTCACAACGCGACACTCACCCAATGCCACAATTACAAATTACAATACAGAGCCCCCATGACCCACTCTACACCCTGGTGCTGTTTCAAGGAGGACGGACCACAGATGATGGGACTTGAAATACCTTCACTCACTTTCCAAGACCACTGCAACCCTCATCCAAAGAAGGATAAAGACCAAATGTGACACACAGAGAGCCCCCATGACCCACTCTACATCCTGGTGCTGTTTGGAGGGGGGTGGACCACGACCAATGGGACTCGCAGTACCTTCACTAAGTTCCTGAGACCACTGCAAGCCACGTAAACATCTAATAGGAACCAACCTTGGCACACAATGCCTTTCTCAAATAACCCGGGCACCGCCGGGTCCCCGAGCTAGTCTGTATCTGTATATATAATAAAAGTTAATGTGTGTATGTGTGCATGTGTGTATGTGTGTATGTGTGCGGAGGGCGGAAGGATATGTGGCAGCTTTCTGATTGGCTCCCACTGTGGGACTATTTGCATAAAAGGCGCGGATTGGCCAGCACCACCAACATTCCGACACTCTAACGTGGCAGAGGGGGGAAGGGAAAGGCCTGAGGCAGTCAGGCATGGTGGGAGATTAAGGCCAAAACACTTTGCGGCCCCCAACAATGAGAGAACAAGATCTTGGCACACAGCACACCCAAGACCCACTCTACATCCTGGTGCAGTTTGAGGAAGGATGGACCATGGATGACGGGACTTGCAGTAACTCCACTCATCTCCCAAGACTGTCGCAAACCTAATCCAATGCCTGATCAGGACCAAACTTGGCACACGAAGCCCCCATGACCCACTCCACATCCTAATGCAGTTTGGAGGAGGTTGGAACATGAATTATGGGACTTGAAGTACCTCCACTCACTTCGCAAGACAGCTGCCAACCTCATCCACTGACTGATCAAGACCAAACTTGGCACACAGAGCCCCCATGACCCACTCCACATCCTGATGCAGTTTGGAGGAGGATGGAACATGGATGATGGGACTTGAAGTACCTCCACTCACTTCACAAGACAGCTGCCAACCTCATCCACTGACTGATCAAGACCAAACTTGGCACACAGAGCCCCCATGACCCACTCTAAATTCTGGTGCAGGTCGGAGGAGGGTCTACCACGGATGATGGGACTTGAAGTACCTTTATTCATTTCCTGAGACTGCTGTGACCCTCATCCACTGACTGATCAAGACCAAACTTGGCACACAGAGCCCCCATGACCCACTCTACATCCCGGTGCAGTTTGGAGGAGGGTGGACCATGGATGATGGGACTTCAAGTACCTTCACTCACTTCCTGAGACCCCTGCGAGCCAAATAAACAAATGATAAGGACCCACCTTGGCACACAATGCCTTTCTCAAATAACCCGGGCAGGGCCGGGTCCCCAAGCTAGTACAATATAAAAACAAATCAACCCAGGGGAAACTGTCTTAGTTTCCGCATCAAACATTTCTTCCATTTTGCAACTATTCTGTTATTTAGGTTAGAACAGAAGCTATTTTGCGGGGACTATAACTTCCAAAATCTCCATGTCCAGTGGCTTTTGGGAGTTGTAGTATGAATCATAAAATCATTCCCTATTTAAAGCAAGACTTTGGTGGCAGGGTTGGCCTTTGAACGTCCTTATTAGTCTATACATCTTGCGTATGTTGAATTCACATCATTACTTATTCATTTATTAATTTAGCAACCGGTCTTACCAAGAAACAAGTGCTCTTACCTGGAAGGAAAGCAGCTAAGGAGATCGGTGATCCAACTTGGCCGAATCTAATACGTTTCCCATGCTCTCCAATAGCATTCCTTACTTAAAGGTCTGGTTTGGGGTGCTTTCGGTGCACATCTATTTTCAAGATAGGTTCCGATCCAGCCTATAATGTTTCTCCTGCAAAGTTTTCAGGCGATCTACGAAGTCCAGGCGGTGCGACTCCAGCCCAACTTCTCTTTTTATGACTTCTCCTCCCTTTTCCATCATTCAAACCCTTGTTGCCTTAGTTATGGGCAGCCCATAACGTTGTCTCCATAATAAAAGAGGAAGAACGCATCCTTGGCTGAAGCCACTCGGAATGCTGTGCCATAAATACGGGCTGTGATCCAACAAGGGATCTGTCCACACTGGAGAACTATCGCACTATTATTCTGATATCGGAGGTGACCCCCCCCAGGACTAGTGTAAAGGATAGTTCAAAACCAAAGAATTCATAGTTTTACCAAGGACACCAGGATGGAATGATCCCATAATCCCCTATCTCTCTCCCCCATGTGGGTGAAGTCGAGCCCCAGAGCCCCAGTTTCATTGGCCTGCAGCAGGGAGTTCCGCAGTTCCAAAAAATGTCCATTGGACCAGCATGGCTGGGTAGTGTGACTACAGCAGCAGTCTCCAAAGAGATGTTCCTGTTTTGCTTTCCTTTCCTCTCTCCTAACATTGTGGCCAGGGCCGTAGCCAGGATTTTGTTTCGGAGGGGGCTGAGTTTGGTTCGGGGGGGGGGGCTGAGACTGGGTGGAAGAGGGTCTACCCTAGCAAATCTTTTGTATTGTTATCCCAATAACCCCATGAATGTGGGATATAATGAGCATGGTGATCAGATCATGATATGAATAAACATAACAGTTTAAATAATGTACCAGTAAGGCCTTTTCGCAGACCACCCTGAGAATTTCGGGGGGGGGGGGGCTGAAGCCCCTTAGCCCCCCGGCTACATGCCTGATTGTGGCTAATCCTCCAATAAAACAAACCTCCAAGGACAAGACTTTTCCCTCTGCACATGCTTTTTCAATTGATCTCCAAGACTTATTTTCACGAACTTTTCCCAAATCCAGTGCCTCAAAGACTCTTTCCAAGAACATATGAACTCTCTCCCAGTACATATACCCACATATGGACTGTGGGATGGGGGTGGGATGGGTTGATATGAAATATGGTTCCTATTACTTGAATGTATTTTTCTATGTTTTACTCTCCTGTGTCCCCCTATGAAATGAAATATGAAGTGTCACCTTTTCATGAACCAACACACACCCTGGCTGAAGAGAAACTCACACCCTTGGGTCAGGAAGTTCCTTATCTCTGGCTTCAATCAAAGACATTGCATAAACAATAGGTGAAATCTGTCCAGGAGCCCCCAACAGATTATCACTTGGCTATGGAAAACTGGCTTCTGAGAATTAGCCTGCCAGGGACCCATAAGCCGTTTGGCAACATTTTGTTACACATTACAAAAGGGTTTCTCCAGAGACCCAAAACCAGCTGTGCAAACCATATCTCCTTTTCACAACCCTATAATGAATCATGGCAAACTTGAATTCTCTTTGTTTACCCTCCATTTACTGAAACCTACTTAAAAGGATTTTTGGTCTTGCTTGGCCAAAGAGGAAATCACAGATTATAAGGCCTTTGTCTGCAACTCAGAAAAAACTGGTTTGGGAAGCCTGGGCAAAAGCCCACCCTCAGAACCACCCTTTTCTCTCATTATTCCTCCTTCTTCGCCCTCATTGGCTGGAGCCATGCACAGGTTCCGCCTGTGCCCCGCCTACAATTGATGACATCTGCCAATCAGCAGCGGGGGGTGGGAAGAGGGAAATTCAAATCTGTAACCCTATAAAAGAGATGTTCACCAATGTAACTGCATTGCAGCATGGACGAATGATTTGCGGCTGTGATCCCTTCCAGCTGGACTGAATAAAAAAACCTCAATGGCACTCCCTTCAGGCTTTGGTGAGATCTGTTAAATTGAGACATTTTAGGAAAAATATGGGATTGGTTGTTTCCTTTCTCACCAGGTTTGACATGGGCCCTCTTTGGTGGGTCTAGCCGGTCTGCCTTCATGGCAAGACCCCCAAATTCCGTTCGCTATCATGGGAACCTAAGGCTCTTCCCATGGCCCCATAGCCCCACATGGCAATGCCCCCGTAACCCACACTTATGGGCTTTATTGAACTTTTATGGACTTTTGCCTACTTTTGAAGGACTTTCAGGAACTTTTTGTTTTATTTATTTATTTATTTATTATTCGTTCTTGTATGCCGCCACTCCCCGAGAGCTCGGAGTGGCTTACAATCATATAAAGCAACACAGATAAAACCAAATTAGTAGAATTAACGGAGTTAATTAAGCTAAAAGTAGTTAAAAGTTCAGCAGTCAAAGGCCAGCTTGAAGAGGTAGGTCTTACAAGCCCTGCGGAAGGAAGACAAATCTTGCAGGGCACGAACCTCCTTTGGCAGGGAGTTCCAGCTCGTTGGAGCCACCACAGAGAAGGCCCTATGTCGGGTCGATGCCAGACGGATGGTTTTGAAGCTGGGCACTTCGAGAAGATTCAGATCTTCAGAGCGGAGTGATCTCTGGGGTTGATAGAAGGTGAGACAGTCCCTCAGATACATTGGCCCCAGACCATGTAAGGCCTTGAAGGTTAACACCATCACCTTGAAGATGATCTGGTGCTTGACCGGAAGCCAGTGAAGCTGCCAAAGGATGGGAGTGATGTGGCTTCTCGCCGGCACTCCAGCGAGAAGGCGTGCAGCGGCATTCTGGACAAGCTTAAGTTTCCGGACCACTGACAAGGGCAGGCCAACGTATAGGGCGTTACAGTAGTCAAATCTTGAGATGACCGTTGCTTGGACCACTGTAACTAGGTCATCCCTGGACAGATAGGGGGCCAGCCGCCTAGCCTGCCGCAGATGGTAGAAAGCGGTTTTGCTGACAATGGAGACCGGCGACTCCAATGTCAGCAAAGAGTCTAAAACAACTCCCAGGCTCTTTACTGAGGATGACGGACATAACGCCTCACCATCCAGGGTAGCTAGCTGGACCACCCCGCCATCCGGCCGCCCCAGCCACAGTATCTCTGTCTTTGCTGGACTCACCCTCAATCTGCTGGCACGCAGCCATCCAGTGACGGCCTCAAGGCACTGATGGAAACAAGAGGGTACGGAGTCCAGTCGGCCTTTCATCCTCAGAACGAGCTGGGTGTCGTCAGCGTACTGATAACCAAGGCCGGTTCGTCCATTAGGCGGACTACGCAGGCGCGTAGGACGATGTCAGGGGCGTCGCCATCCGGGGAGGGGCGTCACCACGGCAGCTCCGCCCCACCCGCCGCCTGCGCCGCTGCCCCGCCCGCCGTGTGCCGGCCAGGCCTCCACAGCCGGCCTCGCGGCCCCCTGCCGGGCACCGCACCAGCCAGGCCTTTGTTAAGCGGCCCCGCCGCCGGGATGCTCCGGCCGCACCTCCGCATGCGCGGAGGTGCGGCTCTGCGGCTCCACGCATGCGTACTGGCTCCAGAGCGCACCTCCCGCTTTGGAGTCAGTGTGCATGTGCACAGTTTCGCGCATGTGCACTGGGCTCCAAAGCGGGAGGCGTGTTGTGGAGTCAGTGCATGCGCACAGATTGGCGCATGCGCACTGGGCTCCCCTCGGGAGCAACTGGGGGGGGCGCAAAAATTTTTTTCGCGTACCCCCCGGGAACAGGTGGGTCCGCCCCTGCTGATAACATTCCAGCCCAAAACTTCAAACCAGTCTAGCAAGTGGCCGCATATAGATGTTAAATAACAAAGGGGAGAGTATAGCCCCCTGAGGGACCCCACATATTATAGGGGCCCTCTCGGAGACCACACCTCCACTTTCCACTCGCAGTCTTTTGAGAGGGCAGTAGCGGGGCAACTGCAGCAGTTCTTAGAGGGCACAGCCGGATTAGATCACTTCCAGTCCAGCTTCCGTTCAGGGCATGGGACGGAGACCGTCTTGGTCGCCATCTCGGATCAGCTTCGATGCCAGTTGGACAAGGACGGATCAGTGCTGCTTGTGTTATTGGCCCTCATAGCGGCATTTGATACGGCCGATCACAATCTTTTGGCCCACCGCCTTGCTGTTGTTGGAGTTAGGGGCACGGCCTTAAAATGGCTGTTGTCCTTTCTTCACAACCTAAAAGCCAAAGGAAAACTTGGATAGTGTGTGCGCGCATCTACACTGTTGAATTAATCCAGTTTGACAGCACTTTAACACCCTCAACTCACTGCTATGGAATCTTAGGATTACCAGCTCGCTTTGGCAGAGAAGGCTAAGGAAGTTGTCAAACTACAAATCCCAGGTTTCTATAGCATTGAGCCATAGCAGTGAAAGTGGTGTTGAACTGCATTAATTCTGCAGTGTAGATGCACCCTAAGTGAGTTTCTGAGCGACATTAATAGACCAGATGGTTTTGACCTATGATCACTATTAAAGGCTGTAGCAATCATGGAAATACCAATGTTCGCTGATATATGAGACCATAAAACCTAATCTTGCTAGATAGCTATAAACTATTATATGAGTGTAATAATGCAATAAAACCAAAGGGAAGTTCAGCAACGATAGAGGAATAGCGTGCATCTACACTGTGGAATGAATTCAGTTTGATACTACTTTCATGCTACACAATCATGGGAGTTGTGGTTTGTTAGAGCACTAGCCCTCTTGAAATCGCGCAATATAAAGCAACCGTGGATAGTGAGATCCGGGCCGCGGATACGGAAACCCGAAGTGTGGCTACCGAGTTCTGGTAAGCGGATACCAGCAGCAGGCCGCCTGTGGATCTGTGCGCCTGGCGAGACTAAGATGCTACCCAATGTTCCCAATCAAGAAGTCTTTACCAAGCTGCAGAAGGAAGCTGAGATGCCACAGAGTACAAAACATGCATATTTTATATTAGACAGCAATCCTTTGAATTTCCCGCTCCCACCCCAGCTGGACCTGGCTTCGCTGTGATTGGCTGAGCTTCGTTGACTTCACGATCAGCTGAGTGGGGTTCCCTGCAGAGGCGGGACTGCGGCACCCACCAGCCAATAGGAGAGCGCTCCCTGCTTCCAATGCAGATTTCCGCCCTCCAGTCGCTGACGGGGAGCAGGCTGGTCCAGAAGACAAAGGATCGTAAGTACTCTGAATGATTCACCATTGTCCCAACGAGGGCCAGAACAAAGCGGATCCAACAGGTCCCATGCATTTTATGGCATGTCCTTTGTGTATGTGAGTGACCCATAGTGCCCATGCCCATTGTGTTTCCTGAGTATTGTCCAGTTTCAATAATAATAATAATAATAATAATAATAATGGAACTATCTTTTACAGCAGTGTTTTTCAACCTTTTTTGAGCCATGGCACACTTTTTACATTTACCAAATCCTGGGGCACACCACCAACCAAAATGACACAAAATGACACTCTAACACAGTAATACATAGAGTTAATATGTTTTTAAATGTATTTATACACTCAGTGTGAAACCTGGGCCTGTTTGAATGAACACAGCATAGATATCCTGGCACAAAACATACTAATACTAACCCAAGGAGGGACCATCAGTCAAAAAATTGATTTTGTCATTTGGGAGTTGTAGTTGCTGGGAGTTATAGTTCACCCGCAATCAAAGAGCATTCTGAACTCCACCAATGATGGAATGGAATCAAACTTCCCAAACAGAACTCCCATAACCAAGAGGAAATACTATAAGAGTTTGGTGGGCATTGACCTTGAGTTTTGGAGTTGTAGTTCACCTATATCCAGAGAGCACTGTGGACTCAAACAATGTTGGATCAGGATGAAACTTGACATGAATACTCAATATGCCCAAATGTGAACACAGATGGAGTTTGGGGAAAATAGACCTTGACATTTGGGAGTTACAGTTTCTGAGATTTATAGTTAACACACAATCAAAGAGCATCCTGAACTCTTGCAACAATGAAATTGAACCAAACTTGGCAGGTTGCGAAGCAATACTTCCGGGCTGGTCTATGCCCTCAGATGCAGTTGTCCCCGCCCCTTTGTTTACATAGGCCAGACAAAGAGAGCCTTCAGATTACGCATTTCTGAACATAAATCTAATGTGAGACTTGGTAAACAAGATTCGGTTTTATATTCCCATTGCTTTAATTTCAAACATCGTCCCGAAGATCTCAAATTCACCTGTATTGAAAAAGTAATCCCTTACCCCCATTCTGATCAGCAATTAGCACTCTTACGAGCAGAAACACGCCTTATCTCCGCCCTCTCCACCGAACACCCACTCGGGTTGAATGAAGGTTTATCGATTTCTGCTTTGCTCAATTAACTCTTAATTATATTGTAGCTCTGGTGTAAAAGATTATCTATCATTAGAATTATGTTAAATATACTGCTCTGTAGTTACTCTGTGCCTTACTCCCCTGAGTTTGGCCCGTGCCTGTTCACACGAGCCCTAACCGGTATGTATCATTGCGTTGCTTTATTGTATTAACCTTGTTAAATTGACCTCGGTCTGGACCAGCTTGCTATTACCTGGACACTTTCATTGATATTTTAGATGAGTGGATGCCTCTGACGCCTTACTATAATTTTGGGTTTTGAAAAAGCGCCTGGAGGCGCGAAACGGAGCGGGAACCCGGTGACTTCCGTCAACCCGGCCCCTACTACGCACTCTATGGCTCCACGACTCGACCTGTATTCGTATACTGGGATATAACCCCGTGATCTTTATGGACTATTATTTGACCCTCCTGGTCCGTCTATCCTGTTATATTGTATTTGTTCGTGAGTACGGTTGTATAATACTTGACTGTTACATTAATCACTTGGAGATAATACTTAATGAATGATGAATTATTAAGTATCGAATGTTTTTGGTTGCGTGTCCTTTTCTCTAAGACTATATTGGAGGTTTTCCCATGGCACACCAGATGATCGCATACGGCACACTAGTGTGCTGCGGCACACCAGTTGGGAAACACTGTTTTACAGAGTCCAGGGTGGGGGTGGGGTGGGGGGTCACCTCCGATCTCAGATAGTGGAATCCATGGGTGCAAAAACCCGTGGATATAGAGGGCTTCCATCTTCTTCATTGCTGTCAAAAACCACTGTTGTTTTCGTTGTTATGGTGTGCATTTAAGACCTTTCCTCTCCCATGTTCCAATCAAAGGTTCCCATGAATATGGCCAGACAGGGCAATAATGGACCTCCCCATAGATCCTCAAACATGGGTGGGTTTGTAAGGGAGAGATAGCCCTTCGCATCACTTGGGCCTGACCTCGTAGCAGATTGAGGCTTCAACGCACGATGATTCAGTGGTGCTTGCCTTGCCACAGATGCTGCCTTGTCCTCCGGCGCAGCTGAAGGGAGGCAGAAGGATGTGGCTCTCCTGTCCCGGCTTCTCCAAAAAGCTGCACGTTGTTGTCATCGTCGCTACAAGGCTCCAGTGTTTGGCTTTGTTCGCCGGATGAAGAGAAGCGCCTTTGTCTGCCTGGATGCACCGAATTATATTGCCTTCTATGGGCAAAAAACTGATCCCCGGGTGTCTAAGTGCCAAGGATACCCGATGCAAGGTGGCAAATGCAGACGAAGTACAGCAGCATTTAAAGGCTTCGTCACAGGAATGCATGCCGGAGATTTATAGCTGCAAGGATCTACACTGCCATTTAATGCGATTCTATGGTCAGTCTGGCAGACTTAGGCTGGATCTACACTGCCATACAATGCAGTTGTGGACTATGTGGTCAGTGTTGTCGACTCAGTCAATGGCGTTCGAACTGCATTACGAGTATATGGTCAGTGTTGTAGGCCCAGACAATGCCATTCGGCCTGCATTATATGTGTAGCAATCCAGCCTCCAGTGCAGCCGGGGGGTCAGGGAATGCCCCGGGGGTCCCAATTGCTTTGGACCCAATTGATGGGGATTCAGGGGAAATGGATGATGGGGCCGCTGGGCCTGCATCTCCTACAGAGAGCTTGCAATGGGAAGATGATTGGCCCAAGGCCTACGAGGACGAGGAAGGTCAGTCTGACCCAGATTCAGATAACTCGTATGAGAAACCAGGTGGACGAGGTTCCCAAGAGCGAATCTGGGAACCCGCGGGGGATGAGTTGATGGAAACAGAAAGGGAGGAGGTTTCTCATGAAGATAGTGAGACAGCTGCGGCTCGGGAGGGAAGGAGCTTTTCTTCGGCGTTGAGTATTTATGTCACAGCGGATAGGCAACAGAAATATAGAAGTTTAATTCCCCATCGGCCCAAAAACTCCAGTCTCTGTTCGAGTGAATAATGAAACTCTCATTCAATTCACAAGGTAAATATATAACTTTGTATTGAATTGTATTTAACAATAACTGGCAAAACATCGAAAAACAACAGCCATCACAGCTACCTTTCTAAACATCCTTTCCTCACAGATATTAAATCCCAACTGACAAATCCCAACTGTCACTTTGTAACTGAAATTCCTCAAAGTTCCATTTAGCAGTCTTGAGACAGCGCCATCTGGTGTCAAACATGTCACACTGCAGGTCATCTCAAACTGCGAAAATATATCTTGTGCTGACTCATGAATTGCTATTCAAAATGCAATAATCTGACAGCTTTGACTGCAGGAGAAGCATCGAGGCCAATAGAAAGGAATGGAGACAAAGCCTAGAGCAGTCACAAAGGAGGAGATTAAATATACGTTCTGTGGGAACCAGTTGGACTTCTGATCTGAAGGAAGTGTAGCGTTCCTGATCCCTGAAGCCAGCGTTGGCTTGCCTTGCCAAGAAATTACCTAGGACCTTGTACCTTGCCTTGCCTTGACCTACGGAGACCCTGTTTTGCTTTGATTCGCGTTGTTTTTATGGACTTTGCTTTAAAGAGATTCCCTGCTTTTACTTGGACAATTATTGCCAACCCTTTTGGACTAATTGCTTTTCACTTGGACATTCTACTTTTTCACCTGTTCTTTATTATTCAATAAATAGTTAATTGATCATTGTCTCTGTGTGTGTGTTTAAGGGGCCGGGCCAGGACCTAGCATTGTGACAATATGGTAAGTGTTGTAGACCCAGGCAATGCCATTTGAGCAGTATTACATGGTCAGTGTTGTAGACCAAGGCCATGCCATTTGGACTGCATTCTACGGTCAGTGTTGTAGACCCATTGTTGTGATTGAGCCCGCGGCTCTGCCTGTGAGTAGGGCTGGGGAGGATGCTGAATCTACAGCATCTGAGTGTAGTATGGAACTGGGTGGGGCTGAGAGTAACCTAAACACTGGAGCAGGCAGAAAGAGGGCTGCAAGTGATTCCAGCAGGGAAGGTTTGGCACAAAGGAAGAGAGTACGGCAAATACTTATGGCTCCTACTGACTCTGAGTCCTTTGAGGGTTTTCCCAGGGACGGGGAAAGATCATCAGAAGACAGTGATACTGAATTAGACTGGACTCAAGTACAGGAAATTCAGGATGTGTGTGATGCAGACACCAGTAGTGATACTTTTCTGGGGTTTGATAGTGATAATGAGTGGCCCTCTGAAACCTCAGGGAATGATTGGGATACGCTAAGTTTTGAAAGACGCTGGGGATCTTGGAGGGACTCACAAAAGGTTTCAGCTGCAGGAAGAGAAGCAGCTGCATCGCCTAATCAGGGGGAGTTGTCCTCTTCGGGCGAGTCTGATCTCTAGGTCTATTTAATGTGAGCTTTTTTGGGAGTTTCCTTGCGGTGAGCAAGGAGTTGTTCTTGGTATCCTGTGTTGTATCCTGATATCTTGCATCGTGTTCCTGATCCAGTTTACTCCTACAGCCGTGTGTTCCTTGTGGCGGGGTTTGAACTCCGCTGGACTTTCTCTCCTGTGGACCTTGGATTGTCTCCTCGTTTCTCCGTCTTTCTCCTGCCCACGACTCTGGACCGGTTATCAACTACGCTATTGGCTCAGACCCCTGAGGATGTCACAGATGACGTCTTTAGTTTGCTTTTGATCATCCCTTCAGCAGTTTTTGGGCTTCTCCGTGGGTTTGGGGGGGGGGGGGTGGCCGGTTGGGCTAGTTAGTCCCATCCCCATTTCTTGTACAATAAACTCTTTGTTATTCCTTTTTACTCTTAGTTCTGGCTTTAATTGGCATCTGCATCACGACACCCATACAATGTCATTTGGCTTGCATTATATGGTCAGTGTCGTATACCCAGACAATGCCATTTGGCCTGCATTATATGGTCAGCATAGACACATACAATGCCATTGAACTTCATTATATGGTCAGTGTTGTAGACCCATACCATGCCATTGGAGCAGTATTACATCGTCAGTGTTGTAGATCCAGACAGTGCCATTTGAACTGCATTATATGGTCAATGTAGATTCCATACAATGCTGTTTGGTAGACCCATACAATGCCATTGGAGCAGTATTAAGTGGTCAGTGTTGTATACCCAGACAATGCCATTTGGACTGCATTATGTGGTCAGTGTTGTAGACCAGCGTTTCCCAACCAGTGTGCCGGGGCACACTAGTGTGCCGCGAGCGATCATCAGGTGTGCCGTGGGAAATTGGAAACTCCAATACTTCCAGTGCTTTCTGTTGGTAATGAGAGTTCAATATGCCAAGTTTGGTTCAATTCCATTGTTGCAAGAGTTCAGGATGCAATTTGATTGTGTGTTAACTATAAATTGAACTGAAACAAGATCGTAGTTTAAAGCTAAAATTTGCTGATCTTCCTTTGGACAGTTTTTGGTTATCTGTTGCCAGAGAGTTCCCCATTCTGGCCAACAAAGCTATTTTGACATTTCTCCCATTTTCAACCACATATCTGTGTGAGATGAGCTTCTCAAGCTTGACTGCGATAAAAACTAAAAACAGAGAGAGATTGACAGCTGTTGAGCAAGACCTTCGTGTGTGTCTTTCTGCCATTCCTGCCAGGATATCTATGTTATGTTCATCGAAACAGGCCCAGGTTTCACACTGAGTGTATAAATACATTTAGAAACATATTAACTATATGCATTACTGTGTTAGAGTGTCATTTTGTGTCATTTTGGCTGGTGGTGTGCCCCAGGATTTTGTAAATGTAAAAAATGTGCCGCAGCTCAAAAAAGGTTGAAAAACACTGTTGTAGGTGCATACAAAGTAATTTCAGCACTATAATATGGTCAGTGTTGTAGACTCGTACAATGCCATTTGAATAGCACTGAACTGCATTTTATGGCTCCACATTGGCCATATAACGCAATTCCAAACTGCACAATATGGCAGTGTAGACCCAATGCTGGTCCCTTGGCAAGTGAAGCAGGAAAAATCCTTCTAAACAACACCCTTTTCCCTTTAAGGCTGCTTTCCGTGCGGGCGCAGGAACGAGAAGACGTGACAACTGGGTTACTTCTCAGGAAACACAGTTTATTTCGAATCCACAGCTGTAGAGGTCTGCCCTATGGCGCAACAAGACGCAAGGGACAGAACCCCTCCTCCTTCCAGTCATTCAGTTTTATACAATCAATGGAGTCGGTTTAAGCACCGCCTCGTTCATTCATTTCACTGGCTAACACTTATGATGTGCTCTGATTCTAACCAATTAACAATGCATTAGGTAATCTAATAATCCATTGGCTAACAGACATTGCGCAGTTTATTTTCCTGACCAGTTATTAAAGCTTTGTCTATGTGCGTAGATTGTCCCTATATTGTTACTTTTCTGATAAGCGTTCCCACGGACCGGCCAAATGGGTGTTTCATTAGGCTAACATATGTGATGTCTCCTAGACCAATCACTGACTAGTAAACAAAGAGCACATGGTGTTTCTCTAAACCAATTGTAATGCATCAGGACAACCAATGAGGTGGCGTCCCTTCTAAACCAATCACTGCTGTTCTCTAACGTGCTTGCTAACTCTGCCTTCTTCTCTATGCCTATGCCTATGCTTGGGTAGCATTCTCTCCTGACGTTTCTTCTGCAACTCAATGAGTCTCCTTCATTTCCTCACTTTTTCTTTTGCAAAGCGTTTTACAAAAAGCGAATGCAAACATGATTAAGGCAGCCTAAAAATCTCTCCAACTCTTTCTCCAATCTCGTTTCTTCTGTAACATGGCTATCTTCTCTAACTTGACAGTCTGGCATGCAATTGAGGCACAACACTTTAACATCAATGGAAAACAGCAAAATACAAGTCCAATTGCACAGAAGGTTCCAAAACCTATCACCACCAGCGACTTTAACCACTTTACATCTGGTAACCATCCGGTTAACCAGCCCCACAAGTTGTTAGGTGGCTCATATGACTTTTGAACCTCCCTTGCTATTTCTGTATTTTTCCCAAATGTAGCTCAATGTCTCCCATCTTGTTAATAAAATGACAGCAGGTGGTATTCAACCAAACACACAAACCACCCTCCCTCGTGAGTAGGTAGTCTAAAGCCAATTTATGTTGCATTAGAGCTCCAGCTAAGGAACCTACTTCCGTTTGCAACGCGTTCAGTCCCAGAGCTGTCTCGTTTGCCAATTTTTCCATTTCATAAGACAGAATGCGGATCTGCTTTATGTTCCAGGTTACGCCTAAACGCGGCATGCCTATTGCAGCGAATCTACTTCTTTCTGAAAGGTACGTCTTGTCTGGATCGTACCCGAATTTAGCTACCTGGTCAGCTGTCCTTTTGTGTAGGTGCATGTGTAGATTGGAGACTGACATCTCTCTCGGGTATACTCTCAGGCCCCCCAGACCCAGGGTCCCAACTGTGCAAATTCCTTTCCATGCTGGAGGAAGCAACCTCCCGGCCCATTTGCCACAGATCCACATTAAACCTGGGGGCAATCCACCCAAATAGCTGCCTCTGCTGTTGACAGCTAGGTCCTGTAGGACGTTGACCAATGTCAGTTTTAAATGATTCCCATGCAAAATGTGTATGCAATCAGAATAATTCTTTCCCCAAGTCCATGTTCCTTCTAGATGTGTGCTGCAATTTGCTAAGTAATCATCACGCACTATGATTGTGTGATTACATGAGGGATATGATCCCAAATTAAATCTATTAATGAGATATCTTTCCCTGTTACGCTCACGTACTTCATATCTGGTGCTTTTACTGTTCCACATGAAACATAGTGGAGCTTTCAACACTGGGGGTCGGTGTGCTATCATGAACTGAGCTTTGTCTCTATTGCTTGCTGTATATTTGTCACAGCATTTGGTGTCATTCCATCCTTTTAACGTCAACAATGCTGTAGGCAGAACCGGCCACCCTTGTGAATGCGAGGACGGCCCATGCGAACATACCCAACAATCTGATAAATTAAGCTCATGTGTCATGTTAGTAATTAACTGGTGGAACAAATTGTGATTCCATTCCCCCCTTGTTTCAACAGTGTAAAGTATCAGAACAAGTGTCATGTAACCAAAGACTGTCCTCACCCCTGTGGGTGGTCTCCTTTCATGTCTGTGTCCCATTAAAATCTCAAATGACCACTGCCATGAGAATGTCTTTGGGTTCTTTTCCTTTCTCTCGTTGGGCCACTCATGCTTGACTGCAGGACGTTGGTATCCGCCGACATTACTTCTGTGACCTGGTTGTTCCCTCTCCAGGGGCTGTTTGCTGACTCTTAAGCCTCCGCAAAGGACTCTCCAGATTGATCGTTGCTTTCCAAGAGGGGGGTGGACTCTTTAGCCTGGTGTAGTGAATCCATGGCTTGACCTCTTTCACCTTTACTGCTGTGGGCGTGGATAGCATTACTGTATACGGTCCCCTCCACCTTGGTCCCAACGGATCGATTTTCCACTCTTTCACCAATACGTCGTCACCTGGAGAAAAACAATGCAAAGGCGTGGTAGGATATGGCGGATTCAACTCTGCAGTGTACTGACTCAATTTCTCAATGTGTTTTCCCAAAAGCTGAACTTGTTCTAATGTCTGTTGATTTCCCAAAACGTGACTGTCTGAAGCCAATCCTGCTATGGTCTTTAAATTTAATGGGGGTCTTCCATATAATCTTTCATAAGGAGACAATCCTGTCTTCTTGTGAGGTGTGCATCTGATTTTAAACAATGCCATAGGTAGAGCTAGTCTCCAATTAAGTCCTGTCTCTTGACAAATCTTTGCCAAACTGTTCTTTAGGGTCCGATTAACCCTTTCCACACGGCCTGATGATTGCGGCCTGTAAGCGCAATGAAGTTTCCATGTAATGCCTAACAACTTGCTTAGTCCTTGAACAACCTGATGTATGTATGCTGGGCCGTTATCTGATCCGATCTGTAACGGCATGCCGAATCTTGGAATAATGTCTTTCAACAAAGCCCTCACCACCTCCATTGCTTTCTCTCTCTTGGTCGCATACGCCTCCGGCCATCCGGTGTGAGTATCCACAAAAACTAACAAGTATTTGAATCCTCCATGCGAAGGCATCTCTGTGAAATCTGTCACTAGTGCTTCAAATGGTGTACTCCCTTGGTGTTGTATTCCTGGGGGTTTCAATGGTCCTTCCCTGGGGTTATTCTTGACACATGTCCAACATCTGTGGGCCGCTGCTGCTGCCAAACCATGTAATCCATCCATGTACATCTGCCTACCCAACAGGGCTGCCAGAGCAGATTTACCTAAATGGGTGTGCTGATGAAAATGTTGTACTATGTGCCACGCCATGCTCTTAGGAACATAGGCGCGAGAATCTGGCATCACGATTATGTCTTCCTGCCATTTCCCTCCCTCTTTCAGAGCCCATTCTTCTTCCTCTTTTGTGTAATGACACCTTTCTACCTGTGGGCCTGAACTTGTGATTTCCATCATCACGGATGATGGGCTTTGGAGTGCTGCTTCCCTGGCGGCCAAATCTGCCTGTCTATTTCCTCTAACAACCGGGTCCTCACCCCTTTGATGCCCTCTACAGTGCATGACAGCAACTTTTCTCGGTTTCCAAACGGCCTCCAGGAGAGCAACTATCTCATCAGCATGCTTTATGCCCTTTCCAGCCGAGGTCAGGAAGCCTCGTTCTCTGTACAAAGCTCCGTGAGCATGTAACGTAATGAAGGCGTATTTTGAATCCGTATAAACATTAACCCTTTGCCCTTCTGCCAACTGCAGTGCCCGAGTGAGGGCCACAAGCTCGGCCCGTTGAGCGGAAGATCCCGGAGGCAGAGACCCTGCTTCCAGCGTCTCTCCCTCCCCCGTCACCACCGCATAGCCGGCATGTCGCACCCCACTCTCCACAAAGCTACTGCCATCCGTAAAAAGGGTTAAGTCTACCTTCTCCAGAGGTACGTCCTTCAAATCTGGTCTGCTGGAATAAACCTGGTCCATCACCTGGACACACTGATGCTCAGTTACCTCCCCTGGGGCTGGCAACAAGGTTGCCGGGTTTAAAGTAGAACACATCTCTAGGGTTACGAGCGGATTGTCACACAGCACTCCTTCATACTTAGTCAGTCTTTCATTCGTGAGCCAGCGTGATCCCTTGGAATCTAACAATGCTTTGACGCTATGAGGCACCCTGACGGTCAGTGGCTGGCCTAATGTCAGTTTGATTGCTTCCCTAATTAAATCTACTGCTGCTGCCACAGCTCTCAAGCATGGCGGCATCCCTTGAGCCACTGTGTCTAACTGTTTTGACAGATAAGCTACAGGCCTGTGCCATGTGCCTAACACCTGGGTGAGCACACCTACCGCGGTTCCCTCTCGCTCGGAAACGAAAAGGAAGAACGGTTTATTTAAATCAGGCAGGCCCAAAGCTGGGGAAGACATGAGGGCCTTCTTTAGAGCCAGGAACGATTCTTCATATTCTTCTGTCCACACAAATGGATCCTGTCTGCTCCCTCTCGTGGCTTGATACAAAGGCTTGGCTAGCACTGCATAGCCAGGCAACCAATGGCGCACGTACGATGTTGACCCAAGGAATTCCCTCGTCTGCCTCCTGGTGGAAGGTGTGGGAATTGCACATATGACTTCCTTTCTTTCTACCTCCAGAATCTTGCTTCCTTTTGTAAGTCCGAACCCTAAATACTTGACTTTCTTTTGACATAACTGTGCTTTCTTCCTGGATACTTTGTACCCCTTTTCCTCTAGTACTTTCAACATTTCTAGAGTGTAGTGTCTGCATCCGTCTTGCGTCCTGCAAGCTATTAAGTAGATCATCCACGTACTGCAACCAAGTCCCTTCCTCTTCTGGAATTTCAAATTCTGACAGATCTTTGGCCAATGCTTGTCCAAATATCGTTGGACTGCTTCTGAAAACCTTGAGGAGGACGAGCCCAAGTGAACTGCGACCTTTTCCCTCCCCTTTGGGTCTCCCACTGAAATGCGAAGATGGGCTGGGACACTGGTGCCAATCTGATACAAAAGAAAGCATCTCGCAGGTCCAAAACTGTGAACCAAGCAGCTGTGGCTGGGATTAGACTCAACATGATGTAGGGATTTTGAACCACTGGTGTCAGAAAAACTGTAGCCTGATTGACTGCTCTCAAATCTTGAACTGGCCTGTAGTCCCCTCCCCCTCCTGGCTTCTTGACAGGGAGCAACGGGGTGTTCCAAGGAGAACTACAGGGCACTATGATCCCATACTGCAACAATCTGTTCAAATGTTCTTGAATCCCTGCCACCGCTTCTCGGCTGATTGGGTACTGTGGCTTCTTTACGGGTACATGTCCTGACTTTATCTCTACCACAACTGGTGGTACATACTTTGCCAACCCTGGAGGGTTGTCTTCAGCCCACACTAAAGGCGTCTCCTCCCAGGGCCATTCTGTTCTTTCTTGTTTGACCTCCTTTAACTGAAACAATCTCCATTCTTCTACCATGGGAATTGTTAACTCCATCCATCCCTTTTCCAAGAACTCAATCCTTGCTCTGATTTTGGCCAACACATCCCGTCCCAGTAAGGGGACTGGGCATTCTGGTACATACAAAAGCTGATGGCTTACTTCTCTTCCTGCTAAGTTACATTTCCGTTCCTTTAAAAGGGGGCATTTTTGTGGCTTCCCGGACACTCCTACTACTTGAATTGTCTCATTGCTTACTGGGGCTACTTTGGTGTTCACTACTGTCTTGTCCGCTCCTGTATCTACTAGGAAATCTATAGGCTGGTCCCCTACTGTCATTGTAACCATAGGCTCCCTGGGGTCCAGAAGAAGGGGCGCTTGGCACCATCAATCATCATCATCTTCATTGTCTTCTAAAGCGGCTGCCACTATAGCTTCCTTGTCCTGGTATGGCCTATATGTTCCATGACTTTTCCCTCTGCCTTGACTTCCTCTTCCTTGTCCTCTTCCTCCCCTGAAGCTTTGCTCCTCACTTTCTTCCTTCACATTTTCCACACATTCTCCTTTCCAGTGGCCATTCTTCTGCACCTGGCACACTGGTTCCATCCCAAACCGTCTTGACTCCCTCCTTTTCCTTCCCTGAAGCTTTGCCCTCGTCTCGGGCCTCTCCCACGACTATTCCCACTTCCTCTTCCTCTTTGCCTCTCATCCATCATGCTTAACAACACTCTATACCCCTCTTTCTTCTTTCTTTCTTTCTTTTTCTCTTCTGCATGCTCTCTTGCCATAAAAACCTGATCTGCCAGGGCCAACAGTTCATTTAAGGTCTTTCCCAAGAACCCTGGCTGTTTCTGAATCTTCTTTCTTATGTCTCCCGCTGCTTGTGAGATGAAGGATTGGGTTAGAGCCCGTCTTCCATCATCCTGCTCTAAGTTGTAAGGGCTGAACTTTCTGTATGCCTCTTCCAGCCTTTCTAAGAATGCTGCTGGTGACTCCGTCTTTTCCTGTTGAACTCTCTGAATTTTCTGTAAATTGGAAGGTCGGGGTGGCCCTCTTCTTATTGCCTTTAAGAGAATCTGTTGAAACTCTTTTATGCGGTCCCGGTGAACCGCATCATTCGGATCCCACTGTGGATCCACTTCTACTGGAAACCTCTCTGCCCCGTAAGCTACGGGGTCAGCTGCTCCATGTCCCTCTTGGGCCAGTAAACTTCCTTGATTTATAATGTTCCTCCTCTCTTCAGTGGTAAACAGAGCATTTAAGAGCTGTTTACAATCCCTCCAGGTAGGGTCATGGGTGGCAATGACTCCCTCTAATAAATCTGCCATTGCCTTGGGCTGTTCTGAATATGGTGGCGTAGAATTACGCCAATTAAAAATATCCGATGAAGAGAATGGAATAATCTGAAAAGCTTGCAACACGCCATTGTTAGCATCTAACAGTGGCACTTGCCGTATTGGCATTTCCAGGACTCCCAGGGACTCTGTCTTTGATCTTAGTGACTCTAGCGACCTGCTCCTAGTATGAACCGGTGAAGCATTCGTGGGCTCCCGGGGTCTCCTTCTTCTAACGGTTGGGGATTCCTCCCTCACCCTTCTTTCCACTTCTCTTGCTTCTACTATTGGATATAAAGCTTCCCTTGGTTGTGGCTTTTCATAAGCTGGCGGACTGACAGAGAAAGGATTGTGCACCAATCGGGGCATCATGGGAATCGCCATTGCTGGCGGCACCATGGCTGGCGGGATTATGGGTGGCGAGATCATTGCTGGGGTGATGTCGGGAAGGGTACTACTGCCATTGGAGTGGCCATCACAGCTGGGGCTGGAGCCATCGCTGAGGGTATCACAGGGGAAGTTACAGGTGTGGCTATCACCGGCGGAGTTACGGGTGAAACCATCACTGGGGCTGGGGCCATTACTGGGGCTGCTACTGGTGGATTTAAAGGCGCATCCAGCAGAGGCGCGGCAGGCACTTCCGCATTCGCTGGTGCGTTTACTCGGCGTCTCGGTCTCCTCCTCAGTGGCTCTATTTCCTCCAATTCTGCTTGGAGTACCGGAGCTCTCTTCCCTTCCTTCCTGCTAAACATGCATCTGCCCTGGTGGTGTTTCTTAACCCACCAGACTTCGCTCTCAACCACCCTTTCCCATGTAGCGGCATAAACCCATTGATCTGGGTATATGTCGGCACAATAAGATTCTAACTGCTTACACTTCTTCAGATCCCAAGTTCCCCCTTTCGGCCAACCTACCTTGAAAGTGGGCCACTCATCTGTGCACAGATTCCTCAATCTAAAATCCTTCAGGTCTTGTGGATCCCCTTCTACTGCTAACTGTGAGAACTTGTCAAAATTCTCTAACAAGCACTGCAAGGGCGTCCCCTTGGAGCCTTTCCCTCCCATTTGGGTACTTAGTGTTTCCCCAAATGTGTGTTCCCTAGTGTTTCTTCACTTCAAACACTATACTTGCCGGATTTCTGTAGACGTCAGGAACCCCTGCGCCCCCGGACTTCCTCCGTGCGCGCGACTCCTCCGAAACTGGTTTCTCTGGTAACCCACGTCAGTTGCGGCTCCTCCGGTCGAAGCAGCGTTGCCTCAGAGACGAGGTGCGCAGCCGGTCACATCGGGGGGCCCCTCTCAGCCCACGCGCGTCGTCTCAGGATCCCACCTTCGAATGAGGACCGTTCTGCCAACAGAATCGCGTCTCCTGCGTCACGGCCCGTCTTTCCAATGACGTCAAATCACGTCGCTCGGGGTCACCAAAGAACTGAAGCAGGAAAAATCCTTCTAAGCAATACCCTTTTCTTCCAAGGCTGCTTCCGTGCGGGCGCAGGAACGAGAAGACGTGACAACTGGGTTACTTCTCAGGAAACACAGTTTATTTCCAATCCACAGCTGTAGAGGTCTGCCCTATGGCGCAACAAGACGCAAGGGACAGAACCCCTCCTCCTTCCAGTCATTCAGTTTTATACAATCAATGGAGTCGGTTTAAGCACCGCCTCGTTCATTCATTTCACTGGCTAACACTTATGATGTGCTCTGATTCTAACCAATTAACAATGCATTAGGTAATCTAATAATCCATTGGCTAACAGACATTGCGCAGTTTATTTTCCTGACCAGTTATTAAAGCTTTGTCTATGTGCGTAGATTGTCCCTATATTGTTACTTTTCTGATAAGCTTTCCCACGGACCAGCCAAATGGGTGTTTCATTAGGCTAACACATGTGATGTCTCCTAGACCAATCTCTGACTAGTAAACAAAGAGCACATGGTGTTTTCTCTAAACCAATTGTAATGCATCAGGACAACCAATGAGGTGGCGTCCCTTCTAAACCAATCACTGCTGTTCTCTAACGTGCTTGCTAACTCTGCCTTCTTCTCTATGCCTATGCCTATGGTTGGGTAGCATTCTCTCCTGACGTTTCTTCTGTAACTCAATGAGTCTCCTTCAAGGGATCCCCTTTGTCAGATCACAAGTGACATAACAATGGGCTCTCGGGTGTGCTCCGAGGAAGATTCCAATTTGTGGGCGTTGAAGTCCAAAAGACATGGAGGGCCAAAGTTTGCCCATGCCTGACTCTATCGTTACTGAGAGTCAAAAAGGTATATTTTTTTTACTTTAAAGTATGATTTAATTCATGATTTTTCTTAGGTACATTAATTCAACGGGTTTTTCCCGTTGCCTCCTTCTGAGGCTGAGAGAGTGTGACTTTCCCAAGATTACTCAATTTCTCAAAAGGAGAAATTTGAATCACAGTCCTATCATCATCATCATCATCATCATCATCAAGTGTCTTGAGTCTTTCCTAGAAAACACATCCTAGCACAGGCCAATGCCAATGATAAATATCTATCAATATTCTACTGATGTTTCCGATTTATTTCTAAAAATATGTAAATATGACTCAATCTGGATTTATTTATTTATATCCCGTTGTATCTCTCCATACAGAGTTTCAAAGCGGCTCAAAATTAAAAACATTACAACTTAAAATATACAAGTATACAAAAACAAAACAGTATATCATTCTATATTATTATATATTATCCATTGTACCATATTTAGTATATTAGTATTATTATATTGCAATGTTATTGTTCTATATTACTATACTGTATTAGTATTATATTATTATATGTATATATAATGTATATTATTAGCATAGCAAAATATTAGTACTACATATTATATTGTACTATACCATTAACTCCAATATGATTACTAATATTACATGTAATATATAATATACAATTATTATATTAATAATAATTATAAATGTATATTCTATATTACATGTAATATAATTGTTATATTATAATAATATCATTATTAATATATTCATTTATTATATTAAATAATACATATAATTATAATATTATTTATATTATAATAATATGAGGAGTGCGGGATTTGAACTCTCATACTTAAAAGAACAATTATTATATCATTATGTTAATTATTATTATGGTATATTATATATTACATGTAATAGTAACAATTATTATATTATATTATCATTAATAATATATTAATAATAATGTGAGGAGAGCGGGATTCAAACTTGCGTACTTAAAAGAACAATTATAATATCATTATATTATTATAATTATTGTATATTATATATTACATGTAGTATTATTGTATATTATATATTATAATTATTGTATATTATATATTACATGTAATATTCTTGTATATATTATAATTCTTGTATATTATATATTATAATTATTGTATATTATATATTACATGTAGTATTATTGTATATTATATATTATAATTATCGTATATTATATATTACATGTAATATTCTTGTATATATTATAATTCTTGTATATTATATATTATAATTCTTGTATATTATATATTACATGTAGTATTATTGTATATTATATATTATAATTATTGTATATTATATATTACATGTAATATTCTTGTATATATTATAATTCTTGTATATTATATATTATAATTATTGTATATTATATATTACATGTAGTATTATTGTATATTATATATTATAATTATTGTATATTATATATTACATGTAGTATTATTGTATATTATATATTATAATTATCGTATATTATATATTACATGTAATATTCTTGTATATATTATAATTCTTGTATATTATATATTATAATTATTGCATATTATATATTACATGTAATATTATTGTATTATATATTATAATTCTTGTATATTATTTATTACATGTAGTATTATTGTATATTATATATTATAATGATTGTATATTATATATTATTATTGTATATTATATTTTACATGCAATATTAACAATTATTATATTATATTATTATCATTAATAATATCTTAATAATAATATGAGGAGAGCGGGACTCGAACTCGTGAAATTGAAAGAACAGCGCGAGGGGAGGATTCGCGGGTTAGAGATTCGCCGCCGGAAAGAGAAGTTCAAAGCTGGGAGTTTGGGACCGCAAACACGCATGCGCAGAAGCGGCTGGAAGCGGGCGCCAGCTTCCGCGCTGCAAGCGTTCGACAAGCCTAAAGGCTCCACTTTTGCGCATGCGTGTTTGCGCTCCCAACTCCCAGCTGTGAACTTCTCTTTCCGGCGGCGCTTGAGGCGAGAAGGAGGGGAGGAGTGCTGCGCATGCGTGCGCGTGGCTGCTTACTGCGCCGGCGCGAGGTTCCAAGCGGACGGGCCCATTGTGGGAGGGGAAAGAGGGGTGGCTCGGGACGGCCCCGCGAAAGGGAAGAATGGTGCGGCCTTGGGCATGCGCAGTTCCCCCGGCTTGGCGGTTGCTCAGATCGCCTCAGCTCCGCGCCCGCGCTGGGTGTGTGAGGCGGCGGGAGGAAGGCCCAGGGCGAACATGGCGGACGGGGCCGGGGCCGGGGCGGCTCCGTCGTCGCTGAAGGGGCTTCGCGAGCAGATGGGTGAGAGAGAGGCCTTGGCCGGAAGAGTTCCCCCTCACGTCCGCGGCCCCTTCCCCATTCTGAGGGGAAAGTGGCAGGAAGATTGACAGGAGCCATAATAATAACAACAACAGTAATAATACTAGTAGTAACAGTAATAATATCAGTAATAATAG
This sequence comes from Anolis apletophallus, assembly GCA_030556195.1. Lineage (NCBI taxonomy): Eukaryota > Metazoa > Chordata > Lepidosauria > Squamata > Anolidae > Anolis > Anolis apletophallus. The sequence goes on along the minus strand of JARBWK010000016.1, from coordinate 5,354,564 downwards.
TAATAATAATACTAGTAATAATAATAGTAACAGTAATAATAATAGTAATAATAGTAGTAATAGTAATAATAGTAACAGTAATAGTAGTAGTAATAGTAGTAGTAGTAATAGTAGTAATACTAATAGTAATACTAATAGTAGTAGTAGTAATAGTAATAATAGTAATACTAATACTAGTAATAATAGTAGTAATAATAGTAGTAGTAGTAGTAACAGTAACACTACTAGTATTAGTAATAATAATACTAGTAATAGTAACAATAATAGTAATACTAATAGTAATAATAGTAATACTTATACTAGTAATAGTAATAATAGTAATAGTAATAATAGTAATACTAATAGCCGTAATAGTAATACTAATACTAGTAATAGTAATAATAATACTAGTAATAGTAATAATAATAGTAATAAGAGCACCAATACAGTAATAGTGATAAAAGCATCTATAATAGTAGTATTACAACAATAATATTAATAGGAGCTTCTATAATAGGAGTAATAACAAGAATAATAATAATAATGACTGCTCTTATTACTATTCCTGTTATTATTCCTATTATTAAAATATTATTAATGATAATATAATAATTCTTAACATTACATTTAATATATAATATCCCATAATACTAATTAATACAATGATATAATAAGTGTTCTTTTCAGTATGCGAGTTCGAATCCCGCTCTCCTCACATTATTAGTATATTATTAATGATAATAATATAATTGTTAATATTGCATGTAATATATAATATCCCATAATAATAATAATTAATATAAAGATATAATAATAAGTGTTCTTTTCAGTATGCGAGTTCAAATCCCTTTCTCCTCACATTATTATTATATTATTAATGATAATATAATACTAATTGTTAATATTACATGTAATGTATAATATACCATAATAATAATTAATATAATGATATAATAAGTGTTCTTTTCAGTATGCGAGTTTGAATCCCACTCTCCTCACATTATTATTAATATATTATTAATGATAATATAATTATTATATAATAATATATACTACACAATAATTATAATTATATATATATTATTAATGATAATATAATAATAATTATTAATATTACATGTAATGTATAGTATGCCATAATTATAATTATTAGTATAATTATATATTAATAATTGTTCTTTTAAGTATGTGAGTTCGAATCCCGTTCTCACATTATTAATATATTATTAATGATAATAATATAATAATAATATAATTGTTAATATTACATGTAATATATAATATGCAATAATTATATTGCATATTATATGATATATTAATAATTGTTCTTTTAAGTATGCGAGTTCGAATCCCGTTCTCCTTACATTATTAATATATTATTAAGGATAATATAATAATTGTTAATATTACATGTAATGTATAATATACCAAAATAATAATTAATATAATTATATAATAATTGTTCTTTTAATTAATATCAAATAATTATTAATATATTATTAATGATAATATAATAATTGTTAATATTACATGTAATATATACCGCTCTCCTCACATTATTATTAATATATTATTAATGATAATATAATAATTGTTAATATTGCGTGTAATATATACTATGCAATAATTATAATTATTAATATAATGATATGTTAATAACTGTTCTTTTCAGTAGAGTTCGAATCCCTTTCTCCTCACATTATTAATATATTATTAATGATAATATAATAATAATTGTTAATATTGCATGTAATATATAATATCCCATAATACTAATTAATATAATGACATAATAATTGTTCTTTTAAGTACGTGATTTCGAATCCTGCTCTCTTCACATAATTATTAATACATTATTAATGATAATATAATAATTGTTAATATAGCGTGTAATATATAATATGCAATATTTATAATTATTAATATAATGATATGATATATTAATAACTGTTCTTTTTAGTATGCGAGTTTGAATCCCGTTCTCACATAAGCCCCGCCCCCTCCCCTGGCTTCGGCACTCCCAGCAGCTTCTCCAGGCTTGAGGATGGCAAGTCTCCTCCTATTCTAGGAACCCGTTGTTGTTATTATTATCATTATTATTATTATTATTATCAGAGGCTGAATGGCGATCTGTGATTGTGTTTTTCCCTTATGGCAGAAGGAGGTTGGACTGGATGGCCTTTGGAGGTCTCCTTCTACTCTAGGAACCTATTGTTGTTGTTGTTACTATTATTATTAGTAGTAGTACTAGTAGTAGTAGTAGCAGAAGCTGAATGAATATTATCATCATCATTATTATTATGAATAAATTCAGGGGCTTATTATACTCGCATTTAGTTGAATTCAGTCTTAAAATATTATATGGCTCTCACTAAAATAAATTTCCAAATATTTTGCTTTTATGGCTCTCTGAGTAGTGGGGAGGTAGATCATTTTGACTTTGTTGTTTTGTAAGTAGCTCGCATGCTGAAAAAGTGTGAGCACCCCTGCTCTACTGTATTTATTTTAGTTACATCTGAATATGGTCTTCATTTGTTTTTGTATTTGAATGCAAGAGACTGGTCGGCTGATGTAGAATAAACGTGAACAGTTTGTGACTCAATCGAAGAGATAAAAGGCAGATATAAAATATTATAATAATAACCATTAACTAGCCCTGGATATAGAACCCAGCATCTTCTGTATTGTGTTCCAGTTGCCTCATTTCTACTTGTAAAAACTTTGGATTTATGCATAGACACGCCCACGCAGCAACTTCCTTTATTTAATCCCTCCCGGTCATAATCTTCCTTGATTTAAATTCCTTGTCTCACATCTTAGTCATTTTGAATGGTCCTTTTCCCCTCTTACATGGATATTTCCTTAGTTGAATATGCATATCCCTGCCTCTACCAAGTCCTCTACCAGCCCGCACCACAGGAAGAACACCATCATCCCCACGTCAGCATAGGCAAATCTGTGCTTAAGTCCATTCAGCTGTTCACCTACCTGGGAAGCATCAGCTCTTCAGACGCCAAGATTGACAAAGAGATAGATCACAGATTAGCAAAGGCATATAGTGCATTTGGAAGGCTTCACAAAAGACTCTGGAGCAACAAGCACCTGAGGCAAAGCACTAAAATCAGTGCGTACAGAGCTATCATACTGTCTATTATCCTCTATGGGTCTGAAACATGGGTCACCTATCGCCAACACCTACGACTCCTCGAACGCTTTCATCAGCGCTGTCTTCGCACAATCCTAAATATACACTGGACCGACTGTGACGAATGTTGCTGTCCTTGAGCAAGCAGGGATCACCAGCGTTGAGGCCATGCTATTATGAACACAGCTGCGCTGGGCACTCTATGGTGAACTCACCACGGGTCAGCGCAAAAGAGGCGCCCCCAAAAAGAGATTTAAGGACTCCCTGAAACAACATCTCGGGCTCGGCCAGATTGATCACCAACAATGGTCCACCCTGGCCTCACATCGGGAGGCATGGAGACGCACTATCCACAATGCTGTGGCCTCTTTCGAGAAGACATGCCGAATGGGTCTCGAAGAGAAACGACAACGCAGAAAGAACCACAACTTGGAAACGACACCACCCAAGGAGACTTTCTGCTGTGCTTTCTGCAACCAAACTTGCCTATCTCAGATTGGCCTTTTTAGTCATCAACGCGCTTGTAAGAAGCGTGGGATGAGTCCTTCCTAAGAATCTTCGTTCGTGAAGTAATGCCGAGAATATCCCTGCCAACCCAATTTATTGGGGTTTGGTTTCTGTTCTCTCCTTCATTTTGTCATTATCCTGGTTCAAGTACTTCTTCCTTTAAGAAAAATCTTTTTTTATTCATTCATGCATATATGTCATCCCTCTTTGTAGTTTTCTTGCCCTCCTCTACTTGCTTTCTGTCATTTTTCCTGTCTCAAGTGCTCACCCAAATCTAGGCTCAGCTTCCTCTTATTCAGTTCCTATTACAACAATACTAGTAATAACAGCGTTAATCCTAATTTTCAATATTCTTTGCGTTTCAAGTTCTCTCCGTCCTTCTCCCATCAATACGAATATTTAAAAATCCCTGAAAAGCCCCTTGTGCTTGAAATCATAGGCTGGGTTCCCCTATTAATGGGGGATTTTTTTTCTCCTGCAGCAGTTAAGCTAATTGAAAATCTATACACGTCTCCTTTGTCCCACACTCCCCAAAAAACCTTTACTCTGCAGATCTCTGAACTGCTTCCTCTCTCCAAGGTCTGGTTTCCGTAGAAAATTGAAGCATTGTGCTGAGGCTTAGTTGTTCTCCTATGTCTCTCTGATATCTTTCTAAAAAAACCCACATGTGATCTCTTCCTTATTTATTATACAGAGCTCCGCTTCAGATGTTTTATGTTTACACCCATTTGAGATCTACCTCCTCTTGTGATTTCTTAACAAATTGGGTCCCAACGGGTTTGTCAGCTTCCTTTTTTGTAATTGCCATGTTTTGTTGATGTGTCATTTCACTTCGGCTGCGACGCATGACAATTTGGCAACAATATTTAATGAAGGAGATGTTAATCTGAAGTTTTAGATTCAGTATATGTGAAAGCCGACTTAAATGGCTACCAAACGTGGACAAACAAAAGTCAGAGAATGAGGTTCTCAATGACTGCAAGATCACAAGTCAATGCTAGTTGTTGGGGAACATAATAGTAATAGGAGCAGCTTCTATAACAGTAGTAATAGAAGCAGGCATGGTCAAGCTTTCTAACTTGGGGGCTGCATAGCGGGCCGGAGCGGGATAGGTGGGCCAGGAGGAAGGGGGTTCTCCCCTATTTTATTTATTTAAAACTTTTGTACCCCGACCTTCTCACCTCTATCAAGGGACTCAGACCAGCATCACAGCAAAATTCAATGCTATACAATTTAAAAACAACTACAACAACATATTAAAATACATTAAAAACCCAGCATAAAACCACATCGCCATTAAAACAATTCAACTCCATCTGTAAACGTGGTCATTCATTCTGACAATAGCCAAACTCAGCCTATTCTGGGAAGGCTTGGTTCCACATCCAGGTCTTCCCCAGCTTCTTAAAGGACAACAGGGAGGGGGCAGATCTAGCATCACTTGGTAGAGAGTTCCACAGCCGAGGGGCCACCACAGAGAAGGCCCTGTCTCTCGTCCCCTCCAGCCGTGCTTGCAAAGCTGGCGGGACCGAGAGCAGGGCCTCTCCGGAGGATCTTAATGTTCTTGATGGTTCGTAGGGGAGAATCCGTTCGGACTGGTAAACTGGGCCAGAACCGTATAGGGTTTTGTAGGTTAAAATCAGCACTTTGAATTGTGCCCGGAAGCTAATTGGCAGCCAGTGGAGCTCGCGCAGCAAGGGAGTAGTATGCTCCCTGTGCCCCGCTCCTGTTAGTAACCTGGCTGCCGAGCGTTGGACTAATTGCAGCTTCCGAGCAGTCTTCAGAGGCAACCCCACGTAGAGAGCGTAGCAGTAGTCTATTCGGGATGTAACCAGAGCGTGGACCACCGTGGCCAAGTTAGACTTCCCAAGGTACGGCCACAGCTGGAGCAGCTTTAACTGTGCAAAAGCTCTCCCAGCCACCGCCGAGACCTGGGGTTCCAGGCTCAGTGATGAATCCAGGATCACTTCCAGACTGCGAACCTACGCCTTCAGGGGGAGTGTAACCCCGTCAAGCACAGGCTGTACCCCTATGCCCTGTTCGGCCTTTCGACTGACCAGGAGTACCTCTGTCTTGTCTTGATTTAGTTTCAATCTGTTAGCCCTCATCCAGTCCGTTACAGCGGCCAATCACCGGTTCAGGACAAGTCAATGCTAGTTGTTGGGGAACATAATAGTAATAGGAGAAGCTTCTATAACAGTAGTAATAGAAGCAGGCATGGTCAAGCTTTCTAACTTGGGGGCTGCATAGCGGGCCGGAGCGGGATAGGTGGGCCAGGAGGTAGGGGGTTCTCCCCAAGCCCCCTCCCTACCCTTTCCTCCCCTTCCTCTTCTCTTTTGGAGACAGAAAGTGAAGGAAAGATGGGAAATGTTTGGATCCCAAAAGGCCTTTGTCTGGATGAGATGGTGGGGTGGGAAAGGAAAAGTGCATCCATTAGACCCCATATTGCCTACTCCTGAGATAGAATCCTAGAGCTGGAAGAGACCCCCCAAGGGCCATCTTGTCCAACCCCCTGCCAAGCAAGAAGGCACAGTCAAAGCACTCCCGGTAGACATCCTCTGCGGAAAAGCCTCCAGAGAAAGAGACTCCACCACACTCCGAGGCAGCCTATGCCACTCTCCAACACCTCTTACTCTCACGAAGTTCTTCCTAATTTTTTCAGTCAAATCTCTTTTCCTGCCATTTGAAACTATTGCTCCCTTGTGCCCTGGTCTTTAGAGTAGCTCTGACTTTTAAGAAGCACTGCTTGAATATCAAGCAAAAAGTGGGTGCTAGAAATAATATCGTACAAAAGCAGAATGGCACAACCTGGGGATCATAACCAGACACAGGGAAGACATCTGTCCTTGCGCTTTGCTACTCTGCTTGCAGAATATGCATGCCCAATGTGGGAGACATCTCACCTTAAAACAGTGGATGTGATGTGTCTCTTAATGAGACATGCCGCATTATCACAGGATAGTGCCACTGGCAAAATTATACTGTTTAGCTGGTATTGCACCACTTGACATCTGCTAGGAAGTAGCAGCCAATAATGAAAGGACCAAGGCATTGACATCTCCAGCCCATCCTCCCTTCGGATATCAGCCAGCATGCCAACAACTTAAATCAAGAAACAGCTTCCTAAGATCGAGAGAGATACTCGCAGGGACACCTCAGCAAGTGAGAGTCCAAAAGTGGCAGGCGAAAACCCGGAGCCGTAAGCAGTGGCTGAGACCAAATGGGCACACAGAAGATTGGGCGACCTGGAAGGCCCTGAACACGCTGCGCTTTGGTACCATGAGATGCAGAGCTAACCTTAAGAAATGGGGTTTCAAAGTGGAGTCCACAACATGCGAGTGTGGAGAAGAGCAAACCACAGACCACCTACTACAATGTGGTCTGAACCCCGCCACATAGTAACAACTATTTTTGTACCCCGCCTCCATCTCCCCGAAGGGATCAGGACATCTTACATGGGGTCAGGCCCGATCAACACAGTTAAAAAGTAACACATTAAAATGCAAACAACAGTATAAAACAGCAACATTATAACAATATATAAAGCAGGCATCAACGAGCACAATGGAGGACCCTCTCACAGTGACTCCAGAGACACTCCAGGTGGCCAGCTTCTGGTCAAAGGACATTTAGCATAATGCCAAGTTTTTAAACTTTGTGTTTTTAAATACATGATAACTGTAACCCCAACTAGTTTCTGACACGATATATAAATAGCACCAAATTCTGTGATACTATAATTCAAGTTATTATTTGAGTAGAGACATAGGGTTGCTAATGTCACATTATAAGTCTAATGATGGGGCTCATAATTTGTATTTTTGAAAAATACCTAGACCAGGGGTGCCCACACTTTTTCAACATGCAAGCTACTTATAATAAAACCAAGTCAGAAAGATCTACCTACCTACTCAAGGCTGGAGAGGGGAGAGGACGGGGCTTGGTGGGGCCTGGCTCCGCCCCCTCTGGCTTCCGCTCTACCAGCAGCTTCTCCATGCTTGAGGATGGCAATGCCAAGCCAGTGGTGACATAGCTAGCACAAGGCTGGCTTAGCACTGCCATCCTCAAGCCTGGAGAAGCTGCTGGTAGGGGGAAGCCAGAGCGGGGGGGAGCCAGGCCGCGCCAAGCCCCGCCCCTTCCCCTCTGGCTTTGGAGCTCCCAGCAGCTTCTCCAGGCTTGAGGATGGCAATGCCAAGCCAGCCTTCTGCTAGCTATGCCACCACTGGCTTGGCATTGCCATCCTCAAGCCTGGAGAAGCTGCTGAGAGTGCCGAAGCCGGGGGAGGGGGCGGGGCTTGGCCCGGCCTGGCTCTGCCCCCCTCTGAGAAGTGCCCCATCCGGCTGGGATCGACCTCCTTTGGTCCCGGGATCGACTGGTCGATCACGATCGACTTCCTGGGCAGCCCTGACCTAGAAGATACAGCCATTTATATCTGATTGACCAGGCCCTGCCATTTTTAGTATAACAGTCCTTTCAGTGTCTTAATATAAAAATACGTTTTGACCTAAGTTCAGAAATGCATGTTTGGTCTGATCAGATCGTGATGAATAAAACTCCCTGATAGGTTATCCTAAGGGTTGCCATAAATTGGATGAAACCTAAAGGCAAACTCCTAGGTGTGATTTCAGATGGTTAAATTAGCACATATATGACATTGCCGGCTATTACCTCTCGGTAGCCCTGGCTTATAATTTGCAAAGGGAATGCGAAATGACTTTTTCTTCCAAAAGGCAAAATTAGTTTCTTTTCTCTCTCAAGCTGTCTGTAATTTGTCATTAATGCTGCCTGCCTTGTGCTCAGAATGACTGCTAGATAGTGAAGTAATTGGTATGTAACACTACGCTGCAGTTGGGGAAACTGTGAACCTTCTCAAATAATAGCACCTGCAGAAGAGAATCGGAAATTGCTAGTGTGAACTTCAGCAGGATCAGAGAAATAATGGAAACTCGCTCCTAAAGGGAAAGAAGGATTGTGGGTTAAAATGCAATAGCAGTGCTGTCCCCCCCGTCCCCCACTTACATACCACATAATAGAGGCCTTATTGTATTTGCAGAGAAAGACTTTAATTTGTGATTTCAGAGCTTGACTGGAGTCTGTTGTGATTTGCAGTGCTAGGCTCTATTGTCGGGTGGCGGGTTTGTAGATAGGGAACCTGCTCTATTCAACAATGGCAAGGCTGCATACTCAAGGACAAATGACACATAGGAGAGAGGTGCTTTCACCGGGTGGAAGATGCAGTCTTCCCCCTTAAGTTTGCTGGGGAGGAAGCCAGTCCACTTCCGTATCCCGAAGACAGGCAAGTAAAACAAAGGAATGTGAAAAGGGGAGCATAATGCCTGAGCACAGGGAAGTGAGCGAGGCCATGAAAACAGGAAAAGGTCATTATGTTTTAGCATAAAGAGTAATGTATATGCACGGCATACCTACCATTAAACTCACAACTTAAAGAAGTCTCCTCTTGTCTGTACTGAATTAATTTCATACCTGTCTTTGACAGCACAAAGGGAGGGAGGAATTAAGTATATTAGGTGAGTAGTTAATTACTGTAGAGCAGGGGTGCCCACACTTTTTCAGCATGCGAACTACATATAATAAAACCAAGTCAGAAAGATCTACCTACCTCCTCAAGGCTGGAGAGGGGAGGGGAGGGGAGGGGCGGGGCTTGGCACAGCCTGGCTCCGCCCCCTCTGGCTTCAGCTCTACCAGCAGCTTCTCCAGGCTTGAGGATGGCAGTGCCAAGCCAGCCTTGTGCTAGCTATGCCACCACTGGCTTGGCATTGCCATCCTCAAGCCTGGAGAAGCTGCTGGGAGCTCCAAAGCCAAAGGGGAGGGGGAGGGGCTTGGCCCAGCCTAGCTCCGCCCCCCTGTGGCTTCCGCTCTACCCTGCAGTATGGACTGGTTTGATCTTCTTGTGCAGTTTGAGGGAGGATGGACCATGGATGGTGGGGCTTGCAGTACTTTAATTCACTTCCTTAGAGCACTGTGGCCCACACCAATGAGGATCAGGACCAAACTTGGCACACAGAGGCCCAATGGCCCACTTTACAACCTGGTGCGGTTTACGGCACAAATGATGGGATATGCAGTACCTTCACCCGATACATTTCCCACAGAACATTGTAGCCCCTACGCAATAAAGACCAAACTTGGCACAAAGAGCCCCCATGACCCACTCTACATTCTACTGCAGTTTTTATAGGAGGTTAGACCGTGGATGATGGGACTTGAAGTACCTTCATGGAATATGGGATCTGTACTTTTAAACCCTTCATTTCCCACAGACCACAGCGGCCCTGAACAAAGAACGTTAAAGACTACACTTCGCACACAGTGCCCCCATTACCCACTCTCCATCCTACTGAAGTTTAGAGGATGACGGAGCATGGATGATGGGACTTGAAGTACCTCTACTCATTCTCCATGACCCCTGCAGCCACCAACAAAGACCGATAAAGACCATACTTGGTACACAGAGCCCCCATGATCCACTCTACATTCTACTGCAGTATGGAGGAGGGTGGACCATGGATGATGGGACTTGAAGTACCTCCACTCGAGTGCACTGCGACCCTCATCCAATGACAGCTCAAGACCAAACTTGGCACACATAACCCCCATTACCCCCTTAACATCCTGGAGAGGTTTAGGGGTGGTGGACCGCGGATTATGGGATTTGTAGTACTTTCAAATGTTTTTGCTCCAACAGACCACTGTGGCTCCTAGCAAAGAACAATAAAGACCTAACTTTGCACACACAGCCTCTATGGCCCACTCTACATTCTACTGCAGTTTGGAGGAGGGTGGACCATGAATGATGGGACTTGAAATACCAAAGACCAACCTTGGCACACAATGTTTTTCTCAAATAACCTGGGCACCGCCGGGTCCCCAAGCTAGTAGTCAATAAAACAGAAATAGATGTTTTTTTCTGAAACTATGCCTTTCTCCATTATCCAGCAGATATTGAGAAATGTGCCACGTACATTGTTGGGGGAAAAAACTTGGAAAATCTTTTCTCAGTCTTATTGGAAAGCTTGAAGTACTGCTATCCTTAGGGTTAAAGTGGTCTGTTGTTACTCTGGTTGTGCTCCAGGGATGGCCCTAGTGTTGTGTTTAGATATCTTTTGGTACACTGGTTCCCCACAAAGGAGCTCAGTGAGTGGATCCAACCTTCCTCACTCTGTCCTCTGCGCTGTAACTGTACTTCATTAATTGTCCCCCTCTAGACAAAGGCAGAGTAATGAAGGAGTTCATGGCCATTTGCTAGAAACAGTAAGGGCGGTGGAGCTATGTTTTCTTTTGTGAGTCTTCTCAATTATAGCTGAAAGTTAATGTACTGAAAAATATTATACAAGCAGACGGTAGCAAGTGGCTCAGCGTAATATTTGCTAATGCACAGCAGAAATTATTCAGAACCTTCCGCAAGTAGTGAAGGGATAGGTGGTTTTTTGGAAAATTATTTGTAAAATTTTATTTTAAATCATCCCGACAAATTAGCAGAAATTAGCAATCCAATCTGCAGAAGACCTTTGGAGGGTGAGGAGAAAGGGAAGAGCAGCTTTGGTACGTCCGCCATGCAGTTCTACAAGGAAGATGTTGTCCTCCATCTGCACCACAGCGCTGCTTCCCTTTTGACGGAATTTCCATTGCATTGATATTCACTCTGCAAAATGAGTGCTTTGATTGTGAACCTTCGGATGAATGCTTAAAAAGGCATGTTCCTGTGTCAAATTGCGGGAAAGTGAGGGGATACCGTTTTTTGAAGGCACTGTACAAATTTAGTCTGTCATAATAACTATGTTGCTGTACATCCAGAAGTTGTTATTGTCTAAAACGAACCCCGGCACTGTGTCTAGATAGGATTTGAGAGAGCTTTTGTCCGGAGCCGCAGTGAAGAATTAATTCAGAGCAAGGTGACAGCTGCAGGTGACAGTTTAGAGGTGCTGAATGAGTGCTGGGACTAGCGTTTGCCACTGACTTCAGACGGGATTAGGCACTTGGAGGTGATTGTTCTTGGGTGCAGCCTTTGGAGGATTACTGCCTTGGCAGAAGGAGTTGTCATGGAGAGGAGAAACGCTCTTCCTCCCTAGACTCTGCAGTGTTCAGAATTAGAGAAGAGACTACAACTGGTGGCAAGGAAACTGAATGCTATGTTTTGTTTGCAAAATTATTTTTTCCCCTCTAAAATCAGGGGTCATGTTAAGATACTTTGCTGTTCTTTCACTCTTAGATCTAGAACAGGGGTGGGCAATTACTTTTTCGAAGGGGCCACACGAGAGCCAAAAAATATTATGGAGGGCCGCACCTAAAGGCGGAACTACATTCTAATCTACTTTATTTATTTATTTGCTATATATTACACATCATTAATATTAACATATTAATATATCAAGAAATATTCATATATTATTAGTATTTATTTATTTATTTATTTATTTATTAGTCAATTTTATAGTATTAATATCACAATTATATAGTGTATATATAGACATAATATATTGAAATTATAATATATAACATGTTATATTCTTTATTATATTATTATAAAAATATTGTAAAACAATAATAAAAACCACTAAAATTAAATGAAATTCAAGAAGACAAGGTGCGAACCAAGATGAAGGCTGACATCCTCAAGAGAGGAAGGATCCCAAGATGGAATGGCCCAAAGGCCCCAGCCCAGAGGATGGCAAAGCGGACCCAGCTGCCGCCGCAGCAGAACAGAAGCTGCAGGCGATCCGAGGCCGCCGGCCTCCGCCCACTCTCGCCCCCAGCTGTTCCCCAGCAGGGCTAAGAGGATGGGGTGCCGCTGCCGCCATCCCATCGCGGGCTCTGTGTGGCCTGTGTTGGCAGACAGGCAGAGGAGCGGCGGCTTTGGAGCGATCCTGGCCTGCATGGGGAGCACTCTGCAATCTGAGGCGGCTTATCGCCGTGGCGACCCAGAAGACGATCAAGTCTTCCGGTTCGCCATGCCGATCAGCCCCCGCAGGTTGCGGAGTGCTGTCGCTGCAGGCGTGGATCGTCTGCACTAGGGATGGAAGGCACTCCAAAGCTGCCACTCCTCCGCCTGTCTGCCAACACAGGCCCCACAAAGCCCGCGATCGGATGGCGGCAGCCCCCGACACCCTTCTCCGGGGCCGCACAGAACCGGCTGCCGGGCCGGATACGGATTGCGGGCCGTAGGTTGCCTGCCCCTGCTCTAGAACATATTATGGATTCTTTGTCTTTTTATTTTTTGGACAGCGTTGGTGCTTTGGTAAGGTCTCCCTTAACTGGCTTGTACGAGAGTGGGTCAAAAAGTTTTGCCTCCTGTGTCATTAAAAACGTTATGAATGAACATATAACATCAGAAGTTACTCCAGATCATAGCCTGAACTATCCTCTACACAAAACTACCATTCAACATAGTCACTATCTAATTTGTACACATTTGCGCCATTGTTTGACCCAGGCATCAAAACCATTTGGGGAAAAAATCAGGGTTTTGCTTCGTGACCCATGATTTTAAAGCTGTTTGAACGTAATTCAAGTAATTGAATCTGAGACCACATAAGTTGTCTTTCAGAGGTCACACATTGCTGATGTCCATTGCAGCACCCCTATAAACATTCTTCAAGCGGTTATGGATTTCCTTAGGTGCACAACCTTCTTTTTCCATGACGACTCTTTCTTTTAGCTTCAGATTCATGGTTCTAATCAGTCAATCGGAAAAAGAAAAGACTGTATCCGTAGAGTAAGGTTACCTCTATCATCTTATGCATAGATAGTCCAGTAACCGTGAAAGAAATAAAAGTTAGAGCAATGGAGGCATTACTTTGTGACCCACCCTTGTACTTGGTAACTCATTACTTTGGGCCCTCAGTATTCACTGAGCCTTGGTTCCACGATCTTAAGTGCATACCAAAATCTCTGCATTCTCAAGTCCCAACAGAAATAATGGGGTAGTAAAATGGTATCTCTTACATGTCAAAATCAAGACTTGCCTTTTGGAATATACATACACGCACACGCACACACACACACACACACATATATTCAAGCTGTGAATGGCAGAATACAGCGGTGCCAAAGTGCATGTTAAAATACTGAAACATGGACGTTTCTGTAAAAACAAAACGGCTGGAGTGAGAAAAAATTGAAAAAAAAGGATTGTGTGCTCTGTGGATAGAGCCAGTAGCATTTTAGGACACGTCCGGAATTAATATGAGGAAACTGACAGTATAGAAAGAAAGAAAATATAAGTTCAAGGGGGAAAAACGAGGCGTGAACTGTGGAGAGACAATGGGTTTGTGAGGGAAAGCAAGCATTTCGTAGAGGAAGAGTACATCTGATCAGGTGATGTCCTATAAAGATCCTGAGCTTTGTCTTGGATTTAGGCTTAAGCTCAACGGCAACACAGTTTAAGCTTCTCTCAAATGAAATTAACTAATTTCCTTCAATGAATCAGCACAAACTTTAAGATCTACCAGGGAGGCCCTCCTCTCAGTCCCACCTCTGTCTCAAATGTGGTTGGTGGGGATGAGGGGGGCTTCTCAGTGGTGGCCCTCCTGCTTTGGAATGCCCTCCTGAGGGAGATCAGGCCATAGCAGGTTGTGAGGTCTGTTGCAAACTAAGCAAGTAAGGTTTATACATTTACTAGCTTGGGGACCCGGCGGTGCCCGGGTTATTTGAGAAAGGCATTGTGTGCCAAGGTTGGTCTTTGGTACTTCAAGTCCCATCATCCATGGTCCACCCTCCTGTAAACTGTAGAAGGATGGAGACTGGGTCATGGGGGCACAGGGTGCCAAGTGTAGTCTTTATAGGTCTTCGTTCAGGGCTGCAGTGGTCTGTGGGAAATGAAGGCTTTGAAAGTACTACAAATCCCATAATCCATGGAGGTACCTCAAGTCCCACTTTTCTCCATACGGCAGTAGAATGTAGTGTGGGTCATAGGGGCACTGTGTGCCATGCTTGGTATTGCATTGGGTCTCTGTGTGGCAAGTGTGGTCCTGATCCGTCATTGGTGTGGGCCGCTGTGCTCTAAGCAAGTGAGTTAAAATACTGCAATTTCCGTCATCCATGGTGCATCCTACCTCAAACTGCACCAAGATGATCTTGGGGGGGTCTGTGGGCCAAGTTTGGTCTTGTTCTGTCATTGTTGTGGACCTAGTCAGGAAAATGAAGTTGAGGAAGCCTTACTGTCAAATCAGGCTGAGGCCTAGTTTGTTAAATCAGCTAAAGGAAGCCTTTTTTAAAAGTGCACTCTCTGGCACCTTTGAGATTTTGGATGTTGGAATGTTGGCCATGCAGAGTCCGTTATGCAAATTTTCCCTCAGTGGCAACCAATCTCCTCTCTGGTGCCTTAGAGGGTTGGAGTTCTGAGGCTGGCCAGTCAGAGCCATTTATGCAAATAATCCCGGAGTGGCAGCCAATCGAAACGCTGGCACATATTCCTCCCGTCGCTCGGACAACCCGCCCACCGCCCGCAAACACTGACTTTTATTATATGTAATAGAATAGAATAGATGACAGGCAACCTTTGGGCAAAACGTAAGGAGATAATGCTTCTGGAACATGGCCATACAGCCCGGAAAACTCACAGCAACCCAGTGATTCTGGCCCTGAAAGCCTTCGACAACACATTTTAGTTTTTTCAGGTATTTGGGGTGAAGTGTGATATATACGTGCTGGTAACAAAGCAGGCATTTCTCAGACCTCAAGAAGAAACACATGTAGACATCAGTACCAAGAACAGGTTTAATAGGGTTGCAAGACAACAATAAGATCACGTAAATGTAAATATTGGTATATGACATGAAACAGATTTTCTTGTAACCATATGTTTTCCTCACAGTTGCTGCAGCTCAGGCATTAGCAGAAGAAAGAAGAACCCAAAGTGGCGGCAGTCCTGTCCCGGTTCAGTCTCCAGTTAGCACAAAATCATCAACTAAGCCAGGTATAATCCTTGATTTCAAGACATCCATCAACTCTTGGTCGTGTTCGTTTGTATAGCTTCCATTTTTAATACATTCCCTCTGTTCTCTTCTGCTGAATGGGATATAGGCTGCTTTGTCTGCTAAATATTTTGGTTGCCTTATTTTGACATTTTTCAGATGTTAGAGAGCAGTTGGTCTAACCAAGTCATTAAAAAGAAAACAGTTTTGAGAGATAGGGAATTGCCACTCCAGTGTTTGTATGTATTTAATCTCCACCCCTGTATGTAATCTCCACCCCTGACCCTCCACGGCATGAATCCCCAGAGCTATGCTGGGATTACTCCTGGGATCTCCCAGTCGAGAAGTCCATAGAAGAACGGAGAGCTATGGAGGAGAAGCCTATAGAGGAAGAATGGAGAGCAATGGCGGAGTCACATACTTTTGTCGAGCATCCGGGAGTTGAGGAGTTGGCCGGGCCGGATCTGGAGGCCTTCGACATCTCTAAGATCCTGGAGAATCTTAGATCCCCAAGTGTTGTCTCGAGTAGGAGGAGATCGCCATCGGCGCCGCTGTCTCTCTCGCACAGGGAGAGAGGCCCCGAGAGACTCCCCCAAGTTGGCGTATGTCCTTGGGGACGCCGGCGTGGAGATCGCTCCCGGGGCTGACGTCACTGGACTGACCCCCCCGACGGTCATGGGACACCTGCGCAAGCGCGGACACCGAGAGAGGAGGAAGCGGAAACGGTGCCGTCCCAGCCCCGGCACCACTTCCGATAATTGTCGTGGAGGAGCTCTGGGAACTGGCGCTAGGGCAGTGGAGCCCAACCAGAGTGCTGTGGGGGCGGCACTGACTTCCTCTGGATGCGGATCCCAGCGGTGCAAGGCCCGCCATCGACGATTCCGTTCCAGAACCGTTTGGGGAGTGGGCTTCGGGAGTTGGAGACGAACGGCAATATCACAGTCTGAAAGAGGTGAACTAATGAGTCGAACGACTCCCCTATCTATTAGGGTTGAGAACTCCTTAAACCACCCGTCTCGTGACTTGCCCCCTCCTCCTGGAAGACCGACTCTCCTTGGGACTCAGGGTCACAAGGTTTGGAGGTCTGCCCCCTTGGATCTTGCCTTCCCCCTTGGCCCCCCAAACATCGATGGGCCTCACCTGAACTACTGATTCTAGCCCTATTGTTGTAGTTAGTGCTGTGTGTTTGTAGTTAGTATTAGGTAATGATCTGTCTTTTATTATATCTATATTGCAATTGTGTCATACAACTGTTGTAAACCGCCCCGAGCCCACGAAGTAAAACATGAAGTAATAAAATAATAAATAAATAAAAATGTATGTACATTTCATAAAAGCAGAAGTGCCAAGAAACCAAGGAGGGCTTCCTGTCACAGGTATGGAGCCGAGAAACTACAACAACACTGCTATACCTGGGTGAACGGACTTGTATTTCTTCTTGTGGCCGTACATTTATGAAAACACAGTGTTATTTGCCTGTTTGATTGGTGAATAAACAGTTTGCCTTTCTCATCCTTGACAGTGATAGATGGCTCCATGTTGAAATCAGAAGAGAGGCAAAGACTAGCCAGAGAACGCAGAGAAGAGCGGGAGAAACAATATGGTATGGCTTTGTGAAGAGATAAATTAATGGAAAGCCCAAACTTGGTTATTTTTTCACAAAATACTTATTTCAAGGTTTAATTTATTTAAAATACTAGCTTGGGGACCCGGCGGTGCCCGGGTTATTTGAGGAAGGCATTGTGTGCCAAGGTTGGTTTCTATTAGATGTTTATGTGGCTTGCAGTGGTCTCAGGAACTTAGTGAAGGTACTGCAAGTCCCATTGGCCATGGTCCATCCCCCTCCAAACAGCACCAGGATGTAGAGTGGGTCATGGGGGCTCTGTGTGTCACATTTGGTCTTGATCATTCTTTGGATGAGGGTTCCAGCAGTCTCGGAAGGTGATTGAAGGTATTTCAAGTCCCATCATCTGTTGTCCATCCTCCTTGAAACGGCACCAGGGTGTAGAGTGGGTCAAGGGGGCTCTGTGTGCTAATTTTGGTCTGTATTGGTCATTGGGTGAGGGTCGCGTTGTGAAGTGGGCCATTGGGCCCCTGTGTGCCAAGTTTGGTCCTGATCCGTCACTGCTGTGGGCCGCAGTGTCTGACTGCCTGAGGCCTTTCCTTTTCCCTCTGCTTCACCTTAGAATTTTGGAATGTGGATGGCCAATCGGAGTCCTTTATGCAAATACCATTTCAGTGGCAACCAATCCCCTCTGTCTGGGGCCGTAGAATGTTAGAGTTCTGAGGCTGGCCAATCAGAGTCCTTTATGCAAATAATCCCATAGTGCCAACCTATCAAAACGCTGTCACATATTCCTTGGCACCTCCGCACCTCCTAGAAAATGAACATTCCATTTCCAACGGGGAAAAAACTGTCATTTGGCTAACTCAAGCATTCAGTTGCATTCTGTTTTGCTGGCCAATCAGAGTCCTTTATGCAAATTGTCTCAGTGGCAACCAATTCCCTCTGTCTGGTGCCTTAGAGTGTCGGTGTTCTGAGGCTGGCCAATCAGTGTCCTTTATGCAAATAATCCCACAGTGGCAACCAATCGAAACGCTGGCACATATTTCTCCCTCCACACCGCCGCAAACGCTGACTTTTATTATATACAGGTCCTTCTCAAAAAATTAGCATATAGTGCTAAAGTTCATTGTTTTCCATAATGTAATGATACAAATTAAACTTTCATATATTGCACACCAACTGAAATATTTCAGGTCTTTTTTTGTTTTGTACTGATGAATTTGGCATACAGCTCCTGAAAACCTAAAAATACTGTCTCAAAAAATTAGCATATTTGGTCGGATGGAATATGCTAATTTTTTGAGATATGTATGCCAAAATAATCAGTATTAAAACAAAAAAGGCCTGAAATATTTCAATTGGTGTGCAATGAATCGAAAATATATGTGAGTTTAATTTTTATCATTACATTATGGAAAATAATGAACTTTAGCACTATATGCTAATTTTTTGAGAAGGACCTGTAGATAGATAGATAGATGGATGGATGGATGGATGGATGGATGTGTAGTTTCTTAGTAGTTTTTAACGTATTAGTTTATTCTATTTATTTATACCCCTCCCTTCTCACCCTTTTGAGGATGAGAACCTTTTGAGGACTATCTTTAAATTGAAGATATACATTGCAAATTTGGTAGAAATACAATCCCTTCTGACAAGATACACGCCATCAGGTCAGTCTGCACAAGAATTTGCAAAGATTAAATTCCTCATGCATTTTTAATTGTAGTGGAAAATCAATAATTTACTGCAGCTTTGGCAGTAAAACCTTTGCTTGTAAAACAGCTATGGGTAAATCAAGGCCCGGGGGCTGTATGTGGCCCTTTGGACTCTTTTCTCAGGCCCTTTTCTCTCTCGTTATCCCTTCCTTCTCTTTTTCCTTCCTCCCTTCTCTCCCTCTTTCTCCTTCTTTCTTTACTTCCTTCCCTTTTGTTTTTCCTTCCTTCTCTCTTTCCTCCCTCTATTTCCTTCCACCCTTTTGTCCTTCCTTTCCTCCCTTCTACCCTTGCTTCATTCCATCCTTCTCTTCCTCCCTTTCTTCTTACCTTCTCTTATTCCTTCCCTTCCTTCCTTATCTCCCTCTTTCTCCTTCCATCCTTCCTTCCTTCCCTCTTTCCTCCCTCCTTCTTTCTTTCTCCTTCCATCCTTCCCTTCCTCCTTTTTGTCATTCCTTCCTTCTCTTTCTTTCCTCCCTCCTTCTTTTTCTCCATTTCTTCCTCCCTTTTCTTTTTCCTTCCCTTTCTTTCTTCTTTCTTTTTGTCCTTCCTTCTCTTTCCTACCTCCCTCACCTCCCTCCTTTACCCCCCTCTTTCTCTTTCCATCCTTCCCTTCCACCCTTTCTTCCTTCCCTCTTTCTCTTTCCATCCTTTCCTTCCTCCTTACCTTCCTTACCTCCCTCTTTCACCTTCCATTCCAAACTTTCATTCTTCCTTCCCTCCTTCCCTCTTTCTCCTTCCATCCTTCCCTTCCTCCCTTTCTTGCTTGCTCCCTTCCCTCTTTCCTTCTTCCTCACCTCCCTCCTTTACCTCCTTCTTTCACCTTCCATCCTTCCATTCCCTCCCTCCGTTGTTCCTCCTTCCCTCTTTCTCCTTCCACCTTTCCCTTCCTCCTTTTCGTCCTTCCTTCCTTCTCTCTTTCCTACTTCCTTCTTTTCCTTCTATCACCAGCCAGGGAGTGTTGGCATGTAGCCCACAAGTGAGAAAGTTTGCCCATACTTTTTCTAAAACCTTGAGTTTTTCTGTCCCTTAGCAATGCAAAGAGGAAGTTTCAAAACGTAGAGGAAGTGTCTCTTTAACAACGTACAGACTGGGCTTGGGCCTAGGCAAAGCTCTGAATAATCCTGTTTGTAGGCTTTGTTCTTCCCCTTGCATCGCATTCTTTCCCCAGTTGCCATGTCCCAGATCTCACCAGCGAAATGCTTATCACAATATTCAAATGAAGCTTTTGTGGTTAAGCCCTGCAATGGCTGCATGTGGCATTCTCCAAAATCCTATGGCAGGAGCCAGTGGTTCCAGAAATATGAGATTTTGCATCTAAAGTCTGGTCTGGTCTCCCCGCCCTAGTTTTCGTTGCCAGAGCAAGCAAAATGGGCGAGGAATATAGAATGGCATCATGCTGAAAATGAAATTCCCAAGCTGTGAAAGCAATGTGTCTGTATTGTGATGGCAGAAAGGCACTTCTGTTACTTCTCAGTTATTTGGAGGACAACAAATCCCTGTGTAAAGGAGACCATAGTACAGGGGTGCTCATTAGGTAGATCACGATCTACTGGTAGATCGCGCCCGTACCTTGGGAAGTCTGACTAGGCCACGGTGGTCCATGCTCTGGTTACATCCCAAATAGACTACTGCAACGCACTCTACGTGGGGCTGCCTTTCAAAACGGTTCGGAAACTTCAAAAGCGGCTAACTGGGGCGAAAGGGAGCATACAGTTGGTTCCACTGGTTGCCTGTCCATCTCCGAGCCCAATTCAAAGTGCTGGTAGCCAGAATGCTAACTTGGGAACGCATCTGCCTCTATGTCCCATCTTGGTCTAAGCATACCACCCCCCTGCTGTGTCAGTTCCACTGGTTGCCTGTCAGTTCCACTGGTTGACTGGATGGACACTTTGGCCTTGACTGGATTGACAATGTGTTCTGCTTGATGGCTTTAATTAATTATTGTTGTATGTAGTGGTTTTAATGTAATGTTTTTTAAAATGTTTTTAATGCTTTTAATGATGTTGATTATATGGTGTATTTTTATATTTTATTGTGGTGTTGCTACCTGTAGTGTTTCAAATGTAAGCCGTGCTGAGTCCCCCTGCGGGGGTGAGAAGCTACGGGGTACAAATACCATAAATAAAAATAAATAAATAGATCGCGTAGGGCGTCCTGGTAGATCGCAGGCAGGGTAGGAGGAAGGCTCAGTCCCGCCCCGCAGGCTCCCAATGCCGCCCAGGTGCAGAAGGAGGTTGGACTGGATGGCCCTTGGAGGTCTCCTCCTATTCTAGGAACCCATTGTTGTTGTTATTATTATTAGTATTATTATCAGAGGCTGAAAGGCCATCTGTGAGGAATGCTTTCATTGTGTTTTTCCCTTATGGCAGAAGGAGGTTGGGCTGGATGGCCCTTGGAGGTCTCCTACTCTAGGAACCTATTGTTGTTGTTACTAGTAGTAGTAGTAGTAGTAGTAGTAGCAGCAGCAGCAGAGGCTGAATGAATATTATCATTATTATTATGAATAAATTCAGGGTCTTATTATACTCACATTTAGTTGAAATCAGTCTTTAAATATATTATATGGCTCTCACTGAAATAAATTTCCAAATATTTTGCTTTTATGGCTCTCTGAGTATTGGGTCGGTAGATCATTTTGACTTGGTTGTTTTATAAGTAGCTCGCATGCTGAAAAAGTGTGAGCACCCCTGCCATAGTACCATATATACTCGAGTATAAGCTGGTCCAAATTTAAGCCAAGGCACCTAATTTTACTACAAAAAAACTGGGAAAACATATTGACTCGAGTATAAGCCGAGGGTGGGAAATGCAGCAGCTACTGGGAAATTTCAAAATAACAATAGATTCTAAAAAAATACATTAATTGAAGCATCAGTGGATTAAATATTTTTGAATATTTACGTAAAACTGTAAGATAAGGCTGTCCAACTCTGATTAAACCATTATTCTAACCTCCTTCAATGGAAATGTTACGTATCCTTCCAATAATAATAGAGTAAAATAATAAATGTAATAAAATAATAATAATAGAGTAAAATAATGGAAATGTAATAATAACAGTAATAATAAAAATCAGGAATGTGTAGCCTGATTTATTTCTTCTGCCTTCTCCTTGAGCCTTGACCGTCAAGTTGGATTTGAACTCTGTCTGTGAGGCATTGGCTCAAAATCAAAGAAAGTGCATCCTGGCACAAATGAGACACTTGATTCTCTTGCTTCTTCCTCTGATGTTTTCATTGACCTTCAAGAAGGCGCTTGGAAATGGCCCTTCCAGACTCTTGTTAAGCATTTCTCACTCCTAAAAAATGAGAAGCACTGTTATGTAGTGCAGTGTTTCCCAACCTTTCTTGAGCCGCAGCACACTTTTTACATTTACAAAATCCTGGGGCACACCACCAACCAAAATGACACAAAATGACACTCTAACACAGTCAGTAATACATATAGTTAATTGACCTTGAGTTTTGGAGTTGTAATTCACCTACATCCAGAGAG
This sequence comes from Anolis apletophallus, assembly GCA_030556195.1. NCBI lineage: Eukaryota > Metazoa > Chordata > Lepidosauria > Squamata > Anolidae > Anolis > Anolis apletophallus. The sequence goes on along the minus strand of JARBWK010000016.1, from coordinate 5,332,220 downwards.
CACTCTGGACTCAAACAATGTTGGATCAGGACCAAACTTGGCATGAATACTCAGTATGCCCAAATGTGAACACAGATGGAGTTTGGGGAAAATAGACCTTGACATTTGGGAGTTACAGTTTCTGGAGGGGGGGTCGTGGGGAGCAGGAGCCTCACTCACCCCCTGCGCAGCTCCTCGTGGGTCAGCAGGGCGGCCTGGGCGGGCATCTTGGGGCCGGCAAAGCAGGCAGGAAGGAAGGCAGCGGCGGGCAGGGAGCCAGAGGTAGGCCGAGAGTGGTTTCGCGCGCACCGGGGAGGAGGGAGGGGTGGGGCCCTGCGGGGAGCCGTTCTCCCGGTTTGCGGCTCCGCCGGGCTTGGTGGCCTTCACGCTCTCTGAGGCTGAGAGAGTGTGATCTGCCCAAAGGTCTAGTGCAGTGTTTCTCAACTTGGGGGTCGAAAATCACTGGGGGTGGGGGTGGGTCGCAAGGTGGTTTCAGAGGGGTTTATTTATTTATTTACATTATTTATATTCCGCCCTTCTCACCCTACAGGGCAGTGTTTCCCAACCGGTGTTCCGTGGCACACTAGTGTTCCGTGAGCGATCACGTGGTGTGCCGCGGGAAAACCTCTCTTCCTCCCGGGCGGCGGCAAAGAAGGGGCTGGGCACCGCCTCCTTCGGCCGTTTCTCCTCCGCACACCAGCCAGCCGGCCCATCCCGGCTGCCAGGGGGGGCCTGGGCACCTCGGGGAGCCTCAGAAAAAAGGCTCCCCACAAGGAACAGGCCCAGCCTGGGAGCCGGGTTTGGCCGGTTCGCGTCTCCCACCGGGCTCAGCGGAGCCGCGAACTGGGAGAAAGGCTCCCAGGGAGGGCCTGGGCACCTCGGTGAGCCTTTTCCCGGTTCGTGGCTTCGCCGAGCCCGGTGGGAGACGCGAGATGGCCAAACCCGGCTCCCAGGCAGGGCCTGGACCCTGCGGGGAGCCTTTCTTCCGAGGCTCCCCGAGGTGCCCAGTCCCTCCCTGGCAGCCGGGATGGGCCGGCTGGCTGGCATGCCGAGGGGAAACGGCCAAAGGAGGCGACGCCACAGCCCCTTCTTCACCGCCCGGCCCTTCCTCCTCCTCCTCCCCCAAGCAGCAGCAGCAGGCAGAAGGGGGAAGAAAGGGGGAAGAGAGGTTTTTCCGCGGCACACCACGTGATCGCTCATGGAACACTAGTGTGCCTCGGAACACCAGTTGGGAAACACTGCCCTGTGGGGTGAGAAGGGCGGAATATAAATACTGTAAATAAATAAATAAATAAATAAACTCCTCTGAAACCACCTTGCGACACCCCCGTGGTGAGTCACAACCCCCAGGTTGAGAAACACTGCACTAGACCTTTGGGCAGATCACACTCTCTCAGCCTCAGAGAGCGTGAAGGCAAAATCCCTTTTTAACAGATCTTGCCAGGAAACCCCCATGATAAATGTGCCTTTCTTAGACCCTCTTTAAGTCAGAAGAGCTGAAGGCACACAGCAACAATAGATGTGAATGCATCGACCTGTCTATCTTTTGAATCGGTGGTTGTATTTTTGCAGAAGCCAACACAATGCGCTTGCATAATATCCTGTCATAGTTGGGAATGTTTTAACTGCTGTGATGTTTTTTTTGAAACCCACAGCTGCCAAAGAAACCCAAATACTGGAGAAGGAGAAAAAGGCAAGGCTCCAATATGAAAAGCAAATGGAGGAGAAGCAGAAAAAGAATGAAGGAGCAGAAGTTGAAAGAGCAGCAAAGAAGAGCAGCGGTAGAGGAGAAGAGGAAGCAGAAGATCGAGGAGGAGAAGGTACAGCGCCATTTAATGCTCTTGTTGAAAAGAGAAAGAAGATTCCACCAAAATCTGGATGAGCATTTTTTGAAATCCACCCTGAGATTTTCCGCTGCTCTTTTTTTGGGTAGCGAATGCCTGAAAAATCCCTGGGTGAACCGCTTGGATTATTCCGTTGTGCTTGGAAACTCCCTGCAAACCCTGCTACCTTGTGGTGGGAATGGTTAATGCTTCAACAACTTTGTATTTTTCCTATTTGGACTTCATATACTGTTATGTCAAACCCATTCAAAACTATTGCTCGGTAATTCTAGATATTTCCAAACAGTATAAACTAAAACTAAAAGTTTTCCCCTGAAATTAAGTCCAGTCTTGTCCGACTCTGAGGGGCGGTGCTCATCTCCATTTCTAAGCCAAAGAGTCGGCGTTGTTCGTAGACACCTCCAAGGTCATGTGGCCGGCATGATTGCATGGAGTTTTATCTTGTTGCACTATTTTATATTGTTTAATGCATTTTGTTATTTATTTACCTTATCGTGTTTCTTTTTGCGTCTTGTTTTGTATTGTTTTTTGGTAATGTACTGTTGGGCTTGGCCTTATGTAAGCCCCCCCGAGTCCCCGTTGGGGAGATGGTGGCGGGGTATAAATAAAGATGATGATGATTATTATTATGGAGTGCTGTTACCTTCCCGCAGAAGCGGTACCTATTGATCTACTCACATTTGCATGCTTTCGGACTGCTAGGTTGGCAGAAGCTGGAACTAACAGCAGGAGCTCACCACTCCCCAGATTCGAAACACCAACCTTTCAGTGAGCAAACTCAGCAGTTTAGCCCACTGTGCCACCAGGGGGAACCAAAAGTACATTTTAATATTAAAATTGTCTAGATCAGGGGTGCCCACACTTTTTCAGCACGCGAGCTACTTATAATAAAACCAAGTCAGAAAGATCTACCTACCTCCTCAAGGCTGGAGAGGGGCGGGGCTTGGTGCGGCCTGGCTCCGCCCCCCCTGGCTTCCGCTCTACCAGCAGCTTCTCCAGGCTTGAGGATGGCAATGCCAAGCCAGTGGTGACATAGCTAGCACAAGGCTGGCTTGGCCCTGCCATCCTCAAGCCTGGAGAAGCTGCTGGTAGAGCTGAAGCCAGAGGGGGGGGCGGAGCCAGGCTGTGCCAAGCCCCGCCCCCTCCCCAGCAGCTTCTCCAGGCTTGAGGATGGCAATGCCAAGCCAGTGGTGACATAGCTAGCACAAGACTGGCTTGGCCCTGCCCCTCCTTAAGCCTGGAGGAGCTGCTGGGAGTGCCGGCCGGGGAAGGGGTGGGGCTTGGTGCGGCATAGCTGGCTCCACCCCCTCTGAGAAATGACCCATCCAGCTGGGATCGACCTCATTCGGTCCCAGGATCGACTGGTTGATCGCGATCGACTTTCTGCCAAGCATATTTATTTATTATTATTTATTTATTTACAACATTTATATGCCGCCCTTCTCACCCCGAAGGGGACTCAGAGCGGCTTACAAGTAAAATGTAAATACAATATATTATATTATTGCTATAGCACAATATTAATATTATATATTACATTGTACTATAACATTATACTGTAATATTATTAGTATTATTACATGTAATATAAAATATATGGTTATAATATATTATTAGTAGTAGTATTGTATTACATTGTAATATTATCAATATATGTATATACAATATATTATATTATAACATACTATATTATTAGCATAATACTAATGCATCATTAATAATATTAGTATTATATAATATTATATTGTTGCTGGGCATACTCACTCCTCCAGTGTTTGTTGCCATTGCCAGAAGCAACACACCCAGCAGCAGTGGGTTTGCTAATCTGCCAGGCCTCCTGTGGCACAATACCCGAACAAGTGCGAATCCGAGCTAATACCGTTATTAACAAGATTGCGACTAATCAGTCTCTGCGTTCTTCACATGTTGCCTTTTGAATTCTAATTAGTCACATAAAATACCAAAGAACAAACCCAGGTCTTTTGTTGGGAGCATTCTCCTCGGGGAACGGATTCTTTCCTTGTGTTCGGCAGAGCAGTTTGCTTAGCAGCTCTCATAGGAACCACCGCCTAATTCTGGGGATTGCTTGATCAACAGGAGCGTTACGAGGCTGTGGTGCACCGTACCTTGGAGCGAAGCCAGCGTCTGGAGACCAGGCAGAAGAGGTGGTCCTGGGGCGGTTCTGTAACAGATTCGGATGGGAAGACGGGTAGGTATCAGTCGCCTTCCTCCCCCGAGGCCTTTGAAAGCATACCTGGCTCGCAGAAGGCCAGGAGATGTTTATAGAGCCAAACGCACAGTGGAAATATAATCTGGCTCAGCTCTAAACAAAGGATGAAACATTTGGCGTGTGTTGTTTATGTATATCTTCTGCATCCTCACCATATATTTATGCTCTCAAATAGTAAGAAACAAAACCATATTTTTTTTAATTAGCAAAAGAATAAGTAAAACTAGTGGAGTCAGAAAATGTCTCCTGCAGGATCTCGACTATAGCCGTGCAAGTGCAGATATCTTATTGTAAGAGGTGTTATTAACAAAATATCCTACTCATAAATATACAGCAAAGTAACTTATTAGCAGCAGCATAACCCAGCACCAGTAGCCCAGTGATAAAAATAACAAAAACACACAGACCAATGTTATCTCTTCCTTAGGAGGCTTTTCTTTATAGCAAAATAATACGGTTACACTATTTACAAGAACAAGTTTTCCATGACGCAAAGTTCAACCTTCACACTGTAGCTTCACCCACGGGGTCTTCTCACACCAGGGCTTACATCACACACAGGCTTCTTTCACAGACGAAGGCCTGCCTCACACTGTGAGGCCTTCTCACAGACTGAGACCTTTTCTTTATACTTCCTTTTTTGCTTCCACGCTGGGCTTCTTTCTCATGCAGATAAAAAGCTTCACTCTCACAGAGCCTATTCTCACACTAAACCAGGGGTGGGCAACCTATGGCCTGCGTGCCGGATCTGGCCCGGCAGCCGATTCTGTCCGGCCCGGAAAGAAGGGCGTTGGGGGCGGGGCCAAGCAGAAGGGTTGCCGCTGCCGCCATCCCATCGCGGCGGCTTTGGCGTGCCTGACATCCCTTTGGAGCGGCGGCTTTGAAGTGCACCAGGGTCTCCGCCTCTTCCTCATACCTCCGGCATGGAGAGGCTCCGGATGGCCAGCGTGGGAGTGTCAGTGCTGGCGGCGTGGCGGGGAGGAGCCTTTGGACGACTTCCTGTAGTCCTGGATGAGCTGGCTGAGACATTCTGGGAGCCGTAGGAGTCAGGAAACTACGGTTCCCAGAATGCCTCAGCCAGCTCATCCGGGGTTACAGGAAGTCATCCAAAAGCTCCTCCCCCGCCACGCTGCTGGCACTGACGCTCCCAATCCTGGCCATCTGGAGCCTCTCCACGCCGGAGGCAGGAGGAGGAGGCAGAGAACCCAGAGCTGGTGCTTCCTCCACCCTCTGGCCCTCCTTCACTCCACTGACGCGCGACCCTCCATGCAAGAGGGCCAAAGCTCAGTATCACCACCGCGAGGGCACTCGGGAGCCACCAGAGAAGGCAGGAAGGAACCCCTGCTGCCCTGGTGCAGCCCGTGGCAGCCCCCGCTTTGAGGCAGGACCTTGGCAATATGCCTGCTGCAGCGGCGGCTGGGTCCGCTTTGCCATCCTCTGGGCTGCATCCATTGGGCCATTCCATCTTGGTTCGCACCTTGTCTTCTTGAATTTTATTTTATTTTAGTGGTTTTTATTACTATATTATAATAATAAAATAATATATAATATAATGTTATATTATAATTTCAGTATATTATAATGTCTATATATATAGATACTATAATATGATTATGATATCAATACTAATAATATATTAATATTTCTTGATATATTAATATGTTAATATTAATGCTGTGCAATATATAGTAAATAAATAAATAAATAATGTAGATTAGAATGTAGTTCCGCCTTTAGGTGCGGCCCTCCATAATATTTTTTGGCTCTCGTGTGGCCCCTTGGAAAAAAATAGTTGCCCACCCCTGCACTAAACTTACACAGGAGTTTTTTACACACAGCAGCCTTCACACATGAGGCCTTCAACCTGGGGCTTCTCACACCAGGCCTCTCACACACTGAGGCCTACTCATACTGAGGCCTACTAACACTGGAGCCTTCTCATACTGAGGCCTCTCACACTGAGGCCTCTCTCAGACTGAAGCGTCTTCATACAGAGGGCAACTAACACTGAGGTGTACTACAGGCACACCTGCTTAATATTGAACTGCAGCATTTGCTGAGTCATTGCATCAATTTAACTTTTTCAGTACTCACAGTTTTGTAATCAAAAATACCTAGTTAATTTTTAATATTTCTTACAAGAGGATGGCGAGACAGTATATTATCTTACTTGCCTAAGTTTAAAAAAAATGTTATGACAGCTGTTTGACTCTCCTGAGCACCAATCCTGGATTATTCCTTGCTTCTTCGTGTATTTCTCCTGAATTATCGTGTATACTTGTTGGGATTTTACATCATTTGTAAACTTCCTCCCACAGATCCTCCAACTACAGCTGAAGGTGGGTTGAGAGAGATTGATCTGTCTGTTCCCTGTCATTGTAGCTAACTGTCGTCGTTTTCATTTTTTCTTGATGAGTTTCGGAAGCTAATTCTGTCCTTTGTATAGGGCTGCGTTGCTTGCTGTAACCTGTACGAAGCCATGTTCCTCTAAACCAGCCAACTATTTGACTATTCAATTTTAGGACCTGAAGAATTAATCAGACCTTGGCTACTTTATTTATCGTGTCAGGAGCGAACCAAACAGTTGTCTTGCATTAAAAACAAACAAAACACAAAGTTTGCAGATTTGGTATTCTATTAAATGTCCTTTGACCAGAAGCTGGCCACTTGGAGAGCCTCTGGTCCTCCATTGTGCATATAGCAGGGCTCAGGTTGCATTGTAGTTGGTAGTCTGTGGTTTGCTCTTCTCCACGCTCGCATGACATGGATTCCACTTTGTAGCCCCATTTCTTAAGGTTGGCTCTGCATCTCGTGGTGCCAGAGCTCAGTCTGTTCAGCACCTGCCAAGTTGCCCAATTTTCTGTGTGCCCAGGAGGGAGTCTCTCATTTGATATCAGCCATTGATTGAGGTTCTGGCTTTTAGCCTGCCACTTTTGGACTCTTGCTTGCTGAGTTGTCTCTGTAGATCAGGGCTGCCCAGGATGTCGATCGCGATTGACCAGTCGATCCCGGGACCGAAGGAGGTCGATCCCAGCCGGATGGGGCGCTTCTCAGAGGGAGGCGGAGCCAGGCTACGCCAAGCCCCGCCCCCTCCCCTGGCTTCGGCACTCCCAGCAGCTTCTCCAGGCTTGAAGATGGCAGTGCCGAGCCAGCCTTGTGCTAGCTATGTCACCACTGGCTTGGCATTGCCATCCTCAAGCCTGGAGAAGCTGCTGGGAGCTCCAAAGCCTGAGGGGAGGGGGCGGGGCTTGGCGGGGCCTGGCTCCGCCCCTCTGGCTTCCGCTCTACCAGAAGCTTCTCCAGGCTTGAGGATGGCAATGCCAAGCCAGTGGTAGCATAGCTAGCACAAGGTTGGCTTGGCATTGCCATCCTCAAGCCTGGAGAAGCTGCTGGGAGCTCCAAAGCCAGAGGGGAGAGGGGCGGGGCTTGGCACGGCCTGGCTCTGCCCCCCTCTGGCTTCCGCTCTACCAGCAGCTTCTCCAGGCTTGAGGATGGCAATGCCAAGCCAGTGGTGGCATAGCTAGCACAAGGCTGGCTTGGCACTGCCATCCTCAAGCCTGGAGAAGCTGCTGGGAGTTCCAAAGCTGGAGGGGGCGGGGCTTTGCACGGCCTGGCTCCGCCCCCTGGCTTCCACTCTACCAGCAGCTTCTCCAGGCTTGAGGATGGCAGTGCCAAGCCAGTGGTGGCATAGCTAGCACAAGGCTGGCTTGGTACTGCCATTCTCAAGCCTGGAGAAGCTGCTGGTAGAGCGGAAGCCAGAGGGGGCGGAGCCAGGCCGTGCCAAGCCCCACCCCTTCCCCTCTCCAGCCTTGAGGAGGTAGGTAGATCTTTCTGACTTGATTTTATTATAAGTAGCTCACATGCTGAAAACGTGTGGGCACCCCTGCTGTAGATCTTAGAAAACTATTCCTTGATTTAAGTCATTGCCGTGCTGGCTGATACCAAAACAGGGGATGGGCCGGAGATGTCACTGCCTTGGTCTTTTCACTATTGGTTGCTACTTCCCGGCGGATGTCAGGTGGAGCAATGCCAGCTAAACAGTATAATTTCTACAGTGGTGTAGGGCGCAGACACCGCATGATAATGCGGCATGTCTCATTAAGAGCCACATCCACTTTTTTAGCGTGGTGAGATGTGTTCCACACTGGGCATGCATACTCAGCAGCATAGCGCAAGGGCAGATGTCTTCACTGTATCTGCAACCTTGAGCCAGTTAGGAAATGCGATCCATCAAGCGTCAAGAGTGGGGCTACAACTCAGTGGCAAAGCACATGTTTTGCATTCAGAAAATCTCAAAGTCAGTCTTGTGCATCTCAAACAGATCTTATAGCAGCTGTTGGCAGGAAATCGAGAAACTGTTTTCAGTCCAAGCAGACAGTTCAGGGCCAGACACAAAAAGCAGTCTGATTTGCTTCCTGTGTGCTGTAGCGTAAACATTTTGAGGGCTGCTAAACTTTCCGATGGGCTTCATCCCCATTTTCATTGCTCTTTGGCCTTCCTAATACCGTGCCCCCTTAATACAGTTCCTCATGTTGTTTCGACTCCCAGCCGTAAAATTATTTTCGTTGCTACTTCAGGAAGACCTTCCTTCAACAAGCCTGGCTTTCTGGCAAACAAACCAGTCAAACGTGGGCTAGGCAAAATTACAGTTAGGTAGATCTGTCATTGGTTAAGTGAACAAACCGAAAGGGTGCTTCTCCCCAATGCTTCCTCCTCTTCCTCCTGGAAAAAAAGAGAGGAGTAGAGTGCCATAAGGAGGGTCCCATCCTGGGCCTGGTCCTGTTCAGGATCTTCATTAATGTCTTAGAGCAGTGTTTCCCAACCAGTGTGCCATGGCACACTAGTGTGCCGTGAGCGATCATCAGGTGTGCCGTGGACAATTGGAACCTCCAATACCCTTTCTTCCCCCTCCTGCCGAACACTTTTTCTTCTCCACTCGGGATCCCTTCTTCCCAGCCTCGCTTTGCCTCGCTTTACTCACGCTGCCGCTTCTGCGGGAGGGGGGAGGGAGGAAGACGTGACCCGTGCAGGCGCTACTGTGCAGACTCGCCCCACGTCTTCCTCCCTCTCCTCCAGAGTGCTCTCTGGATATAGGTGAACTACAACTCCAAAACTCAAGGTCAATGCCCACCAAACTCTTATAGTATTTCTCTTGGTTATGGTAGTTCTGTGTGGGAAGTTTGATTCCATTCCATCATTGGTGGAGTTCAGAATGCTCTTTGATTGCGGGTGAACTATAACTCCCTGCTTTTGAGCAAGTCGTGTGTGTCTTTCTGCCATTCCTACCAGGATATCTATGTTGTGTTCATCGAAACAGGCCCATGTTTCACACTTAGTGTATAAATACATTTAAAACATATTAACTATATGTATTACTATGTTAGAGTGTAATTTTGTGTCATTTTGGTTGGTGGTGTGCCCCAGGATTTTGTAAATGTATAAAGTGTGCTGTGGCTAAAAAAAGGTTGAAAAACACTGTCTTAGAGCAGTGGTTTTCAATCAGTGTGCCGTGGAGATCATTGTGGCATGCCGTGAAAATTACAGTGTAGAGAGAAAGACAGAGAGAGAGAGAGAACCTAGCAGGAAACTTCAGGCAGTGGAAATGAGGCTTTGCTGGCCGAAGCAGCAATTCCAGCCAGCCTGGCTGCAGTCAGGGAGAGCCCTCGGCATCCAGAACTTTCCTCCTTCCCTCCTCTCTCCTTCCCTTCTTTCCCTCCCTCTGCGCGCCAAGGGCCACCTGGCTGGGCTGTGGCTCTTCCTGCTTCCTGGCTCCTGGGCGCTCTTCTGCCCTCCTCCCCTCCGGCAGCAAGGAGGAGGAGTCCGCGGGAGCTGCCCCTGTCCGACCCCACTCCCAGAGGCTCGAGGCGAGGCGTTCTGGCCTCTAGCCCCTTCGTGCCGGGGAAGGGGAGCAATCCCTCATCTCCTGGCCTCTCCTGGCTGGGCTCCGGGTTCGCTGCAGAGCAGAGGCCGGGATGCGCAGCTCCACAACCCAGCTTGGTTCCTTCCCGATCTGGCCCCAAGGCGACAGCAGGGGAGCCGAAGGGACGCGGGGGGAGGCACTCCTTGGGGGCTGAACCCCTTTGGGAAGGAGAGCTGGGGGTGGCGATGGCTGCGAGCCTCCACCGCAGTTTGTTCTGAGGCTCAGAGCCACCCCGTGTGCTCAATTCCTATTTGTCCTGCTCAGCCGAGCCCGCGTGCGCTTCAGGCACTCAGCGCAGCCCTCCCCCGCGGGACGTTGATGGGCCTCCTGCGTGTGGGCCTCCCGGGGATGGCAGGAGGGGGGTTTGGCGGAAGCAGCAGCGTCATGAGGGGGGAGGGTGACAAATGACAAGAGTGTCATTTTGTGTCATTTCGGTTGGCCCCAGGATTTTGTAAATGTAAAAAATGTGCCGCAGCTCAAAAAAGGTTGAAAAACACTGTCTTAGAGGAAGGGCGAGAAGGCATGATCCTCAAGTTTGCAGATGGGACCAAATTGGGAGGGAGAGCCAAGACTCCAGAAGACAGGAGCAGAATTCAAAACCATCTTTACAGGTTAGAGAGACTAACAAAATGAAGAGACAAATGCAAGATACTCCACTTAGGCAGAAAAAAAGGAAATGCAAAGAGACAGAATTGGGGGGGGGGGTTGATGCCTGGCTCAACATCAGGACATGTGGAAAAGATCTTGAATCCCTTGTGGGGAGGAAGGGGAACATGAGCCAGGAATGTGATGCAGCATTCTTGTGAAGCCAATGGGATTTTGGCCTGTGTGACGACTTCGGATGCACCCAATATTCAAATCACTGCCACCAACCTAATTACTCTAATTAGGATTTTTAAAAAATTAACTAAGATGTTCAGTTAGGCTCCTAACTAAATAATCAGCTATGAGGAAACTGTGAGGAAATACGATGGAGACTGTGGTAAAAGTTAAAATGAAAGTATTTATTAACTTTTGCAAACAAACGAGGCACAAGCTTGATGGTTAACTACTAACGAGGCAACGAGCATATGGTTGTTTCATTTTGAGGTAACGAGCGTATGGTTAACAAATCAATGGCAAAAGCATATGGTTCCCGAAAGATCTAAGTGTGCTGGAGCGTATGGTTACTACAGAGGTTCTCTAAATCTTAGACTTTAAACCAGCAATTCCAGTCAGTGCTGAGTCGTGACTGGAAAAGCCCTGTCCCACTAAACTGCAACTAGTGCGAAAAGATAGTTTCAACCAGGAACTCCTATCCCTAAAGTTCCCTGAGTCTTGCTTCTGAATGGGGCTAACAGACTCGTGCTAGCTCCCCCAGTCTAAGAGCACACCTTTCTCTGTAACAAGAGACTCTCAGGTGTATACCAGCTCTACCCTTCTAAGTGGCCCCCTGAATCCTATGCTGTCCCTAAGACCTATCAGCTTAGCTGACCCCTTAGTACAGACTAATTCCTAGGTCATCCACTAAAGAATAGACTGTTTCAGATTCACACCTGAGGCTTGGATGTTGCTTATCCAAAAGCCTCTTCAAGACTGCTAAGGCTTAGATGTTTCTCAATCACAGCCTAGCACAAGACTGACAAGGCTCAGATGCTTCTCATCTAAAGCCTCTCACAAGACTGACTATTCCTGTCAGGAATCCTCCCTCCTAGAAAGCTAGACTCCTCCCCCTATGGCTCTCAGCCAATCTCTTGGGAGTGTCTGTAACCAGACAGAAGAACAACTAAACCACTCCCCCTGTCTCTGGCAACTCCCTCACTCTAATGTCTGCTCTGCTGAACTCCCTTCCCAAGATGGATGCCAGCTATTTCTACCAGGGAGCCAAACTGCAAAACAGGCCCCAGCCTACCTAGAATGGGTGAGTCCTTACAGCCTGCATCAATAGGAGTCTAGTGCCTAGATCCAGGGAAGTTATGCTACCCATTTATTCTATTCTGCCTTGGTCAGGCCACACCTGGAGTCACACTGTCCAATTCAGGGCGCCACAATTGAAGGGAGATGCTGACTCTAAGTTGGAATGTGTCCAGAGAAAGAGGGTGACTGAAATGATCAAGGGCCTGTAGAACAAGCTCTGTGAGGAGCGACTTAAAGAGCTGGGCATGTTTAGCCTGCAGAAGAGAAAGCTGAGATGAGACATGTATATGTGAGGGCCATGTATATGTGAGGGGAAGTCATATGGAGGAGGGAGCAAGCATGTTTTCTGCTGCCCTGGAGACTAGGACGCAATGGAACAATGATCTCAAATTGCAGGAAAGGAGATTCCATCTGAACATTAGGAAGAACTTCCTGGCTGTGAGAGCCATTCAGCAGTGGAACTCTCTGCCCTGGATTTGGCTGGAGCAGGGGTGGGCAATTATTTTTTTCCAAGGGGCCACATGAGAGCCAAAAAATATTATGGAGGGCCGTACCTAAAGGCTGGACTACATTCTACTCTACATTATTTATTTATTTACTATATATTATGCATCATTAATATTAACATATTAATATATCAAGAAATATTCATATATTATTAGTATTAATATCATAATTATATTATAGCATATCTATATAGATATTATAATATATTGAAATTATAATATAACATTATATTATATTATTTATTATATTATTATATTATTATAAAATTATGATAGAATAATAATAAAAACCACTAAAATAAAATGAAATTCAAGAAGACAAGGTGCGAACCAAGATAGAGGCTGACATCCTCAAGAGAGGACGGATCCCAACATGGAATGGCCCAATGGACCCAGCCCAGAGGATGACAAAGCGGACCCAGCCGCCGCAGCAGAGCAGTAGACGAGCGGAGGTTGCAGACCTCCGCCCGCTCTCGCCCTCAGCCGTTCCCCAGCAGATCGCCCTGCCATGGAGTGCCTGCCATGCCTGGAGGCGATCCGGGCCTGCAGCGGGAGCAGTCGCCGACCTGCGGCGGCTGATCGCCCTGGCAACCCGGAAGATGATCAAGTCTTCCGGGTCACCAGGGCGATCAGCCGCCGTAGGTCGGCGACTGCTCCTGCTGCAGGCCCGGATCGCCTCCAGGCATGGCAGGCACTCCAAAGCTGCCGCTCCTCCGGCCTGCCTGCCGACACAGGCCCCACAAGGCCCACGATGGGATGGCGGCAGCGGCACCCCTTCCTCTTGGCCCTGCCCCCGATGCCCTTCTCCCCGGGCTGGACAGAATCAGCTGCCGGGCCGCATCCGGCCCATGGGCCGTAGGTTGCCCACCCCTGGGTTGGAGGCTTTTTCTTTGGAGGTTTTGAAACAGAGGCTGGATGGCCATCTGTCAGAGGTGCTTTGAACGATTTTCCTGCTTCTTGGCAGAATGGGGTTGGACTCGATAGCCCATGAAGTCTCTTTCAACTCTATGATTCTCTGCTAAGAACAGTATAGTCACCTCCCTGTGGTGAAGTGCATTCTTCACCAACCAGGTGGCTCCCAGATGTTTAGGCCTGCGATTCCTGGCATTCCTGATCTTGGGCCAGGCTGGCTTGTGGCTGCTAGGAGTTGACACCCAAAACATTTGGAAGACACCATACTTGGGGTGGATGCATCAGTGGAATATTTTTCTGACTTCCTCACAGTAAAATAGAGGGTTCTCCACTTACATTTGCATGCCCATTATGCTGAAGGGCTAACTGGAGTGGATTTTACAACAGTATTATTTATTTACGGCATTTATATGCCCCCCTTCTCACCCCGAAGGGTGAGACATATGTCATATATGTCTTATATAATGACATATAAGAGTTGCTTCTTCAAAAGGTCTAGTGACAGGGTATTTACTGATGGTGATAACACGAAGGGCTATGCAAGCAGTCATCATGGCCAGCAGACAATCAGTTTTTCAAATAACTGTATGCTTACTGTATCCTGAAGAGAGAAACGGGGAAAAGTCTGCTTTTCCTTTTTGCGTGCATGCGGCCTTAGTTACTAATGAGATAACCACTGTGCTGTCTGTCACTACTTTTTAGCCGTACCAGTATGTATTAAATGCTGAAAGGGGTGGAATTCAAGATCTTTTGTTGGTTGCACTGTAATGCTTGCAGCGTGCCTCAATGTTTGTGTCTGTCTGTGTCCAGCTCTGACTCATCCCCATAAATGAGGTTGGGAGACCCTTAAAACACTGCAACTATACTGTTCTAAGTTTACTTTTGTGTATCTTGAGTTTTTGGCCAGATAGTGAGTTTGGAATGTCATTTTTATTGTATTTACTGCATTCTTATTGTAATTTAACTTTACATCCACACAGTAATATTTAATTATTTTGTTTTGATTTTTGTATTGTTTTCTTTTAAATTTTGTATTTGTTTTAAATAGTTATTAGGTTGTGTGGTTGTTAGCCCCCTTGACTCCCTATAGGGAAAAAGACAGGATATAAACAAATAAAGATGATGGTGATGATGATAGCAAAGGAGGAGGAGTAGCAGCCCACATTGGCACGGAGACTGGCTGGGGGGTGATGGCCCACTGGACTTTCCCTGTGGCCCCTGCCCCTCTCCATTCAAGGACCTCCTCCACCCTCGCTGCTTACCTCCTCCGAAGGCTTCCTAGGCCCAAGGAAGTGCCTCCGGACGCTGACTCCTAGCAGCGCTGGGCGACGGCGTGCCTTGGATGTGCTCCCAGAGGCATGCTGGGAGCAGTAAGAGTCAAGGGACTACTGCTCCCAGCATGCCTCTAGGAGCACATCCAAGGCACGCTGCCGCCCAGCACTGCTAGGAGTAATCTGGAGACACTTCCTTGGGCCTCCAGACACCGACTACTAGCAGCACTGGGCAACAGCGTGCCTTGGATGTGCTCCCAGAGGCATGCTGGGAGCAATAGGAGTCAGGGGACGACTGTTCCCAGCATGCCTCTGGGAGCACATACAAGGCACGTCACCGTCCAGCGCTGCTAGGAGTAATCCGGAGACACTTCCTTGGGCCACCGGACATTGACTCCTACCAGCGCTGGGCGACGGCGTACCTTGGATGTGCTCCCAGAGGCATGCTGGGAGAAGTAGGAGTAATGGAACAACTGCTCCCAGCATGCCTCTGGGAGCACATCCAAGGCACGCCGCTGCCCAGCGCTGCTAGGAGTCATCCGGAGACAATTCGCTGGGCCTCCGGACGCCGACTACTAGCAGCACTGGGTGACGGCGTGCCTTGGATGTGCCCCCAGAGGCATGCTGGGAGCAGTAGGAGTCAGGGGAATACTCCTCCCAGCATGCCTCTGGGGGCACATCCAAGGCACGCCGCCGCCCAGCACTGCTAGGAGTAATCCGGAAACACTTCCTTGGGCCTCCGGACACCGACTCCTAGCAGCGCTGGGCGACAGTGTGCCTTGGATGTGCTCCCAGAGGCATGCTGGGAGCAGTAGGAGTCAGGGGAGTAGGAGTCCCCTGACTCCTACTGCTCCCAGCATGCCTCTGGGGGCACATTCAAAGCATGCCGTCGCCCAGCGCTGTTAGGAATCACCCGAGACGCTTTCTTGGGCCTAGGCAAGCCCAGTGGCCTTTGGAGGAGGTAAGCGGCGAGGGCAAGGAGGTCCTTGAATGGAGAGCGGCGGGGGCCACGGGGCATAGTCTTAGAAGAGGGGGTTAGTCTTAAACGCCGTGTATATCCCTAACTCTGTATTTTATCTTTAAAAGTTTGGGGGGGTCGTCTTATACCTCCAGTCGCCTTGTATTCCGGGATATACGGTACCCCAAAAGCGATAAGGAACAGGAGGAGTGCTTAGTTAGTCACGGGGCCAGATGCTAAAATGCTGACTTCTTTCTTCAGCCAACAAGCGCTCTACTTCTGCAGCAAACCTCAAGCAAGTCGATCCCGTCATCAATAAGCGCCTTTCTACTTCAGCCGCGCTCCTTAATTCTGCCAGCAAAGGTAAGGCTGAGATGGCAGAGTAGTTATAGCACGTAGCATCCCTCCCCAGCTCTCTTTTCGAACTCCTCCAGGATGGCATAGGTCGTAAAATGTCTTTTTTACCCCTTTTGTCAATCCAGCAGGGGTTATTCAGGTCTTCAGTGCAGTGGTTACCGATTCTGTTCGAACAGAAGAGACGTGGTAAAACTTCCACTCGGTTTCAAAATTCAGAAAGCAAAATCACGCGTCATGATTTTAAAAAACGTACTTCCTGTCTCCCTACTCCTTTAGGATTTGCATGTTTTTGATTGCACATGCTTCATTCTGATCCAAATATTTATTTATTTATTTTATTATTTCGATCTATATACCACCCTTCCCAAAGAGGCTCAGGGTGGTTCAAACCAGTGAACAACATAATCACAAAATAGTTAAAAACATAATAAAACAGATTGAGGCAAGAGTGGAATTTAACAGCCTGTCTGAAGAGATGGGTCTTGCAGGCCCTCCGGAAAGCCTGTAGGTCAGTTATTGCTCAAGCCTCCTCTGGGAGGGTGTTCCAAACGGTAGGCGCTACTACAGAGAAAGTACGCTGCCACGTCGAGGACAGGCGGCAGGTCTTAAGTGATGGAACCTCCAATAGGTTTCGATCCCTGGACCGTAGTGGTCTCTGGGGAATGTGCAGGGATAGACGGTCCTTCAGGTACACTGGCCCCAGGCCATGCAAGGCCTTAAAGGTTAACACCAGCACTTCGAAGGCAATCCGGTACTCAATGGAGAGCCAGTGCAATCACTGTAGGACTGGAGTGATGTGGCACGATAGTGCCGCACCAACCAGTAGTTGAGCCGCAGCGTTTTGCACCAGCTTAAGTTTCTGGATTACCGACAGAGAAAGGCCAATGTAAAGGGCATTACAGTAGTCCAGTCTCGAGATGACCGTGGCCTGGATTACCGTGGCTAGGTCGCCACCGGAAAGGTAGGGCGCCAGCCGCCTTGCCTGGCGCAGATGGAAAAACGCCGCTCTGCTCACGGTGGAGACCTGAGCCTCTATTGTCAGCAGAGGGTCCAGTTGGACCTCCAGGCTTTTAACCAGGGCGGACAGGCTAACCACCTCACCGTCCATTATTGGCAGCCGGAGCTCGCCTCCCCCCCCCCCCTTCCAGGGCGACCCAGCCACAGGACCTCCGGGTTCACCTTCAACCTGCTGGCCCGTAGCTACCCAGTCACGGCTTCCAGGCACTGATGGAAATAATCGGGTACAGAGTCCGGCCGGCCTTCCATCCTCAGCGCCAGCTGGGTGTCATCAGCGTACTGATGACACTCCAGACCAAACTATGCACCAGTTGGGCCAGTGGACACATGTAGATGTTAAATAATAGAGAAGAGAGGATAGCCTCTTGGGGGACCCCACAATTAAGAGGGACCCTTTCCGAGACCATCCCTCTCCTCTCCACCCGTTGTCCCCGATCTTGGAGAAAGGAGGCCACCCACTTAAGAGCGGACCCCCCTCACTCCCGTCATGGCTAAACGGTGGATCAATAGAGAATGGTCGACTGTGTCAAATGCTGCCGTGAGGTCCAATAACACGAGCAGCGCTGACCCGCCTTGGTCCAACCGGCAGCGCAGCTGGTCTGTGATAGAGACCAGCACGGTCTCTGTCCCGTGTCCCAAGCGGAAGCCGGACTGGAAGGGATCTAATCCGGCAGAGTCGTCCAAGAAATAGATAGCGGGCTTTTTAGGGGGGGGGATGCAAAAGTGGTGATTTTCTCTGAATTCTTGGTAAATGGGAGAGTCAGTATACTTTCGTCATCTCCCAGAACAGAAACACCTCTGACGTTAAACACCACACCAGCTTGGTAAAATCAAGCAGTTTATTGTAGAATATATGTAAGCAAAGCATTAAAAAATAGCAAAAAAAGTCCAAAATCCAAGATAATCCATAAACTTCAAAGGGAAAGCATGTCCATTAGTACGAGGTGCTCCTACTTCCAATCAGCACCAGGTTTGGTATTGACTGAAATTCAAATCAAGCCGAGTGATTTATATTGTTTAGAAATCATAACTGTTGATGTGCACAGACCTCATCCTGACGTCCATTTTTCCTTTTCAGGTTCGACTAAACGAAGTTCTTCATTAAACAGATTGAATAACAAAGTTCCTCCGAATTCTGAGCAGCCAATGTCCCAAGGCTTGCAGGAGGAGCAAAAAGGTGCAGCAGAAAGGGTTTTTCCCCCCATAGGAAATTGTTGAGATGTGCACCTAGGTTTTATCAGAACTCGCCAGAGGAATGGAAATTTTTAATATGCATTTTTAATCCATAGAAGACATTGCATACTGGTGGAAACAGCCATAAGCAAGTTACATTACTGGCTTAAGTTGGTCTTTTTATTCGATCGCCTATAGTAATCTACCTAACATGTACCGTATATACTCGAGTATAAACTGGGTTTTTCAGCCCTTTTTTAAGGCTGAAGAAGCCCCCCTTGGCTTATAATTGAGTCAAAGTTGTTTATTATTATATTCAGTTACTATTATTTTTATTACATTTATATTATTTTAGTCTTATTTATTATTATTACATTTGTTACGTTACTCTATTTTTATTATTACATTTATTATTTCACTATATAAGCCGCTCAGAGTCCCCTTGAATAAAGTAAAATAAATGTAATAATAAAGAGTAAAATAATAAATGTTATAAATAAATAATAAAATAAATTATTGTTTTTATTACTTTTATTATTTTACTGTATTTATTATTACATTCATTACTTTACTTTTTATTAGTACATTTATTATTTCACTTTATAAGCCGCTCAGTCCCCTTGAATAAAGTAGAATAATAAATGTAATAATAAAGAGTAAAGTAATAAATGTTACAAATAAATAATAAAATAAATTATTGTTTGTATTACTTTTATTATTTTACTGTATTTATTATTACCTTCATTACTCTACTTTTTATTAGTACATTTATTATTTCACTATATAAGCCGCTCAGTCCCCTTGAATAAAGTAGAATAATAAATGTAATAATAAAGAGTAAAGTAATAAATGTTATAAATAAATAGTAAACTAAATTATTGTTTGTATTACTTTTATTTTTCTGTATTTATTACTTTACTCTTTATTATTACATTTATTATTTTACCTCATTTTTATTATTGCATTACTCTGTTATTAACTGTTATTATTACATTTCCATTACTTTACTCTATTATTATTATTACATTTATTATTTTACTCTCATTATTATTGGAAGGATATGCAAGTACATTTACATTGAAGAAGGTTAGAATAATGGGTTAATCAGAATTGGGCAGTCTTATCTTAAATCAGTGATTTTCAACCAGTGTGCCATGGAACACTAGTGTGCCATGAGAGATCATCAGGTATGCCGTGGGAAATTATTTTCGAACTTCATATATAAACTATAAGGCGCATCTGTCCCTTTAAGAAATGGAACCATAGCATTCTTGCGTCACCTAAGAAGTGACGCGAGAGTGCTATGGTCGCTCCATCTTGGATTCGCTCAGACGCGGCTAAGTAAACAAAGTTAGAGTTAGTGCTGCAGCTGCACGTCATTTTGGGATCACAGCAAGACAAGCGAGTAACAGTGATGGAGAAGTTTTTGAGAAGGGAAAATGCAAATGCCGAACAGGGCCCTGGACAAAATTATGACACTCTCTGTTGCCAGGGAGTTCCCCATTCTGGCCAACAAAGCTATTTTGACATTGCTCCCGTTTTCAACAACATATTTGTGTGAGATGAGCTTCTCAAGATTGACTGATAAAAACTAAAAACAGAGAGAGCAAGAGCTTTGTGTGTGTCTTTCTACCATTCCTGCCAGGATATCTATTTTGTGTTCATTGAAACAGACCCAGATTTCACACTGAGTGTATAAATACATTTAAAAACATATTAACTATATGTATTACTGTGTTAGAGTGTCATTTTGTGTCATTTTGGTTGGTGGTGTGCCCCAGGATTTTGTAAATGTAAAAAATGTGTCGCGGCTCAAAAAAGGTTGAAAATCACAGTCTTAAATTATAGTTTTATGGAAATATTCAAAAACGTTTAACCTCCTGATGCCTCAATTCATGTCATTTTATTGGTATCTATTTTTATTTTGAAATTGACCAGTAGCTGCTGCATTTCCCACCTTTGGCTTATACTCGAGACAATACTTTTTCCCAGTTTTGTGTAAAATCAGGTGCCTCGTCTTATATTCGGGTCGGCTTATACTCGAGTATATACGGTACGTTCGTTTCTGTGTTAATTTTCCATCTGGGAAATAACACAAATATTTGCGAGGCAGGAACATGGCTGTGATTAAATATCCTCAATTAACGGTGCTTCTCATAACTTGCTGGGGTCGTGCAGTGCAACGGCTGAACTGCGCGAGCAGATCTCAAACGTAATCGTTGTCTTTGGTATCTAGGAGACGCAGAACAGAAGAGGAGCTCCTCCCTGAGTAGAATGAGCAGTAAACCCCAGTCTTCTCCTGAATTAGAAAATGTGCAAAAGGAAGACAAAACAGGTGGATAACTCCTTACACAACTCAATTTTCCTTAAAGGCAATATGAAGGGAGATCAAATTTGAAACAAAAATTTGTGTTCTTAGTTAACGCTTGCAAAACTTTCTTGCAACTGACAAGATCCATTTTGATACATTTTCCTAATTAATAATGGGGATATCGCAGGCCCGGATTACCCATAAGGCCACCCTAGGCCATGGCCTAGGGGCGCAAGCCGAGGGGGGCGCAGTTCACGGACCAAAAAAAATGTTGAAACAAAACCGCAACGCGCGGCATGGAGATGACTCTCTCGGGGGAGGGCGGGGGGAGAGCGCTGCGATGGGGCGGGGAAGAGGCAATGGCGCCCCCCTCGCCATCGCCCCGCCCCTGTCAAGGAAGGAGGGCGGGGAGGAGGAGGAAGCCCTCGCTGCCGGGCATGCGCGCCCGAGGAACATGGCGGAGGAGGCAGAGGTGCTCGTGCCCTCCTGCCGCGCATGCCCGGCAGCGGCCCCAGGGGCTTCCCTTTCTTCCTCCTCCTTGCGCCTTCCTTCCTTGACTCAAAGAGGAGGCGGAGGGAAGTCCCACCCCTGGGACCGCTGCCGGGCATGCGCGGCACTCAGGAACATGGCGGAGGAGGCAGAGGCGCTTGTGCCCTCCTGCCGCGCATGCCAGGCAGCGGCCCCGGGGGCTTCCCTTCCTTCCTCCTCCTCGCGCCTTCCTTCCATGACTCAAAGAGGAGGCGGAGGGAAGTCCCGCTCCCGGGGCCGATGCCGGGCATGCGCGGCACCCCTTGTCAAGGAAGCAGCGCCTCTGCCTCCGCCATGTTCCTGGGTGCCGTGCATGCCCGGCAGCGGCCCATGGGGGTTCCCTTCCTTCCTCCTCCTCCTCGTGCCCTCCTTCCTTGACTCAAGGATGGAGGGTGCAAGGAGGAGGCGGAGGGAAGCCCCGCCCCCGGGGTTGCTGCCGGACATGCGCAGCACCCCTTGTCAAGGAAGGAGCGCCTCTGCCTCCTCCGCCATGTTCCTGGGTGCTGTGCATGCCCGGCAGCGGCCCCAGGAATTTCCCTTCCTCCTCGAGGAGAGGCGGAGGAAAGCCCCGCCTCCGGGGCCGCTGCTGGGTATGCGTGGCACCCAGGAACATTGCGGAGGAGGCAGAGGCGCTCGCGTCCTCCTTCCTTGACAAGGAAGGAGGGCGCGAGGAGGAAGGAAGGGAAGCCCCCAGGGCCGCTGTCGGGCATGCACGGCACCCAGGAACATGGCGGAGGAGGCAGAGGCGGCTTGAATCCCGGCGCAGTTGCCGCCCCGCAGCAGCCTTCACGCCAAAAGGTCACGTGAGCGCGGGAAGAAGGGCTCGGCACCTGCGGGGAAGAAAAAGGAGGAGCAGGGTTGGAATTAGCCAGGATTCTCCTTGCTCCTTTTTCCTTTTTGGGGGCAAAGCGCGGGTAGTGGAAAGAAAAAAATGTGGGGTGGGGGGGTGCGGTAGAGGTTGGTTTGGGGACGTAATTCCATAATGTGGCCTAGGGCGCCAAAAGGGGTTAATCCGGGCCTGGGATATCGTAAAAATGGCAATTACTATATACCTAGAACATTATGGATAGATGGTGATGCTGTGTCGTAGGCTCTCTTTGGACTAATTTCTGTTTGCGTCTCCTCCAGTCTCTCCGCTAAAGGACAAGATGGCCTTCTTTCTAAAACCGAGCTGTATTTAGACATAGCGGATAAGCAACTCTATTCATCCCAGTTTTCCCCTTTCGCATCCGATTTCTTAACAGCATTCAGCATGACATTTGCATGCTAAAGTAGTCCTTTGGGAAGTTACCACATCCCTTTCTGGGCCAGAGAGACCCAGCTCTTGACTAACCGCTCGGAGGAATTCTGGCATTTTCTGTCTTTTGTTCCGTGACTTAACCGCCTGGATCTGACTTTTCGTGTTTCTAGGAGAGAACCACCACAAAACTAACTCAAACCTCTTTTCTAGCTCGCCTTTCGGTCTTCTTTGTTTCACGTCCGCACGCTGTTACTAAAACGGTTAACAAAGGCAAAAACAGGGCAATTCAAGGAGGTTGCATTATTCTTTTTGCCACACTGTTGTGACACATTCTGCTTCTCTTATACTAGGCTTCCTGCTGCAAATGTGCCATTATTTCCAGGGGATAGAAATCACAGCCTGATTTTTTTTTTTGCAGAAGGTGGAGCATGAAAGTGCATTTGTGTGGCTTCTCCCTATCTCCAGGATGTTCCTTCCTTCTCTCTCTCTCTCTTTCTCTCTTTTTTCTTTCCTTCTTTCTTTCACTCTCTCTCTCTCTTTCCTTCTCTCTTAATTTCATTCTTTCTCTCTTTCTTTCTTTCCTTCATTCCTTCTTTCTCTTTTCCTTCTTTCTCTCTTTCTTTTTCTTTCTTTCTTTCCCTCTTTCTCCCTTTGTTTCCTTTTCTCTCTTTATTTCATTCCTTCTTTCTTTCGTTCTTTCTTTCATTCTCTCTTTCATTATTTCTCTTTCTTTCCTTCTTTCACTCTCTCTTTCCTTCTCTCTTTCCTTTTCTCTTAATTTCATTCTTTCTCTCTTTCTTTCCTTCATTCCTTCTTTTTCTTCTTTCTTTCTCTCTTTCTTTTTCTTTCTTTCCTTCTTTCTCTCTTTGTTTTCTTCTCTCTCTCTTTATTTCATTCCTTCTTTCTTTCATTCTCTCTTTCCTTCATTCTTTCTCTTTCTTTCCTTCTTTCTTTCACTCTCTCTTTCCTTCTCTTTCCTTTTCCTCTTAACTTCATTCTTTCTCTCTTTCTTTCCTTCATTCCTTCTTTTTCTTCTTTCTTTCTCTCTTTCCTTCTCTCTCTCTTTATTTCATTCCTTCTTTCTTTCATTCTCTCTTTCCTTCATTCTTTCTCTTTCTTTCCTTCTTTCTTTCACTCTCTTTCCTTCTCTCTTAATTTCATTCTTTCTCTCTTTATTTCTTTCTTTCCTTCATTCCTTCTTTCTCTTTCTGTCTTTCTTTCTTTCCTTCTTTCTTTCTTTCTTTATTTTCTCTCCTTCCTACCTTCTTTCCTTCTTTCTTTCCTTCCCTCTATCTTTCTTTCCTTCTTTTTGTTTCCTTCCTTCTCTCTCTTTCTTTCCTTCCTTCCTTCTTTCTTTCCTTCCTTCCTTCTTTCTTTTTCCTTCCTTCCTTCTCTCTTCTTTCTTTCTCTTTCTTTCATTCTTTCATTTTTTCTGGATCTGCAAAGGCTCACAAGAATATCCCCCCGCCCCCTTTCCCTCCTTCTGTTCTTTGGCTTGCTTCTTTATTGGACTTTTATGTTGAATCCTCTTTGGTTTGTTCCCATCATCCAGCTCGCCGTTCCCAGTTCAGCCCGCTGGAGAGCAACGTGGTCAGCCGCCTGCTCGCCCCCACCCAGGCCTCCTTAGCTAGGAGCAAAAGTGCTGCCGCTTTATCGGCCGATGGCAAAGATCCCTCAGGTAAAAGGCATGGGCCGGAAGCCCAGCTACAGCAAATGCAACAGGGTCATTCAGAATAGTGAGCCATTGCGATCAAGTGAGTTGCACCAAACGCTTCCTTCTGTCAGGGGACCTGCTTCCATTTGCTCTGGCGAGAATAGATAGTCAGCCTTCCACATTTGCTGGGCCTAGGGGCACCAAAGTGAATTCAAGAAATACCATGTTTTTACCTGAAGGAACACATCTCTAGAAATCTATCTATACACACACACACACAATTCGACAGCATTTAAAACATAATACAATTAATTAATTAAATAATAATAAAACTTTATTTCTAGACCGCCCTCTCTCCCCAAAGGGACTTAGGGTGGTTTACTCATAGAAAAAGGCAGTGATAACAGTGAGCTTATGACGAAGAATTAAGCATTTATTGTCTTCGGTAATTACCATTGTCTTATCACATCTTCTGTTCCCAGATCTCCCATTACCCACATAGCATTCTAATGTTTTTATAACGCTATGTGAATGGTTGACTGTATGTGGAGAAAGTTCAACATGGCATGTAAGATTTCGATTATGACCAAATCCTTGGGCAGGATAAGTCATTACATAGCCTAATATTAAAGCATCATTATACTATGTATTGTCGAAGGCTTTCATGGCTGGAATCACTGGGTTGTTGTAGGTTTTTCGGGCTGTATGGCCATATTCCAAAACAGTGATTTTCAGCCAGTGTGCCGCGGAACACTAGTGTCCCGTGAGAGATCATCAGGTGTGCTGTGGGAAATTATTTTTGAACTTCATTCATATATAAACTATAAGGCGCATCTGTCCCTTAAGAAATGGAACAATAGCACTCTCGCATCACCTAAGAAGTGACGTGAGATTGCTATGGTCGCGCCATCTTGGATTCGCTCAGACGCGGCTAAGTAAACAAAGTTAGAGTTAGTGCTGCAGCTGCGCGTCAAGTAACAGTGGCAATTTGGGATCACAGCAAGACAAGCGAGTGACAGTGATGGAGGAGTTTTTGAGAAGGGAAAATGCAAATGCCGAACAGGGCCCTGGACAAAATTATGACACAGATGAAGGCCCTAATATGAGTGGTGGACAAAAGAAAAAAGAGTGAGATGAGCTTCTCAAGCTTGAATGCGATAAAAACAAAAATAGAGAGAGACTGACAGCTGTTGAACAAGAGCTTCATGTGTGTCTTTCTACCATTCCTGCCAGGATATCTATTTTGTGTTCATCGAAACAGGCCCAGGTTTCACACTGAGTGTATAAATACATTTAAAAACATATTAACTATATGTATTACTGTGTTAGAGTGTCATTTTGTGTCATTTTGGTTGGTAGTGTGCCCCAGGATTTTGTAAATGTAAAAAATGTGCCGCGGCTCAAAAAAGGTTGAAAATCACTGTTCTAGAACATGGCCATGTGGCCCGAAAAACCTACAACAACCCAATCATTATACTATGTTGCCAACTTGCAAATCCAGGTGCACATGTTGTTGTGCCCCGAGTAAAAGAATATTCCTCATTTACGCGACGTTAGAACATTTTGAGGCCCTCTCAAGCTCTAATCAGGAAGATTTCCCTTGTTTTGTTTAGTTTACATTCCAGGTACATCCATCAATCCTTCTGATCGTTACAGAATTTCTTTACTTTGCTTCACTTTGTTTAGTTATGATGCATGTTTGCATTTGTGCGCGCAGTCTTCCCAGTCCCCTTTATCACCCCAATTTTTAAGTCTGGATTCTATCACTCACGGTTAATCGCGATTGTAGGGGCGTCAATGTGGACTCCTTCGTAAATGTGGACTTCTGCATTTTCAACAAAAATGGCATCATTTAAAACTGTATTAATTATTGAGTGTAGTTTTATTGGGTGAGGAGACCCCAGTGGCGCAGTGGGTTAAACCGCTGAGCTGCTGAGCTTGTTGACAGAAAGGTCACAGGTTCGAATCCGGGAAGCGATGTGAGCTTCCGCTGACAGCCCCAGCTTCTGCCAACCTAGCATTTCGAAAACATGTAAATGTGAGTAGATCTATAGGGACCGCGCCATGCAGTCATGCTGGCCACATGACCTTGGAGTAGTCTGCGGTCGATGCCGGCTCTTCAGCTTAGAAATAGAGATGAGCACCACCCCTAGAGTCGGACACGACTGGACTTAATGTCAGGGGAAAACCTGTATTGGGTAAGGCTTCCATCTTAGCTTTCCCAGCCTGCCGCTTTTCACGCTCCCTCTGCTCTTGTGATGTTCCCATGAAGCGCACTACTCGTGATGGTGACTGTCTCCATGATCTCTCTTGCACCGTAAGCTTCTTGTGGTGATCTTTGGTACGGTACTTACTAAGCGCTGTCTTCTCTTCTCTTCTCTCTGTGTCTTTTCTCTCTCCTTTCACCCCTCGCTGCCCTCCTCTTTCCCCATGCCGTGTCCTCGGTGGTCTGTGTGTCTTGTCAAATTCCTAACTTTATAGAATCTCCCCTCTGTCCTCGTTCAGCTTCCAACAGCTCTCTCGGCTCCCCTACCCACGTCCCCAAAGTGCCTCTCCGCAGCCGGAGCATCGACCGCTTGAAGGTGGCCGCCTCGTCCTCAGAGAACCTTTCTCCAGAATCTGCACAGGTTGGTTGGTTGCCGTTTCGATAAGTGGCTCATGAGATAGATGAATGGATGGGTAGATCAACACACGCACCCATGCATACACCTATGTATATGTTTACCTAAAACTGCAGGTCATCGTGAACCCTATGTTTTGGCTATATTTGAGTTGAGTAGGGCTGGGCTTTAGTACAGTGAGTTAAGCCACCAGCTGCCAAAAGCACGTAGGTTCAGTCTCCCAAGTATCAAGTATATGGTGAACCCGGAACTAAGTGTAAAGAGGGGGGCGTATGTAGCGCTCCACCTCTTATCCGCAGACCTCAATCCAAAGGGAGATGTAGTTTATAAGGGTCTGAGTACCTAATATGCAAAATAGGTAGGAATTTGATTCCAACAAAGACCCCTGTGGGTGTCCCAGTGGGATCGGAGCCGAAAGGTCGACACTCAAATGAAGGGGGGGAGCCACAAAGACAAGCCGCTAAGGTTCCAAATAAGTGGCAAAATAGTGCCTAAGAGCAAGTTCAAAGCTGTATAGCTGTAGGCACCCATATAAAATGAGTGCAAACCCGGCAGCCTGTTTGCAGCCGGGGGCCCCAGTAGGAAGGCTGTTAAAGGGTCGAGTTCAGATGAAATAAAAGCAAAACCGCCTACGGAATTTTCGCCGCGTTGACCCGTTTTGGACGCTCTCTACCCTGCATCCCTCCATTGAACTTTTACGAGACTGCACTGTAGCGTGAGCTATTATTTATATTTACCAGTTGTTGTTGCCTTTTCGGGCAAGGAATTTGGACTTATGTATATATTGAGCGGGTCATACTACCTACGGACCCCTGGTGCTACTAGAACTGCATGTATTGGATTCGCGACCCACGAATCTACCGTACGCAAACCAGACCCCCCCATCCCTGTCTTTACCCCGTGTCCCTTCTATGTATCATCTATTATGGAATTGGTGTGCAAGTAACAGATTTATGACTCTACTTTTGTATATTTGAAACTGTATTTTGTATATGTACCTTGATTCATTATAGATATGACTGTTTGATAAGTGATGCGACACTTTTTTGCCTTACTGTAACTGCATATATATGCTTAGATAATTGTCGTCCTAATCATCATTGCTGTATTGGGACGTACCTAGGATGATAGTACCACTGTACAGACATTATATATTTTATATGTGATTTATTGTTTGGTCTCTCTATGTAGACCGTGCTTGTTAACTACTCAGTGTGTTTACTAGTGCTAAGTATGTGTACCTGTAATCTGCTCTGAGTCCCCTTCGGGGTGAGAAGAGCGGAATATAAATAAAGTGTATTATTATTATATTATCTGGCTCTCACTGTTTGCCAGGCCTCAGTAGGCGGGAGCCGGGTGACAGGCTCTTCACAAGGCTGGGCTGCGTGGCGCAACCTCAATTGCCTGTTTTCCGCCACCCACTAGGCCGCGGGAAGCGGGAGCCAGGCGGGAGGCCCCCCACAAAGCTAGGCCGCATGGTGCAGCCTCCAACCCCCAGTTCCCACCATCTGCCAGGAGGCAGGAGCCAGGCGAGAGGATCCCTGTGAGGCTATGCTGCACGGCGCAGCCACCTTCGCCGGCTCCCATTGCCTGCCATGCTGCGGGAGCCGGGCGAGAGTCTCCACACGAGGCCAGGCCACATGGCGCAGCCTCGTTTGCCTGCTAGGACGCAGGCGGTGGGAGCCATGTATATGTACATTATAATCCGCCCTGAGTCCCCTGCGGGGTGAGAAAGGCGGAATATAAAACGATAAATAAATAAAGGAATATGTTGATATTAATATGGCAGAACAGCTCTGGTGCTTTTGACAACCCATGTCCTTCTGCGTATCTTTATAAAACCAATGCTTGACTGGTACATCTCTGCTCTTTCCCCAGAAGCCGGAGGCAGCAAAGCCGTCCACCTCTTCCATCGGGCGGCGTGCCCCTTCGCCCTCCCTGCCTGGCTCCAGACGGTCCCCTTCCCCTGCGAATGTGGGCAAACGCCCTCCGTCCCCAGCTGCAACAAGGTTTCTATCTCGCTCCACTTTCTTTGCTCTCTTCAGTTCTCATTCAGAACACAGGCAATCCCCGAGTTACAAATATCCGACTTACAACCGACTCATAATTAAGAAAGGGGGTGAGACAGCAGGAAGGGAGAGAAATTACCCCCTTGGAAGGGAAATTCACTCCTGGAAGAGTTGCTATAATGGGGGAAAGGGTCTCCACTGAAGCTTTATCACCCATCCTTGTTTCCACAAGAAGCCAGATTTTTCAAAATCCAGGTCTCACAGGAACAGAAAGTGAGGGAACAGGGCCAAAGACAGCAAAGGAAACACCACAGAGGTGTTATCCCTTCCTCATGCTATCCAAAGATACAGTGTTCCCTCGCTACTTTGCGGTTCGCTTATTGCGGACTCGCTGTTTCGCAAATTAAAAAAAATATTGATTTAAAATATATATTATGGTATTTTTGCTGGTTTGTGGGGTTTTGCTACTGCTGCTCTCCAAGGCGCTTTCCCTCCTCAGTCCTCCCTCCAGCCTTGAAGTGCCTTTCCTTCCTTTCCTTCACTTTATTTTAAGTTTATAAAGACGTAAAGTAATGTATAACTACACACACACACACACACACACACACACACACACACACACTAGCTTGGGGACCCGGCGCTGCCCGTGTTATTTGAGAAAGGCATTTTGTGCCAAGGTTGGTCTTTATCAGTCGTTTATGTGGCTTGCAGTGGTCTCAGGAAGTGAGGGAAGGTGCTGGGAGTCCCATCGTCCATGGTCCATCCTCCTCCAAACTGCACCAGGATGTAGAGTGGGTCATGGGGATTCTGTGTGCCAAATTTGGTCTTGCTTAGTTATTGGATGACGGTCGCAGCAGTCTTGGGAAGTGAGTGGAGGTACTTCAAGTCCCATCATCCGTGGTCCATCCTCCTCGATACTGCACCAAAATTTAGAATGAGTCGTGGGGGATCTGTGTGCCAAGTTTGGTCTTGAGCAGTCTTTGGATGAGGCTGGCTGTGGTCTAGTGAAGTGAGTGTAGGTACTTCAGGTCCAATCATCCGTGGTCCACCCTCCTCCAAACTGCACCAGGATGTTAAGTGGGACATGGGGGGTTTTGTGTGCCAAGTGTGGTCATGATCATGCACTGGATGAGGGTTGCAGTGGGCTCAGGAAGTGAGTGAAGGTATTTGAAATCCCATCATCCATGGTCCGCCCTCCTCTAAACTGCAGTAGGATGGAGTGTGGGTCATGGGGCACTGTGTGCCAAGTTTTGTCTTTATCAGTCTCTGTTCAGGGCTGCAGTGGTCTGTGGGGAATGGTTTGAAAGTATTACAAATCCCATAATCCGTGGAGGTACTTCAAGTCCCATCATCCATGGTCCACCCTCCTCCAAACTGCAGTAGAATGTAATGTGGGTCATAGGGGCTCTGTGTGCCAAGGTTGGTTACTGTCAATTCAGGCCATACACAATGTCCCATGAGCTGAGGCCTAGTCGGGAAAATCAAGTTAATGAAGCCTTACTGTCAATTCATGCCTTAAAGAGTATCCCATTAAGTGAGGCCTTGAGGAAAATCAAGTTAATGAAGCCTTATTGTCAATTTTGGTCCTAGTCTGTGATTTGTGTTTTTTGTGAAGTGTATTGGGTGAAGGTACTGAACATTCCATTTCCACCGAAAAAAACTGTCAACTGGCTAACTGCCCAAACCATGACTGCCTCAGGCCCTTTCCCTTCCTCTCTCTGCTGCCTAGGAGTGTTTGAATGTTGGGAGGCTGGCCAATTAGAGGCGTTATCCAGATAATCCCACAATGGCAACCAATCGAAATGCTGCCAGATATTCCTCCGCACCTCCCGCTGCAAACACTGACTTTTATTATATTTAATAGCCAGTGGTTCAGAGCTTGTAGTAGGAACAGATACCATTTGGTTGCCTGTTTTTTGGACCACTGAGCCCTTCCTGTCAGGCCAATCAGTGGAGGAGGAGAACTCCATCCGCCTCGCCTGCCCTGCGTTCGCACTCACTTCTCTTCTGCAGATGGAGAGTCAAACTTCTCAGAATTAGTAGTATCTTTAGTAACTCTGATGCTTTTAATCCAGGTTGTAATGAAGGATCTATGCAGTGGCTCCGGTCCTTCCTCGAGGGTCGTTCCCAGGTGTTGGTAGGGGATTCCTGTTCAGCCCCGCGGCCATTGTACTGTGGGGTCCCGCAGGGCTCAATATTGTCCCCTATGTTATTTAACATCTACATGAAGCCGTTGGGGGAGATCATCCGGAGTTTCGGGGTGCGGTGTCATCTGTACGCAGATGATGTCCAACTCTGTCACTCCTTCCCACCCGTTACTAAGGAGGCTGTTCAAGTCCTGAACCGGTGCTTGGCCGCTGTAACAGACTGGATGAGGGCAAACAAATTGAAATTGAATCCAGACAAGACTGAGGTCCTCCTGGTCAGTCATAAGGCCGACCAGGGCTTAGGGTTACAGCCTGTTCTTGACGGGGTTACACTCCCCCGGAAGGCGCAGGTTCACAGCTTGGGAGTAATCCTGGACTCATCGCTGAGCCTGGAATCCCAGGTCTCGGCGGTGGCCAGGAGAGCTTTTGCACAGTTAAGGCCCGTGTGCCAGCTGTGCCCGTACTTTGGGAAGTCAGACTTGGCCACGGTAGTCCACGCTCTGGTTACATCCCTATAGCAGAGGTAACCACACTTTTTCAGCACGCAAGCTACTTATAATAAAACCAAGTCAGAAAGATCTACCTACCTCCTCAAGGCTGGAGAGGGGAGGGGGAGGGGCTTGGCGGGGCCTGGCTCCGCCCCCCTGTGGTTTCCGCTTTACCAGCAGCTTCTCCAGGCTTGAGGATGGCAGTGCCAAGCCAGCCTTGTGCTCGCTATGCCACCACTGGCTTGGCATTGCCATCCTCATGCCTGGAGAAGCTGCTGGTAAAGCGGAAGCCAGAGGGGGGTGAAGCCAGGCAACGCCAAGCCCCGCCCCCTCCCCTGGCTTTGGAGCTCCCAGCAGCTTCTCCAGGCTTGAGGATGGTAGTGCCAAGCCAGTGGTGACATAGCACA
Source organism: Anolis apletophallus (assembly GCA_030556195.1). Taxonomy (NCBI): domain Eukaryota; kingdom Metazoa; phylum Chordata; class Lepidosauria; order Squamata; family Anolidae; genus Anolis; species Anolis apletophallus. Next base: position 5,300,752 of record JARBWK010000016.1, on the reverse strand, counting down.
GGGCTGGCTTGGCATTGCCATCCTCAAACCTGGAGAAGTTGCTGGTAGAGCGGAAGCTAGAGGGGGGCAGAGCCAGGCCGTGCCAAGCCCCGCCCCCTCCCCTCTGGCTTTGGAGCTCCCAGCAGCTTCTCCAGGCTTGAGGATGGCAATGACAAGCCAGCCTTGCGCTAGCTATGCCACCACTGGCTTGGCATTGCCATCCTCAAGTCTGTAGAAGCTGCTGGGAGTGCCGAAGCTGGGGGAGGGGGCAGGGCTTGGCGCGGCCTGGCTCCGCCCCCTATGAGAAGCGCCCCATCTGGCTGGGATCGACCTCCTTCGGTCCTGGGATCGACTGGTCGATTGCGATCGACTTCCAGGGCAGCCCTGCAACGCTCTCTACATGGGGATGCCTCTGAAGACTGCTCGGAAGCTGTAATTAGTCCGTTTGGCAACCAGGTTACTAACGCAAGCGGGATACAGGGAGCACACAACTCTCTTGCCGTGCCAGCTCCACTCCATTCGGATAGGCGCCCCGTTTTCAGAAGCAGCAAACAAAAATTGAAACGGGGCCAAGCGATCAAAACAAAACGAAATGGATAGCGATTCCATACAAATGCACAAGACTAATAATAACCCTGTCTAAGAGTCCAGAACCATTGCAGTCTGTCCAATGCAATTTTGTGAACCAGTGCCCCGAATAACCCCAAGAACAGACATAAAAACCCAGACACCAGGATACTTTTTATTTTTGTGTTGCGATGTGTAATGGACACAAACTCTTGCTATGGGCAAGGTTTTTGTACACAGAATTTGGCATACTTAGTTCCCCTGTGAGAGAAGGGCGGGGTCTCTCGGCATTACTTTGCGAACGAAGATTCTTAGGAAGGACTCATCCCACGCTTTTTACAAGAGCGTTGATGACTAAAAAGGCCAATCTGAGATAGGCAAGTCTCGTTGCAGAAAGCACAGCAGAAAGTCTTCTTGGGTGATGGTGTTTCCAAGTGGTGGTTCTTTCTGCGTTGTCGTTTCTCTTCGAGACCCATTCGGCGTGTCTTCTTGAAAGAGGCAGCAGCATTGTGGATAGTGCATCTTCATGCCTCCCGATGTGAGGCCAGGGTGGACCATTGTTGGTGATCAATTTGGCCGAGCCTGAGATGTTGTTTCAGGGAGTTTTTATATCTCTTTTTGGGGGCGCCTCTCTTGCGCTGACCCGTGGCGAGTTCACCGTAGAGTAGTATCTTTGGGAGGCGGTGGTCCTCCACCCTAGAGATGTGCCCTGCCCAGCGCAGCTGTGTTCTCAATAGCATGGCCTCAATGCTGGTGATACCTGCTTGCTCAAGGACAGCAACATTCGTCACATAGTCGGTCCAGTGTATATTTAGGATTGTGCGAAGACAGCGCTGATGAAAGCGTTCGAGGAGTCGTAGGTGCTGGCGATAGGTGACCCATGTTTCAGCCCCATAGAGGAGAATAGATAGTACGATAGCTATGTACACACTGATTTTGGTGCTTTGCCTCAGGTGCTTGTTGCTTCAGACTCTTTTGTGAAGCCTTCCGAATGCACTCTATGCCTTTGCTAATCTATGATCTATCTCTTTGTCAATCTTGGCGTCTGAAGAGATGATGCTTCCCAGGTAGGTGAACTGCTGAACGGACTTAAGCACAGATTTGTCTATGCTGACATGGGGATGATGGTGTTCTTCCTGTGGTGCAGGCTGGTAGAGGACTTCCGTTTTCTTCAGGCTGACTTCCAGCCCAAATAATTCTGCAGCTGTTGCAAAGCAGGATGTGAGGCGCTGCAGGGCTGCATCTGAATGGGTGACAAGGACAGCATTGTCGCAAAAAGCAGCTCACGGACTAGATAGTTTAGTGTCTTAGTGCGAGCCCTCAGGCGGCGGGGTAGAAATAAATATGTAAATAAATAAATATTTCTTTCCATGCCAAAGCAAGGTCCACCTTGCAGCAGAGTGCTGACCGATGTCCTTTCCTCGACAGACAAAAGCCTCATCCAAACTCACCGAATGTCTTAAGGCAACAGGCGCCTTCTCCTGTCCCAAAACCGGCCCCGATACAGCGCCCATCGCTGACCCCGAATGTGCTGAACATTACCAAAAAGAGAGCAGACCTGGAGCCCAAACCAAAGGAACGAGTGGTGGACACCGCGTGGCAAGAACAGTACCCTTTCCCGCACGGCTCAGAGAAGGAAAGCCCTGCCACGGCTCCAAAGACCAAAGAAGGTAAGAAAAGGGTGCATCAGTGATAACATGCTTGCCTCTCTCGCTCTGCCTTTCCCTCTGACGCTCACAAAAGGTGAGGGTGTTAACAGCCACATTTGAAACACCTTCACAATGGCCTCTGTTTTTGACAGTTAAGCTTTTGACTAAATGGGTTTGATGCTGTAACTTGCATTTATTGTATTGGTACGTGTCAATTCCCGTCTGAACAAAAATCAGTGCAGCTACTTAACATCATTAACCTAGGTAGTGTAACAACTGATGTGCAAAGTGAGTGATGCTTCATTTAGTTATTACTAGCTTGGGGACCCGGCAATGCCCGGGTTATTTGAGGAAGGCATTGTGTGCCAAGGTTGGTTCCTATTAGATGTTTATGTGGCTTGCAGTGGTCTCAGGAACTTAGTGAAGGTACTGCAAGTCCCATTAGCTGTGGTCCATCCCCCTCCAAACAGCACCAGGATGTAGAGTGGGTCATGGGGGCTGTGTGTGTCACATTTGGTCTTGATCATTCTTTGGATGAGGGTTGCAGCGGTCTCGGAAGGTGAGTGAAGGTATTTCAAGTCCCATCATCTGTGGTCTATCCTCCTTGAAACAGCACCAGGGTGTAGAGTGGGTCAAGGGGGCTCTGTGTGCTAATTTTGGTTTCTAGTGGTCATTGGCTGAAGGTCGCGTTGTGAAGTATGCCATTGGGCCCCTGTATGGCAAGTTTGGTCCTGATTAGTCACTGCTGTGGGCCGCAGTGTCTGACCGCCTGAGGCCTTTCCTTTTCCCTCTGCATCACCTTAGAATGTTGGAGTGTGGATGGCCAATCGGAGTCCTTTATGCAAATAACATTTCAGTGGCAACCAATCCCCTCTGTCTGGGGCCGTGGAATGTTGGAGTTCTGAGGCTGGCCAATCAGAGTCCTTTATGCAAATATTCCCTTAGTGGCAACCTATTGAAACGCTGTCACATATTCCTTGGCACCTCCCAGAAAATGAACATTCCATTTCCAACGGAAAAAAACTGTCATTTGGCTAACTCAAGCATTCAGTTGCATTCTGTTTTGCTGGCCAATCAGAGTCCTTTATGCAAATAGTTCCTCAGTGGCAAGCAATGCCCTCTGTCTGGTGCCTTAGATTGTTGGAGTTCCGAGGCTGGCCAATCTGAGTCTTTTATGCAAATAATCTGGTGTCTTAGAGCAGTGTTTCTCAACCAGTGTGCCGTGGCACACTAGTGTGCCGTGAGCGATCATCAGGTGTGCCGCGAGAAAAGCTCTCTGCCCCCCTTCCTTCCCCCCTCCTCCTGTCGAATTCTTGCTGCTTGGGAGAGGAGGAGGAAGGGATGGGCGGCGGTGAAGAAAAAGAAGAAGGGACTGGGGCACCGCCTCCTTCGGCTGTTTCCCCAACCAGCCTCCAATCTGCCATGACTCCCGCCCCTTGCTTGTTGAAGCCGCGCGGAGGAGGAGCCCCGCCTACTGAATCCCGTCCACCGCTCATGCTCCTCCTTTGTGAGAGCTGAAACCAGGGGGAGAGGGGGGCATGATGCAGCCTGGCTCCACCCCCTCCCCCCGGCTTCAGCACTCCCACAGCTTCGCCAGCCTTGAGGGGGCAGTGCCAAGCCAGTGATGGCAGAGCCAGCACAATGCTGGCTTGCCCCTCAAAGCTGGCGGCTGTTGGAGAACTGAAGCCGGGGGAGGGGCGGGGCATGGTGCTGCGACCTGGCCCCTCCCTGGCTCCCACAGCTTTGCCACTCCCAGCAGCTCACCATCCCCAGCCGTTCTTTTCTGTGTTACAGTGGCCCCTCCCTATTTTCCCAGCAGTTCCCCCGCCGTTTTGTTGTCATTTTGGTTGGTAGTGTGCCCCCGGATTTTTTTAATGTTAAAAGTGTGCCGCGGCTCAAAAAAGGTTGGGAAACACTGTCTTAGAGTGTCGGAGTTCTGAGGCTGGCCAATCATTGTTCTTTATGCAAATAATCCCACAGTGGCAACCAATCGAAATGCTGGCACATATTCCTCCGCACCTCCCGCCCTCCGCACTACCGCAAACACTGACTTTTATTATATACATAGAAGAAGATAGATAGATAGATTATTATTTGCGTATACCCCGCTTTAACAGTTCATAGCAAATGGTCAATTCCAAGTCTTTGAGTTGGTCACTTCCGATTTTTCTGGCTGTTGTCACATTGTTATAAAAGGCTAGATTCACAGATAAATGCTTCCTGGTTGGGTCTTGGTTTCCTGTGGAATTGTCACAATTGACGAAACTGTCCAAGGAATGGGGAAGGAGGGGGGTTGTTGCTCTGGTATCAGAACGTCAAATTTCATGAGCGGGTTCTACTGAAATGCTGATTTTGTCGCATGTGCAGTCCTACCCATGGGGTCAGTGTCTGCTAATGGGTGGAAGCCAAGCGATGCCAAACGAATGGCACCCCCATCCACCTCCTTGCCCCTCTGCAAATGCGACCTCTTCCCCTCTGAGCAGGAAGGACGGCCTCTGCCATCCCCCCCAAAAGAGACATTTCAGAAGAGATGTCCTGAGTGCTTCTCTCTCTCTGGAGAAGGACTCAGCGGGAAAGGAGCCTGGCCCAGGGACCTGGCAGAAGAACCTCTTTCTGCGAACAGCCGCAGGTGAGTGGGTTCCTTGGCTCAGAATGCATGAAAAGAGGCTTGGGCAGGCGCCACGGAGGGGCTCCCGTGCTTTGTTAATGCTTCGCGGTGTGTCTAATCTCGGTGACGTCCTTGTGGCATAGTAGTTCCTCTTCTGCCATCTTTGGTACAGGGGTGGGCAACTGTTGGAAGGGCAGGTTGGCCAAAGGAACCCCCCAGGAGACCCTGGAAGGCTGCATTGCCATTTGCTCCTACAGTCAGTCAATAACGTTACCCCAAAATGCTCACACACACCTTGTAGGTGACACTAGGGCAGGTAGGGGCAAACCCAGGTCCGGGGGCTGGATGGGGCCCCTTGGGCTCTTTTCTCAGGTTCTCCTCTCTCTCACCATCCAATCCTTCCTTCCCTCTTTCCTTCCTCCCCCCTTTCTCCTTCCCTTCCACCCTTTTTTCCTTCCTTTCTTTCCTTCTATCCCTCTTTCTCCGTCCATCATTCCTTCCCCCTCTTTCTCCTTCCTTCCTTCCTTCCTTCCCTTTAGTCTTTCCTTCCTTCTCTTTCCTTTATCCTCCCCTTACTTTCTTCCATCCTTCTCTTCCACACTTCCTTTTCTTTTTCCTTCCTCCTTCCCATCCATCCATCCTTCCCTTTAGTCTTTCCTTCTTCCCTCTTTCCTCCCTCCTTCCCCCTTTCTCCTTCCATCCATCCATCCTTCCCTTTTGTCTTTCCTTCTTCCCTCTTTCCTCCCTCCTTCCCTCTTTCTCCTTCCATCCTTCTCTTCCTCTGTTTCTTCCTTTTTTCCTCCCTCCTTCCCTCTCTCCCTCTTTCTCCTTCCATCCTTCTCTTCCTCCATTTATCCCTTCCTTTTTTCCTCCCTTCTTCCCATTCATCCTTCCTTTCTTCTCTTTTGTCTTTTCTTCCTGATCTCTTTCTTCCCTCTCTCCCTCTTTCTCTTTCCATCCTTCCCTTCCTCTCTTTCATCCTTCTTTCCTTCTCTCTTCCTCCTTCCCTTCTTTCCATCACCTGGCAGCCAGTCCATCCTAGCAGAGAGTGCTAGCATACGGCCCCCAAGTTAGAAAGTTTGCCCAGGCCTGCGCTAGGGCATTCTCACTGTGTGTAGGGGTCTTCCCGGGCCCTTTTATGCTTTAGGCAACAACAGGGAAAAGTAGACGTTCCAAAGTGTGGTGAGAATGACCCTCACATTGTCTAGAGCAGGCATGGGCAAACTTTGGCCCTCCAGGTGTTTTGGACTTCAACAATTGTGGGAGTTGAAGTCCAAAACACCTGGAGGGCCAGAGTTTGCCTATCCCTGCTCTAGAGGGCATTTTGAAGCAAACTTTTTCTGTTTGTCTGTTTGTAGTTGGAATCCTAGGGAATCCTGAGTAGCAACACCCTCCATACCAGGGGTGCCCACACTTTTTCAGTACACGAGCTACTTATAATAATACCAAATCAGAAAGATCTACCTACCTCCTCAAGGCTGGGGAGGGGGGGGGCGGGGCTTGGCATGGCCTGGCTCCACCCCCCTCTGGCTTCAGCTCTACCAGCAGCTTCTCCAGGCTTGAGGATGGCAGGGCCAAGCCAGCCTTGTGATAGCTATGCCACCGCTGGCTTGGCATTGCCATCCTCAAGCCTGGAGAAGCTGCAGGTAGAGCGGAAGCCAGAGGGGGCGGAGCCAGGCTGTGCCAAGCCCCACCCCCTCCCCTCTGGCTTTGGAGCTCCCAGCAGCTTCTCCAGGCTTGAGGATGGCAATGCCAAGTCAGTGGTGACATAGCTAGCACAAGGCTGGCTCGGCACTGCCATCCTCAAGCCTAGAGAAGCTGCTGGGAGTGCCGAAGCCGGGGGAGGGGCGGGGCTTGGCGCGGCCTGGCTGCGCCCCCCTCTGAGAAGCGCCCCATCTGGCTGGGATCGACCTCCTTTGGTCCCGGGATCGACTGGTCGATCGCGATGGACTTCCTGGGCAGCCCTGCTCCATACCATCTATCCATCATTAAATATTTGTTGATTCTTGTGAGGTCCAGAGAAATAACCTTGGGGGGAACTGCATGTGCCACTTTGCCTGCCCCTGCTCTAGTGTCTGTAGTAGCTTTTGCATAGAGCACATTAAATGCTAGCTAGCTCCATTTAGCAGCCTATCGCGTTCTCCCCATATACACCCACTGTCTTTAGTCGTGCTTGTTTATCTTTACAGTGCTGCCGCTCACTTCAGTGTTCCTACCTGAGTTGCCATCCTCCGTCTTGGGTTCCACTGCCTCAGCTTTCTATTCTCAGGATTGGCAGCCGTCCTCTTCCGTCGCGAGAAAGTTGCTGTTTGGATATGACCCGATGTCTCGCCTCGTTTCTTCCCCTCCGCCCTCAAGCAGCACCACTCCTATCCCTTCCCATACCGACCTGGTGGGCCGCGCAAGCTCCGCAGGCTTGCCTTGCATTGCCAGCCGGCCGAACGTTAGATTCAGCCAGTCGGCGCAGGGAGGCCAGGGCAGCTTCGTGTCTCAGTTTGCTCTGCAGGGAGACGGGAGAAGCGTCACGCCGCTCAAGTGTTTCAATTTCCCTTACCCTCCAAGGTGCAGCCCCACCTCCCCCTCGCCTTCCCCGACTGGCGGGAGGCCGAGTGTGAGCCGGCCGGTGGCAGTGACCACCGACCCCTTTGTGCTGGAGAAGCTGCTCCATACCTTCCAGATCATGAGGTCCAGCGTCGACAACATCAGCCAGGAGCTCAGGGTGCTCAACACCCACCTCGCCAATCTCTCGCGCCACTTCGGATCCCTTCCTGACCCCTTTGTGATGCCTCAACAAGACGGGCCAGGTTATGGCTACATGTAGGCAGCGCTCCACTAAACTCAGGTCTTGTCAGACCAACCTAGATTCATATTTCCATGCTTGGCTCTATCTATACCAGGCTTTGCCTCAGAGGATAAAGCACCTGGTTGATTGATGAAATAGTGGGCTGACGTGTAGCCGCGACAGATCCAACAGCTGAGGATAGACAAAATAGGTCTTTTGTTGCCTTGTACAAGCCAATCCTTGGTGCCGTTGCAACAATCCCGCAATGTGAGGAAAGCCTTCGCGCTGCCAGGCTCGTTTTAAGAATAACAGCAAGCATAGAAATGGCCTGTCACCTTTTATTTATTTATTTATAACTCCAAAATTTGGAGCAATAAAAAAAAGTCTCTTCAAATATTGCATGCCTTTCTTGTGTTCACATTTAGGAGATGTTCACGTTAAGAAACGAGGGACTCCTGGCTCAGTAGGAGTATTTGTTTATTTATTTATTTAAAACTTTTATGCCCCGGCCTTCTCACCTCCGAGGAGGGACTCAGACCGACAAACAGCAAGTATTCAATGCTAACATTTAAAATCTAAAACATCATAAATTTACAATAAAATTTACAATAAAATACAATACAATAAATACATTTAAAAAGGCTTTCGCCAAAGTAAAATCAAATCCAACTCAATCCATATATTCGGTCCGTATCAAGCGGTTAGAGACTTTAGTCGCTTCACGATCTCCTCCTTCATTCTGCGAAGGCCTCATTGCACAGCCACGTTTTCACCCGCTTCCTAAAAGTCAGACGGGAGGGGGAGGATCTAATTTCATTTGGGAGGGAATTCCACAGCCAGTGGGCCACCACAGAAAAGGCCCTGTCCCTCGTCCCCACCAGACGCACCTGCGAAGGTGGTGGGACCGACAGCAGGGCCTCTCCAGACGACCTTGGCACTCTTGACGGTTCATAGGGGAGAATACGTTTGGACAGGTAAACTGGGCCGGCAGGTGTGCTCATTAGGTAGCTCAGGAGCTACTAGTAGAACTTTGGCCCTCTTCCAGGTGATCTTTGGGCCTCACCAGCCGGATGGAGCGCTCCTGCTGCTGGCTTCCGCTCTCGCGGTGCTTCTTTCGCCTGTGGGGCATTGCAGGAAGAAGGAAGCACGAGGCGGGGCCTCTGGAGGGAGCGCCCTGCCTCTCTCTTGTCCAGAAGCAGCTGTGCAGCCTCCGTTGCCGGCGAGACAGGCAAGGCGGAGTGCTCCCTCTGGATGCCCCGCCTCATGCTTTCTCCTTCCTGCAATGCCCTGACAGCAGAAGAAGCACTGCGCGGGCGGAAAACAGCAGCAGGAGCACGCACGGCGGCGGGAGTGCACGGCAGCGGGGGCAGGTAGATCTTTTGGACTTGGTTGCTTTAAGAGGAGCTCGCATGCTGAAAAAGTGTGAGCACCCCTGGTATAGGGTTTTGTAGGTCAACACCAGCACTTTGAATTGTGCTCGGAAGCTAATTGGCAGCCAGTGGAGCTGGCGCAACAGGGGAGTTGTGCGCTCCCTGTACCCTGCTCCCGTTAGTAGTCTGGCTGCTGCGCGCTGGACTAATTGCAGCTTCCGGGCAGTCTTCATAGGCAACCCCACGTAGAGAGCATTGCAGTATTCTATACGGGATGTAACCAGAGCGTGGACCACCGTGGCCAAGTCTGACTTCCCAAGATACGGGCGCAGCTGGCGCACAAGCCTGAGCTGTGCAAAAGCTCCCCTGGCCACCGCCGAGACCTGGGGTTTCAGGCTCAGCGATGAGTCCAGGATCACTCCAAGACTGCGAACCTGCGCCTTCAGGGGGAGTGTAACCCCGTCCAGCACAGGCTGTAACCCTATGCCCTGTTCGGCCTTACGACTGACCAGGAGGACCTCTGTCTGGTCTGGATTTAGTTTCAATCTGTTCGCCCTCATCCAGTCCGTTACAGCGGCCAAGCACTGGCTCAGGACTTGAACAGCCTCCTTAGTAGCAGGTGGGAAGGAGTGACAGAGTTGGACATCATCTGTGTACAGATGACACCGCACTCCTAAACTCCGGATGATCTCCCCCAACGGCTTCATATATATGTTGAACAACATAGGGGACAGTACTGAACCCTGCGGGACCCCACAGTACAATGGCCATGGCGCCGAGCAGGAGTCCCCTAGCAACACCTTCTGGGACTGACCCTCAAGGAAGGACTGGAGCCACTGCAAAGCACTACCCCCAAGGCCTATTCCCGCGAGGCATCTCAGAAGGATACCGTGGTCGACGGTATCGAAGGCCAATGAGAGATCCAGCAGAACCAACAGGGACACACTCCCCCTGTCGAGTTCCCGGCGTAGATCATCCACTAAGGCGACCAAGGCTTTCCAAGGCGTGTGAAAAAGATCTCAGAGTCCTCATGGACAGGAAGGTGAACATGAGCCAACAATGTCATGCAGCGGCAAAAAAAACCAATGGGATTTTGGACTGCATCAATAGAAGTCTGTTGTCTATGTCCAGGCATGTCATGCTACCCCTCTATTCTGCCTTGCTCAGACCACTTTACCTGGAATCACACTGTGCCCAATTCTGGGCACCACAATTGACGGGAGATGTTGAGAAGCTGGAATGTGTCCAGAGAAAGAGGGCGACTCAAAGGATCAAGGGTCAGAGGAACAAGCCCTATGAGGAGCGGCTTAAATTGCTGGGCATGTTCAACCTGCAAAAGAGAAGGTTAAGAGGAGACATGATGAGGGCCATGCATAAATATGTGAGAAGAAGTCCTAGAGAGGAGGGAGCAAGCTTGTTTTCTGTTGCCCTGGAGACGAGGACGCAATGGAACAATGGCTTCCAACTACAGGAAAGAATGGAGATTCCACCTCAACATGAGGAAGAACTTCCTGACTGTGAGAGCTGTTCAGCAGTGGAACTCTCTGCCCCGGAGTGTGTTGGAGGCTACTTCTTTGGAGGCTTTTAAGCAAAGCCTGGATGCAGGCCAGGATTACCCATAAAGCCAACCTAGGCCATGGCCTAGGGGTGCAAGCCCGGGAGGGGGGGGGGGCGCAGATCACGGACCAAAAAAAATAAAACAAAAATGTTGAAACAAATAAAAACACAACGCGCATGGAGATGAGGAAGGAAGGATACCGGAGGTCCTCCTTTTCGGCGGCGCCCCTGCCCCTTCCTGAATACCAGCTCCTGCCTCTGCTATTGTTGCCCAAACGGCGTATGTGCAGGGGCTCTCGACATTGACGTCGACAGGAGGAACAATCAATTCCCTCGATGCCGACAGCATTCACTTGCTGGCTCCTTCAGTGCAAGTACAGGAAACTCCATTGCGCAGTCTGTGCATGCCCTAACACCATGAAAGCTGGCATTCCTCCTCCAACACAAGGAGGAGACTCCTCACTGGAGAGAGAAGCGCAACTGCCGGATACAGCACATGCACAAACCCCAGTACAGGAGAGAAGCTCAATGCGACAAGGAGAAGCGCGGCATCGGTACAGCTGCTGACTACAATGCATGCGCAATCCCCGATACCGGGTAGGAGCCAAGTGCCTCAAGCCCCGGCATCGGGGAGGAGGCTCCCCCCCCCCCCCCATGCCTGCATCCATAGTGTCTGCCAAAAGGGAAACTCCTGTGGGGCCACACTGGGAGAGCTGGATGCGGGGCCCTAAGGGGGACGAGCGGATGAAAGGAGGGGGGGCGGTAAAGGTTGGCTTAAAGGGGGCGTAATTCCAAAGTGTGGCCTAGGGTGCAAAAAGGTGTTAATCCGGGCCTGCCTGGATGGCCATCTGTCGGGAGTGCTTTGAAAGTGATTTTCCTGCTTCTTGGCAGAATGGGGTTGGACTAGATGGCCAACGAGGTCTCTTCCAACTCTGAGTCTATGATTCTATGATTATTTTGTGGTGCTTACCAGCTATTCCTTTTTTCCCTATGTTTTCTGCGTGTTTTTTCATAATGCAGGAGCGTTTACTTTGAATGAAATGCTGGATTACCGATAGATATCGATAGCGATTGATCCAAAGTAATAACTCTTCATAGAGTTGCATCAGAAGCACTTTATTTGCCATATGAACAGCACATTATTCAATAGTGGACTATAGATCTCGCCTTCGGGTTGATATGGGCAGGGTAGAAATGATGTAAATAAATAAAAAATTAGAATCATAAAATCCTAGAGTTGAAAGAGACCTCGTTGGCCATCTGGTCCAACCCCTTTCTGCCAAGAAGCAGGAAAATAACTTTCAAAGCACTCCCGACAGATGGCCATCCAGCCTCTGCTTAAAAGCCTCCAAAGGAGCCTCCACCACACTCTGGGGCAGAGAGTTCCACTGCTGAACAGCTCTCACAATCAGGAAGTTCTTCCTCATGTTCAGGTGGAATCTCCTTTCCTGTAGTTTGAACCCATTGTTCCATTGCTGCTTAGTGCAGTGTTTCCCAACCGGTGTGCCACGGCACACTAGTGTGCCGTGAGCGATCATCAGGTGTGCCGTGGGAAATTAGAGATAGAAGAGAGAGAGAGAGAGCCCTCCTGTCCTACTGGGAAGCCCTAGCCGGGGCTCAATCCCTTGCCTGAGTCCCGCAAACACAGCCTCCTTTTGGGAAGCCTTGTGCCCCCGGACTTAGCACTTGCCTTCTTGGGCTTCCTCCTCCCCTCCGCTCCTTCCTCGGAAGGGTTTGAGCTGAAAGGCGGGGACTGCGTCAGGTAGAAAGAGCTGCGCGGAGAGAGAAGATCCTGGGATGGGACTTCCCCGGGTCCCCCGGCTGCCTGGGGATGGATCTACACTGTAGCATTCATGCAGTGAGGCACCCCTTGGTCTTCCAGGGCTCAAGGCTGGGGAATCCCGGGATTTGTAGTTTGGGGAGGCTCAGGATGGTGTCAAACTACCACTCCCGTGATTCCCTTGCACTCAGCCAAGGCGGGTCAAGGGGCGTTCGGGACACAGGGTTGAGGCACCTTTCAGCAGGGGCCGAAAACTAACGGGGTTTGCTCACTTAAGGCAGGTGTGGGCCAACTTGGGCCCTCCCTCCAGGTGGTTTGGCCTACAACTCCCACCATTCATATGTGTGTGTGTGTGTGTGTATGTATAAATTTATTAGCTGTACCCGCCACACATTGCTGTGGCTAGCCTTCCCTCCCTCTTTCTCTCCTTCCCTCCCTCTTTCCTTCCTTCCCTCTTTTTCTTTTCCTTCTTCTTTCCCTTTTTCTTCCTTCCTTCTCTACCTGTTTGGTTCCATTCCTCCTTCTCTCTTGCCTTCCTTCCTTCCTTCCTTATTGATGCATAAGAACACAGAGAGAGACTGACAGCTGTTGCGCAAGACCTTAGTGTGTGTCTTTCTGCCATTCCTGCCAGGATATCTATGTTGTGTTCATCAAAACAGGTCCAGGTTTCACACTGAGTGTATAAATACATTTAAAAACATAGTAACTATATGTATTACTGTGTTAGAGTGTCATTTTGTGTCATTTTGGTTGGTGGTGTGCCCCAGGGTTTTGTAAATGTAAAAAAATGTGCCGTGGCTCAAAAAAGGTTGAGAAACACTGGCTTAGTGTATTTGGTTTTGTTTTGCTGTACTCTGTTGTTTGGGCCTGGCCCCATGTGTATAAATGTATTTATACACTCAGTAAGCCACCCTGAGTCCCCGATGGGGGAGATGGTGGTGGGGTATAAATAATAATTATTATTATTAATATTATTATTGCGTCCTAGTCTCCAGGGCAGCGGAAAACAAGCCTGCTCCCTCCTCTCTATGACATAATTTGTGTTTGAAGGGCAAAAATGTTCCGAGACCTAGAGTTGCAAGCTGGGTTCGCTTTTTCTGTCATCCCAATTCAACTGGATGAGAATCTGTTTCCAAATAAGCACACGTACAATCGGGATGTGAATGGGTTTCTTAAAATGTGTGTTGTTTCAAGTAATAGTGGTATGACTTGAAACCTTGTAGATATATCTTGTACAACGGACTTCTCCTGAGATGGGAGAATTTAGAATGACTGTTGGTTTTACTGATGGGTCTGTTGTTGTTGTTGTTGTTGTTGTTTTTTAGTATATTCGAATGGCTAGCCCCCAAGTGGTCTATGTTTTCACCTCACCATTCTCAACTGGAGGGTCACACGGCGATGATCCTGTGGCATGCAGTAAACCTGATTTGAATATGACTTTCACCAACATTCATTCTGTAGTTTGTACTCTCAGATCTCAGTGACTGGGTTTCAAAATCTGGGAAATCTCCTAGGAACCATGCGTTGGAAAAAATAACTCATCTGATGCTGATTTTATTTTCTGTTCACCATTGCACTAACTTACCCTGAGTAACTCCTGATTTTTATAGTGACCAAGGGTTTAATCCGTGTAGCATTGCTCTTGAGTTTTCTGGGCTGTCCGGCCATGTTCCAGAAGCATTCTCTCCTGACGTTTCGCCCACATCTATGGCAAAGGTTGTGAGGTCTGTTGGAAACTAGGCAAGTGAGGTTTATATATCTGTGGAATGATGTCCAACTCTTGTCTGCTGGAGGCAAGTGTGAATGTTGCAGTTGATCAGCTTGGTTAGCATTGAATGGCCTTGCAGCTTCAAAGCCTGGTTGCTTCCTGCCAGGGGGACAATCGACAGATATATAAACCCCACTTGCCTATTTCCAACAGACCTTACAACCTCTGGGGATGCCTGCCATAGAGAGATAATGCTTCTGGAACATGGCCACGCAGCCCGGAAAACTCACAACAATCCAGCCCTGAAAGCCTTTGACAACACTTATTTATTTATTATTTGTGATATAACAAATAAGTATAAGCCGACTCGAATATAAGCCGAGGCACCTAATTTTACCACAAAAAACTGGGGAATCGTAGCAGCTGATGGTAAATTTCAAAATAAAAATAGATAACCAATAATATTACAGTAATTGAGGCATCAATAGGTTAAATGTTTTTGAATCTTTACATAAAACTGTAATGTAAGATAAGACTGTCCAACTTTGATTCAACCATTATTCTGACCTTCTTCAATGTAAATGTGCTTATGTATCCTTCCAATAATAATAGAGTAAAATAATGAATGTAATAAAAATAATAATAAATAGTGTAAAATAATAAATGTAATAATAATAGAGTAAAATAATAAATGTACTACTACTAATAATAGAGTAAAATAATAAATGTAATAAAATAATAATAGAGTAAAATAATAAAATGTAATAAAAATAATAGTATTGCAAAATAATAAATGTAATAAGAAATAATAAATGTACTACTAATAATAATATAGTAAAATAATAATAAATAGTGCATAATAATAAATGTAATAATAATAGAGTAAAATAATACATGTACTACTAATAATAATAGAGTAAAATAATAAATGTAATAAAATAATAATAATAAATAGTACAAAATAATAAATGTAATAATAATAGAGTAAAATAATAAATGTAATAAAATAATAGAGTAAAATAATAATAATAAATAGTGCAAAATAATAAATGTAATAATAATAGAGTAAAATAATACATGTACTACTACTAATAGAGTAAAATAATAAATGTAATAAAAATAATAATAAATAGTACAAAATAATTAATGTAATAATAATAGAGTAAAATAATAAATGTAATAAAATAATAGAGTAAAATAATAATAAATAGTGCAAAATAATTAATGTAATAATAATAGAGTAAAATGATAAATGTACTACTACTAATAGTAAATAGAGCAAAAGAATCAATGTAATAAAATAATAATAGTGTAAAATAACATAAATGTAATAATAATAGAGTAAAATAATACATGTAATAAAAATGAAACAGAGAAAAATAATAAACAACCTTGACTCGAGTATAAGCTGGGGAGGGGGGGGGCTTTTTCAGCCTAAAAGAGGGGCTGAAAAACTAGGCTTATACTCAAGTATATACAGTATGTCTACCGCCCTTCTCAACCCCAAAGGAGACTCAGGGTGGTTCATACTTCTGAATGTATTTAGACAATAGGAATTCTCATTTCGGACTGAGCCTGCTGGGACTTTAGGGTCCAACAACATTCAAAGAGGCACATGATACAGAGGGTGCAATCCACATGTGGGCAGACATTCAGCCTTTTCACCAAACCAAACCAATTACTTGCATTGAAATTAGTCGTCTCTTCGCTGCATATTATTATCTCGGGACCCTAGCAATGGAGCGAAGCCTCATTGGCACTGCGCATTGTGCATTGCAAACTGTTTGTGCACCCACCAGTGAGAGCCTTGGTGGGCATCCAAAGGCAGAGCGTGGGTTCCCCGGATACAGCTCTGTTGCTTTTGTGTGAGTCTTCTGCCATCTTCTTTTTCAGATACTAGCAGCAAAACCGCTCCGGGGACCACAACGGCCGAAGAAGCAGCGAGGATCTTGGCGGAGAAACGCCGCCTGGCGAGGGAGCAACGGGAGCGCGAAGACCAGGAAAGAGTTCAGAGAGAAGAAGAGGAAAGGTAAAGCGCTTACGAGCATTTTTGCACAAGGCATTCTATACGTTTAGTACACACAACACACACACAGAGTATCAGCTATCTCTTCATATTAAGCTTTATCTGTGGGTGTCCTATCTCAACCTTCCTAATGCCACAACCCCTTAATATATTTCCTCATGTTGTGGTGACCCCCAACCATAACATTATTTTTGTTGCTACTTCATCACTGTCATTTTGCTACTGTTATTAATTGTAATGTAAATATCTGATATTTATTTATTTAAAGTATTTATATTTGGCCCTTCTCACCCCGCAAGGGAGTCAGGGCGGATCACGATGCACATATACAGGCAAACATTCACTGCCATTTGACATACAACATATATAGACAGACATAGAGGCAATTTAACATTCTGGCGTCTGGCCACCAGGAGGAGCTGTCGCATTCCTTCATTCTTTTTTTTCTTTGCATACTTCCTGGGGATTTTTATGGCCTTGTAAATTAGTTAAAGTAGCCTCCCCACAAAGTGGTATCTAAATTTCCTATTTGACGGATGCAATTGTCTTTGGGTTGCAAAGGTCGACAACAAGCTACACAATTTGGTTGAGAGCTCACCCCGACCCGGGCAGGTTTCAAACTCATGACCTTCCGGTCAGTAGTGATCTTAATGCAGCAAACTCCCAGCCAGCTACACCACAGTCTCGGTGCTATCCCTTGTCAATATATTTGGGTCTCTTAGGGTCAGAAAAGAAGAAATGGCCAAGAAGGCGCTTGAGGAGCAGGCCCAAGCAGAAGAGGCTCTCCGAGGACTGGAAGCAGCAAGGCGAGTGGAGGAGGAGGAGCAACAAAGGCTGGCGGAGAAGGAAAGGGTTCAGAGGGAGCAGGAAGAGCAGGAAAAGCAGGCCGAACTTCAGCTTCAGGTTTGTGCTCAGAGAAAAACAGGCCCTTTGTGTGGTTTTCTTGTTGTTGTTTAGTTTGGCTGGCCTTTTGGAAGTGGCTATCTTCCCCAAATGGACCCTTTCTCTCTCTCTTTTTGTTTTAGCGGGAAGAAGCCGAAGCCAAGGCCCTGGAAGAGGCTGAAAAGCAGCGTCAAGAGCGAGAGCGAATCATGCAGCAGAATATGCAGGAGAGACTGGAGAGGAAAAAGGTAGCTGTCGTGAGGCAGACGCCAATTAAAGCCAAGCCCAGATGTAAAAGGGGGTAACAAAAGGTTTATTACACAAAGAATGGGAATGGGACTAACAAAAGACTAGCCGATCCGGCAAAAACCCACAAAAAACTCAGAGAAAGCCCAAAAAAATCACTGCAGGAGAATCCAAAACAAACTCAGGACGTCCTCTGTAACGTCCTTCATGGGATGATCCAAAAAGTAGTCTGTAACCGGTCCGGAGTTAAGGGCAGGAGAATGACGGAGGAAAACAAGGAGACAATCCAAGGTCCAACAGGAGAGAAGATCCAACGGAGTCAAACCCCGCCACTAGGAACACACGGCTGTAGGAGTAACTGGAATCGGGAACACAACAGGATGCCAAGATAACAGGATACCAAGATAACAGGATACCAAGATAACAGGATATCCAGATACAACTCCTTGCTCGCCGCAAGGAGGCATTCTCAAAAGCCCACATTATATAACCCTAAAGATCAGACTTGTCCGAGGAAGAACACTCCCCTTGATTAGGCGATGCAGCTGCTTCTCTTTCTGCAGCCGACACCCTTTGAGGGTCCCTCCAAATTCCCCAGCGTCTTTCAAGACTTAGTGTTTCCCAGTCATTCCCAGAAGTTTCAGAGGGCCAGTCTTTGTCACTGTCAAAGCCCATAAAAGTATCAGTACTAGAGTCTGCATTACATACATCCCTAATTTCCTGTACCAAGGTCCAATCTAACTCAGTATCACTCTCTTCTGACTCTTCTTCCCCATCTCTGTGAAAACCCTCAAAAGATTCAGAACTTGAGGGAGACATAAGTATCTGCCGGATTCTTTTCCTCTGCTCCAGCTCTTCACAGCTGGAATCGCTTGCATTCCTTTTTCTGCTTGCTCCAGTGTTTACATTACTATCAGACCCTCCTAATTGCATACTACATTCAGACGCTGATGACTCAGCGTCTTCTGCAGGCCTACTATCAGATGCCGCCGAAGGCTGAACTCCAACAGTAGCTGCCTCTTCATGTCCATCACTTTTTCATACCTGTAGACGAACATGGTCACAGGTCTGAAATATGCTGTGTTTTGTTCCTCCCATTTTGTGTTCCATCTGCCTTTCTGCCAAGGAGTTCAAAACAGCACTGGTGACAGTCGCATTGAGGAAAAACAACCGGAGAAGCTCAGCTGTTATCAGGACCTCAAAAAGGAACTCCAAAGGCGTAAACCAGTCCAGGTGGTCCCAGTGGTGATCGGCACACTGGGTGCCGTGCCAAAAGATCTCAGCCGGCATTTGGAAACAATACACATTGACAAAATCACGATCAGTCAACTGCAAAAGGCCACCTGACTTGGATCTGCACGCATCATTTGAAAATACATCACACAGCCCTAGTCGCTTGGGAAGTGTTCGACTTGTGATTTTGTGATACCAAATCCAGCATATAGATCTCGTTTGCTGTGACATACTGTTTTTTTGTGTCAGTAAGATTATTATTATTATTTATTACCCACTTCTCTTTATTGCTCAAGGCGGGGCACAACATAGCTAATATACATCAATTAAAAGCACACACTGAAATATGCTCGATATTAACACTCAAGTCTTTGCAAATAGGGAATTGAATCTTTCTGTTATCTTAAATGGCATCCCTGTCATTCAAACAGAGAATTGAAGAAATCATGAAGAGAACTCGGAAGGCAGAGCAGAACGAAGCCAAGGTAAGTCTCGTTTCAGGCCTGATCCTGCTCCTTGTTTGCGTTCAAGACAGTGTTCATCTGACTGTGTAAAGAAGTTGAAATGAAATAATACAGTTTAATGTTATAGTACAATGTAATATATTAATATTGTTCTATGGCAATAATATAATATATTGTATTTACATTTTACTTCTAAACTGCTCTGAGTCCCCTTCGGGGTGAAAAGGGCTGCATAAAAATGTCGTAAATAAATAAATAAACACTGTCACTCCTTTCCACCTACTACTAAGGAGGCTGTTCAGGTCCTGAACCGCTGCTTGGCCGCTGTGTCGGACTGGATGAGGGCGAACAAATTGAAATTGAATCCAGACAAGACAGAGGCACTCCTGGTCAGTCGAAAGGCCAAACAGGGCATAGGGTTACAGCCTGTGTTGGACGGGGTGACACTCCCCCTGAAGACGCAGGTTAGCAGTCCGGGTGTGATCCTGGACTCATCGCTGAGCCTGGAACCCCAGGTTTCGGCGGTGGCCAGGGGAGCATTCGCACAATTAAAACTTGGGCGCCAGCTCCGCCCGTACCTTGGGAAGTCTGACTTGGCCATTGTGGTCCATGCTCTGGTTACATCCCGTATAGATTACTGCAATGCCCTCTACGTGGGGCTGCCTTTGAAGACTGCTCGGAAGCTTCAATTGGTCTAACGGTTGATAACAGGAGCGGCACTCAGGGAGTGCACAACTCCCTTGTTGTGCCAGCTCCACTGGCTACCAGTTTGCTACCGGGTACAATTCAAAGTGCTGGTTTTGGCCTTTAAAGCTCTAAACGGTTCTCGTACAACTTACCTGTCCGAACACATCTCTCCCTATGAACCATCAAGATGCTTAAGATCATCCGGAGAGGCCCTGCTCTCGGTCCCGCCTGCGTCACAGGCGCATCTGGCAGGGACGAGAGACAGGGCCTTCTCAGTGGTGGCTCCTCGGCTTTGGAACTCCCTTCCTAATGACATCAGATCGGCCCCCTCCCTCCTGACATTTTGTAAGAAAGTCAAGACTTGGCTGTTCGAGCAAGCATTCGCAGACGAACTTTAATTAATCAAGATCAAAGGATTAGTATGACGACGAAGTGGAAACCGATTTTAAGATTGTGGAGCTGAGATTTGTATTTTGTAGTTTTAACTGTTAAGTTATATGGTTTTTACATGACTGTTTTTATCTTATTATGATGTGTTGTATGTGGGCACTTGGTGCCGCTTGTTCACCGCCTCAAGTCCCTTCGGGCTGAGAGAGAGAGGCGGTATAGAAGCATGGCAAATAAATAAATAAAAGTAGGGAATCTGGTTTTCTCTAAGCCAAAGGCCCCTGACCCTGGCCTGGCACAGGAAGACTCTTGGGTGCATCTGATGTGATCGGAAGGGAGCTCGCTTGTCTCTGTGCCAACGAATTGCAGAGACTATCAACAGTCTGTGATCTACTTGTGCTTCTGGTCATTTGTTGGGTGCTCAGCAAAAGCAAATCACACAGTAACTTTTTGTATTCTTGTTGCTTGTTAGTCTCATACCGTTCACCTCCACTTCCTTTAATACAGAATGAAGATAAATCAAACGAGGAGGATGAGTATGCTGAAGAAGAAGAGGAAGAGCTGGGCCTTGAAAAGCAAGATCAACCTGGTAAGGGCTGTATTTGCACCTTGGCCAATGGTTTTTGATGCCCAAGCAGCTGAGTATCTTAAGAGGGAGTCCCCGGTGGTTTAGAAACTTGCAGAATGAAAGGTCTTTATTCCCTAGTAGTTGTGCCCTGCCACGCGTTGCTGTGGTCTATAGTACGAATTTTCGATGTAGAGGTAGATATCTGGAAGAGGTGCCTACCTATTCCTCCTCCCCCCCTTTTTTTTTGTTCCCCTTCCCCTCCTTTCTTCCTTCTCAGCCTCTTTCTTTCATTCCTTCTTTCACTCTTGGTTTCATCCTTCCTTCTCTCTTTCCTTCCTTCCCTTTCTCTACTTCTTCCTTTGTCTCCTTTCTTCTCTCCCTGTTTCCTTCCTTCTTTCACTTTTTATTTCCTTTTCTCCTTCCTTCCTTCCTTCCTTCTTTACCTCTTTCTTTCCTTTCCTTTCTACTTTCTCTTCTTCCTTCGGTACCTCTGTCCTTCCTTCCTTCTTTCCCTCCCTCCTTCTCTCTTTCCTTCCTCCTCCCTTTCCCTCTTTCATTCCTTTCCTTTTTCCCTTCTTCCTTTCTTCTCTCCTTCCTTCCTGTCTGTTCTCCTTCCTTCTTTTCCTCCCTTCTTCTCTCTTTCCTTCCTCCTCCCTTTCCCTCTTTCATTCCTTCTCTCCTTCCTTCCTGTCTGTTCTCCTTCCTTCCTTCTTTACCTCTTTCCTGCCTTTCCTTTTACTTTACTTTCTACTTCCTCTTCTTCCTTCCTTCGGTACCTCTGTCCTTCCCTCCCTCCCTCCTTCCTTCTTTCCCTCCCTCCTTCTCTCTTTCCTTCTTCCTCCCTTTCCCTCTTTCATTCCTTCCCTTTTTCCCTCCTTCCTTTCTTCTTCCTTCCTGTCTGTTCTCCTTCCTTCCTTCTTTACCTCTTTCCTGCCTTTCCTTTCCTTTCTACTTTCTCTTCTTCCTTCCTTCGGTACCTCTGTGCTTCCTTCTTTCCCTCCCTCCTTCTCTTTCCTTCCTCCTCCCTTTCCCTCTTTCATTCCTTCCCTTTTTCCCTCCTTCCTTTCTCCTTCCTTCCTGTCTGTTCTCCTTCCTTCCTTCTTTACCTCTTTCCTGCCTTTACTTTCCTTTTTCTTTCCTTTCTACTTCCCTTGCCAAAGGGAAATAAGGAAGGCACGCTAGAGGGAAGGAGGCGGGAGTGCTGCGAGGGAGAGGGGCTGGGCCAGAGTGGGGAAGGGGCGGGGACAGGGTTAGAGAAGGGGTGGGGCCGGAGTGAGGGGCGGGGCCTCTTATTGCCCCTCCACCACATCCCCCTCCCTTGCAAAAGGGAAAGAAGGAAGGAAGGCACACTAGAGGGAAGGAAGGGGAGTGCGGCGAGGGAGAGGGGCGGGGCCAGAGCGGAACAACGGAGGATCTTTTTTTTGTTAATTTAATGAATTTTGAGGGGTTCTTTGGGGGAAATTTTATTGTTGGTCACACCTTGCGTTGTGAGACGTTTTGCTGCCAAATTTGGTGGGTATTGGCCCCGTAGTTTTTTTTTGTTTTTAAGGTACTCATGACGACAACAACATTTTTATATATATAGATTATATGCCTGAACAATGGAGAAGAGACAGCGAAAGGATCCATCGTGTTCTCTGTGTCTCTTTTTCCATCTAAGCACTTTCGGAGTAGATTTCGCCATAAGTTTTCAGATCTGTTCTGCAGTTTCAAAATAGGCAGAAATAGGGGGAGCTTTTTTGCCACCTTCCTTCTCCTTCTCTCATTTCAGAGAAGGCCAAGTATGACTCCTCTTCCCTCGAAGATGGTCCAGAGATGGAGCACAGCTTTGCTTCCTTCCAAAACGAATCCAAAATGGAGGCGGATGATGTTTTTGTGAATGGGGATCGGCTGGAGGGAGTCGATCGGAGGAATGAAGATGGGAGTCCCTTGTATTGCCCTCCGACAATAGAAGCCAGGTAAGCCTGGTGCCGTCCAGATGTGTCAGGAGAGCCATCCATTATTAAAAGCAAAATTGGGGGGAGGGGGTTACAATGAGTTGAAATTACAAGGATTGAACAACATTTAATATGGTCGAATCGTTAGTATTAAGGTGATTGATGGGCAGGTGGGATGACTAGTGGTATATGAAAAATATTGGAAGACACATGGATAAATAAAAGGATCATTGGAAGAATTAAAATAATATACGTACATATATATGTTTATGTGGGATAGAAGAAAAAGAACACTTACCCTATACATACTTTAGTACAAGCCAAGTTTTTCAGCACTTTTTAAAGGTTTATATACTCGAGTCAGTGTTATTTATTATTTTACTCTGATGTTATTATTTTATTACATTTATTATTTTCTCTTTACAGTGTTCCCTCACTTATTGCTGGGGTTACGCTCCAGGACCTCCCGCAATAAGTGAAAAACCGCAATGTAGGGATGCTCTATTTCAGGGCTGCCCAGGAAGTCAATCGCGATAGACCAGTCACTCCCGGGACCAAAGGAGGTCGATCCCAGCCGGATGGGGCGCTTCTCAGAGGGGGGCGGAGCCAGGCCGTGCCAAGCCTCGGCTTCGGCACTCCCAGCAGCTTCTCCAGGCTTGAGGATGGCAATGCCGAGTCAGTGGTGGCATAGCTAGCACAAGGCTGGCTTGGCACTGCCATCCTCAAGCCTGGAGAAGCTGCTGGGAGTGCCAAAGCCAGAGGGGTGGGGCGGGACTTTGCGCAGCCTGGCTCCGCCCCTGTGGCTTCCGCTCTACCAGCAGCTTCTCCAGGCTTGTGGATGGCAGTGCCAAGCCAGCCTTGTGCTAGCTATGCCACCACTGGCTTAGCATTGTCATCCTCAAGCCTGGAGAAGCTGCTGGGAGCTCCAAAGCCAGAGGGGGCGGGGCTTGGCGTCCTGGCTCTGCTCCCTCTGGCTTCCACTCTACCAGCAGCTTCTCCAGGCTTGAGGATGGCAGGGCCAAGCCAGCCTTGTGCTAGCTATGCCACCACTGGCTTAGCATTGTCATCCTCAAGCCTGGAGAAGCTGCTGGGAGCTCCAAAGCCAGAGGGGGCGGGGCTTGGCGTCCTGGCTCTGCTCCCTCTTGCTTCCGCCTTGTGCTAGCTATGTCACCACTGGCTTGGCACTGCCATCCTCAAGCTTGGAGAAGCTGCTGGGAGCTCCAAAGCCAGAGGGGAGGGGGCGGGGCTTGGCGCGACCTGGCTCCGCCTCCCTCTGGCTTCTGAAAATACCATGATATATATTTTAAATAAATATTTTTGAAATCCGCGAAACAGTGAGTCCGCAATAAGCGAACCGCGAAGTAGCGAGGGAACACTGTATTATTGTTATTGTTACATTTATTATTTTACTCTATTAATATTACATTTATTATTTTACTCTATTATTATTAGATTTATTAATTTACTCTATTATTATTATTGGAAGGATGCGTGAGCACATTTATATTGAAGAAGGTTAAAATAATGGTTTAATCAGAGTTTGGCAGTTTTATCTTAAATCACAGTTTTATGTAAATATTCAAAACATTTAACCTATTGATGCCTCAATTAATGTAATTTTATTGGTATCTATTTTTATTTGTAATGTTTTATAGCTTGTGTTTTATGTAATTGATTATATTGTTATTGTGATTGATTTTATTTTGCTGTTGTGTTGTCGGGCTTGGCCTCATGCAAGCCGCCCGAGTCCCCATTGGGGAGATGATGGCGGGGTATAAATAAAGATTATCATTATTATTACTATTATTTTGAAAATTACCAGTAGCTGCTGCATTTCCCACCCTCGGCTTTTACTCAAGTCTTCTTTTTCCCAGTTTTTTGTAGTAAAATTAGGTGTCTCGGCTTATGTTCAGGTCAGCTTATTTATTTATTTATTTATTTATTTAGTCGTTCGACTTAATATACCGCTCTCTCTGGAGCCCAGAGCGGCTTATACTCAAGTACAGTATATACGGTAATAGAAATGTGGCAATATAACAAAACTTTATATCGAGGAAAATGGTTGAAAGTCGCTTTCGTTGCAACAGTGTAGTAATGGTTTGAGGCCTGCCTGGGTCGGGGTGAGCTCTCAACCAATTGTGTAGCTCGTTGTCTGT
Source organism: Anolis apletophallus (assembly GCA_030556195.1). Lineage (NCBI taxonomy): Eukaryota > Metazoa > Chordata > Lepidosauria > Squamata > Anolidae > Anolis > Anolis apletophallus. The sequence goes on along the minus strand of JARBWK010000016.1, from coordinate 5,276,166 downwards.
CTATATACGTTGTATGTCTATGGCAGAGGTGCCCACACTTTTTTAGCATGCGAGCTACTTATAATAAAACCAAGTCAGAAAGATCTACCTACCTCCTCAAGGCTGGAGAGGGGCAGGGGCGGGGCTTGGCGCAGCCTGGCTCCGCCCCCCTCTTGCTTCCGCTCTACCAGCAGCTTCTCCAGGCTTGAGGATGGCAGTGCCAAGCCAGCCTTGTGCTAGCTATGCCACCACTGGCTTGGCACTGCCATCCTCAAGTCTGGAGAAGCTGCTGGTAGACCGGAAGCCACCAGGGGCGGAGCCAGGCCATGCTAAGCCCCTCCCCCTCCGCTCTGGCTTTGGAGCTCCCAGCAGCTTCTCCAGGCTTGAGGATGGCAATGCCAAGCCAGTGGTGACGTAGCTAGCACAAGGCTGGCTTGGCACTGCCATCCTCCAGCCTGGAGAAGCTGCTGGTAGAGCGGAAGACACAGGGGGCGGAGCCAGACTGCACCAAGCCCCACCCCCTCTGAGTTTGGAGCTCCCAGCAGCTTCTCCAGGCTTGAGGATGGCAATGCCAAGCCATTGGTGGCATAGCTAGCACAAGGCTGGCTTGGCACTGCCATCCTCAAGCCTGGAGAAGCTGCTGGTAGAGTGGAGTGCCAAGGCCGTGCCCGCCCCCTCCCTCTGGCTTTGGAGCTCCCAGCAGCTTCTCCAGGCTTGAGGATGGCAATGCCAAGCCAGTGGTGGCATAGCTAGCACAAGGCTAGCTTGGCACTGCCATCCTCAAGCCTGGAGAAGCTGCTGGGAGTGCCGAACCTGGGGGAGGGGCTTGGCACAGCCTGGCTCCGCCCCCCTCTGAGAAGCGCTCCATCCGGCTGGGATCGACCTCCTTCGGTCCCGGGATCGACTGGTCGATCGCGATTGACTTCCTGGGCAGCCCTGGTCTATGGCTTTGAATGTTTGCCTGTACATGTGCATTGTGATCCGTCCTGAGTTCCCTGTGGGGTGAGAAGGGCACAATATAAATGATGTAAATACATAAATAAATGGTGAGGCTGCCGACCATATTTTAGTTCTTGCGAACCACTGGCAGTCCACGGAGTTTGGCACCACTACTTTAAAGAGTGTAGGCAGCTTTAAAAATGCCTCGGATCACCAAGGTTCAAGATGCACCCTGGTTTTCTTGCCATCCCTTTGCAGCCTTCCAGCGAAAGACATAGTTATTGGGAACTCGGGGATCTTGGATATCAACGAAGCCGACCACTCGGTAGGATTCCTCTCCAACCTGAATGGGAAACCTTCGGCGTGGAATTTCGAGGAGATCATCGATCTCGACCTGCACCCCAAGACAACCAGGCTCGGTTCGGAGAGCCTTGCTGCTGAGTTATCCTCCCAGAACTGTAGGGACGCTGCGGCCACGGCAGTGCCTGGCAGCCCCAGGCTGGCCTTTGAGGAGGAAAGTGCCACAAATCCCTTGACCAAACCCATAGAGGCGGCATCAGGTAACATACACTGACCGAGGAGCTTGCCGCCTTCCTGCCTTCCCTCCTCGGTTCAGTTTGGAAACCAAATCTCCGCTTAGTTTGAACTTGGCGGGCTTTGTTTTTGTCAAGAACAAGGTTCTCCAAAAGAGTTGGACGCAGGGAAAGAGGCTCTGAATCGGGCGGGAAGTCGGGAGTTAATCCCTTCCCATTCTCTGCTGCAACTCAAGCAATATGTGTCGTCCCTTGTTCCCCCTCCCCTCGCCTAGCGAATTAACTCTATGGTTAGGATGTTTGGCTCAGGGGCCTTCCCTCCTTCCTGGTGGAATGTCACCCCTCACCCCAAAACTGCCCTCTTCTTTCCCAATCTGGGAAAGAGACCGTTTCAAAACATGTATCGTCTGAGAAGAACCTGGAAAGCACTGTGTCGTGTCCGGTTCGCTGCGCAAAACGAAACCCGCTTTGGGCACGCCTCTTCGGTGCTGAGCCCTGAAGCGTCAGCCTCATCCTTAGCGGGGTGCGCTAATGCTTAGCAGGAGGGCCCCAAAACAGGGTTCCATCTCGCTTTTGAACAGAACTGTGAACACTAGAACCCTAGAAGGCTCCTGACCCGGCACTTCGGGACCTTCAGGGTTTCCACAAGTCATGAAGGCCTTGTTTTTGAGCTGCTTGTGGACCTGTTTTCGGTCCATGTTTCGAGCAAAAAATAAAATAAAACTCTCTCCCCTATCAGAGCTTTGCACTTTGAGACCTTTTCAGGAAGACTCTTGCTGTCGCTCTGTGACATGGATTCATTTAACCAGGTTTCCTTTTTAACACTTTCTAATGAAATGTTCGTTAACATTGCCAGTGCCTCTTAAATGGTTTCTTGTTGGGGTGAAAGACAAGACTTCTCCTAGAGTGTTTCCCATAAGCAAGACAGAATGACGCGATTCGAATGCATATTAAAAACCAAAACCAATTTTTTTTGTCATGTGTTACGCGCATATTATCCTCACTGCTGCGGGAGGCAGTTTTTACAGAGAGAGCTGAATGGAAATAGCAGAGAATGCCCCCAAGTTAGGTGCCAGATATATTTGTTTTTTCCGGTCAGATTGTCCGTAGCATAAACTTGATAGGATAACTTGAAAAGATTTGCTCTGGCAAGAACTCACGCAAAACTTGGTAGTTCCTTCTGACTGTGACCCTGTGGTGGACACCACTCCTGGTGCACCAAGGGTCCTGCTGCAACAAGGGCCCTTCAACACAATTGTCAGTGTGGATATACAATAGGAACTTGGAAATAGCGGAGAATGCCCCCAAGTTAGGTGCCAGATATATTTGTTTTTCCGGTCAGATTGTCCGTAGCATAAACTTGATAGGATAACTTGGAAAGATTTGCTCTGGCAAGAACTCACACAAAACTTGGGAGTTCCTTTTGACCGTGACCCTGTGGTGGACACCACTGTGACCCTGTGGTGGACACCACTCCTGGTGCACCAAGGGTCCTGGTGCACCCAGGGCCCTTCAACACAATTGTTGATTAGTCTTGTCAGTGTGGATACACAATAGGGACTTGGAAACATCGGAGAATGCCCCAAGTTAGGTGCCAGATATATTTGTTTTTCCGTAGCATAAACTTGATGGGATATTCTCTAAGAAGCCTTGAAAGGATTCACTCTGATATGTTGGAAAAGCCAGAACTCAGGCAAAACTTGGGAGTTCCTTTTGACCGTGACCCTGTGGTGGACACCATTGTGACCTCCTCCTGGTGCACCATTGGCCCTTCAACACAATTGTTGATTAGTCTTGTCAGTGTGGATACACAATAGGGTCTTGGAAATAGCAGAGAATGCCCCAAGTTAGATGCCAGATATATTTGCTTTTCCTGTCAGATTGTCCGCAGCATAAACTTGATAAGATAACTTGAAAAGATTTGCTCTGGCAAGAACTCAGGCAAAACTTGGGAGTTCCTTTTGACCGTGACCCTGTGGTGGACACCACTGTGACTACCTCCTGGTGCACCATGGGCACTGCAACACAATTGTTGATTAGTCTTGCCCATGTGTATACACAATAGGGACTTCCTACACAAATTGTACAGGAGGGCTGTCAAAGGCGAGACCCCCAACTCAGTTATTCTCCAAGCTGTATAGTATTTGGGAGGCCGTATATTTATCTTGAACTCACCTAAGCCATTTTGACAGATGGCCTTTAACCAAACTACTTGATTTTTTTTTAATGGATCCAAATGTGTGCCGAGCAAACAGGGCACCTTGGCGTTGGTGGTCGGCCTTTCTGTGCCACCCGCTTGTTCTATCTCCTGCACATTTTACCCAACTCATGAGTTAATGCCGTTCTCGTCGGTTTTGTTTGAATCCCTTTCGGGAAAAACGCATACACACATGACATGTATTTAAGTTCCTCTTTCACGCCTTGTAAGTATTATTTGTGTGTGTATGTGTACATAAAACCAGTATTAGACCCTTGATGTTGCGTGTTTTGTTCCGTTCTGTTTTGTCCCTGTTGGTTGTGTCCTTGGGCGCGCTTTCTCTCGGCCTTCACGGCCGTTGTTGGTCAACCTGCGTAGCCTTAACTCCCTCTGACTTGATCTCGTATGAAGGAACGGGCTGTGGAAGCGTTGCGTTGGTCCTCGGGCCCCAAACGGTTCGGTGTCCCTTTTCAAAGAGCTGTTTTTTCAATGGTTGGCAGCGGCCACGTGAGTGCTAAGCTGCCTCCCTGTTTTCTACTTTCCAGTGCAGACGCTTGCGCTGGAACCATGTTCCTATTCCCAACTCATTTAGAAGTACGGACAGGCCCTTTCCCCTTCTCGTTGCGGTTGTTGTCCTCCACCCTTCCCTTTGTACGCTTTGCTGTTTCCAAATGTTTTAGGACGTTTAGAGCAGTGCCTTAGGTTTCGACAAAACAGGGGTATTTTTGTACGATAGCTCTTTTGTTCTGCCAGAGACAATCATTCTAACAAGCATGACGCTCCAGATACTAGTTTTGTTTTTTGTTTTGTTTTCCTGTGCAAAACTGATGCCTGTTCAATGCTTGGTTACAGCTTGTATGTAAATACATGATGCACTGTTAAATAAACTTTGCAACTGAAAGGAGGTTTGCCAGCAGCAGGTTATTTCCAGGTCTCCCCTGGAATATGTTTCCCTTCAACCTAAGAAGAGAAACGGCCCAAATGGTGGCTGCCATTTGTAATACCCGCCACTACAAGGAGAAGCAGGTATTACTCTTATTTTATTTATTTATTTATTTATTCGGCTTAATATACCGCTCTCTCCGGAGCTCAGAGCGGTTTACAGCAGCGAAATCAGATAAAAACATATAAAACACTATAAAACCAATAAAACCCCCATTCCCAATAAAACTACAATATAACAGCATGATAGCACAGTGATGACGCTGACGCGGCAGAGTGCAAATTATGGCGGGCACTGGCCGGAGCCGAATGCCTGCCTGAATAGCCAGGTCTTTACGGCTCTGCGAAACGGCATCAGATCCCGAATGACTCGTATCTCCTCGGGCAAGGAGTTCCACAGAGTCGGCGCAGCCACAGTAAACACCCTCTGCCGCATACTTGATAGTCTGTAGGTCTTGATACCAGGCACCTCCAGTAGGTTGAGCCCCTCAGAACGCAGTGACCTCCTGGGCACATAAGGTGAATTCACACATAAGGGATTTTCCTGTGCATGCACAGCATTTCAGAACCTATTATTATTATTACAGAACAAGATGTGTCCATAGCAGACACTCTGCTGGCTGTTGTATTGGATCCCACGTCGGACACTTCCCAGATGTCTAGGACTGTGTGATGTATCACCGAATAATGTGTGCAGATCCCAGTAAGGTGGCCTTTTGCAACTGGCAGATGGTAATTTTGTCAGTGCTAATTGGGTTTAAGTGCAGGCCAAGGTCTTTAGGCCAGTGTTTCCCAACCAGTGTGCCGTGAGCGATCAGCAGGTGTGCCGTGGGAAATTGGCACTCTTCCCCCTCCCAGCAGCTCTTTCTCCCTCTTTCCCTCCCCAAAGATCCTCCCCGAGGCAAAGGAAGGGCTCCGCCGAATGCCGGAAGCTCCACGTCGGTAAATTGGGCAGTGAGCGAACCTGGGAGCATCGGGAGGCTGAAGCATTCACAGGTTTCCAAGAAACAAATTGAGCCTCTCCGCTTGGAAATGTTTATTTTTTTACCATTTTACTGGATTTTTTGAGAGTTGCCCCCCTCCCCCCAAGGAACTGTTTATAACAGCTTCATGACATCCATAGTTATCTGGAAGCAAGTTTCACTCAGGGTGAAATTTCACAAGGGTCTAGAGAACAAGCCCTTTGAGGAGCGGCTTGAAGAGCTGGGCATGTTTAGCCTGAAGAAGAGAAGGCTGAGAGAAGACATGATAGCCATGTATAAGTATGTGAGAGGAAGTCATATATATGTTGTGTTCATCAAAACAGGCCCATACTGAGTGTATAAATACATTTTAAAACATATTAACTATATGTATTACTGTGTTAGAGTGTCATTTTGGTTGGTGGTGTGCCCCAGGATTTTGTAAATGTAAGAAATGTGCCGCGGCTCAAAAAAGGTTGAAAGACACTGCTTTAGGCACTGCACCCAGTGTGCCAATCACCACTGGGACCACCTTGACTGGCTTGTGCCAAAGTCTTTGTAGTTCGATCTTTAAATCCTCGTATCGTGTCAGCTTTTCTAGGTGTTTCTCTTCAATCCTGGGATTGCAACATCGACAATCCATACTTTGTATTATTATTATTATTATTATTATTATTATTATTATTGAATCCCCGGTGGAGCAATACACACTTGTGCCGGCAGGACTGAAGATCGACCATACTTCGGACTTTAACAACACAACCGCTCAATGCTAAGGCTTCCCACCAAAATGGAACTGTAGAGGAGAGTCTACCGAACAAGCCAGTCCCTGCCACATACTAGTACTGCCACCTGTAGAGGAGTTACCAAGGTGGAGGCATTACTTTTCATTCAACCCTCGTATCAGAGGAAACCTTTACCTTTACTAGCTGATGTTGCAAAGTTGTTCTTGGTTCCAAGAGCATTTGGAGATGGTCAGAATTGTGTACGGATTGTACCTTAACACAGTGTTTCCCAACCAGTGTGCCGTGGCACACTAGTGTGCGGTGAGCGATCATCAGGTGTGCCGTAGGAAATTAGAACCTCCAATACCCTTTCTTCCCCCTCCTGCTCACAGTGCTCTCTGGGTGTAGGTGAACTACAACTTCCAAACTCAAGGTCAATTCCCATGCAAACCCTTTCAGTACTTTCTGTTGGTAATGAGAGTTCAATATGCCAAGTTTGGTTCAATTCCATTGTTGCAAGAGTTCAGTGTGCTCTTTGATTGTGTGTTAATTATAAATCCCAGAAACTGTAACTCCCAAATGTCAAGGTCTATTTTCCCCAAACTCCATCTGTGTTCACATTTGGGCATATTGAGTATTCATGCCAAGTTTGGTCCTGATCCAACATTGTTTGAGTCCACAGTGCTCTCTGGATATAGGTGAACTACAACTCCAAAACCCAAGGTCAATGCCCACCAAACTCTTATAGTATTTTCCCTTGGTTATGGGAGTTCTGTGTGGGAAGTTTGTGTCTTTCTGCCATTCCTGCCAGGATATCTACCGTGTTTCCCCGAAAGTATGACACCCCGATTGTAAGACGTATCGGGGTGTCAGGGGTCGGCTAATGTAAGCCGTACCCGAATGTAAGCCGTACCCCCGCCGCCGCGTCACTCAGTCCCGCCTCCTCCCCTCGGTCCCGCCTCCTCCGCCGCCTCCTCCTCCTCCGCTTCCCCCCGCCGCTTGCCTCCGCCCGCTGTTGCTTGCCGCCGCCTCCCCCGCCGCCTCCCCCGCCGCCACTTGCCGCTGCCGCCGCCTCCCTCCGCCTCCGGTGCCGCCTCCCCCCCGCCGCCGGCTCCCCCCGCCGCCACTTGCCGCTGCCGCCGCCTCCCCCGCCGCCGCCTCCCCCGCCGCCACTTGCCGCTGCCGCCTCTCTCCGCCTCGGTGCCGCCTCCCCCGCCGCCGCCTCCCCCGCCGCCAGCCTCTGCCGCCGCCGCCTCCCTCCGCCTCCGGTGCCGCTTACCTCCGCCCGCGCTTGCCTCCGCGCCGCTTGCCTCCGCCGCCGCTTGCACCGCCTCCATAGCGGCCCCACGCCTGCGCCAGGCGCGGCTGCGCCGGCGCACCCAGGCCTTCTGCCCATGCGCGAATGTCTGCGCATGGGCGAAAAATGAGCGCGTCTGGCGCAGTCTGCGCAGCGCTGGCGCAGCGCGCTGGCGCTCTCAGGCCTTCTGCCCATGCGCCAATGTCTGCGCATGGGCAGAAGGCCTGAGCGCGCGCGGGCGCGCTGCTGCGCCAGCGCCTGCGCGCCAGACGCGCTCAGTACCTTTCGCCCATGCGCAGACATTCGCGCATGGGCAGAAGGCCTGAGTGCGCCAGCGCAGCCGCCTGGCGCAGGTATGGGGTCGCTATGGAGGCGGTTCCAAGCGGCGGCGGAGGCAAGCGGCACCGAGGCAAGCGGCACCGGAGGCGGAGGGAGGCGGCGGCAGCGGCAAGTGGCGGCGGGGGAGGCGGCGGCGGGGGAGGCGGCACCGAGGCGGAGGGAGGCGGCGGCAGCGGCAAGTGGCGGCGGGGGGGACTGGAGGCGGAGGAGGAGGCAAGCGGCGGGCGGAGGAGGCGGAGGAGGAGGCGGCCAGGAAAGGCCTACTTTCGGGTACGGTAATGTAAGCCGTACCGAAAGTAAGCCGTAGGGGGATTTGGGGTTCAAAAGAAAGTAAGACGCTGTCTTACTTTCGGGGAAACACGGTATGTTGTGTTCATCGAAACAGGCCCAGGTTTCACACTGAGTGTATAAATACATTTAAAAACATATTAACTATATGTATTACTGTGTTAGAGTGTCATTTTGTGTCATTTTGGTTGGTGGTGTGCCCCAGGGTTTTGTAAATGTAAAAAATGTGCCGCGGCTCAAAAAAGGTTGAAAAACACTGCCTTAACAAATCACTTTCTAGCATAAGGGCTGTTCAAGGAACAGGACAAAGAAAACAGAGGACTCTTGACTCCAGACAAGCCGTAGTTTCTGTTTATTAGCGGAAAGGCTTTGGCAGAACAACAAGGGACGTCACCACTCCACCCTGCTCGTACAACGTCCCTATTTGCTCCAGGCTTTGCAAAAACGTTGTCGAAAAGCGTACACCAAAAAAAAAAGGCCGTTATTTCAGTCGTAGGGTAGAAAAGCGAGTGGTCAAATTGAGCTGCTTTTACAATCCAGGGAAACTAAAAGGATTACGGCAGGTTCTTAAATGTGCTTAAGGGTGGCTTATTCTAAAGTCAGCCGTGGCCATGCCTGAAGGTTACACGCTGGTGAAGAGAAGCCGCGTATTACATATTCAGCTACATCCTCTAAGTCAGGGGTCCTCACACTTTTTCAGCATGCGAGCTACTTCATGAACAACCAAGTTGAAAAGTTCTACCTGTCGCGCGTGCGTGTGAGCGCGCTCCTGCTGTCGCCTTCCGGCCGCGCGGAGCTTCTTTGCCTGCCCACGAACGCTCCATCTCCTCGCCGCTGCGTTCGCCAAGCAGGAAGTCACCATGGGAGGGGCGCGCATCCAAGTCAGGAGTGCGCATCCTGTTGGGAGGGGCTTGCGCAAGCACGCAGCAGGAAGGGATGGTTACTTCCTGCTTAGCGAACGCAGCGGCGAGATGGAGAGAGTGTTCGTGGGCAGGCAAGGAAGATCCCCTTCCCGTTGCCATCTTTTCCGGCTTCCTGCGTGCGCAGCAAGCCCTTCCCACGCACGCAACAGGAGCGCGCTTCCTGCTGCGTGCGGGGGAGGGGCCTGCTGCGCACGCAGGAAGGGATGGGGACTTCCTGCTTACCGAACGCAGCGGCGAGATGGAGAGAGCGTTCGTGGGCAGGCAAGGAAAATCCCCTTCCCGTTGCCATCCCTTCCGGCTTCCTGCGTGCGCAGCAAGCCCTTCCCACGCACGCAACAGGAGCGCGCTTCCTGCTGTGTGCGGGGGAGGGGCCTTCTGCGCACGCAGGAAGGGATGGGGACTTCCTGCTTACCGAACGCAGCGGTGAGATGGAGAGAGCGTTCGTGGGCAGGCAAGGAAGATCCCCTTCCCGTTGCCATCCCTTCCGGCTTCCTGCGTGTGCAGCAAGCCCTTCCCACGCACGCAACAGGAACGCACTTCCTGCTGTGTGTGTGGGAGGGGCCTGCTGCGCACGCAGGAAGCAGGAAGGAATGGGGACTTCCTGCTTCACGAAAGCACAGCAGGAAGGAGGATGGTGGCGAGGAGATTGAGAGAGCGCAGGCAAAGAGGATCCCCTTCTAGGGTGCGCGCGACGGCGAGTGCGCGCGCACAGGGCAGAATCGCCCCATTCTGTTGGGATCAACTTCATATGGGCTTGGGATCGACTAGTCGATCGCGATCGACTTCCTGAGCAGCCCTGCTCTTAAGTAGATGAAAAGGGAGGGGGGAAATGTATTGCCACGCATGGATAATATTGAATGCATGTATTAAAGGAAGCACCAAACTTTTCCTATTACAGGGTGGAGTCAAAGGGCTGCTTCTTTTTCACCCCAGGCAACAGATAGCTATATTTTCCTATCACACTGGACAAGCCTAATTGTGAAACCGAACCAAAATACGGCAGAGGAGCACCCAAATGTCGCCTGGTCTCATAAAACAATGACGCTGGCGGGAAATGAATTTTCGGAACAAAGCACCTTGAGATAGAACAGTGTTTCTCAACCTGGGGGTCGGGACCCCTGGAGGGGTCACGAGGGGTGTCAGAGGGGTCGCCAAAGTTCATCAGAAAACACAGCATTTTCTGTTGATCATGGGGTGTGTGTGTCGGGAAGTTTGGTCCAATTCTATCTTTGGTGGAGTTCAAAAGGCTCTTTGATTGTAGGTGAACTATAAATCCCACCAATTACAACTCCCAAATGTCAAGGTCTATTTTCCCCAAACTCCACCAGTGTTCACATTTGGGCATATTGATATTCATGCCAAGTTTAGTCCAGATCCATCATTGTTTTGAGTTGACACTGCTCTTGGGATGTAGGTGAACTACAACTCCAAAACTTAAGGTCAATGCCCACCAAACCCAGTATTTTCTGTTGGTCATGGAAATTCTGTGTCCCAAGTTTGGTTCAATTCCTCCATTGAATGTTCAGAATGCTCTTTGATTGTAAATGAACTATATATCCCAGCAACTACAACTCCCAAATGACAATCTCTCCCTCCAATCCCACCAGTATTCAAATTTGGACATATTGGGTATATGTGCCAAATCCGGTCCAGTGAATGAAAATACATCCTGCATATCAGATATATTTACATTACGCTTCATAACAATAGCAAAATCACAGTTGTGAAGTAGCATTGAAATAATTCTATGATTGGGGGTCACGACAACATGAGGAACTGTATTAAGGGGTCACAGCATTAGGAAGGTTGAGAACCACTGAGATAGAAGGACCCCAGTGTCTGTTCTCAAAACGGGGAGGTCCTATCATTGGAATCTGTTCCATAGATGTCCTGTAATATGGTCGGCGGAACAGGAATGTTTCTAAACAAGATGCAGAAGACCTCGCTGATTTGCTTGTGAGTAAAGGGACTGTAATGGGGCGACGGCAGTTACAGACACCCAAATTCTGTCAGTCAGTTACAGACACCCAAATTCTGAAACCTGCTTTTAGAACTAACTGAAACATTTAAAATTGGGTTGCTGTGAGTTTTCCGGACTGTATGGCCATTGAGCATTCTCTCCTGACGTTTCGCCCACATCTATGGCAGGCATCCTCAGAGCTTATGAGGTCTGTTGGAAACTAGGCAAATGAGGGTTGTTTTTATGTTGAAGGTCCAGGGTGGGAGAAAACTCTGTTTGAGGCAAGTGTGAATGTTGCAATTGGCAGCCTTGATTAGCACTGAATGGCCTTGCAGCTTCAAAACTGCCTGGGGGAATCCTTTGTTGGGAGGTGTTAACTGGCCCTGATTGTTTCATGTTCAGAATTCCCGTTTTCTGAATGCTGCTCTTTATTTATTCGAGGCAAGTGTGAATGTTGCAATTGGCAGCCTTGATTAGCACTGAATGGCCTTGCAGCTTCAAAACTGCCTGGGGAATCCTTTGTTGGGAGGTGTTAACTGGCCCTGATTGTTTCATGTTCGGAATTCCCGTTTTCTGAATGCTGCTCTTTATTTATTCGAGGCAAGTGTGAATGTTGCAATTGGCCGCCTTGATTAGCACTGAATGGCCTTGCAGCTTCAAAACTGCCTGGGGGAATCCTTTGTTGGGAGGTGTTAACTGGCCCTGATTGTTTCATGTTCGGAATTCCCGTTTTCTGAATGCTGCTCTTTATTTATTTGAGGCAAGTGTGAATGTTGCAATTGGCAGCCTTGATTAGCACTGAATGGCCTTGCAGCTTCAAAACTGCCTGGGGGAATCCTTTGTTGGGAGGTGTTAACTGGCCCTGATTGTTTCATGTTCGGAATTCCCGTTTTCTGAATGCTGCTCTTTATTTATTCGAGGCAAGTGTGAATGTTGCAATTGGCAGCCTTGATTAGCACTGAATGGCCTTGCAGCTTCAAAACTGCCTGGGGGAATCCTTTGTTGGGAGGTGTTAACTGGCCCTGATTGTTTCCTGTCCGGAATTCTCCTGTTTTCTGAATGCTGCTCTTTATTTATTCGAGGCAAGTGTGAATGTTGCAATTGGCCGCCTTGATTAGTATTAAATAACCTTGCAGCTTCATTCCACAGATACGTAAACCCCACTTGCCTACTTTCCAACAGACCTCACAACCGCTGACGATGCCTACCGTAGATGTGGGTGAAACGTCAGGAAAGAATGCTTCTGGAACAGGGCCAGGCAGCCCGGAAAACTCACAGCAACCCAGCGATTCTGGCCGGTCATGAGAGCCTTCGACAACACATTTAAAATTCTCGGTAATATCAGAAACGAGGCCTAAAACTCAGTTCATGCGCTTTGTTTAATGCGGCTACACAACAAATGGAGAACAGAGCCCTCTTTTTTCCAAGCAGCCATGTGAATTCACCCTCATATTATTGGACTTAGTCCCCAAACACAAGAAGCATATTTGGTTATGTAAAGCAGAAGCCTTAAAGCAGGGGTGCGCATTATGGTGATCGGGAGCACCTAGGTGATCTTCGGCCCTCTTCCAGGTGATCTTTGGGCCTCACCAGCCAGATGGCATGCTCCTGCCATGTGCGCGCACGTGCACTCCCGCCGCCGCCTTTGCGGGGCTCGGTTCGCCAAAATGAGGCTTTAGTGGGTGGGCCCTGGTGCTCGTCTTGCCACACACGGTGTGGTGTCATGACCGCCCATTGGTTGCTGCTGGGGGGGGGGCGGGAGCAAGGCGAAGGCACGCGCAAGGATAGGATGCGAGGGTGTGGGAGGGATGGAGGGAATGTGTGTGTGTGAGAGAGAGCCAAGGAGAGAAGAAAGAAATCCGGAGAACTTTTTCGGATCCTTTTGGCAGGCAGGCGGGCAGGCGGGCGCTGGAAGGAGAGAGGGAGAGAGAGAGAGAAAGAGGCGAAGGAGGCCGGGCAAAGTGGGGCAAAGCCAAGCAAGCCCCGCCGCAAACCCTGCTGCTGCCCTCGGGACTCCCATTCCAAGCCAAGACCTGGGCGAGCAAGCTGTGTGGGGCTGCTTTCTTTCCTTGGTTGGGGGCGAGGAGGGAGGGCTCCGCCGTGTTCCTGGGGCTGAACCCGAGGAGGAGGGGGCTGCGGGGATGGAGACTCCACTTGCTGCTGCTGCTTGTGCCCTCGCCGCCTTTCTCCACCTCACCCCCCTCGCCCTCGAGGAGAAAGGCGGTGAGGGTCCACGGGGAGAGAGAGAGAGAGAGAGGGGGTGGCTCTTTAGAGCCGGCTAGGAAGCGCCACCCTCCTCCTCTCTCTCCCTCTCTCCGTGGGCATGAACTGCCACCAGTGGGAGGGGTCCTCCTTCCTGCCAGCGTCCACTTGGGCGTCCTTTCTGAGTGACACCCTCGGAAGGAAGGAAGGAAGGGCGGGTGCCCCCCGCTGCATCTGTCACTTTGGGGAAGCACCTCTTCCACTCTTCCTTCTCCTGCCCAGGTAAGGAAGCCTCGAGGGAGGAGGGGGGGGCAGCTGCCGTGGGGAGGCTCCAGCCTCACATGCATCCCTCTCTCGGTTGAGTTTCCCGGCCCAGGCAGCAGCCAGGCGGCCCCTCTTCCCAGCCCTGCGCCTTCCGAGCCGCCGTCGAAGCCATATCTGGCCAGAGCGCTGGTGGGTGCGCCTATAAATACCCTCCTGCTGCGTGCATGGGAGGGACCTGCTGTGCACGCAAGAAGGAAGGACGGGATGGGGACTTCCTGCTTCACGAAAGCACGCAGCAGGAAGGAGGAAGGCAACGAAGACATTGAGAGAGAGCACACGTGCAGGCAAGGAGGATCCCCTTCCTGGGTGCGCGTGGCGGCGAGTTCATGGGCAGGCAAGAAAGAAGCCCCACACGGACAGAAAGCTGCAGTAGGAGCGTGCGCGCGCATGCGCGTACACGCTCACATGCAGGACAGGTGATCTTTTCAACTTGATTGTTCATATAGTAGCTCGCATGATGAAAAAGTGTGGGCACCCCTGCCTTAAAGGCTTCGGTCGGCTTTTCAAGGATGTCAAGGAAGCGGTGTTAGCGGCGGCGCTTGGGGTGGCATTTTTATTTAATATCACCTGCAGAGGGGAGAGGGACGGGGTGAGTCAAAACAAAGCAAACAATGGGAAACCGGACAGCTATGTCGCTTGTACCCAAGCACAAACAAGGCACTCCGCAGCAAGGCCGTGGCTTGCTCTTCTTCCTGCTCCTCTTCCTCTTTACAGCTTCTTGGCACAAGTAGGGCAGTAAATCTGCTCGGCCTGGAAGACGAAAGGCTTGTTAGCCAGCGGGATGGAGCACTTCTTGCAGTTGAAGCAGTATTCGTGCCACGACTGGCCTTCGTGGCTGACCACGTTGGTGCCTTTCCCGAAGCCTGAGAGACAGAAACAAAGACGGCCGATGAGGAGAAAGACATTGCTGCACCATTTAATTGTTTTGGCAGGCCCGGATTAAGTCATTGTGGCGCCCTAGGCCACACATTGGAAGCGGCACCCCTCCGCCTCTTCGTCGCTCGCGCCGGGCACCGCTCCTTCCTTGAGTGAAGGAAGGAGAGGGGCTGGCGCGAGCAAGGAAGAGGCGGGGCGAAGCCGTGTCAGAGGCCCTAGGGGCGGGACTTCGCTCCGCCTCTTCGTCGCTCGTGTCGGGCACCCCTCCTTCCTTTACTCGAGCGACAAAGAGGCGGAGCGAAGTCCCACCCCTAGGGACTCCGGCACGGCTTCACTCCCCCTCTTCGTCGCAGGCGCCACTCCTTCCTTGAGCTGGCGCAAGCGACGAGGCGAGGCGAAGCTGCATCGGAGGCCCTCGGGGTGGGACTTCACTCCGCCTCTTCGTCGCTCGTGTCGGGCGCCCCTCCTTCCCCAAACCAAGGAAAGAAAGCAGCCCCACACAGCTCGCTCGCCCAGGTCTTGGCTTGGGTGGGAGTCCCGAGGGCAGCAGCAGGGTTTGCGGCGGGGCTTGCTTGGCTTTGCCCCATTTTGCCTGGCCTCCTTCGCCTCTTTCTCTCTCTCCCTCTCTCCTTCCAGCGCCCGCCCGCCTGCCTGCCTGCCAAAAGGATCCAAAAAAGGTCTCCGGATTTCTTTCTTCTCTCCTTGGCTCTCTCTCACACACACACACACACATTCCCTCCATCCCTCTCACAGCCTCACATCCTATCCGTGCGCGTGCCTTCGCCTTGCTCCCGCCCCCCCCCCCCCAGCAGCAACCAATGGGCGGTCATGTCACCACACCGTGCGTGGCAAGACGAGCACCAGGGCCCGCCCACTAAAGCCTCATTTTGGCAAAAGAAGCCCTGCGAAGGCGGCGGCGGGAGCGCACGTGCGCTGGCATGGCAGGAGCGAGCCATCCGGCTGGTGAGGCCCAAAGATCACCTGGAAGAGGGCCGAAGATCACCTAGGTGCTCCCGATCACTGTAATGAGCACCCCTGATCTATATAAATAAAAATGTAATGTTTGTTTGTGGGATTGACATAACTCAAAAACCACTGGATGCATTGACAACAAATTTGGACACAAGACACCTACCGGGCCTGCGAGTGACTATCACTCACAAAAACACTGAAAAACAGCGGGAGAGACTTAAAAAGCCAAAAAAATGCATAACAACACATGCGCAAAACGATAGATAGATAGACACACACACATACATATATACATACACACATGTATACACACACACACAAAACACATATACACAGACTGGGCCACAGCAACGCATGGCAGAGGACAGCTAGTATATAATATATAATCTATATAAATAAAAATGTAATGTTTGTGGGATTGACATAACTCAAAAACCTCTGGGAGAATTGACAACAAAGTTGGACACAATACACCTAACAGTCCAATGAGTGACCGTCACTCATAAAAACACTGAAAAACCAGCAGAAGGGACTTTAAAAACCAAGGAACAAAAAAAAGCATTACAACACATGCGCAAAACCACATATATACACAAACACACATATATACACAAACATACACACATATATACACATACACACACAAAACACAGACTGGGGCACAGCAACACATGGCAGGGGACGGCTAGTGTGTGTGTGTGTGTGTGTGTGTGTGTAATATCTATATAAATAAAAATGTAATGTTAGTTTGTGGGATTAACATAACTCAAAAACCACTGGATGAATTGACACCAAATTTGGACACAAGACACCTCTCAGGCCAACGAGTGACCATCACTCATAAAAACAATTGAAAACACAGCAGAAGAGACTTAAAAAGAAATCTAGGGACATCAGAAATTGGAACTAAATGATGCCAAGGAAATCCTGTGATAGGTTTGTCTTAGGGATGCCATACATGGGGAAAGAAGCCACACAGCAACAGCAAGGAATTTGGAACAGGTGGAATTTTGCTGTCGGGAGACATAGATGGCTGAAAGGCCCATACAGTGCTTTTGCATTTCCATATGAGGCACATACACATGAGCAAACCAGCATCCAGTCCCCTTTGGAGACACCTTTGATGTGCTTACCTGTGATGGGGTTCTTGCATCCACTGCATTTCTTGGCCACAAAGTTCTTGTAGCAATCCACGCAATAGAACTGGTCCTCCACGGCCGTGAAGCGCTGCCCGCCCAGCTTCTTGGAGCAAGTGGCGCACACAAAGCACTCGGCATGGTACGGGCGGTCCTGGTAGGCGACTCCTCCAGAGGTGATGGCCTGGAGGGGGAAAGGAAACCGACTGCTCAGTGCGCTGACGTTACGCATCTCCCCAAACCTTTCCCACCCATGCATCCATTCACAGTCTGCATATCATCTGGAGAAGGTGTCCTTCTCATGTTTAGACCAGGGCTGTCCAACTGGCGGCCCGGGGGCCGTATACGGCCCCCCCAGCCCCTTCCCTACGGCCCCCTAAGCTTTTTAATAAAAAATAAAAAAAAAAATAAAATAAATAATAAAAAAATGAAAAAAAATACCTACTTCCGGGTTCGGAGCAAGTATCGCGAGAATACGCAATACACGGATTTCGCTGTCAACGTGAGATCACGCCGGCGTTGATAGCGAAATCCGTGTGGATTGCGTATTCTCGCGATACTCTTCGGCTACTCTACTACTGGATCGCTGAGGCCCACAGACACGATTAGGACCTTCTTCGACTCAGTCGTTCCTCGCCTCTCTTGTCGTCCGGGTACTCCTGGATCTTGCACGTTTGGAAAAGGTAGGCCGAAGCAGGGGGCTCCTCATTCCCTCCCCCCATCTCCCCTCATGTATTAAATATAAAATTAAATATATTTAAAGATGAAATAAGGGGAGATGGGATACATTAAAATAAGGGGGAGGGGAGGATGGAATTAAATATATTTAATATTAAATAAAAATAAGGGGAGAGGGGAGGATGGAATTAAATATATTTAATATTAAATAAAAATAAGGGGAGAGGGTGCCGGGGGAGAGGGCGGAGCCGGGCGCAGGGGGGGTGGGGCCGGGGGCAGACCCTACGGCCCTCCAGGTCATCAGTGACCAGAATTCAGGCCCCTGGGCCGGTAGAAGTTGGACAGCCCTGGTTTAGACCATAACCTCGGTATCTATCTATATATCTCATCCCACTGAAATATACACAAAGGACCAATGCTCAAATGAGTTCTGGCAGTTGACTAACCCACATTTTCGCCATTCATAAAATGAGGATAATTGGTGGTAACAGTTCTTCAAGAAGGAATGGTTTTGACCTCATGAAGATGGATGGTGTAATGACGCCAATTATGTGATGACTTCAATTGTGTGATGGAGCTGAATTCGAATTTGTGTCTTAAGTGTGGAGAGAATGTGAGGATTCTAACTCAGGGTTGTGACAGGGCAGAATATACTACCACAGCCACCACAATATGTAAGGATTCTTCTAATTTTTACTCGCTGCCACCATGTAATCTACTGTGCTTAGCTACCCACTAGGAAAGAGGTGTTTTCAAGGTTTGTGGGAGAAAGAATCACTAGAATAGATGTTTTAACAAAGAACTATCAAGTTTATTTAAACAGTGTTTCGAGCTTGGAGGTTTCAAGAGTTCAAGAGCTTGGGTGGTTGCAATCTACTCAGAGGTACTTTCTTAAGGTTACAAGATGCTAACGATGGAGATACAGTCTAACATAAAGCTACTGCACTCCTAAAACTAATAACTCAGCAGTTTACACACACTCTGCTTGTCATTAACAACCACTGCTTCCTCAGCAGTCTACACACCTACACTACTACCCTTTCCCCGAGTAGAGTTAGGCTTAGAATAAAACCAGAGTCTTTTAAACCACGCTGAAAGCTGGCTAAACAGACTCCCTCACTCTCTCACACACCCTTCTGCGTTTGCAGTTAGCCACCAACTGACAATATTTGAATCCAAGGATTCTAAAGCTATCTGCAGGCTCCGCCTCTATTTTCCATGGTAACGGAGGTCCTTGGAAGCTCTGCCAGATAATATCACTATTAACCCTTTAGGGTTAGCGAAGTTCCACCCTTACAATATACCTACACATACATAAATATCAACTACATTTGCAACCTACAACAAATAAATACGACTTCACCACAGATGGCCATCTGTCGGGGGTGTTTTGAATGCGATTGTCCTGCTTCTTGGCAGAATGGGGTTGGACTGGATGGCCCACGAGGTCTCTCCCAACTCTAGGATTCTCTGATTCTAATACTCCTCACCCAAACTACAAAGAGGATCTACAGGACTTACATTCTTGCACTTCACACAAGTCTTGGCGAATTTATGCTCATGGCAGTCGACGCAGTAGATCTCGTTGTCTTTGGGGAAGAAGCTGGCCGTGCCGATCACCTTCTTGCACTGGTCGCAAGTGAAGCAGTCCTTGTGCCAGACGGTCTTCTTGTACTCCACGTTCTGGTCACCTGTCAGGAGAAAAGGGTAAAGAGACCAGAGGTGAGAAGCCTATCCTCCACCACAACAGAAACATAATTTCTCTACCAAGTGGTTCTGCTGAAGGCTTAGACAAGCTCTTAACTCTTCCAGAGACTCAGCCCATGTTTCGTTGAGGACACGAGCCTTTAATTTGGTTGTTTCCTGCTGCTCCGGAGACTGGGACACAATGGAGCAATGGATTCAAATAGCAGGAAAAAGAGATTCTACCTAAACATCAAGATCTCTTCCAACTCTTATGATTCTACGAGGGTTGAATGAAAAGTAATGCCTCCACCGTCGTAACTCCTCAACAGATGGCAGTACAGGTGTGTGGCAGGTACTGGCTTCTTCGATAGACACTCGTCTACAGTTCCATTTTGGTGGAAGCCTTCGGATTCCTATGAGGGTTGAATGAAAAGTAATGCCTCCACCTTCATAACTCCTCAACAGATGGCAGTACAGGTGTGTGGCAGGTACTGGCTTCTTTGGTAGACACTCGTCTACAGTTCCATTTTGGTGGGAAGCCTTCGGATTCCTATGAGGGTTGAATGAAAAGTAATGCCTCCACCGTCGTAACTCCTCAACAGATGGCAGTACAGGTGTGTGGCAGGTACTGGCTTCTTCGGTAGACACTCGTCTACAGTTCCATTTTGGTGGGAAGCCTTCGGATTCCTATGAGGGTTGAATGAAAAGTAATGCCTCCACCGTCGTAACTCCTCAACAGATGGCAGTACAGGTGTGTGGCAGGTACTGGCTTCTTCGGTAGACACTCGTCTACAGTTTCATTTTGGTGGGAAGCCTTAGAACTGAATGGTTTTGTTGTTAAAGTGCCAAGTATGGAACCCTGCGCAGACGGTTGGTCAATGAGACTTAAGTAATGCCTCCACCGTCGTAACTCCTCAACAGATGGCAGTACCGGTCTGCGGCAGGTACTGGCTTGTTCAGTAGACTCTCCTCTACAGTTCCATTTGGGTGGGAAGCCTTAGAATTGAATGGTTGTGTTGTTGAAGTGCAAAGTATGGAACCTGGGCAGACAGTCGGTCGATGCGACTTAAGCAATGTGCAGTGATTGAATTCTTGACAGCAGAAGGTGTCACCCCAAAGGAGATTCATCAGAGAATGCAAGCTGTTTACCTCAAGGGCCTCAGGCGTCACTTTCGCTTGAGCAAAGTTCCAGCCAAGGTAACCAGAGTGTAATTTCTAAACCAGCTTGCTTTGCTCTTAAACCTTGCTTGGGCTTCCCGTGCCTTTCCCGTGAGAAGACTAGGGATGCAAGCATAACAAAGGCCTCTCAAGGCTGTACCATCTTAACTCCCTGATAATGGAAGCGGGCCGCGGGAGTAGAAAGCCTGACTCCCCGGCCCAGATGGCACTCGCTAACGAGCACCGCATTCCAAGAGTACTGAGTTCACAAAACATACAAGGGATCATCAATCTTTGCTTTTGACATGCGACGCAACTCTGGAACAGTATAACTGCCCTGTGAACCCCCATCCCGGTGTCTTGTACCAACAACGTATTTGGGAGGAGATCTTGCGGGTTAGGCTAGTCGGGCCTTCCATCAAGCCTTGCCAGCCAGCCTGCTTCGGGCTGACTTGTTCCAGTGTTGCCTTGTTCCTGTTCATCGTCGAGACCCAGTGATTGATCCTGAAAGACTCTTTTTACCTTTTGAACTTTTTGCCTTATAATCAATGCGTCCCAGCCTTACTTGCTTCGGCTGGGATTCCAAGAGACTCTTTGCATCCGGCTTGTGTTCCCGTTTTCCCGCTTGTGCTCCTTTTGCTGTGGAGCACTCTCACCTTTGCTGAATCATGTTTGGCTGCTATTTGGAGGCACTATAAGGATTGCCTCCAACCTCTTTCCTATACTTACCTATTCTAAATAAAACCCGTTGTACCTCAGCTGCTGTGGTTTATTCAGGGGGGTCAGGTTGCCAAGGCCTCAGAGGGCGATAGACTGTGTTGATGTGAGTACTGTGCGTCGTTGGGCGAGTAAGTTTAAAGATGTTGAGGTGGGAACATCTGACTTGCGTGACAAAGAGTTGGACGTCCTGTGACAGCAACCACCGAGTTTCACAAGCAAAAGTTTGGCAGATTGATTCAGGATGATTGTCGTATCACTCAGAGAGAAATTTCAAGCATAATCGGCATTTCACAAGAATGTGTGGGTCACATTATTGCTTTGCTTGGCTCTCGGAAGATCTGTGCACGATGGGAACACAGTAGAACTTCAGAGACTGGATCTCACCAACGTACGGCATCCTCTATTCAGTCCAGATTTAGCACCGCCTGACTTCCGTCTGTTCCCGATAATGAAAGAAGATCTGTGGGGACATCGTTATGCTTCTGATGAAGATGTTGTGAAAACGGTGAGGCACTGGTTGCGGAAACAGAGTGTCGACTTCTTCCGTAACGGCTTCAGAAGACTTGTTCATCGTTGGCAGAAAGGTATCCAATTGTCTGGTGATTATGTGGGAAAGCGAATAGTGGTCGTTAAAGAGCACATTCTAAGGATTATTATTATTATTATTTGTCACGTTTCTATACCGCCCCTCTCAGCCCGAAGGCGACTCAGGACGGTTTACACAGGCAGTCTCTGCCCTCAATACAACACAGCAACAAGGCAACCCCCCCTAAAACCATATAATAGCACATTAACAATTAAAAACATACAATTGCAGCCTCAGAGTCATGTTGAAATCAGTTTCCGTCACATCGTCGTCATTCCATATATCTAATTAAGGCTTATATTTCATCAGCAAATGCCTGCTCAAATAGCCAGGTCTTGACTTTCTTGCGAAATGTCAGGAGGGAGGGGGCCGATCCGATGTCTCTAGGGAGAGCGCTCCAAAGCCGAGGAGCCACCACTGAAAAGGCCCTGTCTCTCGTCCCTGCCAGACGCGCCTGCGAAGAAGGCGGGACCGAGAGCAGGGCCTCTCCAGATGATCTTAAACATCTCGATGGTTCATAGGGAGAGATGCGTTCGGACAGGTAAGTTGGACCAGAACCGTTTAGGGCTTTAAAGGCTAAAGCCAGCACTTTGAATTGTGCCCGGTCGCAAACTGGCAGCCAGTGGAGCTGGCACAACAGGGGAGTTGTACGCTCTCTGAATGCCGCTCCTGTTATCAACCTGGCTGCTGTCCGCTGGACTAGCTGCAGCTTCCGAACAGTCTTCACAGGCAACCCCACGTAGAGAGCGTTGCAGTAATCTATACGGGATGTAACCAGATTATCTCTGCGTTTGATTTATTAAAATACTCCCATTCAAACCCAAGTAACAAAGGTGGAGGCATTACTTTTCATTCAACCCTTGTACATCAGCCTACCCTTTGTAACTTTATGAATCTATGCTGTAGAAATGAAACAAAAGTTGGCCAGTGGGCGGGGGGGGGGGTGATACTGCCCTGGGGCTCCAACCCACCTGACACGATGGGCTTCAGGCAGCCCTTGCAGCGGGGCGCATCCTCGGTGGTGGTGCACTTGTTGCACCAGACCTTGTTGTTCTCCTTCAGCATGAAGGGCTCGTTCACCAGGGACGTGTAGCACTTGAAGCAGCGGAAACAATTCTCGTGCCAGTAGCGGTTCTTGAAATGCAGCTCCTTCAGGGGAAACAGACGGGAGGGAAACCACCATGAGCACAATATTCTTCCAATGGCGGAAGGAGGAAAAGCTGGATCATTACTATGTAGACACTACTACACCAGCGTAAGTAATGGCGAAAAGAGGAAAAGCTGGATCGTTACTATGTAGACACTACTGCACCAGCGTAAGCAATGGCGAAAAGAGGAAAAGCTGGATCATTACTATGTAGACACTACTACACCAGCATAAGCAATGGCGAAAAGAGGAAAAGCTGGATCATTACTATGTAGACACTACTACACCAGCGTAAGCAATGGCGAAAAGAGGAAAAGCTGCATCATTACTATGATGATACTACTACACCAGCGTAAGCAATGGCGAAAAGAGAAAAAGCTGCATCATTACTATGTAGACACTACTACACCAGCGTAAGCAATGGCGAAAAGAGGAAAAGCTGGATCATTACTATGTAGACACTACTACACCAGCGTAAGCAATGGCGAAAAGAGGAAAAGTTGGATCATTACTATGTTGACACTACTACCAATTTAAGCAATGGTGGAAGGAGGCAAAGCTGAATCGTTACTATGTTGACACTACTACACCAGCGTAAGCAATGGCGGAAGGAGGAAAAGCTGGATCGTTACTATGTTGACACTACTACCAATTTAAGCAATGGCGGAAGGAGGCAAAGCTGAATCGTTACTATGTTGACACTACTACACCAGCGTAAGCAATGGCAGAAGGAGGAAAAGCTGGATCGTTACTATGTAGACACTACTACACCAGCGTAAGCAATGGCGGAAGGAGGAAAAGCTGGATCATTACTATGTTGACACTACTACCAATTTAAGCAATGGCGGAAGGAGGAAAAGCTGCATCATTACTATGTTGACACTACTACACCAGCGTAAGCAATGGCGGAAGGAGGAAAAGCTGGATCGTTACTATGTAGACACTACTACACCAGCGTAAGCAATGGCGGAAGGAGGAAAAGCTGGATCGTTACTATGTAGACACTACTACACCAGCGTAAGCAATGGCGGAAGGAGGAAAAGCTGGATCGTTACTATGTTGACACTACTACCAATTTAAGCAATGGCGGAAGGAGGCAAAGCTGAATCGTTACTATGTTGACACTACTACACCAGCGTAAGCAATGGCGGAAGGAGGAAAAGCTGGATCGTTACTATGTAGACACTACTACACCAGCGTAAGCAATGGCGGAAGGAGGAAAAGCTGGATCGTTACTATGTTGACACTACTACACCAGCGTAAGCAATGGCGAAAAGAGGAAAAGCTGGATCATTACTATGTTGACACTACTACACCGCCGTAAGAACATGAGAACATAAGAACACTACTACACCAGCATAAGCAATGGCGAAAAGAGAAAAAGCTGGATCATTACTATGTAGACACTACTACACCAGCGTAAGCAATGGCGGAAGGAGGAAAAGCTGGATCGTTACTACGGTATGTAGACACTACTACACCAGCGTAAGCAATGGCGGAAGGAGGAAAAGCTGAATCGTTACTATGTAGACACTACTACACCAGCGTAAGCAATGGCGGAAGGAGGAAAAGCTGGATCATTACTATGTAGCCACTACTACACCAGCGTAAGCAATGGCTTAAGGAGGAAAAGCTGGATCGTTACTATGTAGACACTACTACACCAGCGTAAGCAATGGCGGAAGGAGGAAAAGCTGGATCATTACTATGTAGACACTACTACACCAGCGTAAGCAATGGCGGAAGGAGGAAAAGCTGGATCATTACTATGTAGACACTACTACACCAGCGTAAGCAATGGCGGAAAAAGGAAAAGCTGGATCATTACTATGTAGACACTACTACACCAGCGTCAGCAATGGCTGCAGGAGGAAAAGCTGGATCACCAGTTACTATGTAGACACTACTACACCAGCGTAAGCAATGGCGGAAGGAGGAAAAGCTGGATCATTACTATGTAGACACTACTACACCAGCGTAAGCAATGGATCATTACTATGTAGACACTACTACACCAGCGTAAGCAAGAAGGAAAAGCTGGATCATTACTATGTAGACACTACTACACCAGTAAGCGTAAGCAATGGGCACTACTACACCAGCGTAAGCAATGGCGGAAGAAGGAAAAGCTGGATTACTATGTAGACACTACTATGTGGCGGAGACACTATGTAGACACTACTACACCAGCGTAAGCAATGGCGGAAGGAGGAAAAGCTGCATCATTACTATGTTGACACTACTACACCAGCGTAAGCAATGGCGAAAAGAGAAAAAGCTGGATCGTTACTATGTAGACACTACTACACCAGCGTAAGCAATGGCAGAAGGAGGAAAAGCTGGATCGTTACTATGTTGACACTACTACACCGGCGTAAGCAATGGCGGAAGGAGGAAAAGCTGGATCGTTACTATGTAGACACTATTACACCAGCGTAAGCAATGGCGGAAGGAGGAAAAGCTGGACCATTGCTTTGTTGGCACTGCTACACCAACGTAAACAATAGTGGAAGGAGAAAAATCAGATCATTGCTTTGTTGACACTGAACTCCAGTGTGAGCAATGGCGAAAGGTGGAAAAGATGCTTGACATAGGAAACGTGGACAAAGCCAGTTGGTGGAGAAATTGGTAGATGCAATCTTAGATTTTTGGGCAAGCGTTTCGGTTTCACCCACTTATGCCACGTGCAGGATGCCATCCAATGCTTACCCAGTGATAAGTCATTTATCATTTCCGTCCGTTCCTGTCCGCACATCCCCCCATACCGACTCACCTTGGTATCAGCCCCAATGGGTTTCCGGCACTCGGCGCAGGTGTTGGCGCAGAACTTCTCGAAGCACTTGACGCAGCAGTGGCGCCCTTCCTTCTGCACATATTTCTTCCCGTGCAAGTTCTCGCGGCAGTAGTGGCAGTCAAAGCGCTCCGACATGGTGCCCACAGTGTAACTGCTGGGCCCTGTGGGAAGACACGGACAGGTCAGACAGTTGACTGCAACAGAGAGGTGGGTGGAAGTTTTCCCATGCCTGTTTTAGGGGCCTTAAAGTGGTGAGCCTCCTTCCAACATTGTGATTCTGGATAGAAAACAAACAACAACATAACATAACATTGTTTGAGTCCACAGTGCTCTCTGGGTGTAGGTGAACTACAACTTCCAAACTCAAGGTCAATTCCCAAGCAGACCCTTTCAGTACTTTCTGTTGGTAATGAGAGTTCAATTGGCCAAGTTTGGTTCAA
Source organism: Anolis apletophallus (assembly GCA_030556195.1). Classification (NCBI taxonomy): domain Eukaryota; kingdom Metazoa; phylum Chordata; class Lepidosauria; order Squamata; family Anolidae; genus Anolis; species Anolis apletophallus. The sequence goes on along the minus strand of JARBWK010000016.1, from coordinate 5,250,363 downwards.
TTCCATTGTTGCAAGAGTTCAGGATGCTCTTTGATTGTGTGTTAACTATAAATCCCAGAAACTGTAACTCCCAAATGTCAAGGTCTATTTTCCCCAAACTCCATCTGTGTTCACATTTGGGCATATTGATTATTCATGCCAAGTTTGGTCCTGATCCAACATTGTTTGAAACCACAGTGCTCTCTGGATATAGGTGAACTACAACTCCAAAACTCAAGGTCAATGTCCACCAAACTCTTATAGTATTTTCTCTGTGTGGGAAGTTTGTGTCTTTCTGCCATTCCTGCCAGGATATCTATGTTGTGTTCATCGAAACAGGCCCATGTTTCACACTGAGTGTATAAATACATTTAAAAACATATTAACTATAGGTATTACTGTGTTAGAGTATCATTTTGTGTCGTTTTGGTTGGTGGTGTGCCCCAGGATTTGGTAAGTGTAGAAAATGTGCCACGGCTCAAAAAAGGGTGAAAAACACTGGCTTACAAGATATATATACATACAATATATTATATTACTAGCATAGTACAATATCAGTATTATATATTATACCATTATATTGTAATATTATTAGTAATATTACATGTAATATAAAATATATAATTATAATATTATATTAGTAGTAGTAGTATCAGTAGTATTATACTGTTCTTTTCCACCAATTCCTCTTTATTTATTGATTTAAAACTTTTATATCTTGATCTTCTTGACCTCCGTCGAGGGACTCAGGCTAGCTCTCAGCAAGAATTCAACGCAAACATTAAAAATCTAAAACATCATACATCAACAATAAAATTTCCAGATACATCTATATATATAAAGGAAGAGTCTTCATGGAACGACCGTCCCAAACAGAGAAACCTTACAACGCAGAAACACCAAACTTGCCAACAGAAATAGGCCTCAGACAAGGTAGGTTTGTAGCAAAGAAACTTTCCCCCCCCAAAACCTAAAAGGCCCCAAAACAACGAGTAAAAAAACCTACATTTCCCAGCATCCTCCGGGGCTGCCAACAACTCTCCCAGCCTCTACATTCTGACAACATGATTGGCTGCCAATAAGGGCGGATTTGCATAACTCCTGTACTGGCCAGCCAACATGAACATTCCGACCCATAATAAACTGTCAGAGGAGGATAAGGCAAAGGGCTGAGGCACAAACACAAACACCCAATTCACTTCCCACAGAAAATTTACACCCCTACAAATCACAGACCACGCCCAAAATTGACAGTAAGGCTTCATTAACTTAATTTCCCTGACTAGGCCTCACTTAATGGAATGCTGTTTACGCTCTGAATTGACAGTAAGGCTTCATTAACTTGATTCTCCCGACTAGGCCTCAGCTCATTGGACATTGTGTATGGCCTGAATTGACAGTAAGGCTTCATTAACTTGCTGTTCCTGACTAGGCCTCAGCTCATGGGACATTGTGTATGGCCTGAATTGACAGTAACCTACCTTGGCACACAGAGCCCCTATGACCCACGCTACATTCTACTACAGTTTGGAGGAGGGTGGACCATGGATTATGGGACTTGAAGTACCTCCATGGATAATGGGATTTGTAGTACTTCAAAACCCATCATTCCCCACAGACCACTGTGTCCCAGAACCAAGACCGATAAAGACCAAACTTGGCAAACAATGCCCCCCATGACCCACACTCCATCCGACTGCAGATTAGAGGAGGACACACCATGGATAATGGGATTTCAAGTACCTCCACTCACTTCCAAAGTACCCCACCCACACACGCATCAACCTCTACATCAACACAGCAGACGGAAAGACAAAAACATTGTATATCCACAAGCAATGCAGAACGCCAGCAACACCACACAACAACAACTCCACAGGACTCCAACATCCCACCCACCAGAACAACCCACAACAACACAGCCATGACCCCAACAACACCATAACTAACAACAACTCCAACCCTTACATACTCAGACTTCCTCGCATCTCCAAAATAGGGCACAGCAACGCGTGCCGGGTACAGCTAGTATAAAATAAATTACATAAAAAGCTGTTGGCCAAGGTAAAATCATGTCCAACACAGTCCGTATATTCAGTCCATATACTGTGAACTGGTCTGCAACCTCATTCTGCAAAAGCTTCATTCCACAGCCAAGTTTTCACTAGCTTCCTAAAGGTCAGGAGGGAGGGGCAGATCTAATATAATTTGGGAGGGAATTCCACAGCCGTGGGGCCACTACCGAAAAGGCCCTGTCTCTCGTCCCCACCAGACGCGCTTGCAAAGGTGGCGGGACCGAGAGCAGGGCCTCTCCAGACGATCTTAGCACTCTTGATGGTTCATAGGGGAGAATATGTTCGGACAGGTAAGCTGGGCCGGAACCGTATAGGGCAGTGTTTCTCAACCTGGGGGTCGGGACCCCTGGGGGGGGTCACGAGGGGGTGTCAGAGGGGTCGCCAAAGACCATCAGAAAACACAGTATTTTCTGTTGGTCATCAGGGAGTTCTGTGTGGGAAGTTTGGCCATTCTATCATTGGTAGAGTTCAAGAGGCTCTTTGATTGTAGGTGAACTATAAATCTCTGCAACTATAACTTCCAAATGTCAAGGTCTATTTTCCCCAAACTCCACACTTGGGCATTTTGGTTCGGGGGGCTGAGACTGGTGGAAGAGGGTTTACCCTAGCAAACCTTTTGTATTGTTATCCCAATAACCCCATGAAGGTGGGATATAATGAGCATGGTGATCAGATCATGATATGAATAAACATAACAGTTTAAATAATGTACCAGTAAGGCCTGACCACCCTGAGAATCCTGAAGCAGCCCCTGGCTACATGCCTGCTTGGGCATATTGAATAGTTGTGCCAAGTTTGGTCTAGATCCATCATTGTTTGAGTCCCCAGTGCTCTCTGGATGTAGGTGAACTACAACTCCAAAACCTAAGGTCAATGCCCACTAAACACTCCTAGAATTTTCTGTTGGTCATGGGAGTTCTATGTGACAAGGTTGGTTAAATTCCACCGTTGGTGGAGTTCTGAATTCTTCTTGATTGTAGGTGAACTATAAATCCCAGCAACTACGACTCCCAAATGACAAAATCAATCCCCCACCCCCAACTCCACCAGCATTCAAATTTGGGCGTATTGGGTATGTGTGCCAAATTTGGTCCAGTGAATGAAAATACATCCTGCATATCGTATATTTACATTACAATTCATAACTGTAGTAAAATTAGTTATGAAATCGCAACAAAACCAATTGTATTGTTGGGGGTCACCCCAACATGAAGAACTGGATTAAGGGGTCACAGCATTGGGAAGGTTGAGAACCACTGGTATAGGGTCTTATAGGTTAAAATTAGCACTTTGAATTGTGTTCGGAAGCTAATCGGCAGCCAGTGGAGCTGGTGTAACAAGGGCATTGTGCGCTCCCTGGACCCCGCTCCCGTTAGTAATCTGGCTGCCGAGCGCTGGACTAATTGGAGCTTCTGGGCAGTCTTCAAGGGCAACCCCATGTAGAGAGTGTTGCAGTAGTCTATACGGGATGTAACCAGAGCGTGGACCACCGTGGCCAAGTCAGACTTCCCAAGGTACGGACACAGCTGGGGCACAAGCTTTAGTTGTGCAAAAGCTCTCCCGGCCACCGCCGAGACCTGGGGTTCCAGGCTCAGCGATGAGTCCAGGATCACTCCCAGACTGCGAACCTGCGCCTTCAGGGGGAGTGTCACCCCGTCCAGCACAGGCTGTAACCCTATGCCCTGTTCGGCCTTTCGACTGACCAGGAGTACCTCTGTCTTATCTGGATTTAGTTTCAATCTGTTCACCCTCATCCAGTCCGTTACAGAAAAGGTGGTTTAGGGCCCGGCTTTCCTGCTCGCTGCCACCAGAGGGCATGAGAAAGCTTCCTATGACCAACTGACCCATAGACCAATAATACCCCAGAAGAGCCCAAACAAGCACTAAAGCTATCAAGGGGTTCAAAAATATCTCCCCAACACAAAGCCATATTCTGCCAAAGCAACCAGTCCTCAAAGGCCACTGAAATAGTCCTATGGAAAGACGACAAGGCAAGTGTGAATGTTGCCGTTGGCCACCTTGATTAGCATCAAATGGCCTTGCAGCGTCAAAGCCAGGTTGCATCTTGCCTGAGAGAATCCTATAAAAAGGAACACTCAGAAAACGGGGGAATTCCAGGCAAGAATCAATCAGGGCCAGCTAACACCTCCCAACAAAGTATTCCCCGGGCAGGAAGCAGCCAGGCTTTGAAGCTGCAAGGTCATTCGATGCTAATCAAGGTGGCCAATTGCAACTTTCACACTTGCCTCAAAAAAAACAGGGCAGTAAATAAAGAGGAACACTCAGAAAACAAGGGAATTCGAGGCAAGAATCAATCAGAACCGGCTAACACTTCGCAACAAAGTATTCCCCAGGCAGGAAGCAGACAGGCTTTGAAGCTGCAAGGCCATTCGATGCTAATCAAGGTGGCCAATTGCAACTTTCACACTTGCCTCAAAAAAACAGGACAGTAAATAAAGAGGAACACTCAGAAAACAAGGGAATTCCAGGCAAGAATCAATCAGAACCAGCTAACACTTCGCAACAAAGTATTCCCCAGGCAGGAAGCAGCCAGGCTTTGGAGCTGCAAGGCCATTCGATGCTAATCAAGGTGGCCAATTGCAACTTTCACACTTGCCTCAAAAAAACAGGACAGCAAATAAAGAGGAACACTCAGAAAACAAGGGAATTCCAGGCAAGAATCAATCAGGGCCGGCTAACACTTCGCAGCAAAGTATTCCCCAGGCAGGAAGCAGACAGGCTTTGGAGCTGCAAGGCCATTCGATGCTAATCAAGGTGGCCAATTGCAACTTTCACACTTGCCTCAAAAAAACAGGACAGCAAATAAAGAGGAACACTCAGAAAACAAGGGAATTCCAGGCAAGAATCAATCAGAACCGGCTAACACTTCGCAACAAAGTATTCCCCAGGCAGGAAGCAGCCAGGCTTTGAAGCTGCAAGGCCATTCGATGCTAATCAAGGTGGCCAATTGCAACTTTCACACTTGCCTCAAAAAAACAGGACAGTAAATAAAGAGGAACACTCAGAAAACAAGGGAATTCCAGGCAAGAATCAATCAGTTCCGGCTAACACTTCGCAACAAAGTATTCCCCAGGCAGGAAGCAGACAGGCTTTGGAGCTGCAAGGCCATTTAATGCTAATCAAGGTGTCCAATTGCAACTTTTCACACTTGCCTCAAAAAAACCTCTAAAAACAGGACAGTAAATAAAAAGGAACACTCAGAAAACACGGGAATTCCTGGCAAGAATCAATCAGGGCCGGCTAACACCTCCCAAGGAAGTATTCCCCAGGCAGGAAGCAGCCAGGCTTTGAAGCTGCAAGGCCTTTCAGTGGTAATCAAGGTGGCCAATTGCAACTTTCACACTTGCCTCAAAAAAACAGGACAGTAAATAAAGAGGAACACTCAGAAAACGGGAATTCCAGGCAAGAATCAATCAGGGCCGGCTAAACCCTCCCAGGAAGCAACCAGGCTTTGAAGCTGCAAGGCCTTTCAATGCTAATCAAGGTGGCCAATTGCAACTTTTCACACTTGCCTCAAAAAAAACTCTAAAAGCAGGACCGTAAATAAAGAGGAACATTCAGAAAACGGGAATTCCAGGCAAGAATCAATCGGGGCCGGCTAACACCTCCCAGGAAGCAGCCAGGCTTTGAAGCTGCAAGGGCTTTCAATGCTAATCAAGGCGGCCAATTGCAACATTCACACTTGCCTTCAACAGACAAGAGTTCTTTCTCCCACCTGGACATTATTCCACAGATATATATAAACCCCACTCGCCTAGTTTCCAACAGACCTCACAACCTCTGAGGATGCCTGTCACGGATGTGTGTGAAACGTCAGGAGAGAATGCTGCTGGAACATGGCCAGACAGCCCGGAAACTCACAGCAACCCAGAAAAGTAATGCCTTCCTCCCTTTCCACTGGATGCCGACAAAGATACACGAAGGCGACATGCGTCCCGAGAAGTAAACAGGAAACATTCAAGAGCAATGAGGTGTCACATTTGGACGGAACAAAGATGGCTGTTCCCAAAACAAACACAATCCAGGCTCTGAAAGGGCCAAACTGAGAAGGTCGCTGTTCTCGCCATGACATGGCCAAGACAAGCCAAAAGTTCTCGTCCCAAACAAATAAATAAACTGGAAATATCTGAGCAATGCGGCTCTGGGGCCAATTATGTGCTGCTTTGGAAATGCAAGGGATGGTGTTTGTATATTCGTCTTATTTTTGACCAATATGTGATTGTGATCCAAAGAGGCCCCGGACGGATAATTACTAGGCCTGGGCAGTCATGGTTCTAAATGGTTCTAAAGTACTTACAAAACTAAAGTTCTGGTGGTAAAAACTAGGTGGCACTGGTGCTTTGCTTCTACAGTGTTGCTAAAGTTCTGGTGGTGAACACTAGGTGGCGCTGGTGCTTTGCTTCTACAGTGTTGCTAAAGTTCTGGTGGTGAACACTAGGTGGCGCTGGTGCTTTGCTTTACAGTGCTGCTAAAGTTCTGGTGGTGAACACTAGGTGGTGCTAGGCTGAAGCAAAAACCTAGCACCACCTAGTGTTCACCACCAGAACTATAGCAACATTATAGAAGCAAAACACCAGCGCCACCTAGTGTTCACCACCAGAACTATAGCAACACTATAGAAGCAAAGCCACCAGCGCCACCTAGTGTTCACCACCAGAACTTTAGCAACACTGTAGAAGCAAAGCACCAGCGCCACCTAGAGTTCACCACCAGAACTTTAGCAACACTGTAGAAGCAAAGCACCAGCACCACCTAGTGTTCACCACCAGAACTTTAGCAACACTGTAGAAGCAAAGCACCAGCGCCACCTAGTGTTCACCACCAGAACTTTAGCAACACTGTAGAAGCAAAGCACCAGCGCCACCTAGAGTTCACCACCAGAACTTTAGCAACACTGTAGAAGCAAAGCACCAGCGCCACCTAGAGTTCACCACCAGAACTTTAGCAACACTGTAGAAGCAAAGCACCAACGCCACCTAGTGTTCACCACCAGAACTTTAGCAAAACTGTAGAAGCAAAGCACCAGCGCCACCTAGTGTTCACCACCAGAACTTTAGCAACACTGTAGAAGCAAAGCACCAGCGCCACCTAGTGTTCACCACCAGAACTTTAGCAACGCTGTAGAAGCAAAGCACCAGCGCCACCTAGTGTTCACCACCAGAACTAGTGTTCACCTAGTGTTCACACCAGAACTTTAGCAACACTGTAGAAGCAAAGCACCAGCGCCACCTAGTGTTCACCACCAGAACTTTAGAAAAAGCACCAGCGCCACCTAGTGTTCACCACCAGAACTTTAGCAACGCTGCGAAGCAAAGCACCAGCGCCACCTACTGTTCACCAACAGAACTTTAGCAACGCTGTAGAAGAAAGCACCAGCGCCACCTAGTGTTCACCACCAGAACTTTAGCAACGCTGTAGAAGCAAAGCACCAGCGCCACCTAGTGTTCACCACCAGAACTTTAGCAACACTGTAGAAGCAAAGCACCAGCGCCACCTAGTGTTCACCACCAGAACTTTAGCAACACTGTAGAAGCAAAGCACCAGCGCCACCTAGTGTTCACCAGCCCTCCTCCACTGTGATTGGTCGACCTCTCAGCTCGCTGATTGTGGGTGAACTATAAATCCCAGCAAATACAACTCCGAAATGTCAAGGTCTATTTTCCCCAAACTCCACCGGTGTTCCCATTTGGGCATACTGAGTATTTGTACCAAGTTTGGTCCAGATCCACCATTGTTTGAGTCCACAGTGCTGTTTGGATGGAGGTGAACTACAACTCCCAAACTCGAGGTCAATGGCCACCAAACCTTTTCAGTATTTTCTGTCGGTCATGGGTGTTCTGTGCACCAAGTTCGGTTCAATTCCATCGCTGGTGGAATTCAGGATGCTCTTTTATTGTAGGTGAACTATAAATCCCAGCAACTACAACTCCCAATGTCAAAATCAATCCCAGTAGCAAAGTTACATTTATGAAGTATCAATGCTGGATCTTGAGGCTGCAATCTCTGGCCTTTGGGGTGCCAATGGCCATCGCTGCCTTGGCATTATCGGGTCGAAGGAGACCACACGAGCTCAGGCAAAAGGCATTCGAGCCCAGAGGTCTTGGCACCAACCGGGGAGAGTTAAGAAAAACAAATGCGCTAATTGGCAAGTCATGTCTCCGGTGTCTAAATATAAACTCATGACCCCATTGTTTTTCCTGACTCACTTGCCCTTTAACTCGGTTACTCGGGATTCGGGCCCTGCGATATCAAGGCAACCGTGTCATGGCAACAGTTTGCAGAAGCCAAAAAGGCAAACGCAGAGCCGATAAGCATAAAGCGAGGACAGGATGTTGTCTTTGTGATAACAAGGCCGCAACAAGAGAACGGCAACAAGACAAATGCATTAAGGACACAAGCTGCATTGATGCAGGCGGTCATCCACACCGCGGATTGAGAGCTGTTTTGGTACCAGGATGATGGGCAACAGAGTTCACGACAACAGGAGAGGGCCAACAGGAGGAAAGGAAGCCACATCATGGCCTAGGATAGACGCACTGGCTCTGCTGTTATGGGCAAAACAACAACAACAACGGCTTTCTAAGGTCCATGAGCCCCAACTCAGCGAATGGCATTAAAGCAGCATTTCTCAACCTGGGGGTCAGAACTCCTGAGTGGGGGTCAAGAGGGGGTGTCAGAGGGGTCACCAAAGACCCATCAGAAAACACAGTATTTTCTGTTGGTCATGGGGGTTCTGTGTGGGAAGTTTGGCCCAATTCTATCATTGGTGGGGTTCAGATTGCTCTTTGATTGTAGGTGAACTATAAATCCCTGCAACTACAACTCCCAAATATCAAGGTCTATTTTCCCCGAACTCCACCAGTGTTCACATTTGGGCATATTGAGTATTCATGTCAAGTTCGGTCCAGATCCATCCTTGCTAGAGTCCACAGTGCTCTCTGAATGTAGGTGAACTACAACTCTCTCCAAATGTAGGTGAACTACAACTCCAAAACTCAAGGTCAATCAATGCCCACCAAACCTTTCCAGTATTTTTTGTCAGTCATGGGAGTTCTGTGCTGGTGGAGTTCAGAATGCTCTTTGATTGTAGGTGAACTATAAATCCCTGCAACCACAACTCCCAAATATCAAGGTCTATTTTCCCCGAACTCCACTATTGTTCACATTTGGGCATATTGAGTATTCATGCCAAGTTCGGTCCAGATCCATCCTTGCTAGAGTCCACAGTGCTCTCTGAATGTAGGTGAACTACAACTCTCTCCAAATGTAGGTGAACTACAACTCCATAACTCAAGGTCAATGCCCACCAGACCCTTCCAGTATTTTCTGTCGGTCATGGGAGTTCTGTGCAACAAGTTTGGTTCAATTCCATCACTGGTGGAATTCAGAATGCTCTTTGATTGTAGGTGAACTATAAATCCCTGCAACCACAATGTCAAGGTCTATTTTCCTCACTGGTGGAATTCAGAATGCTCTTTGATTGTAGGTGAACTATAAATCCCTGCAACTACAATGTCAAGGTCTATTTTCCTCACACTCCACCAGTGCTCACATTTGGGCATATTGAGTATTCGTTCCAAGTTCGGTCCAGATCCATCAGTGTTTGAGTCCACACAAATGTAGGTCAAAGTCAAGGTCAATGTCCAGCAAACCCTTCCAGTATTTTCTGTTGGTAATGGGAGTTCTGTGCACCAAGTTTGGTTCAATTCCATCGTTGGTGGGTTCAGAATGCTCTTTGATTGTAGGTGAACTAGAAATCCCTGCAACTCCAACTTCTAAATGTCAAGGTCTATTTTCCCCAAATTCCACCAGTGTTCACATTTGAGCATATTGAGTATCCGTGCCAAGTTTGGTCCAGATCCATCCTTGCTTGAGTCTACAGTGCTCTCTGAATGTAGGTGAACTACAACTCCCAAAACCCAAGGTCAATGCCCACCAGACCCTTCCAGTATTTCCTGTGTGTCATGGGACTTCTGTGTGGCCAAGTTTGGCCCAATTCCATCACTGGTGGAGTTCAGAACACCATTTGATTGTAGGTGAACTATAAATCCCAGCAACTACAACTCCCAAATGTGTTCACAAATATTGAGTATCCTCCAACCCAAATCCATCCTTGCTTGAGTCTACAGTATCGAATGTAGGTTTGTCAATGCCAAATTTGGGTCACAGGGAGTGAAAATACATCCTGAGTAACAGATATTTACATGACGATTCATAACAATGGCAAAATTACAGTGTTGAAGTAGCAACGAAAGTAATGTTATGGTTGGGGTCACCAAGGGGTTGCAGCACTAAACCATTGATTGTTGTGATTTTTGAACCAACCCAAGTTTGTGGGGAGGCAACAACAACAAAACGACTAACTCACCGCGTTGAGTCTTTGTTAAGACATAATAATAATAATAATAATAATAATAATAATAATGCAAAGTCAATACACTTGATGTCTATTCCTTCAATGTAGACCCAAAACCATGCATTCAAACCGGGCCCAGTTACCTGAATGCCGGTGGTAAGCCATCCTGGGAAACCCTGAACGTCCGAACGTCCGAACTTAGATCGGGGACCTGAGCCGATCCAGAAGCATCCCCACTTTGCTCTCAGGCCTACGGGTCGGGGCGGAGGGCTATTAATACGGGGGGAGGGCTAGCCCCGGAGATGCGCCCTCCCCTTCCCCAGGACTCATGGACCTCATCCCACTCCAAACATCTTACCATTTTAGGTGATCTCAGGGGAGAAGAATAGGGCAGGAGGGACATATAAATACCTGCCCAACGACTCAGCCTCCAAAAGCGGCCAAAGACGGGGTAGACCTTTGAAGGGCGTTGAAAACTTTGGCCGCAGGAGCGATCGCTTAAGGCTTTGCTTAGGAACACAAGGGTCACGGTTTTCCTCCAGCCAGTTGGGACCGCGGTCTTGTCGCAGCTTATGCATAATGCTTCTGCAGGGAATTGGACATTGTTCCCTTTATTCAGAGAAGGCACACTGGAACAGCCACGTTTTCGGGCTCCTCCTAAAGACTGCCAATGCGGGGGCTTGTCTGATATCCTTGGGGAGCGCGTTCCAGAGTCAGGGGGCCATCACAGAGAAGGCCCTCTCCCTTGTCCCCACCACTCGTGCCTGCAAAGTGGGAGGGAGCGAGAGCAGGGCCTCTCCAGATGACCGAAGAGATCGTCTGGGTTCGTAAACAGAAAAGCAGTCACGCAGGTAGGCTCCTCCTAAAGACTGCCAATGCGGGGGCTTGTCTGATATCCTTGGGGAGCGCATTCCAGAGTCAGGGGGGCCATCACAGAGAAGGCCCTCTCCCTTGTCCCCACCAATCGTGCCTGCGAAGTGGGCGGGAGCGAGAGCAGGGCCTCTCCAGATGACCGAAGAGAGCGTCTGGGTTCGTAAACAGAAAAGCAGTCACGCAGGTAGGCTCCTCCTAAAGACTGCCAATGCGGGGGCTTGTCTGATATCCTTGGGGAGCGCGTTCCAGAGTCAGGGGGGCCACCACAGAGAAGGCCCTCTCCCTGCTCCCCACCAATCGCGCCTGCGAAGTGGGCGGGAGCAAGAGTAAGGTCCCTCCAGATGATTGGAGAGATAACCCGGGTTTGTAAACAGAGATGCAGTCACGTAGGTAGGCGGGTCCCAAACCGTTCAGGGCTTTGTAGGTAAGAACCTGCACCTTGAATTGGGACCGGAAAATGAATGGCAGCCAATGGGCCCGGATTACCCATAAGGCCACACTAGGCCATGGCCTATGAGCGCAGGCCTAGGGGGGCGCCAGATCAAGGACCAAAAAAAAATATGTTCAGACAAAACCGCAACGTGCGGCAAGATGACTCTCTCTCTCAATCTCGAGGGGGAGAGCGCTGCGGGGGTGGGGGGAGGAGGGAATGGCGCCCCCCTCGCCCCCGCCCCCTTGTCAAGGAAGGAGGGCGCGAGGAGGCGGAGGGAAGCCCCCAGGGCCGCTTCCTCCTCCTCACCACGCCCTCCTTCCTTGAGTCAAGGAGGAGGAGGAAGGAAGGGAAGCCCCGTCCCCGTGGCCGCTTCCGAGCATGCGCGGCAGGAGGGAGGGCGCCAGCAGCGACCGTACCTCGTGAAGTCCAATCTGGCCACGGTGGTCCACGCCTTAGTCACCTCAAGATTGGACTACTGTAATGCACTCTACGTGGGGCTGCCCTTAAAGACGGCCCGGAAGTTTCAATCGGACGGCAACCAGATTACTAACTGGAGCGTCCTACAGGGAGCGGTCAACCCCCCTGTTTAAGCAGGCCCAGATTAAGCTGTTTTGGCGCCCTAGGCGAGCGCCACGGCCTCTGCCTCTTCTGCCATGTTCCTGGGTGCCGCAGCGGCCCCGGGGGAGGAGGAGGAAGGAAGGGAAGCCCCGGGGCCGCTGCGGCACCCAGGAACATGGAGGAGGAGGCCGCGCGACAGCTGCCACGGGGGCAGGGTTTTCCTTCCTCCTTGGAGGAAGAGGCAGAGGGAAGCCCCGCCCCCCGTGGCTGCTTCCGGGTCTGCGTGGCAGCAGCCCCACCCCCGTGGGCGGGGCTTCCAAAGTGGCCTAGGGTGCCAAAACAGCTTAATCTGGGCCTGCTTAAACAGGGGGGTTGACCGCTCCCTGTAGGACCCTCCAGTTAGTAGTCTGGTTGCCGTCCGATTGAAACTTCCGGGCCGTCTTCAAGGGCAGCCCCACGTAGAGTGCATTACAGTAGTCCAATCTTGAGGTGACTAAGGCGTGGACCACCATGGCCAGATTTGACTTCACGAGGTACGGTCGCTGCTGGCGCACGGGTTTTAGTTGTGCGAAGGCCCTCCCAGCCACCGCCGATGCTGGAGCTTCAAGCGTTAGCGCTGAATCTAGGAGGACACCCAAGCTGCGGACCTCAGGGGGAGTGCAAGCCCATCAAGCACCCAATATCACAATCTGGCTTACGGTTGACTTGGAGGACCTCTGTCTTGTCGGGATTGATCTTCAGCTTATTCACCCTCATCCAGAGAGTCACAGCGGCCAGGCACTCGTGGAAAGGAGTAGTAGAGTTGGGCGCCATCTGCGTAGAGATGGCACCCAACCCCAAAAGATTTGCCTGTACTCCAAAACTAAGCTTAGCAAAAACTTGGTGCACGAAACACGGGGCACTTGAAAGCAAGAGCATGATAAAATCACAACGTTGACTCGACGGGAGGACGACTGGGAGTTGCAGTTCAAGAATAGGTAGAGAAGGTAGGGACTTCTTGAACTGCAAGGCCTCGTCCCTATTGCCGTGGTCAAGACACATTTTCAGTGACCAAAGTGGAAGAGGAAAGAAGGGCAACCCGCGACCTCGAGGGATGCAAAGCCGCTGTTGACTTAAGGCCTCGTTTCGGAGATGCCGGGGCCCTCGCTCTGCCAGGCTTCTGTCAGCGGCCAGGCAAGGCGTTTGGGTTTTCCAGGACAGGTGGGTCACTCCAGAGCCAAGAGAAAAGGCCGGAGGGTGGGTTTGCAAGGTGAACCAGACAGAGCAGATGGCCCCTGTGTGAAACCCAACCTGCACCGCCATGCTGGGCACAGGGAGGCACGTCCGCACCAACACACACCACATTTAGGGCTCTGCCGCACAGCTAGAGTGCGATCATTCCACTTCAACTGTCTGGGCAACGGCAAGACGATCCTGGGATTGGCACTTCCTGGGCCTCCCTGAACAACAGCCCTCGGGACCAAGCAGAATGTTGCTAGGGCGGTGGAAGTGGACGGAGGGTGCGATCACGGTGCCGCTTGGAAGTCCTTCCAGGCATGACGAAGTTCACTCCATGATCTCCAGAAAGTCACCATTTGGCCGCCTAACCCGCCTGCCCAGACTGCTGGGTGAGAAACCCCCAAGACCCTTGGAAGATGAATAGTGACATGGTAGACAGACAGACAGACAAGATAGGCAGATCAGATTGTCAGGTAACATAGGTGATAAGGTGGATGTATAAATAGATGATTGTCAGGTAAGACAGGTGATAGAGAGATGATAGATAGATAGATGATAGATAGATAGATAGATGTGTGAGTAGCTATCTAGCTAGATAGACAGAAAGACAACGTTGATGATGGTTGGATGGATGTCAGGTAAGACAGGTGATAAGATAGATAGGATAGGTAGATAGATAGACAGAAAGATAGATAGGTAGATAGTCAGGTAACGATGATGGATGGATGATTGTCAAGTCAGATAGTTAGGATAGACAGATAATTGATAATAGATAAGAGAAATAAAAAGACAGACACACAGACAGAAAGACAGGTAAAACATGATAGGATAGGTAAGATAGATGATTGATGATAGACAAGTGAAATAGGTAAGATGTAAGATGGATGGATGGATGGATAGAGGAGGTAGGTAGGTCGATCCAGGATGTAGATAGGTAGGTACGTAGATAGATAGATCCAGGAGGTAGATAGGTAGGTAGATAGACAGATCAATCCAGTATGGACAGACAGATGGACTGACAGGCAGGTGGAAAGACAGGTAAGACATGATAGGATCAATAAGATAGATAATTGATAGACGATAGACAAGTGAAATAGGATAGATAGATAGAATTAGTTAGATAGATAGATAGATAGATAGATAGAATAGGGTGGGTTGGTGGATGGATGGAGATAGATAGATAGACAGAGTGGGTGGGTGGGTAGGTGGATGGATGCATGGATGGATGGATGGATGGATGGGGTGGGGCGGGACAGGATAGGACAGGGAAGGACTAGATTAGACAGACAGGACAGGTAAGATAGATGATAGAATTAGATAGATAGATAGATAGATAGATAGATAGAGGATAGACAGACAGATGTGATAGACAGCTAAGAGATAGGTGATAGATAGAGTGGGTGGGTGGGTGGATGCGACGGGGCAGGACAGGATTAGATAGACAGACAGGACAGGACAGACAGGTAAGATAGATGATAGAATTAGATAGAGAGATAGACAGACAGGACATGATAGACAGGTAAGATAGATGATAGATTGATAGAGATAGATAGATAGATAGATAGATAGATAGATAGATAGATAGATAGATAGATAGATAGATAGATAGAATAGGGTGGGTTGGTGGGTGAATGGATGGAGATAGATAGATAGATAGATAGAGGTAAGATAGATGATAGAATTAGATAGATAGATAGTAGGCATGAGAAAAAAAGTTATGAAAATGATTCATTTCAGAAGAAATTCGTAAGAAATGCTACTTTCGAGTATTTCCGCACCTGGAATGCCAACCAGGAAGTGGACTTTCTTTTTCGAACTTCGGGGCCAGGATTTTCTTAAGTGTCGTTATTAGGTCGTGGGGCACCCTCCTTCTCTCTCACCACCCTCCCGTCTCCCCTTGCCAATAAGTATTATGGCAAGGCAAGCCCTAAACTCGCTCCTTCTTTCGGCTGGAAGCCGGAAAAAATGTAAACAGAGAGGATTACTCAGAAGTAAATCTGCAAAGGAGGGCACTTTGGATGAAGGGCCCTCCTTTGTGGATTTACTGAGTAAACCTCTCTGTTTACATTTTTCCCAGGCTCCCTGCCTCTCCTGCCTGCCAGGATCTAAAGCATCAAAGAGTATTGGGGTGAGAAACCAACCTAATGTATAATAGAATGAATGCTACTGTAAGTGCCTAATATTATAAGTAATCCAACTGGTCATACCTACATTCCATGCACATGCAATAATACAGCAGTAATAACAATAACAAGAGGTAAAATTCAAACCGAAGTATTCTGACTGGTCTCTCCTCATGCGGTGCAAACGGGCTCTTCTCTTATTAGCCCGGGAAATTAGCCCAGGAAAAGCCAGCATTTGCTGCTTGGGAGCACACACATACATATTCTTGGGGGGGGCAGATTTGCTGCAGAATCCCGGGCTCATAGAGAAGATTCTGCAGCAAATCCCCCAAAAAAAAGAATATGTATGTGTGCACCCAGGAAGCAAATGCTGTGCCCGGGTTTTGCCTTTTCCCGGGCTCAGAGAAGAGCCTTTTGCAGTTTGAGGAGGGCGCACAGTCAGAATACTTCGGTTTGAATTTTACCTCTTCTTATACCCATTGTTATTACTGCTGTATTATTGCATCTGCATGGAATGTAGGTATATGACCAGCCTGGGCAAACTTGGGCCCTCGCTCCCTCAGGATCGGGGTGAGAGAGAGGCAGCGAGGAGCGAGGGGGCTCCTCCTCCTTTTCTTTGCTGCTTCCATAGAATACCCCTCCCTCCCTCCTTCCTATTTGGAGAGTCCCATCTAGAATTCAGTGTGATTTATTCAAGTTTTGGCCTACAACTCCCAGAAATCCCAGCTAATTTACCAGCTGTTAGGATTTCTGGGGTTGTAGGCCAAAACCATCTGAATGCGCATGCGCTGGCATACGAACTACTAACGAATTTCGTTAGTAATTAAGTTACATTTTAGAAATTTTTGGAACATTTTTTGTAAGTCTTTCTTCTACTAATCAAACCCCCCCCCCCCCATTTGATTTTAGAATCGCCATTTTTGGATTCGAAACCATGCCTAATAGATAGATAGAGGATAGACAGATGTGATAGACAGCTAAGAGATAGGTGATAGATAGATAGATAGATAGATAGATAGATAGATAGATAGATAGATAGATAGAGTGGGTGGGTGGGTGGGTGGGTGGGACGGGGCAGGACAGAACAGGACAGGACAGGATTAGATAGGCAGACAGGACAGGACAGACAGGTAAGATAGATGATAGATAGAATTAGATAGAGAGATAGACAGACAGACAGACAGACAGATGGGATAGATGGACAGCTAAGAGAGAGAGATAGATGATAGATAGATAGACAGACAGACAGACAGACAGGATAGATGGGACAGACCATTAATAGAGGCAGGTGACAGAGAGCGCTACCAGTTCAGTCCCAAATAGAAGACCCGGGGTTCTATAGCACTGGTGCATGTCAGTCAAACTGGTGTTAAACTGCATTAGGCAGTGTAGATACAACCAAGAGTCCGAACAGCATTTCCGTCCAGATCTGGAACGACGGCCACCTGTCCCTTCGGCCACTTCCTGCACGGCTCAAGGGGGGACGGTTTGGGGGACGCCGCCTGTCGCGGCCACACATCTGTCACCTTCCGAAAAAACTCAACCAAGCTTTGGGGAGGGATTAAGAGCCAGGGTCATTGTGCCCACAGGTCCGGCATCGTTGGCATGAAACACGAGCCGAAGGATGTACTAAAATAAGGCATGCGCAAATTCCGTGTTCCAAAGCGAAGCAGCACCTTAATCCTTTTGTCGCGCAGCCAGCGCCGAGGGTTTAGTCTCCATGGCGTTCGAGGGGCAACACAGAACAGGAGGGGCAACAAGGTCACGCCATTCGTCACCGCGGCCCAGAATAGAGCGTGGATTAGTGCACTCTCTTACCCAAATAATGCATGAATAAGAGTGGGAGCTGCCATTTTACTCCAGTCACTCCAATGCCTATCGTTTGGGCACCATTGACACTATGGGAGTTGTAGTTTTGCAAGGTCTTTAGCCTTCCCTGGGTGCATCCACACTAGAGACTGAATGCAGTTTGGTACCACTTTAGCTATGAATGCTTTGGGGTTTGTACTTTCCATAATAATAATGATTTTGTCATTTGGGAGTTGCAGTTGCTGTGATTTATAGTTCACCTACAATCAAAGAGCATTCTGAACTCCACCAATGATGGAATTGAACCAAACTTGACACACAGGACTCCCACGACCAACAGAAAATACTGGAAGGGTTTGCTGGACATTGACCTTGACTTTGGGAGTTGTAGTTCACCTACATCCAGAGAGCACTGTGGACTCAAACAATTATGGATCTGGATCAAATTCGGCACAAATACTCAATAGGCCCAAATGTGAACACTGGTGTAGTTTTGGGGAAATAGACCTTGGCACTTCGGAGTTGTAGTTGCTGGGATTTATAGTTCACCCACAGTCAAAGAGAAGGGCAGGTGGAGAGATCTTCAGCATTCTGTGCCAAAGGTGTTTCTGAGACCATCAAAAATATGTTTTCTAATGGTCTTTGGCGACCCTCTGAAACCCCCTAGCAGTGTTTCCCAACATTTTTGAGCTGCGGCACACTTTTTACATTTCCATTTCCAAAATCCTGGGGCACACCACCAACCAAAATGACACAAAATGACACTCTAACACAGTAATACATAGAGTTAATATGTTTTTAAATGTATTTATACGCTCAGTGTGGAACCTGGGCCTGTTTCGATGAACACAACATAGAAATCCTGGCAGGAATGGCAGAAAGACACAAACTTCCCACACAGAACTCCCATAACCAAGAGAAAATACTATAAGAGTTTGGTGGGCATTGACCTTGAGTTTTGGAGTTGTAGTTCACCTATATCCAGAGAGCACTGTGGATTCAAACAATGTTGGATCAGGACCAAACTTGGCATGAATACTCAATATGCCCAAATGTGAACACAGATGGAGTTTGGGGAAAATAGACCTTGACATTTGGGAGTTAACAGTTTCTGGGATTTATAGTTAACACACAATCAAAGAGCATCCTGAACTCTTGCAACAATGGAATTGAACCAAACTTGGCATTTTGAACTCTCATTACCAACAGAAAGTACTGGAAGGGTTTGCTTGGGAATTGACCTTGAGTTTGGAAGTTGTAGTTCACCTACACCCAGAGAGCACTGTGGACTCAAACAATGTTATGTTATGTTGTTGTTTGTTTTCTATCCAGAATCGCAATGTTGGAAGGAGGCTCACCACTTTAAGGTCCCTAAAACAGGCATGGGAAAACTCCGGCCATCTGGGTGGTTTGGACTTCAACTCCCACCATTCCTAACAGCCTGAGGCCCTTTCCTGCTTAAGTGGCTGAGGGGGGAAAGGGAAAGGGCCTGAGGCTGCTAGGAATGGTGGGAGTTGGAGTCCAAAACACCTGGAAGGTCCAAATTTGCCCATGCCAGCTTTCGACAGAGACCCCTTCCTCCCCCCTTCGCGCCCTTTCTTCCCCCTCCTGCCCAACACTTACTTTTTCTTCTACACTGCCACTTCTGCTGCCATTTTGATCCGAGGGGGCAGCGTGAGCGTGTTCAGGAGGGGAGGGGGGGAGGAAGGCGTGACCTGTGCGGGCGCTACTGCGCAGACTCCCCCCAGAGCAAAGCGAGGCAAAGCGAGCAGAGTGAGGCTGGGAAGAAGGGAGCCCGAGTGGAGACGAAAAAGTGTTCGGCAGGAAAGGGAAGAAAGGGGATTGGAGGTTCCAATTTCCCACGGCACACCTGATGATCGCTCATGGCACACTGGTTGGGAAACACTGCCCTATCGAACCCCCCAGGGGTCGCAACCCCCAGGTTGAGAAACGCTGACTCAGAGGCTCTGCTTTGAATTGGAATATCTGGCAGTGTAGACTCATGTACTCCAGTTCAAAGTAGGAATCGGATACTGGATTATCCGGCAGTGTCGATCCGGTCTCCATAGCACCGAGCCAAGGTGGTTGTGTGTCGCAAACTTGTGGGATAAATCACATTTTATTTTTTGCTCCGTCCAGCGCAGGCAGAGCCAAAAGCTGGGCAAGCGTCCAGGGGCAGAGAGAGACCTTTGGAAAGGCTGCTTTTGTCCTCCCCTTGGACACCTCGGCCCTTTTATGGCGGTGCCTCAATGGAAAGCATTGGGGAAAGAGCGGGCCTGCCTCCTTTTGGGATTTAAACAATGGCATTTTTTTGCAAATTGGGTTTTTGCAAAAGCTAGGAAGAAGAGGGGATTTGGGGGGTTCCTCTGTAGAGCCAAACTTGGACTGCTGTGGGAGCTATAGTTTTGAAGGTCTTGAGCCTGTCAAGGTGGTCCCAGTGGTGATCGGCACACTGGGTGCGGTGCCTAAAGACCTTGGCCTGCACTTAAAAACAATCAGAACCAACAAAAAATACCAGCTGCCAGCTGCAAAAGGCCACCTTACTGGGATCGGCACACATTATTCGCCGATACATCACACAGTCCTAGACACTTGGGAAGGGTCCGAGGTGTGATCAAATACAAAAGCCAGCAGAGTGATCTTGTTTGCTGTGGACTCATCTTGTTATGTATCTGATAATAATAATAACAACAATAACAATAATAATATTCCTTCATCGTCCAAATAATAATAGTAATAATAATAGTAATAAGCCTTCATTGTCCAAATAATAATAACAACAATAATTTGTCTTCATTGTCCAAATAATAACAACAATAATAATATGCCTAATAATAACAATAATAATTTGCCTTCATCGTCCAAATAATAATAAAATGCCTTCATCGTCCAAATAATAACAATAATAATTTGCCTTCATCGTCCAAATAATAATAATAGTAATAATAATAATTTGCCTTCATCGTCCAAATAATAACAATAATAATAATTTGCTTTCATTGTCCAAATAATAATAACAATAATAATATGCCTTCATTGGCCAAATAATAATAACAACAATAATTTGCATTCATTGTCCAAATAATAACAACAATAATATGCCTTCATCGTCCAAATAATAATAATTTGCTTTCATCGTCCAAATAATAGCAATAATAATAATTTGCATTCATTGTCCAAATAATAATAGCAATAATAATAATTTGCCTTCATCATCCAAATAATAATAGCAATAATTTGCTTTCATCGTCCAAATAATAATAATTTGCATTTATTGTCCAAATAATAATAGCAATAATAATTTGCTTTCATCATCCAAATAATAATAATTTCCCTTCATCATCCAAATAATAATAATAATAATATGCCTTCATTGACCAAATAATAATAATAATTTTCCTTCATTGTCCAAATAATAATAATATGTCTTCATTGTCCAAATAATAACAATAATAATAATTTGCCTTCATCATCCATGCCTCCGCTTGTGCCTTCGGCCCCATCGCTACCACTCATATGGGCAATATTCCCTTCCTTGCACTTTCTGAAGGATGGATGGATGGAGGAGCTGGGATGCGGTTGCTAGGAAACGGGATAATGAGGCAGCCTGGGTGGTCACCTAGCAACCGCTCCCAGGATTCCATCCCTTGCCTTTGCCTCTTCTCCCTGCTGGCTTGGTCAAATGCAAACGATTTCTGCTATGTGGACTTCGTTTGCAGCATAGGAGGCAAGCTGAGGACTGAGGAGGAAGAGGAGGAAAAACCGGGACGTTTTAATCACTGCTGGGAAAGTGGGATGGCAGAGGATTAAATTGAGACAATTGGAGGGCAAGCGTAGGAGCCTTAGTAGACGGTGATCATGAGCCAAGAGTGTGGTGCTGCAGCGAAAAAGGCCAATGCGATTCTAAGATGCATCAATAGGAATATATATCCTCTAGGGAAGTCAGTGTGTGCGTGTGTGTGTGTGCATAGTCCATTGAAAGGATACTGAACATTGCCTTGCATAATTGCATTTGGTTGTATACCACGGCGGAGAGGCTTCGGTTCCTCTTTTCCCACTGAGTTGAGGATAAAAGCAAATAAGGGAGGCAACTGATAAGGACAGAAACCGACTGGTTGGAAGGCAAACAAAGACAGACAGGCCGAACTACTTTTCATATCAAGAGGAAGGAAACTCTTGGCCTTTTCTTACCACCTACCTTTTATTGGTAGGTTGTAAGAGGACCCGGCCCTACCCAGGTTATGTGAGGAAGGCATTGTGTGCCAAGGTTGGTTCCTATTAGATGTTTATGTGGCTTGCGGTGGTCTCAGGAACTTAGTGAAGGTACTGCAAGTCCCATTGGCCATGGCCCATCCCCTCCAAACAGCACCAGGGTGTAGGGTGGGTCATGGGGGCTCTGCGTGTCACATTTGGTCTTGATCATTCTCTGGATGAGGGTTGCAGCGGTCTCTGGAAGTGAGGGAAGGTACTGGGAAGTCCCATCATCCATGGTCCCCCGTTCTTCAAACTGCACCAGGATGTAGAGTGGGTCATGGGGGCTCTGTGTGCTAAGTGTGATCTTGATCAGTCATTGGATGAGGGTCGCAGCGGTCTCAGAAAGTGAGTGAAGGTACTTCAACTCCCATCATCCGTCATCCGTCCCACTCCAAACTGCACCAGGATGTAGAGTGGGTCATGGGTACTCTGTGTGCCAAGTTTGGGCCTGGTCTGTGATTTGTAGGGGCTGCAGTGTTCTATGGGAAATGAATTGGGTGAAGGTACTGCAAATCCCATCATTTGTGAGCCATCCTGCCGTAAACCGCAGCACTAGGTTTGTAAAGTGGGCCATTGGGCCTCTGTGTGCTAAGTTTGGTCCTGATTCGTCATTGGTGTGGGCCACAGTGCTCTAAGGAAGTGAATTAAAGTACTGCAAGTCCCATCATCCATGGTCCATCCTCCCTCAAACTGCACCAGGATGTAGCGTGCATCTTGGGGGGGGGGTCTGTGTGCCAAGTTTGGTCTTGTTCTGTCATTGTTGGGGGCCTAGTCAGGAAAATCAAGTTGAGGAAGCCTTACAGTATCCCATGAGCTGAGGCCTAGTCAGGAAAATCAAGTTGAGGAAGCCTTACAGTATCCCATGAGCTGAGGCCTAGTCAGGAAAATCAAGTTAAGGAAGCCTTGCTGTCAATTTTGGGCCTGGTCTGTGATTTATAGGGGCTACAGTGTTGTTTGGGAAGTGAATGATGTGAGGGTACTGCAAATCCCATCATTCGTGGCCCATCCTGCCCTAAACCACACCAGGTTGTGAAGTGGGCCATTGGTCCCTTGTTTGCCAAGTGTGTTCCTGATCCGTCGTTGCTGTGGGCCGCAGTGGCTGACTGCCTGAGGCCTTTTCTTTTTCCCTCTGAGTCACATTAGAATGTTGGAATGTGGTTGGCCAATCGGAGTCCTTTATGTAAATTCCATTTCAGTGGCAGCCAATCCCCTCTGCCTGAGGCCGTAGAATGTTGGAGTGCTGAGGCTGGCCAATCAGAGCCCTTAATGCAAATAACCCCACAGTTGCAGCCAATCGAAACGCTGGCACATATTCCTCCCGTCGCACCACCACACCACCGCCCACAAACACTGACTTTTATTATATAGATAGATAGATAGATAGATAGATAGGTGGTAATAAACGGACACTTCTCTGGGTGGAAAGAGGTGAGAAGTGGCGTACCCCAAGGTTCAGTTTTGGGTCCGTTACTTTTTAATTTATTCATTAATTATCTGGACGTAGGAGTGAATTCTGAGGTAGCAAAGTTTGCAGACGACACTAAATTGTTCAGGGTAGTTAAAAATGAAACTGACTGTAAAGAGCTCCAGAAAGATCTCTCGAAATTGAGTGAATGGGCAACAAAGTGGCAAATGCATTTTAACCCAAACAAGTGTACAGTCATGCACATCGGGGCAAAGAACCCCAACTACACTTATCAATTGATGGGGTCAAAGCTTTCCGAGACAAACCAGGAAAGGGATCTCGGGGTTTTGGTGGACAGCTCAATGAAGATGTCAACCCAGTGCGCTGCAGCAGCGAAAAAAAGCAAATTCTATGCTTGGCATGATCAGGAAGGGAATCGAAAATAGGTCGGCAAATGTTGTATTACCTCTCTACAAATCTATGGTGAGGCCACATTTGGAGTACTGTGTACAATTCTGGTCTCCGCACCTTAAGAAGGATATAACGGAACTGGAAAAGGTACAGAAAAGGGCAACAAGAATGATCCAAGGGATGGAGCAGCTCCCTTACGAAATCAGGTTGCAACGCCTTGGTCTTTTCAGCCTTGAAAGACGGCGTTTAGAGGTGACTTGATCGAAGTGTATAAAATCATGCATGGGATAGAAAAGGTGAATAAAGAAAAATATTTTCTTTGTCACAAAACACTAGGACTAGAGGGCACTCCTGAAGCTCCAAGGTAGGAAAATTAGGACTAATAAGGGAAATATTTCTTCACCCAGAGGGTCATTGGGTTATGGAACTCACTTCCAGAGGAGGTTGTGACAGCGGTCAGCCTGGACAGCTTCAAGGCAGGATTAGACAGATTCATGGGCACCAAGGGAATCAGGAGTTACTGAAATGGACATCCAAGTGCCACCTCTGTGTTGACGGAGGCAGGCAGGATTTCCCTGGGTACTGGTTGTGGGGGGTCGGGAGCAGGTGAGGGTTTTGCCCTCCCTTCTGCTCGAGATCCCCGTGTACAACTAGTGGGCCACTGTGTGATACAGAATGCTGGACTAGATGGGCTGAGGCCCGATTCAGCATGGCTCTTCTTATGTTCTTATGTTCTTATATAAATATAAGAGCATTCTAATTCAGGCATTTGTTGTGTCCCGTTCCCCCCCCCCAAAAAGGAACTTTCTCGGAGGATCCCTTTATCGTGGATGGAAATATCTCCAGCTGTCCGGCTCGGTATCTGAGGTCGGCCCACAGGAATTTCAAAGATCTGGTGCCGTGTAATTTTATACGGCCGCGAGGAATCCAAACTATTTTCCCACCCTTAAATCACGTTTATAATTAGACAAAAAGGCTTGACATATATCAGTGAGAAGCCGGAATATGACACAGGCCTTTCCTCCATCTCCATTCTTGCAGGGATGGGTGAACAGATCAAATGTAATATAGAGCAGTGTTTCCCAACCTTTTTTGAGCCGCGGCACACTTTTTACATTGACAAAAATCCTGGGGCACACCACCAACCAACATGACACAAAATGACACTCTAACACAGTCTTTCTCAACCAGTGTGCCGTGGCACACTAGTGTGCCGTGACGGACCTCCTGCTGTGCAGCGAGAAAAGCTTTCTGCGCCCCTTCCTCCCCCTCCTGCTGAACTCCTGCTGCTTGGGAGGAGGAAGGGCCAGGCAGTGGCGAAGAAAAGAAGAAGGAACCGGGGTGCCGCCTCCTTCGGCCGTTTCCCCAGCCAGCCTCCAATCCGCCATGACTCCCACCATGGCTCTCGCCCCTCGCTCGTTGAAGCCGCGTGGAGGAGGAGCCCCGCCCACTGAAGCCCGTCCACCACTCATGCTCCTCCTTTGTAGGAGAGCTGAAGCTGGGGGGAGGGGGCAGGGCATGGCGCGGCCTGGCTCTGCCCCCTCCCCCGGCTTCGGCACTCCCAGCAGCTACTCCAGCCTTGAGGGGACAGTGCCAAGCCAGCATTGTGCTGGCTCTGGCACCGCTGGCTTGGCACTGCCCCTCAAGGCTGAGAAGCTGTGGGAGAGCTGAAGCCAGGGAGAGGGGCGGGGCATGGCGCAGCCTGGCTCCCCTCCCGGCTTCAGCACTCCCAGCAGCTGCTACCAGCAGGCCACCATCCCCAGCCGTTCTTTACTGTGTTAGAGTGTCATTTTGTGTCATTTTGGTTGGTGGTGTGCCCCCTGATTTTTTAAATGTTAAAAGTGTGCCACGGCTCAAAAAAGGTTGGGAAACACTGCTCTAACACAGTAATACATAGAGTTAATATGTTTTTAAATGTATTTATACACTCAGTGTGAAACCTGGGCCTGTTTCAATGAACACAATGTAGATATCCTAGCAGGAGTGGCAGAAAGACACGAACTTCCCACACAGAACTCCCACAAACAAGAGAAAATGCTATAAGAGTTTGGTGGGCATTGACCTTGAGTTTTGGAGTTGTAGTTCACCTATATCCATAGAGCACTGTGGACTCAAACAATGTTGGATCAGGACCAAACTTGGCATGAATAAATATGCCCAAATATGAACACAGATGGAGTTTGGGGAAAATAGACCTTGACATTTGGGAGTTACAGTTTTTAACTTAAATGAATGCGTATGATGTTTAAATGTAATTGTATTTTAATGTATTTTAATGTTGAATGTTTCTGGGGTTTTATATTGTGTTTCACTGTGTGGGCATCAAATTGTGCCTTTTTGTAAGCCGCGCTGAGTCCCCCCTCGGGGATTGAGAAGAGCGGGGTAAAATGCTGGAAATAAATAAATACAGTTTCTGGGATTTATAGTTAACACACAATCAAAGAGCATCCTGAACTCTTGCAACAATGGAATTGAACCAAACTTGGCATATTGAACTCTCATGACCAACAGAAAGTACTGAAAGGGTTTGCTTGGGAATTGACCTTGAGTTTGGAAGTTGTAGTTCACCTACATCCAGGGAGCACTGTGGACCCAAATAATGATGGATCTGGATCACACTTGGCATGAATACTCAATATGCCCAACTATGAACACACATGGAGTGCCTTTATCAAGGTGGGTTTCTTAGGGTTTTCATACTTCAACACACTAGACTCTCCCCCTCCCCTCCTGGAGGTTCCAATTTCCCACGGCACACCTGATGATTGCTCTCGGCACACTAGTGTGCCCCGGCACACTGGTTGAGAAACACTGATATAGAGAAATCTTACAGGCCTCTCCATATATAGGATCCAAGGGTGTATCTACTCTGTGCATTACTTTGGCATTACGTTTTGCAAAGGCTAAATTCTATCACATCCTGGGAGTTGTAGTTCGACAAGGTCTCTAGCCTTCTCCACAAAACTACAACTTTCCATGACGCCATAGCAGAGAGTTATGGCATCAAACGGCATTAATTCTGCAGTGGAGATTAATATCCGTTCTGGGTTTTAGCCCGAACTTTCCTGGGAGTTGTAGTTTGGCAAAGTCTCTAGCCTTCGCCACCAAACTACAACTTTCATGATACCATAGACTTGAGCCATGGCATCAAACAGCATTAATTCTGCAGTGGAGATTAATATCCGTTCTGGGTTTTAGCCCGAACTTTCCTGGGAGTTGTAGTTTGGCAAAGTCTCTAGCCTTCTCCACCAAATTACAACTTTCATGATACCATAGACTTGAGCCATGGCATCAAACAGCATTAATTCTGCAGTGGAGATTAATATCCGTTCTGGGTTTTAGTCCAAACTTTCCTGGGAGTTGTCGTTTGGTAAGGTCTCTAGCCTTCGCCAACCAAACAACAACTTCCCATGATGCCATAGCAAAGAGCCATGGCATCAAACGGCATTAATTCTATAGCTTAGACATATCCATTCTGGGTTTTACTCCAAACCTTCCTGGGAATTGTAGTTTGGCAAGATCTCTAGCCTTCTCCCCCAAACGACAACGTCCCATGATGCTGTAGCATTGAGCCATGGCATCAAACGGCATTAATTCTGCAGTGGAGATTAATATCCGTTCTGGGTTTTAGCCCGAACTTTCCTGGGAGTTATCGTTTGACAAAGTCTCTAGCCTTCTCCACCAAACTACAACTTCCATGATACCGTAGCCTTGAGCTACGGCTCAAACGGAATCAATTCTGCAGCAGAGATGCATATCCGTTCCGGGTTTGAGTCCGAACTTTGCAAGAGAGCATTTGGTTTTATTTGAGGATTTGGAAAGTTTGGACTAATGAGTAGATTACTCCCATTGCAAGCAATACTTCATAGCTCAAGGCTATGAAATCCTGGGAGTTGTAGTTTCACAAGGTCTCTACTGTCGGGCCAGGAAGCGGTGGATTCGTTCCAGAAACCGCACTGCAGACACTCTTCTGGAGATCTGCAAAGCCCACAAACCACAAAAATGCAAACATTTGAGTGCAAACTGTTATGGCAACAGCACAACACAGTTTGGAAAAAGTAATACAGAAAAGGCCTTCTTTTGGGCCCGTTTTGCCCAGTTCTGCAGCTGCGGAGATCCAGAATTTTGGGCAGAATTCATTTCGGGCCCAGTTAAGAGGCAACAGATGTTTTCCCTCCCTCCCTCTCTCCCCTTCCTTCTTTCCTCCATTCTCCCTCTTCCTTCCTCTTCCTTCCCTTCCTTCTCTCCTTCCTTTTCCCTCTATCTCTCCTTCCTTCCTCCTCCATTCTCCCTCCTTCCTCTTCCTTCCTTCCTTCTTTTCCTCCATCCTCCTCTCCTTCCTCTTCCTTCCTTCTTTCCTTTTCATTCTCCCTCTTCCTTCCTCTTCCCTCCTTTCTCTCCTTCTCTTCCTTCTTTCCTCCATTCTCCTTCCTTCTTTCCTCCATTCTCCCTCTTCCTTCCTTTCCTTCCTTTCCCTTCACCCTCCCTTCTCTCTCTCTCTCTTCCTTTTCCCCCCTTCTCCTCCTTCTTCCTTCCTCCATTCTCCCTCTCCTTCGTTCCTTTCCTTCCTTTCTCCCCTTCACCCTTTCCTTCTCTCCTTCCCTCTCCTTCCTTTTCCCCTCTCTCTCCCCTTCCTTCTTTCCTCCATTCTCCCTCTTCCTTCCTCTTCCTTCCTTCCTTTCACCCTTTCCTTCTCCTTCTCTCCTTCCTTTCCCTCCCTCTCTCCCTTCCTTCTTTCCTCCATTCTCCCTCTTCCTTCCTCTTCCTTCCTTTCTCCCCTTCACCCTCTCCTTCTCCTTCTCTCCTTCCTTTTCCCTCCCTCTCTCCCCTTCCTTCTTTCCTCCATTCTCCCTCTTCCTTCCTCCTTCCTTCCTTTCTCCCCTTCACCCTCTCCTTCTCCTTCTCTCCCTCTTCCCTCCCTTCCTTCCTTCCTTCCTCCATTCTCCCTCTTCCTTCCTCTCCTTCCTTCCTTTCTCCTTTTTCCTTCTCCTTCTCTCCTTCCTCTTCCCTCCTTCCTCTTCTCCTCTTCCTTCTTCTTTCCTCCATTCTCCCTCTTCCTCCCTTCTCCTTCTCCATTTCTCCCTTCCTTCCTTTCCTTCTCCTTCTCTTCTTCTCTCCTTCCTTTTCCATCCCTCTCTCCCCTTCCTTCTTTCCTCTATTCTCCCTCTTCCTTCCTCTTCCTTCCTTCCTTTAACCTTTTCCTTCTCCTTCTCTCCTTCCTTTTCCCTCCCTCTCTCCTCTTCCTTCTTTCCTCCATTCTCCCTCTTCCTTCCTTCCTTCCTTCCCTTCACCCTTTCCTTCTCCTTCCCTCCTTCCTTTTCCCTCCCTCTCTCCCCTTCCTTCTTTACTCCATTCTCCCTCTTCCTTCCTTTCTTCCTCTTCCTTCCTTTCTTTCTCCCCCTTCACCATTTCCTTCTCCTTCTCTCCTTCGTCCCTCTCTCCCCTTTTTTCTTTCCTCCATTGTCCCTCCCTCCCTCTTCCTTCCTTCCTCTTCTATTCCTTTCCCCCAAGTCTTCCTTTCCTTCTCCTTCCTTTCTTTTCGCTTTCCTCTCCTTCCCCTTCTTTCTTTTCTTCTTTTCCTTTCATTATTTTACTTTTTTCCTCACTCCCTTTCCTTTCTTTTCCCCACCCTTTCCTTTCCTCCCTTCCAATTTCCTTCTTTTCCCCCCTCCTTGTCTCTCTCCTGCTTTTCCCCCTTCCTTTTCCATAGTTTGTTGTTCTTTTCTTCTATCCTCCCCCCTCCCTCCTTTATTTCCTCTCTCTTTCTTTCTCTCTTTCCCCCTTCCTTCCTTCCTTCCGCCTTCTCTTCCTTCCCAGAGTCCTGAGCGTGCCTTTTGCAGAGCCAGGTCTGAAGTGTCCCAGAGTCATTCTCCCGGGGGAATCCTTTTCTCATCGTATGTACGTATAGACTCACATTTAGTTGAATTCAGTCTTAAATATATATTACTAGCTGTACCCGGCACGCGTTGCTGTGCCCTTTTTAGGAGATGCGAGGAAGTCCAATCATCCACGGTGTGCCCTCCTCTAAACTGCAGTTGGATGGAGTGTGGGTCATGGGGGGCATGGTGTGCCAAGTTGGGTCTTTATTGGTCTTGGTTCTGGGCCGCAGTGGTCTGTGGGGAATGATGGGTCTTGAAGTACTACAAATCCCATTTTCCATGGTGGTACTTCAAGTCCCATCATGCATGGTCGGGGCTCTGTGTGCCAAGGTAGGTTACTGTAAATTCAGGCCATACACAATGTCCCATGAGCTGAGGCCTAGTTAGGAACAGCAAGTTAATGAAGCCTTACTGTCAATTCAGGCCATACACAATGTCCAATGAGCTGAGGCCTAGTCAGGAGAATCAAGTTAATGAAGCCTTACTGTCAATTCAGGCCATACACAATGTCCAATGAGCTGAGGCCTAGTCAGGAGAATCAAGTTAATGAAGCCTTACTGTCAATTCAGGCCATACACAATGTCCAATGAGCTGTGGCCTAGTCGGGAGAATCAAGTTAATGAAGCCTTACTGTCAATTCAGAGCGTAAACAGCTTCCCAGTAAGTGAGGGCTAGTTAGGGAAATCAAGTTAAGGAAGCCTTACTGTCAATTTTGGGCGTGGTCTGTGATTTTTTGGGGTGTAAATTTTCGGTTGGAAGTGATTTGGGTGTTTGTGTTGGGGATTGGCTCAGGCCTTTTCCTTATTTTGTTTTGGCAGTTTATTAAGGATCGGAATTTTCATGTTGGCTGGCCAGTGCAGCAGTTATGCAAATCCACCCTTATTGGCAGCCAATCATGTTGTTCAGAATGTAGAGGCTGGGTGAGTCTTTGGCTGCCCCGGAGGATGCTGGTAAATGTAGTTTTATTTTTACTCGTTGTTTTGGGGTCCTTTTAGGTTTTGGGGGGGAAGTTTCTTTACTACAAACGTACCTTGCTTGAGGCCTATTTCTGTTGGCAAGTATTGTTTTCTGCGTTGTAAGGTTTCTTTGTTTGAGGTATACATCACATGACGTGAACCCATTTATATAATAGATATATATATATATATTATATGGCTCTCACTGAAATACATTCCCAAATATTTTGCTTTTGTGGCTCTCGGAGTCAAAAAGGTTCCCGACCCCTGGATTAGAGTTTTGAAAACTAAGGAAAGGGATGCTGTCGGTCGAAGGGCGCTTTTTCCTCCTTTTCCGAAACACAAAACCTCAATATGACGAAATCACAACACAATGTTCTCCAAATTCCTTTCCAATTTGGGAATGTTTGCACCACGGACACGGAACCTGGCTCCATCCAAACACAAAAATGCTTGGGATTTGTAGGGCGTTTGGGAATACCCGTCTTTTAATGGCCACCTATAACACCATA
This sequence comes from Anolis apletophallus, assembly GCA_030556195.1. Classification (NCBI taxonomy): domain Eukaryota; kingdom Metazoa; phylum Chordata; class Lepidosauria; order Squamata; family Anolidae; genus Anolis; species Anolis apletophallus. Next base: position 5,219,501 of record JARBWK010000016.1, on the reverse strand, counting down.
GAACCTTCAGAGGTGGTAAAAACAAAGCCCTCCCGACAGATGGCCATGCAGTCTCCGTTTAGGAGAGAACGCTTTGAAGACGGGACCCGAGTCTAAGCAAGACATGCGCTGATTGGAGCCTTCTACCAGGCAAGGGCAAGGTTTCTAACTTGGGGGCCACATGCGAAAGGAAGGAAGGAAGAGAAGGAGGAAGGGAAGGAGAAGAAGAGAGGAAAGAGGGAAGGAAGGAAAGACAAAAGGGAAGGAAGGATGGAAGGAAGGAAGGGAAGGAGGGAAGGAGGAGGAGGGAGGAAAGAGGGAAGGAAGGAAAGACAAAAGGGAAGGAAGGGAAGGAGGAAAAGAAGGGATGGAGGGGAGAAGGAGGGATGAAAGAGGGAAGGAAGAAAAGACAAAAGGGAAGGATGGAAGGATGGAAGGGAAGAAAGGGAAGGAGATGGAGGGATGAAAGAGGGAAGGAAGGAAAGACAAAAGGGAAGGAAGGGTGGAAGGGAAGGATGGAAGAAAGGAAGGTAAGGAGGAAAGGAAGGGAGGGAAGGAGAAGCAGGGAGGAAAGAGGGAAGGGAGGAAAGACAAAAGGGAAGGAAGGATGAAAGGGTGGAAGGGAAGGATGGAAGAGACGAAGGGAAAGAGAAGGAGGGATGAAAGAAGGAAGGATGGAAAAAAGGAAGGGAAGGAGGAAGGAAGGAAATAGATAAGGAAGGAAAGACAAAAGTGAAGGAAGGAAGGACGAAAGGGTGGAAGGATGGAAAAAAGAAGGGAAGGAGGAAAGGAAGGGAGGGAGGGAAGAGAGAAAGAAGGAAAGACAAAAGGGAAGGAAGGAAGGATGAAAGGGTGGAAGGGAAGGATGGAAGAAAGGAAGGTAAGGAGGAAAGGGAGGGAGGAAAGGAGAAGGAGGGAGAAAAGAGGGAAGAAAGGAAAGAAAAGGGAAGGAAGGATGAAAGGGTGGAAGGAAGGGATGGAAGAAAGGAAGGGAAGGAAGGAGGAAAGGAAGGGATGGAGGGAAGGAGAAGGGATGATAGAGGGAAGGAAGGAAAGACAAAAGGGAAGGAAGGATGAAAAGGTAGAAGGGAAGGATGGAAGAAAGGAAGGGAAGGAGGAGGGATGAAAGAGGGAAGGAAGAAATAACAAAAGGGAAGGAAGGATGAAAGGGTGGAAGGAAGGATGGAAAAAAGGAAGGGAAGGAGGAAGGGAAGACAAAAGGGAAGGATGGATGGATGGATGGGAAGAAGGAAGGAAGGAGAGAAGAAAGGAAGGACAAAAGGGTGGAAGGGAATGGAGGGAGGGAGAAAGAGGGAGGGAAGGAAGGGAAGGACAGAGGAAAGAGAGAAGGAAGGAAATTGGGAGGGAGGGAAGAAGGAAGGAAGGGAATTGAGGGAGGGAAGACAGAAGAAAGGGAAAGACAAAAGTAAAGGAAGGAAGGAAAGAAGGAAAAAGAGGGAAAGAGGGCAGGAAGGGGGAAAGGGTGGAAGGGAAGGAGGGAGAAAGAGGGAGTTAAGGAAGGGAGGGAAAGAGAGAAGGAAGGAAAGACAAAAGAAAAAGAAGTATAGAAAGAAGGGAAGAAGGAAGGAAAGACAAAAGGGTGGAAAGGAAGAGATGGAGGGAGAAGGAAGGAGGGAATGGAGGGAGGGAGGAAAGACAAAAGGAAAGGAAGGATAGAATGAAGGAAGGGAAGAAGTAAAAAGGGAGGGAGGAAAGAGAGAAGGGAAGAAAAAGTGAAGGAAGGAAGGAAAGCGAGAAGGAAGGAAGGGACAAAAGGGTGGGAGGGAATGGAAGGAGGGAAAAAGAGGGAAGGGAGGGAGGAAAGAGAGAAGGAAGGAAAGACAAAAGTGAAGAAAGAAGGAAGGAGAAAGAGGGAGAGGGGGAAGAAAGGAGGAAAAGGTGGAAGGGAAGAGGGAGGGAGAAAGAGGGAAGGAAGGGAGGGAAGGAGAAAGGAAAGAGAGAAGGAAGGAAAGAGAGGATGGTGAGAGAGAGGAGGGCCTCCGAAAAGAGCTCAAGGGCCTGGGTTTGCCCATATCTGCCTTATATAGTTATGCTGAAGGTCATTGTATACACCAGTGTTTCCCAACCAGTGTGCCGTGGCACACTAGTGTGCCGTGAGCGATCATCAGGTTTGCCATGGGAAATTGGAGCCTCCAATCCCCTTTCTTCCCCCTCCTGCCGAACACTTTTTCTTCTCCACTCGGGCTCCCTTCTTCCCAGCCTCGCTCTGCTCGCTTTGCCTCGCTTTGCTCACGCTGCCACTTCTACAGGAGGGGGGAGGGAGGAAGATGTGACCCGTGCGGGCGCTACTGCGCAGACTCGCCCCATGTCTTCCTCCCTCCCCTCCACAGTGCTCTCTGGGTGTAGGTGAACTACAACTTCCAAACTCAAGGTCAATTCCCAAGCAAACCCTTTCAGTACTTTCTGTTGGTAATGAGAGTTCAATATGCCAAGTTTGGTTCAATCCCATTGTTGCAAGAGTTCAGGATGCTCTTTGATTGTGTGTTAACTATAAATCCCAGAACCTGTAACTCCCAAATGTCAAGGTCTATTTTCCCCAAACTCCATCTGCGTTCATATTTGGGCATATTGAGTATTCATGCCAAGTTTGGTCCTGATCCAACATTGTTACAGTCCACAGTGCTCTCTGGATATAGGTGAACTACAACTCCAAAACCCAAGGTCAATGCCCACCAAACTCTTATAGCTTGTTCTCTTGGTTATGGGAGTTCTGTGTGGGAAGTTTGTGTCTTTCTGCCATTCCTGCCAGGATATCTATGTTGTGTTCATCGAAACAGGCCCAGGTTTCACACTGAGTGTATAAATACATTTAAAAACATATTAACTATATGTATTACTGTGTTAGAGTGTCATTTTGTGTCATTTTGGTTGGTGGTGTGCCCCAGGATTTTGTAAATGTAAAAAATGTGCTGCGGCTCAAAAAAGGTTGAAAAACACTGGTATACACAACATTTTAAATAACAAAATGTAGCATTATTTTTGTTCATTTCCTCATTAAAACATGGAAAAAGGGGTATATTAAAACAGTGTTTCCCAACCTTTTTTGAGCCGCGGCACACTTTTTACATTGACAAAATCCTGGGGCACACCACCAACCAAAATGACACACAATGACACTCTAACACAGTCATACATATAGTTAATATGTTTTTAAATGTATTTGTACACTCAGTGTGAAACCTGGGCCTGTTTCGATGAACACAACATAGAGATCCTGGCAGGAATGGCAGAAAGACACACACTTCCCACACAGAACTCCCATAACCCAGAGAAAATACTATAAGAGTCTGGTGGGCATGGACCTTGGGTTTTGGAGTTGTAGTTCACCTATATCCAGAGAGCACTGTGGACTGAAACAATGTTGGATCAGGACCAAACTTGGCATGAATACTCAATATGCCCAAATGTGAACGCAGATGGAGTTTGGGGAAAATAGACCTTGACATTTGGGAGTTACAGTTTCTGGGATTTATAGTTAACACACAATCAAAGAGCATCCTGAACTCTTGCAACAATGGAAGTGAACCAAACTTGGCATATTGAACTCTCATTACCAACAGAAAGTACTGAATGTGTTTGGCAAGAGGGGGAAGAAAGGGTATTGGAGGTTCCAATTTCCCACGGCACACCTGATGCTTGCTCACGGCACACTAGTGTGCCACGGCACACTGGTTGGGAAACACTGTATTAAACCGCTCAAACTTTGGGCATCTTGCAGTACATTTTGCGATAGTTTCCCCATGCATATCTCATTGGGTCTCAAGCCATTCCCCCTGGTTTGCGGCAGCCACGAAAACAAAGTTTCTGAAGCCAGGCAATCACCGTCCTTTCAAAGTCAACAGGAAATGTCAAACCAGGAACAGAAAATGTGTCAAGTGTTGCTACTTAGTCCATGATCTCCGCAACAGCGAAAGAAAAGCCGCGCATTGGCCTTCTCGGCGCAATGTTGTGTTAGGAAAGCAGCCCAAACCCAGATCTACTCTCTTGGGTTTGATCAGACCCTTGAACTATATATACACCTCCATGCTATAAAAGAAATGTGAGTTGTAGTTTGACAAGGTCTGGAGATGGGACCTCACCAAATGGCACGTCTCCAGAGTCCAGATTCCAGAGCCGTGCCAAATTGCACACGTTCCGTGATGTCCCAAAGGAGAGATGGAGGTAAGAGCAAAGAGAGGAAGACTGACTCACCCTGATCTTCTTTCCTGATGCCCAGCTGGAGAGAAGAGGAGAGGAGAGAAGAGAGCAGCTGCTGAGAGTCAGGCGCAAAGGAGAGAAGTCTGAGCCAAGAGCAAGGAGAGGGTTTGCTTTTGGGTGGAGCCCTGGAAGAGGAGGAGGAGGAGGAGGAAGGCAGGAGGAGGGTGGCTTCAAAGGGAAGGGGAAGGAAAGGAATGGACCAGGCAAGCAAGAAGGAAGATGGGGAGGGGAAGGGGAAGAGCAGGCAAGAAGGAAGGAAGAAAGGAAAAGGAAAGGAGCAAACATGCAAGAGGAAGGAAGGAAGGGAGGAAGGAAGGAAGGAAGGAAGGAAGGAAGGAAGGAAGGAAAAGGAAAGGAGCAAACATGCAAGATGAAAGAAAGAACAGGAAGGAAGCAAGCAAGGAAGGACAGGAAGGACAGACAGGCAAGAGGAAAGGAAGGAATGGAAAGGAGGGAGGGAGCAGGTAAGAAGGAAGGAAGGGGCAAGTAGGCAAGAAGGAAGGAAAGGGTGGGAGGGAAAGCAAAGAAGGAAGGAAAAGACCAGGCAAGTAGGCAGGCAGGAAGGAAGGAAGGAGGAGGAGAGAGGAAGAAAGGAAAGAAAGAAGGAAGGAAGGGGAAGGGAAGGAGCAGGAAGGTAGGAAGGACAGGAAGAAAGGAAGGCAGGAAGGAAGGAAGGGGAAGGGAAGGAGCAGGAAGGTAGGAAGGACAGGAAGTAGGCAGGAAGGAAGGCAGGAAGGAAGGAAGGGGAAGGGAAGGAGCAGGAAGGTAGGAAGGACAGAGCAGACAGGCAAGAAGGAAGGAATGGAAAGGAGGGAGGGAGCAGGTAAGAAGAAAGGAAGGAGCAAGTAGGCAAGAAGGAAGGAAAGGGTGGGAGGGAAAGCAAAGAAGGAAGGAAAGGACCAGGCAAGTAGGCAGGCAGGAAGGAAGGAAGGGGAAGGGAAGAAGCAGGAAGGTAGGAAGGTAGGAAGGTAGGAAGGACAGGAGCAGACAGGCAGGAAGGAAGGAAGGAATGGAAAGGAGGGAGGGAGCAGGTAAGAAGAAAGGAAGGAGCAAGTAGGCAGAAGCGAATTCTGCATCTCTTGGTGCCAGTCTTCTGTCTGCCCAAGAGGGAGTTCCTCATCTGGTATAATAGCCACAGATTGAGCTTCTGGGTTTTCGCCTGCCACCTTTGGACTCTCGCTTGCTGGGGTGTTCCTGCAATTAACTCTAAAGATCATAGTAAGGTGTTTCTTGATTTAAGTTGTTGGCATGCTGGCTGATATCCGAACAGAGGATGGGCCGGAGATGTCCATGCCTTGGTCCTTTCATTACTGGTTGCTACTTCCCGTCGGATATCAGGTGGCGCAATGCCGGCAAAACTGGATGATTTCTCCAGCAGTAGACATCCTGTGGTAATGTGGCATGTCTCATTAAGAGCCACATCCACTGATTTAATAGTGGTTTTGTTGCCGAACAATTTAGGACAGCCTGGCCCATAGGGGCAGAGGCCCAGAAGTACCCCTAAAGCCAGGATTTCAGCAAAAACCAACCTAAAAATCCCTTTCCCAAATGATCTCACCAAAGAAGTCCGGAAGAAGATGCCACTGAAGCTTTTATATACATTTTACAGAACTGTCAAATTCAAACTTTCCCGCCCCTGCATGCTGTAGGCTTCATGATGATTGGTTGGAACCTTGGAAGCCAGCTGTAGTGGGAACCAATCGTGAAACCGTCGCTTTTGCCCCGGCGAATGGGAAGCAAGGGACAGGAATGTGTTCAAAACAAAGAGCAGCTGGAGTTTTCTTGATTAGATCATGTCCATATGTAAATGAAGATCCGATCCCCTGACCTTTTGAGCCAAAGGAATTCTTTTGTTCTTGGTGAAAAACAGGAATCGTCCTTAACGACCCTCCCTTGTTCAGGCCCGGATTAAGCTCTTCGGCCGCCTGAGGCCAAGACACCCCGCGCCGCCCCCCCCAGGGCGCGGAAAGCCACGCCCCCAGGGTGCAGAAAGCCACGCCCCAGGGCAAGGGGCAAGGAAAGCCACGCCCCAGGGCAAGGAGAAGCCACGCCCCAGGGCAAGGAGCCATGCCCCAGGGCAAGGGCAGCCAAGCCACGCCCCAGGGTGCAGAGGGCAAGCCACGCCCCAGGGCAATGCCCCCAAGGCACGGAATGGCCACGCCCCAGGGTGCGGAAAGCCACGCCCCAGGGCAAGGAAAGCCACGCCCCCAGGGTGCGGAAAGCCATGCCCCCAGGGCACGGAAAGCCACGCCCCAGGGTGCAGAAAGCCACGCCCCTGGGCAAAGCCATGCCCCAGGGCACGAAAGCCACCCCCCAGGGCGCGGAAAGCCACGCCCCCAGGGCAAGGAAAGCCACGCCCCCAGGGCAAGGAAAGCCACACGCCCCAGGGCAAGGAAAGCCACGCGCCCAGGGCAAGGAAAGCCACGCCCCCAGGGCAAGGAAAGCCACGCCCCCAGGGTGTGGAAAGCCACGCCCCCAGGGCACGGAAAGCCACGCCCCCAGGCACGGAAAGCCACGCCCCCGGGCATGGAAAGCCACGCCCCAGGGCGCGGAAGCCACGCCCCAGGGTGCACGGAAAGCCATGACCCCAAGCAGAAAGCCATGCCCCAAGGGCACGGAAAGCCATGCCCCAGGGTGCGGAAAGCCACGGGCAGGGCAAGGGGAAGGCCACGCCCCCAGGGTGTGGGCAATGCCCCAAGAAAGCCACGCCCCAGGGTGTGGAAAGCCACGCCCCAGAGTGCAGAAAGCCACGCCCAAGGGGTGCCCAGGGCAAGGAAAGCCATGCCCCCAGGGCAAGGAAGCCCACGCCCCAGGGCATGGGCACGCCACGCCCCCAGGGCGCGGAAAGCCATGCCCCCAGGGCACGGAAAGCCACGCCCCCAGGGCACGGAAAGCCACGCCCCCCAGGGCACGGAAAGCCATGCCCCCAGGGCACGGAAAGCCACGCCCCAGGGTGCTGCTGCGCATGTGCAGCAGCAGCCCCGGCCGTGCAGCCTCACCGCCACCTCCTCCCGTAACCGGGAGGTGGGCCCGGAGGAGGTGGACGCCACGCGGCACCGGCCCCATGGCTTACGTCCACATCGCGCCTTCCTTTTGGTCGCGGGAGGAGGAGGAGGTGGACAGAAGGCGCGCGGCACTGTGGGGCTTCCGTCCGCTGCCTCCTCCACCTCCCACGACCAAAAGGAGGGCGCGAAGAGGAGGGCGGGACTTCCCTTCATCCTCCTCGTGCCTTCCTTTCAGTCACGGGAGGAGGAGGTGGACGGACGCCCCACGGTGCCACGCGCCTTTCGTCCACCTCCTCCCGCGACCCAAAGGAAGGCGCGAGGAGGATGAAGGGAAGTCCTGCCCTCCTCCTCGCCGCCTGGGCCTTGCAAAGGAAGGAGGCGGCCAGGAGGAGGAGGAGGAGGAGAAAGGGAGCCCGCTGGCGTGCGTGCGCATGCATGCAAGCCCACCGGCGGGCGGAGCTTCCTTTCTCCTCCCGCCTCCTTCCTTTGCAAGGGGGCGGCCCAGGCGAGGGAGGGCACCATTTCCGCCCCCGCCTCACGCTCTCCCCGCCCTCTCCCGAGGTATGATGACTCTCTCGGGAGAGGGCGGGGAAAGCGCCGCGAGGGGTGGTTTTTTAATTTTAAAAGTTTTCGGGGGGCCGAATCCGCTGCCCCTCAAAAGCTGCCGCCCGAGGCCATGGCCTAGTCTGGCCTTATGGGTAATCCGGGCCTGCCCTTGTTGACAAAGGGCCATGTGCAGATTCTATCCATGAGAAGTTTCAGCCTTCTGGATGGTAAATAAATGAAATAACTGTAGCCATGTGGTGGTTTCCGAGGCCAGTAGTGACAGCCGGTTATGAAATATGAAATATAGTTATGCCATACGTTCTATAAACGCAGGACAAGACTAAACTCAGAGGGCCCAGCATTTATGGAACAAAAGGAGTCTTTCAAAAATGGGGAGAAGGGAAAGAAGAACTTCTCCAAAGCCAGAAAAAGTCCTCTGTCATGCAAATTGCTCTAATGATTGGATTAAGGGTGCAGCCAGGAATGTGGTCACCCTGATCTTGAAAAACAACAGCTGAGTCACGTAGCCTTCCTCATATTATTTTACACATGTGGGGGGGGGGGAAACATGCAGGGCATGGTTTACACGGGAGGGTTTCCGGGAAATACCACTACCAATATCTCATAATTACTTCATGTGCAAGAAGTAGAAAGAAAGTCCATATGATCTTAAAAGCATCAAATCCATATGCTTTGGGGAAGTTGATCTGTGTCCTTGGGAAAACTATAAAAAAAATTTTTTGCTAATAGCCAGAGGAGAGTCCAAACATACGGAAGTCCTTGGAAAACTATGTCTCCCAAACCGCTCAAGGCTTGCCCCTGTTGGCCTGCCTGCATGCAACAAGAGTCCATGGCTTCAGATTGAGTGAGGCAAGAAAACAGAGAGGTAGAAATGGCTGGAGGCGTTTTGATGCCAAATCCCAGTCTTTATTTATTTATTTATTTATTATTCGGCTTCTATGCCGCCACTCCCGGCGGGCTCTTTGGTGCTAGAGATGCCAGACCACATGTGCAGGAACGTTGGAACTCCCTGCTGCAGGTCAAACCAATTGGGATGCAGATGGGCTCTTTCTGGGGCTCGCCTTCAGTTTGTCCTCGGATCGTACATTGGAAACATTGTGAATGTGCAACGACAACACACTTTCCCCGTGCAACCGTTCCCCGGAAACGATGCCAACAAAACAGTTTCCCTCTTCATGCAAAACCTGCTGTGGGTCCAAGGAAATGCGAGCACGATGTCAGAAAATATGCTGAGATTATTTCACTGAAAAGGAATCTTTGATTTGGGGCGACAAAGGTGTGGCACTCTCGAAAGTCAGTCACACAAAGGCCGTTTTGGAAGCTGGCCCGTAATGCGCCTTACAAGGCTCACGGTCCAGAATCTGGCCTTCTTTCCTCCTTGTCACGAATGAAAAATTATTGGCCAGAGGCTCGAATGGAGCTGAGATAACTGCGCGAGAGGGAAATGACCTGAGTCTCCAGGAATTCGGAGCCTGAGTGCTTTTTGTGTGTGTTTCTATGGGGAAAGGAAGGAAGAAAGAAAGAAAGAAAGAAAGAAAGAAAGAGAAAGCCAAAAGAAGGAGCAAATCAAGTTGTCAAAGGCTTTCTCCTCCTCCCTTATTTTTTTATTAAACACCTCAAAGAGACGTCTAGATTATTTAATAATAATAATAATAATAATAATAAATATTTCCATGACCTCTTGACCTTGTTCCTTTGGCTCAAATGCCCCCTTTAAAAAAGTGGCTTAGCTAGTGAATTTTAACTCATGGAATTATTCTAGTAGTAGTAGTAGTAGTAGTAGTAGTAGTAGTAGTATCATGATGCTCCAAAGGGCTACGGCAGACATCGAAGAAGAAGACGGCATATATATACGCTCTTGTACTGATGGTAGCTTGTTCAACTTAAGCCGTCTGAGGGCTCGCACTAAGACTCTAAACTACCTATTCCGTGAGCTCCTTTTTGCTGACGATGCTGCCCTTGTCGCCCATTCAGAAGCAGCCCTGCAGCGCCTCACATCCTGCTTTGCAGCAGCTGCAGAGCTGTTTGGGCTGGAAGTCAGCCTGAAGGAAACGGAAGTCCTCTACCAGCCCGCACCACCATCCTATCCCCCCACATCAGCATAGACACATCTGTGCTTAGGTCCGTTCAGCAGTTCACCTCCCTGGGAAGCATCATCTCTTCAGACGCCAAGATTGATAAAGAGATCGATCACAGATTAACAAAGGCATATAGTGCATTCGGAAGGATTCACAAAAGAGTCTGGAGCAACGAGCACCTGAGGTAAAGCACCAAAATTAGTGTGTACAGAGCTATCGTGCTGTCTATTCTCCTCTATGGGTCTGAAACATGGGTCACCTATCGCCAACACCTACGACTCCTCGAACGCTTTCATCAGCGCTGTCTTTGCACAATCCCAAATATACACTGGACCGACTATGTGATGAATGTTGCTGTCCTTGAGCAAGCAGGGATCACCAGCATTGAGGCCATGCTATTGAGAACACAGCTGCGCTGGGCAGGGCACGTCTCTAGGATGAAGGACCACCGCCTCCCAAAGATACTACCTTATGATGAACTCACCACGGGTCAGCGCAAGAGAGGCGCCCCCAAAAAGAGATACAAGGACTCCCTGAAATAACATCTCAGGCTCGGCCAGATTGATCCCCAACAATGGTCCACCCTGGCCTCACTTCGGAAGGCATGGAGACGCACTCTCCACAATGCTGCGGCCTCTTTCGAGAAGACACGCCAAATGGGTCTCGAAGAGAAAGAACCACAGAAAGAACCGCAACTTGGAAACAACATCACCCAAGGAGACTTTCTGCTGTGCTTTCTGCAACCGGACTTGCCTATCTCAGATTGGCCTTTTTAGTCATCAACACGCTTGTAGAAAGCGTGGGATGAGTCCATCCTAAGAATCTTCGTTTGCGAAGTAATGCTGAGAGTGAGAGTAGTAGTAGTAGCAGCAGCAGCATATTATGATTATGATTAACATCATTCTATTATGATATTAGAGAGCTAGAGAGAGAGAGAAATATATATATAGAGAGAGAGATAGTGTGAGAGACAGGTAGATAGACAGACAGACAGACAGACAGAGATAGAGACAGGTAGAGAAAGGGGAAGAGATAGAGAGATGTAGATCAGTGTTTCCCAACCTTTTTTGAGCCGCGGCACACTTTTAACATTAAAAATCCGGGGCACACCACCAACCAAATGACACAAAATGACACTCTAACACAGTAAAGAATCACACTAGGGTGCCACGGCACACTGGTTGAGAAACACTGATGTAGATGATGAGAGAAAGAGACAAGTAGGTAGGTTGGTAGGTAAGTAGATGGAGATAGGTAGGTAGAGGGAAAGAGACAGGTAGATTATTAGATAGATAGATAGATAGATAGAGGTAGAGAAAGAGAGAGGTGGATAGGTAGGTAGATAGGTAAGATGAAGAGAGATGAAGATGATGGAAGACAGGTAGATAGGTAGATAGATAAGTAGATAGAGGTAGGTAGGTAGAGAGGGAAAGAGATAGAGATAGAGAGGTGGATGGATGGATAGGTAGGTAGGTAGATAGGTAAGATGGAGAGAGAGATGAAGATGATGGGAGAAAGACAGGTAGATAGGTAGGTAAGTAAGTAGATAGAGATAGGTAGGTAGAGAGGGAAAGAGACAGATAGAAAGAGAGAAAGAGGTAGATAGAGAGGTGGATAGGTAGGTAGGTAGGTAAGATGAAAGAGATGAAGATGAGAGAAAGACAGGTGGGTAAGTAGATAGAGATATGTAGGTGGGTAGGTAGAGAGGGAAAGAGACAGGTAGATTATTAGATAGATAGATAGATAGATAGATAGACCGAGAGAGAGAGAGAGGGGTAGAGAGGGGGGAAGAGATAGAGATATATACGGTAGATGATGAGATAAAGAGACAAGTAGGTAGGTAGGTAGGTAGGTAGATAGAGGTAGGTAGGTAGGTAGAGAGGGAAATAGATTATTAGATAGATAGATAGACAGACAGACAGAGAGAGGGGGAAGAGAGATATATATAGATGAGAAAAAGAGACAAGTGAGTAGGTAGGTAGGTAAGTAGATAGGTAGGTAGAGAGGGAAAGAAACAGATTATTAGATAGATAGATAGATAGAGGTAGATAAAGAGAGGTAGTTAGAGGTGGATAGGTAGGTAGATAGATAGTGAAAGGTAGATAGAGGTAAGTAGGTAGAGACAGAGAGAGAGAGTAAGACACAGGATCTGCACAATAACACGGTCAATTTGCGGACAATTTAAAGAAGCAGCACCATAATCATAGTCACAAGGTAGAAAATCACGTAGATAATCACATATATTCAAACCACCAGAGGCTGAAGATAGATGTGACGATGGAATCGAAAGCTGGCATGGACCTTCCAGGTGTTTTGGACCCCAACTCCCACCATTCCTAGCAGCCTCAGGCTCTTTTCCTCCCCCCACCCCCAGCCATTTAAGCAGGAAAGGGCCTCAGGCTGTTAGGAATGGTGGGAGTTGGAGTCCAAAGCACCCAGAGGGCCCAAGTTTTCTCATGACTGACAGCTGTTGAGCAAGACCTTCGTGTGTGTCTTTCGGCCATTCCTGCCAGGATATCTCTGTTGTGTTCATCGAAACAGGCCCAGGTTTCACACTGAGTGTATAAATACATTTAAAAACATATTAACTATATGTATTACTGTGTTAGAGTGTCGTTTTGTGTCATTTTGGTTGGTGGTGCGCCCCAGGATTTGGTAAATGTAAAAAATGTGCTGGGCTCAAAAAAGGTTGAAAAACACTGACATAGGGGACAGTATTGAGCCCTGCGGGACCCCACAGTACAATGGCCGTGGGGTCAAGCAGGAGTCCCCTAGCAACACCTTCTGGGTGCGACCCTCGAGGAAGGACTGGAGCCACTGCAAGGCAGTACCTCCAAGGCCCATTTCCACGAGGCGACCCAGAAGGATACCGTGGTCGACGGTATCGAAGGCCGCAGAGAGGTCCAGCAGAACCAACAGGGACACACTCCCCTTGTCAAGCTCCTGGCGTAGATCATCCACTAAGGTGACCAAGGCTGTCCAAGATGATTGCCAATGGTTCCCAGCAGGGCCGGTCTTTCCATTAGGCGGAGTAAGCGGCCGCGTAGGGCGTCGCCACCTGGGAGGGGCGTCGCCACCTGGGAGGTGCGCCGCCGTGCCGGCCGCGCCGCGCACGCTGTCACGCCTCCGCAGCCAGCCCCCCCCCATGGGCGCGCCGGCTGTGCCTCCGCATGAGCACTGGCTGGAGGCGTGCTCGGGAGCCAGTGCGGCCGGCGCCACGCCTCCGTAGCTGGCTGCGTTGCCGGGCTGGGCGCCCGCTGCGCACTGGGCGCTCCCAGGCTGCCGCACTGGGCGCCGTGCCGCGCCCAGCACCGCCGTGCATGCACGAATGCTCGCACATGCGCACTGGCTTCCGAGCGCGCCTCCAGGTGGAGGCGCGCTCGGAAGCCCGTGCGCACGTGCAGACATTCGCGCATGCGCGGAAAATGCCACGCAGGCGCGGGCGCGGGCAGGAGCCATGGGGGCACCAAAATAATGTTCGCTTACCCCCCGGATAGCTCGGGCCGCCCCTGGTTCCCAGATGACTTGAAGAGGAAGGAGGAAAGGAGAAGGAAAAGAGAAGGGCTGCCTGAATTCTCCTGTGTAGACAGGCCCGGATTACCCATAAGGCCACCCTAGGCCATGGCCTAGGGGCGCAAGCCAAGGGGGGCGCAGTTCACACGGACCAAAAAAAAATTAAAATGTTGAAACAAAACCGCAACGCGGATGACCCTCTCTCTTTCTCGGGGGAGAGCGGGGAGAGCGCTGCGAGGGGGCGGGGAGGAGGGAATGGCGCCCTCCCCTCGCCATTGCCCCCGCCCCCTTGTCAAGGAAGGAGGGCGCGAGGAGCTGGAGGAAGCGGAGGGAAGCCCCCCGGGGCCACTGCCGGGCATGTGTGGCACCCAGGAACATGACGGAGGAGGCAGAGGTGCTTGCGCCCTCCTGCTGCGCGTGCTCGGCAGCGGCCCCGGGGGCAGGGCTTCCCTACGCCTCCTCCTCCACCTCGCCGTGCCCTCCCTTGACTCAAGGAAGGAGGGCGCGTCACGAGGAGTAGGTAGAGGGAATCCCCGCCCCCAGGGCCGCTGCTGGGCATGCGTGGCACCCAGGAACATGACGGAGGAGGCAGGGGCACTTGCGCCCTCCTGCTGCGCGTGCTCGGCAGCGGCCCCGGTGGCAGGGCTTCCCTACGCCTCCTCCTCCACCGCCGTGCCCTCCCTTGACTCAAGGAAGGAGGGCGCGTCACGAGGAGGAGGTAGAGGGAAGCCCCGCCCCCAGGGCCGCTGCTGGGCATGCGTGGCACCCAGGAACATGACGGAGGAGGCAGAGGCGCTTGCGCCCTCCTGCTGCGCATGCTCAGCAGCGGCCCCGGGGGCAGGGCTTCCCTACACCCCCCCCTCGCCGTGCCCTCCCTTGACTCAAGGAAGGAGAGCGCCGCTGAGGAGGTAGAGGGAAGCCCCCGCCCGGGCGGGCTGCATGACGGGCGGCGTGGCACCCAGGAACATGGTGGTGGAGGCAGAGACGCTCACGCCCTCCTTCCTTGACAAGGGATGCTGCGCATGTGTGTGTAGGGGGTGCGGTAGAGGTTGGTTTGGGGGCGTAATTCCAAAGTGTGGCCTAGGGTGCCAAAAGGGGTTAATCCCGGCCTGCGTGCAGATGCCCTCCAAAGCCACGCTGCGATGAAGAAATACAGATGTTTGGCCTTCTGCATTCCTAGGAGCTGAAGCAAAGGGCCGGGGCAGCAACGTCCGTTCCCGCATCACCTTAAAAGTGAACATGACACACGCTTGGATGGATTTGGACCAAGTTCGGAGGCTGCGGCCTTATATGGCGACGTCTGAGAAGAAGCAGCAGCTCCCCGTTTTGCAAAAGGGCTTTGGCCCCCCTTTGAGAAGAGCAGCAGCCGCTCTGCAAAAAGTAAAAAAAAAATAAAGCTTGGAGCGGAGGCAACAATCCTTGCTTTAAATAAAGTTTTGTCTCAATATTTGACCGAATAAAGAAAGAAAAAAGGCTTTTTGGCTCTTTGGCCTGTAACCGAGAAGGCTTCGGATGAGGGCAACTGCCCTCCAAGTTTACGAAAATACAAGTAAAACATTTACTTTCTGAGGCTAAAAATATCCCCTCCCCAAACCCAGCTGTTAATCTCTTGTGTTTCTGATCTCAAGAGCTGGGTCGCTCCCAGATGGTAAGGCTGGGAGACGCCTGCTCCGACCCCTGACCTTTGACCTGTGGGGTCCCGCAAGGTTCCATTCTGTCCCCCAGGCTTTTCAACATCTATATCAGGGCTGTCCAACTTCTTCGGGCTGAGGGCCGGAATTCAGGTGACTGCTCACCTTGGGGCCGCTCGAGGGGCGTGGCCGCAGCGGGAGCATGGCCGCAGCAGGGGCGTGGCCGCTCGCGGGGGCGGGGCCGCTCCTGCCCTGGCACGCATGCCCAGCGTCCTGCGCGCCGCCCTTTCGGGCGGGGTGACGCCAGGCGCCACGCCTGACGTCACCCAGCCCCACCCGAAAAGGGGCGGGTCGCGCAAGATACCAGGCTTGCGCTCCAGGGCGGGATTGGCGAGCCGCCCTCTGCCGTCTCCCTAGCTCTTGCAGCGGCCGCGCCTGAAGGAAGGTAAGCTCCCGGGCTTACCTTCCTTCAGGCGCGGCCGCTGCAAGAGCTAGGGTCACGGCGGAGGGCGGCTCGCCGATCCCCCGGCCCGCCTCCCGCCCTGGCGCGCATGCCCGGCATCTTGCGTGACCCGCCCCTTTTCGGCGGTCCTGCGCGAGCAAGAAACAGGCGGTGGGAAGTCCCGCCCCTAGGGCATCTGACGTGGCTTCCCTCCGCCTCCTCCTCACTCGCGCCGGCCCCGCCCCTCCTGGCCCCCCCCCCCGAGGACAAAATTTTTGGGAAATTTTTTTCCCCAAATTTTTTTTCAAAAAAACCCTGGATGTCTTGCAGGGGGTTAGGGGGCCATAGGGAAGGGGCTCAGGGGCCGTGTACGGCCCCCGGGCTGCCAGTTGGACAGCCCTGATCTATATGAAACTGATGGGAGAGGTCATCCGGAGTTTTGGAGTTGGGTGCCATCTTTATGCGGATGACGCCCAACTCCACGATTCTTTTCCACCAGAATCCAAGGAAGCCCCTCGGAGGCTGGACCACTGCCTGGCTGCTGTGTCAATCCGGATGAGGGCAAACAAGCTGAAGATCAATCCCGACAAGGCAGAGGTCCTCCAGGTCAGTCATACGCCTGACCAGGGTATGGGGTGGCAACCTGTGCTGGATGGGGTTGCACTCCTTCTGAAGACACAGGTCCGGAGTTTGGGGGTCCTCCTGGACTCGGCGCTAACACTTGATGCGCAGGTGTCAGCGGTGGTTGGGAGGGCCTTCGCTCAATTAAAACTCCTGCGCCAGCTGCAACCATACCTCGTGAAGAATGACTTGACCACGGTGGTCCACGCCTTAGTTACCTCTAGATTGACTACTGCAATGTGCTCTACGTGGGGCTACCCTTGAAGACGGCCGAGAAACTACAACTTGTTGAAAGTTTGGCAGCCAGACTTCTAACTGGGGTGAGCTACAGGGAGCGGTCAACCGCCCTGTTCAAGGGGCTCCATTGGCTGCCGGTCATCTTCCGGTCCCAATTCAAGGTTCAGGTCATCACCTATAAAGCCCTAAACGGTTTGGGATCCGCCTACCTTCGTGACCGCCTCTCCCAACACAAACCTGCACGATCTCGCCGATCTTCCAGAGAGGCCTTTCTTTCGCCCCTTCCTCTATCACGGCTCGACTTGTGGGTACGAGGGAGAGGGCCTTCTCCGCTGTGCCCCCCCCCCCGGCCTTTGGAACTCGCTTCCTGGGAAGATCAGACAAGCCCCTACCCAGGACCAGACGAAGGTAAAAAATTATAGGAAGCCAACCTTTTTTTGGTGCCCCCTGAGTCTTCAGTGTAGTGATGATGGCGCGCGTGCGTGCTGGAGCACACATGCGCACAAACAGCTAGTTCCGTGCATGCGCTATTGGGACCGAGCGCTTCTGGTGGAGGGAGTAGCGAAACGCACTCCCAAGAGGATGAAAGGACGGGGAACATTTTGCAGCCGGGTGGAGCCTCCCACCTCCGGCTGCAAAATATTCCTGGCTTGTCTCCTCTCGGGAGTGCATTTAGCAACTCCCTCCACCAGAAGCGCTCGCTCCCAATAGCGCGTGTGTGAAAGTCTAAGCTTGATAAATATGATGGGGACTCTGCACCATCAATTTCAAGGGTAAAAAAGTGTTTTACTGAATTTCGTTGCGGCCGTACAAGCACAGAAGATGCCGAATGTTCTGGACGCCCAGTTGAGGTCTCTACACCGGAAACAATTGAAAAAAATTCACGATCTGGTGTTGGCCGATCGGAGATTGAAAGTGCGAGAGATTGCGGAAGCCATAGGCATCTCACACGGCTCAGTGGTTTCAATTTTGAATGATCATTGGGTATGAGAAAGCTTTCCGCAAGATGGGTGCTGCGTTGGCTCACAATCAACCACAAACGCAATCGTGTGACAATTTCGCAGGAGTGTTTGGCGTTGTTCAACCGCAATATGGATGAGTTTTTGCGCCGTTTCGTAACCATGGATGAAATGTGGATCCACCACAACACACCAGAGACCAAACAGCAGTGAAAACAGTGGGTTTCTCGGGGTGAATCGGCGCCAAAGAAGGCCAAGGTGGGTTTGTCAGCCAATGAAGTCATGGCGACTGTTGTGATTGAGCCTTCAGCTACTACTACTAGTAGTATTGGGGAAGATGCTGGGTCAATAGCATCAAGCAATACCGGTAGTATGGAATGGGGTGTGGCTCTGGGTGATCAAGAGTCTGCAGCTGGAAGGAAAAGGGCTGCTATTGATTCTAGTTTGGAAGGATTGGAACAGAGAAAAAGGATCTGGCAGATACTTAGAGCAGTGTTTCTCAACCAGTGTGACGGGGCACACTAGCGTGCCATGAGCGATCAAGAGGTGTGCCGTGGGAAATTGGAACCTCCAGGAAAGGGGGGGGGGAGAGTCTAGTGTGTTGAAGTATAAAAACCATAAGAAACCTACCTCGATAAAGGCACAAAAATTACAACCACCCCCTCCCCACCCGTTGTCTACTTGGTCTCTCCCTCCCCATGCATTGGGAAGGCCCGCCTCCCTTTCCCCAAGTAGAGACCTCCTCTTGCCTCCTGGGGGTTCTGTGTGGGAAGTTTGGCCCAGTTCTATCATTGGTGGGGTTCAGAATGCTCTTTGATTGTAGGGGAACTGTAAATCCCAGCAATTACAACTCCCAAATGTCAAGGTTTATTTCCCTGAACTCCATCTGCGTTCATATTTGGGCATATTGAGTATTCATGCCAAGTTTGGTCCTGATCCAACATTGTTTCAGTCCACAGTGCTCTCTGGATATAGGTGAACTACAACTCCAAAACCCAAGGTCAATGCCCACCAAACTCTTATAGTATTTTCTCTTGGTTATGCTGTGTGGGAAGTTTGTGTCTTTCTACTATTCCTGCCAGGATATCTATGTTGTGTTCATCGAAACAGGCCCAAGTTTCACACTGAGTGTATAAATACATTTAAAAACATATTAACTATATGTATTACTGTGTTAGAGTGTCATTGTGTGTCATTTTGGTTGGTGGTGTGCCCCAGGATTTTTAAATGTAAAAAATGTGCCGCGGCTCAAAAAAGGTTGAAAAACACGGACTTAGCGCACCTTCTGATTCAGACACCTTCCAAAGTTTTCCTGGGGAAGAAGAAATGGGGTCAGAGGAAAGTGATACGGATTTAGACTCAACATTGGTTCAGGAAGTAAGGGATGTGTGTAACGAAGAGTCTAATTAAGACACCTTCTGTGGCTTTGACAGTGACTTAGACTGGCCTTCTGAGGCTTCAGAAACAGATTGGGACACTCTAAGTTTTCAACAGCGTTGGCAAGATTGGAGGTCTGCACAGAGCACAGCAGCTGTAGGAGACGCAGCAGCTGGTGCTCATGATCAAGGAGAGTCTTCAGAAGACAGTGATGTTTAAGTGCTATATAAGAAATGGGTTTCTGGGGCCGCCTTTGCGGCGGTCAAAGAGTTGATGTCTGGTTCTTGTCTCTGACTTTCCCGTGTTCCTGATATCAAGTTCCTGTTTCCTGATACTCGTGAGTTATGGGCTATTTCTCCACTTTGTTCTTGGGGTGAGCTGCTGTGGCAGCTCTAGCTGATGTTTGGGAAAAGGTGGGGGGTTTGGAATTCAATGTATGCTTTTCTGTTTAGTTACCTGCCGTGTGTCCCTCGGGCGGGGCTTGGTCTCCGCTGAGTTTACGTGAGTTCCTGCTACAGAGGAATCTGGTATTGTATGAAATGGAGGGAGGCTGGCATTGTGTTTTATGGGGGCTATGATTTGTGCTATTCATGTATACTCAGCTCCTGATTGCCTTGGATGGTCTCCTCCTTTTCATCTGCCTTGGATTTCTGGACCGGATTTGCGACCACTCTTCTGGGTTCGCCCTTCGGACTTCGCAGACGGACATCTGGTGTTTGTTTTGAGCTGTTTTGCTGCTTTATTTTGTGGGACTCTTCCCTGGGATTTTTGAGGGTTTTTGAGCCGAGTTGGCTACCTTTTTGTTCGTCCTTTTCCCAGTTAGTGTTCAATAAACATTTTGTTCAATAAACCCTTTTACTCCTGGGTCTGGCTTCCTTGGTCTCTGCACTGCGGTAGCGACCGTTTTTTGGGATGCACGCGGTATAATCCACATTGACTCCCTTCAAAAGGGTAAAACAATCAATGGCGAATATTATGCCAACTTATTGGGTCGATTTAATGAGGATTTCAGGAAAAAAACCGACCGCATTTGGCCAAGAAAAAAGTTGTTTTGCACCAGGGCAATGCAAGGGTGCACACATGTGCAGTTGCCATGGCAACAATCAATGAATTGCTCCCTCATCCGCCCTATTCTCCGGATTTAGCCCTGAGTGACTACTTCTTATTTCCAAACCTGAAGAAATGGCTTGGCGGAAAGAGATTTGACTCCAACAATGAGATCATCTCACAAACAAATACCTATTTTGATGACCTCGACAAATCTTATTTTTTGGAAGGGATAAAAAAAATTGGAGAAACTTTTGACAAAGTGTATAGAGCTCAAAGGAGACGACTTTGAAAAATAATTTTTTTTTAATCCAAAAACCTGTGTTTCATTCAAAAAGTCACGGACTTATTGACCCGCCCTCGTAGATAATTTCTCTGATTTTCTTTTTGGCTTGCAGTGGTCTCAGGAACTTAGTGAAGGTACTGCAAGTCCCATTGGCCATGGTCCATCCCCCTCCAAACAGCACCAGGATGTAGAGTGGGTCATGGGGGCTCTATGTGTCACATTTGGTCTTGATCATTCTTTGGATGAGGGTTTCAGCGGTCTCGGAAGGTGAGTGGAGGTATTTCAAGTCCCATTATCTGTGGTCCATCCTCCTTGAAACAGCACCAGGGTGTAGAGTGGGTCAAGGGGACTCTGTGTGCTAATTTTGGTCATTGGGTGAGGGTCGCGTTGTGAAGTGGGCCATTGGGCCCTTGTGTGCCAAGTTTGGTCCTTATCCGTCACTGCTGTGGGCCGCACAGTGTCTGACTGCCAGAGGCCTTTCCTTTTCTCTCTGTGTCACCTTAGAATGTGGATGGCCAATCAGAGTTCTTTATGCAAATACCATTTTAGTGGCAACCAATCCCCTCTGGCTGGGGCTGTAGAATGTTGGAGTTCTGAGGCTGGCCAATCAGTGTCCTTTATGCAAATAATCCCATAGTGGCAACCTATCGAAACGCTGTCACATATTCCTTGGCACTTCCGCACCTCCCTGAAAATAAACATTTAATTTTCAACGGAAAAAAACTGTCATTTGGCTAACTCAAGCATTCAGTTGCATTCTGTTTTGCTGGCCAATCAGAGTCTTTATGCAAATATTTCCTCAGTGGCAACCAATGCCCTCTGTCTGGTGCCCTTAGATTGTTGGGAGTTCTGAGGCTGGCTAATCTGAGTCCTTTATGCAAATAATCTGGTGCCTTAGAGTGTCGGAGTTCTGAGGCTGGCCAATCAGTGTCCTTTATGCAAATAATCCCACAGTGGCAACCAATCGAAATGCTGGCACATATTCCTCCGCACCTCCTGCCCTCTGCATCGCCGCAAACATTGACTTTTATTATATACATAGATATAAATAAAGATAATTTCTTCGATTTTCGTATTTTGCCGGTGAACTGCGAGCTCACTGTATTTCAAATTAAAGACTCGTACAAAAAAAAACCTCAAACAAACTTGTCTTTATAGGCCCATGATTTTTTGTTGTTGTTCACAGTGCAAGTAACAATAAAAGAATTAGTCATCATAAACCCGAAAAAAGGTGCAGTTTTTGCCTATAAGGATATAATTACAAGAACATCACAACTATAGCAGATAATAATACCATAAAAAACAGACAATTCCAACAGTAAAGTAAACCCAAACTCGACTGACCGTGTCGCCGGAGAAGAGATTTACCTCCATTTACATAAATGTCAAGTTTTACCATCATCTGGGTTTGAAAAGGGAATTGAGTTTCCTTCCCCACAGCTGCATTTTGAGGCCATTAAGAACGATGGAAAAACAAGGGAATTCAAGACAAAGGATGCCGTTCGGCAACAGGCAAAAGAAATTAGTCAATTTGGTGTACGGTTAGTTCTTCCTTGAGGAAAGACATATTCAATCCATATTTTAAAAGGTACTCTCAAATATCATTATTATTAATTATTATTATTCACATGCAATAAAATCCAGGATGGAAACGATTCACCTTGGACGAATGTTAATTCAATAAGTCGTCATTGGCCTTAGGAGGACAAAAGTGGGCATGTCGACCAGGCCCGGATTACCCATAAGGCCACTCTAGGCCATGGCCTAGGGACGCAAGCAAAAGGGGCGTAGTTCACACGGACCAAAAAGAAAGTTGAAACAAAACCACAACGCGTGGCATGGAGATGACTCTCTTTCTCTCTCTCGGAGGAGAGCGCCCCCTCGCCATCCCCCCCCCCTTGTCAAGGAAGGAGGGCGCGAGGACGAGCAGGCGGAGGGAAGCCCCCGGGGCCGCTGCCGGGCATGTGCAGCACCCAGGAACATGGCGGAGGAGACAGAGGCGCTCGCGCCCTCCTGCTGCGCATGCCCGGCAGCGGCCCGGGGGCGGGGCTTCCCTCTGCCTCCTCCTCCTCGCACCCTCCTTCCTTGAGTCAATGAAGGCGGGCGCGCCACGATGGCCCGGGGGCTTCCCTTCCTTTGTCCTACTCTTTGTGCCCTCCTTCCTTGACTCAAGGGAGGGCGTGCCGCGAGGAGGTGGGGGAAGCCCCGCCCCCACTGCTGGAACACGGCAGAGGAGGCAGAGGCGCTCGTGCCCTCCTGCTGCGCATGCCCGGCAGCGGCCCCAGGGGGGGGGGGCTTCCCTCCGCCTCCTCTTTGCGGCGACCTTCTCTTCGCGCCTTCCTTGACTCGGAGGGCGCACGGCGCCGCAAGGAGGTGGGGGGGGGTGCGGTAGAGGTTGGTTTGGGGGCGTAATTCCAAAGTGTGGCCTAGGGCGCCAAAGGTGGTAAATCCGGGCCTGGTGTCGACCAAACGAGCCCAACGACTAATTTACAAAACAAGTGAATGGGAGTGTATATATAGAGAGAGGGGGGGGAGGGGTATAGAACATTAACAGAATTGGAGTTTGGAAAAGATGTGGGAAATAAACGGGAGGCTAAGTCCCCGAGAAAACGGTTCCTGGAACAGCTTTTTCGAAAGCATACCAGAAAAATCCTGACACTCCAGGAAGAATTAAGTACATTCACGTGCCACTGTTTTGGGAAGTGATCCATATTCCCATAAAAGCTTGCTCGGGATCAAGCGCGCGCAGGGAGTGCGTCTTGGCGACAGGAGCGTGCGCACGCAAGGTAGATCTTTTCGACTTGGTTGTTATAAAAGTAGCTCGCATGCTGAAAAAGTGTGGGCACCCCTGGTATACCGGGACCTTCTGTGAACTCTCTCTGGGTTGAAACGTAAACAAGAACCTTTAATAAACATGTCTAGGAAAGCCTCCCGGAAAATATTGCAATGTGCGAGTGATGCATGAACCTTTTCCTATCAGTATTATTCTTCTAACTCCTGATATTAAAAACACAGACGCCATATCAAATCATACACACATACAAACAAACATATTATGGGATTCCTGCATGGCAGGAAGAAAAAGGAAAAGACGTTGTGGAACGAAGCAATCGACGGCTAACAATGGGAAACCCTAGTTTCCTCAGTGCAATGGACGTCCTTGTTTTTCCTCACTATACGCAACCTCCCTATACGCAAAACAAGAATTATTATTGACTCGTTGCAGCCGGAATTCGTACTTTTAGGAGCCAAAGAAGATGTGATTCCGGGGAAGCTGAAAACCACATGGAAAGTGAGCGGGCTGCTGGGGAGGGAGGCCCGCCTGGGGAACGGGGAACGCGGGAGGAGGCCGAGAAGGAGCCTGGCATGAGCACGGAAGCCCCCTCCAAGGCCCTGAAACCAACTACACAAGGGCTGCCAACCCCGACGGTGGCACTAGGCCCATAAAGAGGCCCTGGACCCCCTAAACAGACCTGCGGAAGCAAGTCCGGCAGCTGGAGAACGAGCTGGACCTCAAGCTGGTCTCCTTCGGCAAGCTCTGCACCAGCTACAGCCATGGCAGCTCCAGAGACGGAAGGCGAGACAGGTATAGCCGTGTGTTCCTCAGCTCCGACACAACTCCACTCCTGAACGGATCGAGCCAAGACCGAATGTTTGAAACGATGGCTGTGGAGATTGAGCAGCTCTTGGGGAAGCTCACAGGGATCAATGATAAGATGTCGGAGTATGCCAACAGCGCCGGTGTGCCCTCCCTTAATGCAGCACTCATGCACACCTTAGAGAAGCACAGAGACATCTTGCAGGACTACACCCATGAAAACCAAAACCAACTGCCTCGCTGTCTCCGAAAGAGAAAACCACCTCGGCTCGGTGCGGAAAGATATCGAATCCTACAAAAGCGGGAGCGGCGTCAACAACCGACGGAGAGAGCTCTTTTTGAAGGAGCACGAACACCTCCGAAAGGAGGTGATGAGCACCGGGAGTGAGGTGCGGAAGCCATGGCGGAAAGCGGACATGGAAGAGAACCTCTTCGTCATCGACCTCACAGAAGATGAGCTTCGTGAAGATGGAGGAGCAAAGAAGAGGGGAAATTCAGAGATTTGGACATTTAACCCTTTCCAACTTTTGCTGGATGTGTCAAACCAGGACCCAACAGACCCCCCCCCCCACCTTCCTTCCTCCCTTGCCAAAGGCCCACCAGGGCACCCTTTCCCCTCAGAAGCCGGCGCTGGCCTGCCTAGAGCGGGCCAAAGGGATCTGCTTCCAGTGGGGCTTCCTGGACCCAGACCCCCGCTGTGCCCCCGTTAAGAGCTTCCACCTCTTCCTCTGCCAGGAGGAAGAGGGCAGAAAAGGCATCTTCTCTGCCTGGAGGGAAATCAATTGCATCCAGACCACCGTGCTCTGCATGGCTTGCTCCCTGGCTGACTTTCCCCCCAATACTTGGTGCTACTTTGCCATAAGGGCCAAGGACATCTACGGGCGTGAGGGGCCCTTCAGCGATGTCCGCCCCATCTTCCATGAATAGGCACTGAGGCACGCTTCTCCGCCACGGCGCCATTCAAGGTTCCCTTTTCTGTTGTCAATGTTCTGGATTGATGTTATTTCGGAAGCACAAGGTTATGTTATTGGGAATGTTGCCAATGTTGAAAAAAACTCTTTCTGGATTGATTGGATCTTTCCAGCCACAACACGTCTAGGAAAGCCTCCCGGAAAATATTGCAATGTGCGAGTGATGCATGAACCTTTTCCTATCAGTATTATTCTTCTAACTCCTGATATTAAAAACACAAGACGCCGTATCAAATCATACACACATACAAACAAACATATTATGGGATTCCTCATGGCAGGGAAAAAAAGGAAAAGACGTTGTGGAACGAAGCAATCGACGGCTAACAATGGGAAACGGAGTTTCTTCGGTGCAATGGACGTCCTTGTTTTTCCTCACTATACGCAACCTCCCTATACGCAAAACAAGAATTATTATTGACTCGTTGCAGCCGGAATTCGTACTTTTAGGAGCCGAAGAAGCCGTGATTCCGGGGAAGCTGAAAACCACATGGATGGATATACTTAAGGCATGTGATTCGGACCTGAGAACTCACAAAAAGTGTTTAATAACAAAAGGAAAATAGTGACTTGTTTTCTTGCCTGTGTTTTGCCTTCTAGTAATTCTAGGGATAGTATTATCTGGGTTCTGGCTCCATTTGGAGCCACTTGCAAAATGGAAAAAAAGGCAGGCCCGGATTATCCATTAGGTTGGCAAAAAAAAAATATGGTGATGACTCACGCCGAGTTGTCCCAGCGGCAGCTGCGCGGCGCCCTTCCATGCGGCGCCCCATTCACGCAGCGTAGTTGTCGCTGCCTGTGGAACAACTAGGCGTGGCCTCAGGAGGGAGGGAGGAGGAGTGCAGTCTGAGTGACGTCACTCCCTCCGGGGGCAGGGCCCGAGCGACGTCACTCCAGGGGCGGGGCCCAAGCGACGTCACTCCCTCCGGGGGCAGGGCCCGAGCGACGTCACTCCGGGGGCGGGGCCCAAGCGGCGTCACTCCCTCTGGGGCGGGGCCCAAGCAACGTCACTTCCTCCGGGGGCAGGGCCCGAGCGACGTCACTCCGGGGGCGGGGCCCAAGCGATGTCACTCCCTCTGGGGCGGGGCCCAAGCGACGTCACTCCCTCCGGGGGCAGGGCCCGAGCGTCATCACTCGGGCCCCGGCCCCGGAGGGAGTGACTTCGCTCAGGCTGCACTCCTCCTCCCTCCCTCCTTCCGAGACCACGCCGAGTTGTCCCAAAGGCAGCAGCAGCTACACTGCGTGAATGGGGTGCCACGTGGAAGGGCGGCGCGCAGCTGCCGCTGGGACAACTCGGAGGGAGGGAGGAGGAATGCAGCCCGAGCGACGTCACTCCCTCCAGGGGTGGGCCCCGAGTGATGTCGCTCGCGCCCCACCCCCGAAGGGAGTGACGTCACTCGGGCCCCGCCCCCGGAGGGAGTGACATGGCTCGGGCTGCACTCCTCCTCCCTCCCTCCTTCTGAGACTACGGCGAGTTGTCTCAAAGGCAGCGGCAGCTGCGCTGCGTGAATGGGGCACCGCATGGAAGGGCGCCGAGCAGCTGCCGCTAGGACAACTCGCCGTGGTCGCAAAAGGAGGGAGGGAGGAGGAGTGCAGCCCTCCGGGGGCGGGGCCCGAGCGACATCACTCCCTCAAGGGGCGGGGCCCAAGCGACGTCATTCCCTCCGGGGGCGGGGCCCGAGTGACATCACTCCCTCTGGGGGCGGGGCCCGAGTGACATCACTCCATCTGGGGGCGGGGCCCGAGTGACCTCACTCCCTCTGGGGGTGGGGCGGGGCCCCTCTGGCGACATCACTCCCTCTGGGGCGGGGCCCAAGGGGCGACGTCATTCCCTCCGGGGCGGGGGCCCGCGAGTGATGTCACTCCCCTCGGGGGCAGGGGCCCGAGTGACATCACTCCCTCTGGGGGCGGGGCCCGAGTGACATCACTCCCTCTGGGGGCGGGGCCCAAGTGACATCACTCCCTCTGGGGGTGGGGCCCGAGTGACATCACTCCCTCTGGGGGTGGGGCCCGAGTGACATCACTCCCTCTGGGGGCGGGGCCCAAGTGACATCACTCCTCTGGGGCAGGGCCCGAGTGACATCACTCCCTCTGGGGGTGGGCCCGAGTGACATCACTCCCTCTGGGGTGGGGCCCGGTGACATCACTGGGGCCCCATCACTCTGGGGTGGGGCCCGAGTGACATCACTCCCTCTGGGGCGGGGCCGAGTGACATCATCCCTCCGGGGCATCACTCCTCTGGCCCGAGTGACATCACTCCCTCTGGGGGTGGGGCCCGAGTGACATCACTCCCTCTGGGGGCGGGGCCCGAGTGACATCACTCCCTCTGGGGGCGGGGCCCGAGTGACATCACTCCCTCTGGGGGCGGGGCCCAAGTGACATCACTCCCTCTGGGGTGGGGCCCGAGTGACATCACTCCCTCTGGGGGTGGGGCCCGAGTGACATCACTCCCTCTGGGGGCGGGGCCCGAGCGACATCACTCCCTCAGGGGCGGGGCCCGAGCGACGGGGGGTGGGGCCGAGTGACATCACTCCCTCTGGGGCAGGGCCCGAGTGACATCACTCCCTCTGGGGTGGGGCCCGAGTGACATCACTCCTCCGGGCGGGGCCCGAGTGACATCACTCCCTCTGGGGGTGGGGCCCGAGTGACATCCCTCCGGGGTGGGGCCAGTGACATCACTCCATCTGGGGCGGGGCCCAAGTGACATCCTCCCTCCGGGCGGGGCCCGAGTGACATCACTCCCTCTGGGGGCGGGGCCCGAGTGACATCACTCCCTCTGGGGGTGGGGCCCGAGTGACATCACTCCCTCTGGGGGTGGGGCCCGAGTGACATCACTCCCTCTGGGGCGGGGCCCGAGTGACATCACTCCCTCTGGGGGCGGGGCCCGAGTGACATCACTCCCTCTGGGGGTGGGGCCCGAGTGACATCACTCCCTCTGGGGGCGGGGCCCGAGTGACATCACTCCATCTGGGGGCGGGGCCAGAGTGACATCACTCCCTCTGGGGGCGGGGCCCGAGCGACATCACTCCCTCACGGGGCGGGGCCCAAGCGACGTCATTCCCTCCGGGGGCGGGGCCCGAGTGACATCACTCCCTCTGGGGGCGGGGCCCGAGTGACATCACTCCCTCTGGGGGTGGGGCCCGAGTGACATCACTCCCTCCGGGGGCGGGGCCCGAGTGACATCACTCCCTCTGGGGGTGGGGCCCGAGTGACATCACTCCCTCTGGGGGTGGGGCCCGAGTGACATCACTCCCTCTGGGGGCGGGGCCCGAGTGACATCACTCCCTCTGGGGGCGGGGCCCGAGCGACATCACTCCCTCAAGGGGCGGGGCCCAAGCGACGTCATTCCCTCCGGGGGCGGGGCCCGAGTGACATCACTCCCTCTGGGGGCAGGGCCCGAGTGACATCACTCCCTCTGGGGGTGGGGCCCGAGTGACATCACTCCCTCCGGGGGCGGGGCCCGTGACATCACTCCCTCTGGGGTGGGGCCCGAGTGACATCACTCCCTCCGGGGGAGGGGCCCGAGTGACATCACTCCCTCCGGGGGAGCGGCCCGAGCGACATAACTTCCTCCGGGGGCGGGGCCCAAGTGACATCACTCCCTCTGGGGTGGGGCCCTAGACATCACTCCCTCCGGGGGCGGGGCCCGAGTGACATCACTCCCTCTGGGGGTGGGGCCCGAGTGACATCACTCCCTCTGGGGGCGGGGCCCGAGCAGCAGCAGGCAAAAGGGGGCGTAAATCCAAAGTGTGGCCTAGGGCGCAAAAAGGTCTTACTCCGGGCCTGAAAAAAGGAAGACTGAACTCAGATCCATCTTCACCTCCAACTTCCTGCTACAGCAGAATCTTGCTTACCCGACATAAAACGGGCTGGGAGAACGTCGGATAAACGAAAATGTCGGATAATACGAAGTCTCCAACTCTTACCCATCCGATGCGGCGCTAGACACCTAGAATACTCGCAACGGGGACTCAAAGAGTTAAGGCAAAGCAATGCACCGGGGCCAGAGTGGCCCAGCAGGAAGTGCCCGGTTAGTGCGGAAGAGGAGCGTAGAAATCGGGGAGGGAAGGAGGGAGGACGCTTCCGCTTCCGGTCCTGCCTCTTTTTCTCCTTTCTCCTCCTCGTCTTGCCCTTTTCACTTATCGGGAATGGAGAGAGAGAGTTGGGGAGGGGCTCCTTTAATTGAAGGGAAAATGCTGGAGGAAAAGAGTGTCGGATAAGACATAATGTCGGATAAGCGAAGGTCGGATAAGCGAGACTCTACTATACTTGATCCTATGAAGACTGGGTCCGACAGTCTCCAAGTTTTAAATGGAGTGTTGTTATTATCAGGCCTATAAGAGCATTGCAGTACCCCTGACTGTAAGAAGATCTGTCAATGGTTAAATCAAAGGCTGTTCCCTCGCTACTTCGCTGTTCGCTTATTGCGGACTTCAAAAAATATTGATTTAAAATACATATCATTGTATTTTTGCTGTTTTGTGATGCTTTGCCGCCGCCGCTCTCCGAGGCGGTTTCCCTCCTCAGTCCTCCCTCCCTCCAGCCTTGAAGGGCCTTTCCTTCCTTCCCTTCACTTTATTTTAAGTGTATCAAGACTTAAAATAGTGTATAGCTACTAAAATAATGTATAAATATTAAAATTAATAGAGCATCCCTACATGGCGGTTTTTCACTTATTGCGGGAGGTTCTAGAACGTAATCCCAGCAATAAGTGAGGGAACAGTGAATGTATGTATGTATATGTATATGTGTGTGTGTATATATATGCACACACACACACACAGAGTGTTCCCTCACTTATTGCGGGGGTTAAGTTCCAAGACCTCCCTCAAGTGAGGAAACAGTGTATGTATGTATGTATATGTACACACACACACATACACACACACACACACACACAAAGTGTTCCCTCACTTATTGCGTGGGTTAAGTTCCAAGACCTCCCTCAAGTGAGGGAACAGTGTATGTATGTGTGTATGTATGTATGTATATGTATACACACACACACATACATACAAACACACAGAGTGTTCCCTCACTTATTGCGGGGGTTAAGTTCCAAGACCTCCCTCAAGTGAGGAAACAGTGTGTGTATGTATGTATATGTACACACACACACATACATACACACACACACACAGAGTGTTCCCTCACTTATTGCGTGGGTTAAGTTCCAAGACCTCCCGCAAGTGAGGGAACAGTGTATGTATGTATATGTATACACACACATACATACACACAAACACAGAGAGTGTTCCCTCACTTATTGCGGGGGTAAGTTCCAAGACCTCCCGCAAGTGAGGGAACAGTGTATGTATGTATGTATGTATATGTATACACACACATACATACACACAAACACAGAGAGTGTTCCCTCACTTATTGCGGGGGTTAAGTTCCAGGACCTCCCGCAAGTGAGGGAACAGTGTATGTATGTATATGTATACACACACATACATACACACAAACACAGAGAGTGTTCCCTCACTTATTGCGGGGGTTAAGTTCCAAGACCTCCCGCAAGTGAGGGAACAGTGTATGTATGTATGTATGTATATGTATACACACACATACATACACACACACACACACAGAGTGTTCCCTCACTTATTGCGGGGGTTAAGTTCCAGGACCTCCCGCAAGTGAGGGAACAGTGTATGTATGTATGTATGTATGTATGTGTGTGTGTATACACACACACACACACACACACACACACACAAAGTGTTCCCTCACTTATTGCGGGGGTTAAGTTCCTGGACTTCCCGCAAGTGTGGAAACAGTGTATGTATGTATGTATATATGTATATGTATATGTATATATATACACACATACACTCACACACATATACATACACATAGAGTGTTCCCTCACTTATTGCGGGGGTTAAATTCCAGGACCTCCTGCAATAAGTGAAAAACTGCGATATAGGGACACTATAATTTATTTTAATATTTATACATTATTTTAGTCGTTATCCACTATTTTAAGTCGTTTTAAACTTAAAATAAAGTGAAGGAAAGGAAGGAAAGGACCTTCAAGGCTGGAGGGAGGGAGGACGGAGGAGGGAAAGCGCCTCGGAGAGCGGCGGCGGCGGCAAAAACCTGCAAAACAGCGAAAATACCGTAATATAGATTTTAAATTAATATTTTTTTTAAACTGCAAAACAAGCGAGTCTGCTAAAAGCGAACCGCAAAGTAGCGAGGGAACACTGTGTATATATGTGTGTGCGTGTGCGAGTGTCTATATATATATATGGGCTGTACATGAAAAAGATTCCTCCCGGAGAAAATAGGACATTCAGAATCCTCAGCCTCTCAAAACCGTCTACTACACCGTTATAGCAAACTAACTGCGAGATAAATCCGAATACGTTGAGTGTCGTATCGGCACATTGTTCGCGGGGCAAAAAAAGGAAAGCAAACAAACATTGTTTTTCCTCGTCGAAACGTAAACAGGCGCAAGAACAAAACCCGAAAGGCTTTCCTCGCCCCGCACAAGACGCGGAAGCATGCGGCGGAGTGGCCGAACGAAAGTGCAACTATACAGTAAGGTGGACGGACGAACGGACAGCTCCCTTTCGGTGCCACCTAATAATAATAATAATTGTCTAAAATGCCTCTTGTTTAAACCGGCTCCATGGCACTGTGCCGCTTTCGGAAACGACGCAGCGTACAGAAACATTGGCGCGTCAACAAGGCACGGCTACCCGAAACTGTGACAAGGGAACTCGGCGACAGCTCGCAAAACTATCTAACCCTCTATGAGAGAAAGCCAAGCTGCGACTCCGACATGAATGGTTGAACCCTCATCCATATTTGAAACCAACAAGCCAGAGACACAAACCAGAACTTGTTGTCGTCCTTTTCGTATCAACTGAAAAATCATTCCCAATGACTTCCGCCAACGAGACGTCAAAAACTAAACATCAGAGCTTCAATTGTAGACAAAACACTGTCGGGTTCGAAGGCGAAAGATTGTGGTTTTGTTCAGACCTATCCGATCAAAAGAAAAGTCCAAATCCGAGTCAAAAGCAAAGGCCGAGATGCTCCGAAACACTCTCCCCTTGAACTATACAAAGCCACTCCGCTTGGCGCCTAAAACTCAATGCTTGGGACAAGCCAGCTTTCCGATCGCCGTCTCCTTCCTTTCCGATCTCCGAGAAGCAACGGCAAATTATGAAAACCAACAAGAAAAGCAGATTGGCTTATGTAGTCGAGAAGAACAGGCAGTTTGGCCAAGCTCCGAACCTCTGCTACGGCAAAAACGTCCTTCCCGAAACAGTTCCGCCATTCGAGTCATTTCTCCGCCGTCTCGTCGTCGCGGATAGTTTTTTGTTCCTCTTCTCCTGACACCATATAAATAAGTCATATTTATACAGCTTAAGACATTCAGAGACATGCAGTAGGGTTTGTGTGTGTGGCGTAGGTAGTACGTTTCTGCTTTCTTCATGATCGATCGTTGGGTCTTGCTCTCGAGCGGAAGGACGGGCCCCCTAAGCCGGGCCGTGCCGGGCGTTGTCTATGACGCCAGAGGGGGGTTCGGAGTCGTCCATGGGGAGGACCAGGCGGGTGCCCCGAATGACCAGTTCGTGGTCCCCAAAGGCCAGCTCCTGGTCCAGGGGGTCATCGGAGCCATTGCCGGCCGGCCTCCGACCCGCAACGGACGACAAGGAATCTGTGTTGGCGGCCGAGTCGCCGTAAGTCAAGCTGATGTCGCCGTCGTTCAGAATGAGGTCTGAGTCGTCATCCTTCAGCTGCTCCTGGTTCTGAACAGAAAGCAAATATATCATCATTATATTACTATATCATCATCATCAGGTAGAGAAGGAAGGAAGGAGAGAAGGAGATAAAAAAGTGAAAGAAGGAAAGGAAGAGAGAGGGAAGGAAGGAGATAAGGAACAAAAGAGAGAAAGAGAGAGGGAAGGAGAGAAGAAAATAAAAAAGTGAAAGAAGGAAAGAGAGAGGGAGGGAAGGAGATAAGGAACGAAAAGGAGAAAGAGGGAGGGAGGGAAGGAAGGAGGGAAGGAAATAAAAAATGAAAGGAAGGAAGGAAAGAGAGAGGGAAGGAGATAAGGAACGAAAGGGAGAAAGAGGGAGGGAGGGAAGGAGAGAAGGAGATAAAAAAGTGAAAGAAGGAAAGGAAGAGAGAGAGGGAAGGAAGGAGATAAGGAACAAAAGAGAGAAAGAGAGAGGGAAGGAGAGAAGAAAATAAAAAAGTGAAAGAAGGAAAGAGAGAGGGAGGGAAGGAGATAAGGAACGAAAAGGAGAAAGAGGGAGGGAGGGAGGGAAGGAAGGAGGGAAGGAAATAAAAATGAAAGAAGGAAGGAAAGAGAGAGGGAAGGAGATAAGGAACGAAAGGGAGAAAGAGGGAGGGAGGGAAGGAGAGAAGGAAATAAAAAGTGAAAGAAGGAAGGAAAGAGAGAGGGAAGGAAGGCGATAAGAAACAAAAGAGGGAGGGAGAGAGGGAGGTAGGGAAGGAAGGAGAGAAGGAAATAAAAAGTGAAAGAAGGAAAGAGAGGGAGGGAAGGAGATAAGGAACGAAAAGGAGAAAGAGGGAGGGAAGGAGGGAAGGAGGGAAGGAAGGAGGGAAGGAAATAAAAAATGAAAGAAGGAAGGAAAGAGAGAGGGAAGGAAGGAGATAAGGAACGAAAGGGAGAAAGAGGGAGGGAGGGAAGGAGAGAAGGAAATAAAAAGTGAAAGAAGGAAGGAAAGAGAGAGGGAAGGAAGGAGATAAAAAACAAAAGAGGGAGGGAGAGAGGGAGGGAAGGAAGGAGAGAAGGAAATAAAAAGTGAAAGAAGGAAGGAAAGAGAATGGGAAGAAAGGAGATAAGCAACGAAAGAGAGAAAGAGGGATGTAAGGAAGGAAGGAGGGAAGGAAATAAAAAGTGGAAGAAGGAAGGAAAGAGAGAGGGAAGGAAGGAGATAAGGAACGAAAGAGAGAAAGAGAGAGGGAAGGAGAGAAGAAAATAAAAAAGTGAAAGGAGAGAGGGAGGGAAGGAGATAAGGAACGAAAAGGAGAAAGAGGGTGGGAGGGAAGGAAGGAGAGAAGGAAATAAAAAGTGATAGAAGGAAGGAAAGAGAGAGGGAAGGAAGGAGATAAGAAACAAAAGAGGGAGGGAGAGAGGGAGGGAAGGAAGGAAGGAGAGAAGGAAATAAAAAGTGAAAGAAGGAAGGAAAGAGAATGGGAAGAAAGGAGATAAGCAACGAAAGAGAGAAAGAAGGAGGGAAGGAAGGAAGGAAGGAGAGAAGGAAATAAAAAGTGAAAGAAGGAAGGAAAGAGAGAGGGAAGGAAGGAGATAAGGAACGAAAGGGAGAAAGAGGGAGGGAAGGAGAGAAGAAAATAAAAAGTGAAAGAAGGAAGGAAAGAGAGAGGGAAGGAAGGAGATAAGAAACGAAAGAGGGAGGGAGAGAGGGAAGGAGAGAAGGAAATAAAAAGTGAAAGAAGGAAGGAAAGAGAGAGGGAAGGAAGGAGATAAGAAACGAAAGAGGGAGGGAGAGAGGGAGGGAGGGAAGGAGAGAAGGAAATAAAAAGTGAAAGAAGGAAGGAAAGAGAGAGGGAAGGAAGGAGATAAGGAACGAAAGAGGGAGGGAGAGAGGGAGGGAAGGAAGGAAGGAGAGAAAGAAACGAAAGAGAGAGGGAAGGAAGGTAGGAAGAAGAGAAGGAAATAAAAAAGTGAAAGAAGGAAGGAAAGAGAGAGGGAAGGAAGGAGATAAGGAACAAAAGAGGGAGGGAGGGAAGAAAATAAAAAAGTAAAAGAAGGAAGGAAAAAGAGAGGGAAGGAAGGAGATAAGGAACGAAAGAGAGAAAGAGGGAGGGAAGGAAGGAAAGAAAGGTAGAGAAGGTAGGAAGGAGAGAAGGAAATAAAAAAGTGAAAGAAGGAAGGAAAGAGAGAGGGAAGGAAGGAAGGAGATAAGGAATGAAAGAGAGAAAGAGGGAGGGAGGGAAGGAAGGACAGAAAGAAGGATGGAAACAAAGAGCAAAGGAAGGAAGAAAGAAACAGATAGAGAAGGAAGAAAAAAGAAGGGAAAGAAGAAGGAAAAGAAAAAGAGGGAAGGAAGGAAAGACGGATGGAAGGTTGGCCAGAGTAATGCTTTGCAGGTACAGCTAGTAGTAGTAGTAGTAGTAGTAGTAGTAGTAGTAGTACACTGCAGAATGAATGCAGTTTGGCACCACTTTAACTGCCACGGCTCAATTGCCTTCCTGAACGGAAAATCCTAAAAGGGCCCAAGATGGAACCACACTAGTAAAGCGAACTATAGTGTGCAGTGCGGACACTTACGAACTAACCAAGAAAAATAACGAATACATGGGGAAAGTTGTAAACAACCTTGGGGAGTTCCTCCGCTCACCTCGTAGGCCTGGGGGCTCGTCAAGCAACTTGCGAGGGGCCCGCAGCAGCTCGGGAGGGTCGTCGTCAAAGGCGGGCCGCTGTGGGTCAGGAGGGGCTTCAAGTAGCTGGGAAACAGGGTGAAGGACATGCAACGCCCGGGTACAACAGAAAACACCAGAAGGGTTTGGTGGGCATTGACCTTGAGTTTGGGAGTTGTAGTTCACCTACTTCCAGAGAGCGCTGTGGACTCAAACAATGATGGATCTGGACCAAACTTGTCACGAATGCTCCATATGCTCAAATATGAACACAGATGGAGTTTGGGGAAAATAGGCCTTCACATTTGGGAGTTGTAGTTACTGGGATTTATAGTTCACCTACAATCAAAGAGCATTCTGAACTCCATCTACGATATAATTGGACCAAATGTAGCACACAGGACTCCCATGACCAACAGAAAACACTAGAAGGGTTTGATGGGCGTTGACCTTGAGTTTGGGAGTGGTAGTTCACCTACTTCCAGAGAGCGCTGTGGACTCAAACAATGATGGATCGAAGTGTATAAAATCATGCATGGGATAGAAAAGGTGAATAAAGAAAAAATATTTTCCCTGTCACCCAACACTAGGACTAGGGGGCACTCCCTGAAGCTCCAAGGTAGGAAAGTTAGGACTAATAAAGGGAAATATTTCTTCACCAAGAGGGTCACTGGGTTATGGAACTCACTTCCAGAGGAGGTTGTGACAGCGGTCAGCCTGGACAGCTTCAAGGCAGGATTAGACAGATTCATGGATACCAAGGGAATCAGGAGTTACTGAAATGGACATCCAAGTGCCACCTCTGTGTTGATGGAGGCAGGCAGGATTTCCCGGTACTGGTTGTGGGGGTCGGGAGCAGGTGAGGGTTTTGCCCTCCTTTCTGCTAGAGATCCCTGTGTACAACTAGTGGGCCACTGTGTGACACAGAATGCTGGACTAGATGGGCTGAGGCCCGATTCAGCATGGCTCTTCTTATGTTCTTATGTTCTAATGGACAGTACGGCTTCCTAGGCCTCAGCCTAAATTGACAGTAAGGGTTCTTAGGCCTCAGCCTGAATTGACAGTAAGGCTTCCTAGGCCTCAGCCTGAATGGACAGTACGGCTTCCTAGGCCTCAGCCTGAATGGACATTAAAGCTTCCTAGGCCTCAGCCTGAATTGACAGTAAGGCTTCCTAGGCCTCAGCCTGAATGGACATTAAAGCTTCCTAGGCCTCAGCCTGAATTGACAGTAAGGCTTCCTAGGCCTCAGCCTGAATTGACAGTAAGGCTTCCTAGGCCTCAGCCTGAATGGACATTAAAGCTTCCTAGGCCTCAGCCTGAATGGACAGTAAGGCTTCCTAGACCTCAGCCTCAATTGACAGTAAGGCTTCCTAGGCCTCAGCCTGCATTGACAGTAAGGCTTCCTAGACCTCAGCCTGAATGGACAGTACGGCTTCCTAAGCCTCAGCCTGAATTGACAGTAAGGCTTCCTAGACCTCAGCCTGTATTGACAGTAAGGCTTCCTAGGCCTCAGCCTAAATTGACAGTAAGGGCTCTTAGGCCTCAGCCTGAATTGACAGTAAGGCTTCCTAGGCCTCAGCCTGAATGGACAGTACGGCTTCCTAGGCCTCAGCCTGAATGGACATTAAAGCTTCCTAGGCCTCAGCCTGAATTGACAGTAAGGCTTCCTAGGCCTCAGCCTGAATGGACATTAAAGCTTCCTAGGCCTCAGCCTGAATTGACAGTAAGGCTTCCTAGGCCTCAGCCTGAATTGACAGTAAGGCTTCCTAGGCCTCAGCCTGAATGGACATTAAAGCTTCCTAGGCCTCAGCCTGAATTGACAGTAAGGCTTCCTAGACCTCAGCCTGAATTGACAGTAAGGCTTCCTAGGCCTCAGCCTGCATTGACAGTAAGGCTTCCTAGACCTCAGCCTGAATGGACAGTACGGCTTCCTAAGCCTCAGCCTGAATTGACAGTAAGGCTTCCTAGACCTCAGCCTGTATTGACAGTAAGGCTTCCTAGACCTCAGCCTGAATGGACAGTAAGGGTTCCTAGGCCTCAGCCTGAATGGACAGTAAAGCTTCCTAGGCCTCAGCCTGAATTGACAGTAAGGCTTCCTAGACCTCAGCCTGTATTGACAGTAAGGCTTCCTAGGCCTCAGCCTCAATTGACAGTAAGGCTTCCTAGGCCTCAGCCTGCATGGACAGTAAGGGTTCCCTGAATGGAGGCCTCAGCCTGAATGGACAGTACGGCTTCCTAGGCCTCAGCCTGAATGGACAGTACGGCTTCCTAGGCCTCAGCC
The DNA here is from genome assembly GCA_030556195.1 of Anolis apletophallus. NCBI lineage: Eukaryota > Metazoa > Chordata > Lepidosauria > Squamata > Anolidae > Anolis > Anolis apletophallus. The sequence continues at coordinate 5,182,319 of JARBWK010000016.1, read as the reverse complement.
TGAATGGACAGTACGGCCTCCCTGAATGGGCCTCAGCCTGAATGGACAGTACGGCTTCCTAGGCCTCAGCCTGAATTGACAGTAAGGCTTCCTAGACCTCAGCCTGTATTGACAGTAAGGCTTCCTAGGCCTCAGCCTCAATTGACAGTAAGGATTCCTAGGCCTCAGCCTGAATGGACAGTACGGCTTCCTAGGCCTCAGCCTGAATGGACAGTACGGCTTCCTAGGCCTCAGCCTGAATGGACAGTACGGCTTCCTAGGCCTCAGCCTGAATGGACAGTACGGCTTCCTAGGCCTCAGCCTGAATTGACAGTAAGGCTTCCTAGACCTCAGCCTGTATTGACAGTAAGGCTTCCTAGGCCTCAGCCTCAATTGACAGTAAGGCTTCCTAGGCCTCAGCCTGCATGGACAGTAAGGGTTCCTAGGCCTCAGCCTGAATGGACAGTACGGCTTCCTAGGCCTCAGCCTGAATGGACAGTACGGCTTCCTAGGCCTCAGCCTAAATTGACAGTAAGGGTTCCTAGGCCTCAGCCTGAATGGATACCAAGGGAATCAGTAGTTACTGAAATGGACATCCAAGTGCCACCTCTGTGTTGATGGAGGCAGGCAGGATTTTGGACATCCAAGTGCCACCTCTGATACTGGTTGTGGGGGGTCGGGAGCAGGTGAGGGTTTTGCCCTCCTTTCTGCTAGAGATCCCCGTGTACAACTGGTGGGCCACTGTGTGATACAGAATGCTGGACTAGATGGGCTGAGGCCCGATTCAGCATGGCTCTTCTTATGTTCTTATGTTCTTATGATCTGGACCAAACTTGGCATGAATATTCCATATGCCCAAATATGAACACAGATGGAGTTTTGGGGAGAAATAGACCTTGACATTTGGGAGTTGTAGTTGCTGGGATTTATAGTTCAACTACAATCAAAGAGCATTCTGAACTCCATCAATGATACAATTGAACCAAAGATGGCACACAGGGCTTCCATGACCAACAGAAAACACTAGAAGGGTTTGATGGGCGTTGAGCTTGAGTTTGTGAGTTGTAGTTCACCTACATCCAGAGAACGCTGTGGACTCAAACAACGACGGATCTGGACCAAACTTGGCACGAATATTCCATATGCCCAAATATGAACACAGATGGAGTTTGGGGGAAGTAGACCTTGACATTTGGGGGTTGTAGTTACTGGGATGTATAGTTCACCTACACACACACACACAGAGATATGACTAATCCACTTCACTTGAGTATTATCTAGCCCACATTCCTGGCTTTGCCGAATGGGGATTCGATCTCAAGCCTCCCTAAACTCAAACGAACGAAGCTTCGGGAGCCTTTGCTCCCAAAAGACCGAAATAACCACCAGCTGCCAATGGGAGAGGGCTCAACGCCAGGCCCTCGGCGTCTTGAGAGACAGGAATCCGCAGCTGAGCAGGAAATCCCTCTCAAAGAGGTGAGAAGAGCCTGGCGAGGAAAGGGCCGCCCTCCTTGTTTTGATCCTAAGCGATCGATGATTTCTTTTCATGTAAAGGATACTTGTGGTCAAAGTTGTACCAAAGTCGGAAGAGCCAGGCGCTCTCTGCTTTGGTGCTCCTCCTTTCATTTTCCGGCAAGCCCTGGAAAGGAGTTAAAGAGACACAATTAGCAACATGGATTAAACAATTTTACTCAATAAATGGATTAATAATCAATCAATCAATCGATTGATTATCAATTAAATAATTCATCAATTGATTGCTAATCAATGAATGTATTTATTTATTGGTTATCAAAATCAACTGAATTTCAATTAATTAATTGATTGATAATTACTTAATCAATTTATTCATTGATTTACATCATTTATATTCCACCCTTCTCACCCCGCAGGGGACTCAGGGCGGATCACAAAGCACACATACAGGCAAACACTCAATGCCATAGACATACAACACATATAGACAGACAACGAGCTACACAATTGTTCGAGAGCTCACCCCAACCCAGTAAGCCCTCGAACTCATGACCTTCTGGTCAGTAGAGATCTTATACAGCTGACTCCTAGCCAGCTGCACCACATTCCCACAATTGATTGATTAAAAACCAATGAATCGATTGATTAACTATTAATCCATCCACTGGTTAATAACCAATGAATTAATTAATCAATTGATTTATTGATAAATGATCAATTGATTTACCAATTAATAATCAATTATTCGATTCATAACAAATTAATGTATCAATTGATTGAATATAAATCAATTGATTGATTAAAAACCAATGAATCAATTGATTATCTATTAATCCATCCATTGGTTAATAACCAATGAATTAATTAATCAATTGATTTATTGATAAATGATCAATTGATTTACTAATTAATAATCAATTAATCAATTCATAACAAATTAGTGTATCAATTGATTGAATATCAATCGATTGATTAAAAACCAATGAATCAATTGATGATCTATTACCGTATTTTTCGCTCCATAAGACGCACCGGATGATAAGACGCACCTAGATTTTAGAGGAGGAAAATAGGAAAAAAAATATTTTCGCTCCCTCTAAAAATCTAGGTAAGTCTTATCAGCAGGTGCGTCTTTCTCAAAAATGCCTTTTCGCTTCCCCCACCCTTTCCTTGAGGGAAGAAAGGTGGGGAACGAAAAGGGAGGCAGAGGGCGGAGTTCAGTCGCGCCAGCTCTGAGCTCTGACGCTGAAGCTTTCGCTCCTTTGCTTTCCCTCCGCCCTTTCCTTGAGGGCGGGAGAAGCAAAAGGAGGCGGAGGGAGAGGAACCGCTCGGAGCTGTGACGCGAGGGTTTGCGGAGCTTTTGCTTTCCGCCCTCTCAAGGAAAGGGCAGGAGAAGCAAAAGGAGGCGAAGAGGAACCGCTCGCGCCAGCTCTGACGCGGCGGTTTGCTCCTTTTGCTTCCTCCGCCTTTCCTTGAGGGCGGGAGAAGCAAAAGGAGGCGGAGGGAACCGCTCGCGTCAGCTGTGACGCGAGCGGTTTGCCCGCCTCTCTCCTTGCTTCCCCCGCCTCAAGGAAAGGGCAGGAGAAGCAAAAGGAGGCGGAGGGAGGAACCGCCGCGCCAGCTGTGACGCGAGCGGTTTGCTCCTGCTGCCCTCCGCTTCCCCCGCCCTCGGAGGAAAGGGCAGGAGAAGCAAAAAAGGAGGAGGCGGAGAGGAACCGCCGCGGCCAGCTGTGACGCGAGCGGTTTGTTTCCGCCTCCTTTGCTTTGCTTCCCGCCTCAAGGAAAGGGCAGGAGAAGCAAAGGAGGCGAAGAGAGGAACCGCCGCGTCCAGCTGTGACGCGAGCGGTTTGAGCCTGCCTCCTTTTGCTTCCCCCGCCTCAAGGAAAGGGCAGGAGAAGCAAAAGGAGGCGAGGAGAGGGAACCGTCGCGTCAGCTCTGACGCGAGCGGTTTGCTCCGCCTCCTTTTGCTTCCCTCCGCCCTCAAGGAAAGGGCAGAGAAGCAAAAGGAGGCGGAGGGAGGGAACCGTCGCTCTTCCCTCCGCCTTTCCTGAGGGCCAGCTGTGACGCGAGCGAGTTTTGCTCTCCTTAACCTTTCCTTTTTTCCCGCCTCAAGGAAAGGGCAGGAGAAGCAAAAGGAGGCGAGGGAGAGGGAACCGCTCCAAGCCAGCTCTGACGCGAAGGGTGCTGCTTCCCTCCGCCCTTTCCTTGAGGGCGGAGAAGCAAAGGAGGCGGAGGAGAGGAACCGTCCGCGGCAGCTGTGACGCGAGCGGTTTGCCCGCCGCCTCCTTTTGCTTTCCCTTCCCCTCAAGGAAAGGGCAGGAGAAGCAAAAGGAGGCGAAGAGGGAACCGTCGCGTTAGCTCTGACGCTGAAGCGAGCCTGCTCGCTCCTTTGCTTCCCGCCTCAAGGAAAGGGCAGGAGAAGCAAAAGGAGGCGAAGAGCGAACCGCCAAGTCACAGCTGACGCGAGCGCAGCCTGCTTCCCTCCGCCTCCTTTTGCTTCCCTCCGCCCCTTCCTTGAGGGAAGCAAAGGTGGGGGAAGCAAAGGAGGCGGAGGGAGAGGGAACCAGCGTCCCTCCGCCGCCGCAACGGACCAGAGAAGAGGAGAGGCGGCGACAGGGTGAGCTCCAGCCCTCCCTCTGCTCCAGCGCCTCCCCCTGCTCCAAGCGCTGCCCTCCCACTTTGGGAGGAAAAAAAGTGCGTCTTATGGTGCGAAAAATACGGTAATCCGTCCATTGATTTATAATCAATGAATGAATTATTCAATTGATTCATTGATAAATGATCAATTGATGTACTAATTAATAATCAATTATTCAATTCACAACAAATTAATGTATCGATTGAATATCAATCAATTGATTGATTAAAAACCAATGAATCGATTGATTAACTATTAATCCATCCACTGGTTAATAACCAATGAATTAATTAATCAATTGATTTATTGATAAATGATCAATTGATTTACCAATTAATAATCAATTATTCGATTCATAACAAATTAATGTATCAATTGATTGAATATAAATCAATTGATTGATTAAAAACCAATGAATCAATTGATTATCTATTACTTAATCCAATTAATTAATCAATGATTAATAAAATGATCCAATGAATTAATTAATCAATTGATTTATTGATAAATGATCAATTGATTTACTAATAACAATCAATTAATCAATGCATATTCAAACCAGTGTATCAATGATTTTTCCTCCCACTTTGGGAGGAAAACCAATGAATCAATTGATGATCTATTAATCCGTCCATTGATTTATAATCAATGAATGAATTATTCAATTGATTTATTGATAAATGATCAATTGATGTACTAATTAATAATCAATTATTCAATTCACAACAAATTAATGTATCGATTGAATATCAATCAATTGATTGATTAAAAACCAATGAATCAATTGATTATCTATTAATCAATCCACTGATTAATAACCAATGAATTAATTAATCAATTGATTTTTTGATAAATGATCAATTGATTTACTAATTAATAATCAATTATTCAATTCATAACAAATTAATGTATCAATTGATTGAATATCAAATAATTATCAATCGGTTGATTATCAATTAATCAATTATTCAATTAATTAATTGAGGAGAAACCAAAGTGCTTCCTTAATGGTGTTTATTAATCAACCAACCCATCAATCAATTAATAGTTGATGGATTAATAAACACCATTAAGGCAATAGCTTTTCAACATGTTTGTGTATTATTATTATTATTATTAATGTCCCATTTTCTCTGTGTTAAGAGAGATTCAAACAGCTAACATTAAAATCATAAAGCATGTAAACGGAAACCTAAAAAGTACAAACATTAAAATAGAATGAATATATATCTATCTATCTATATATATCTGTATATATCGGTATATATAATAAAAGAGAATGTTTGTATGTATGTTTGCATGTTTGTTTGTATGTTTGTTTGTATGTATGTGGCAGCTTTCTGATTGGTTGCCACTGTAGGATTATTTGCATAACGCCTCTGATTGGCCAGCACCACCAACATTCCGACACTCTAAAGTGGCAGAGGGGGGGCAGTCAGGCATGGTGGGAGTTTAAGGCCAAACTTGGCACACAGAACCCCCAAGATGAAGGTAGTAAATGAAAAAATATTATTATTATTATTATTATCACTCATCCTGGTGCAGTTTGAGGGATGACGGGACTTGCAGTACTTTAACTCACTTCCTTAGAGCATTGTGGCCCACACCAATGACGGATCAGAACCAAACTTGGCACACAGAGGTCCAATGGCCCACTTTACAGCCTGAAGCAGTTTAGAGCAGGATGGGCCTCAAATGATGGGATTTGCAGTACCTTCAACCGATTCACTTCCCACACAACACTGTAGCCTCTACTAATCACAGACCAGGCCTAAACTTGCCACACAGAGTACTCATGACCCACTCTACATCCACACATTATTGTCAGGAATTCCCCTGTGCTTTCACTGTTGCTCTTTATATGGGGAGAATCTTTTGTTCCGAGGGGTTATGTCCCTGATTGTTTATTGTCAGGAATTCCCCTGTGCTTTATATGGGGAGAATCTTTTGTATATAATAAAACTCAGTGTATGTATGTATGGATATATGTGGAGGTGTGGATATGTGGCAGCTTTCCGATTGGCTATCACTTTCACAAACCACTGTGACAAACATGGGTGACGGATCTGGACCAAATCTGGCACACATAACCTCCATGACCCCCTTTACATCCTGGTAAGGTTTGGGGGAGGGGGCACAGACAAAGGATGATGGGATTTGTAGTACTTTCCAACCCTTTGGATCCCACAGATCACTGCGGTCCCCAACAAAGACCGATCAAGACCAAAATTGGCACACAGAGCCCCCATGGCCCACTCTACATCCTGATGCAGTTTGGAGGAAGATGGACAACGGATGACGGGACTTGAAGTACCTGCACTCACTTCCCAAGACCATTGTGACACTCATCCAATGACCAATCAAGACCAAACTTGGCATACAGAGCCCCCACGACCCACTATGCATCCTGGTGCAGTTTGGAGGAGAATGGACTATTGGACTCTGATATGGAAGTTGTAGTTCATCCACATCCACTGAACCCATCTGACATTTATCTAGACTAAACTTGGAGCACAGATAAACAATGCTTTTCTCAAATAGCACCGGGTCCCCAAGCTAGTATATATATAAAATACACCTTGAATGAGAAAGGAAAAGATGGGAAGGAAAGAAAAGCTTCAATACATACCAGATTTTCTTGATCGGCATCGACACCGACCCTGCGGAGAGGGATACAGGTCAATAAATATGTGAAATGAAATACATACAGGTTGATTTTGCATTGACATGAATTAAGACCTTATTCCCATGCCATTATATAGAGGTTGTCAGCCTCAGGTGCATAGTCGTGGGGACACCCAGTGGCCAAAAAGGAGGTTGCAACACAACTTAGCACCCCAAATATTACAAACCAAAGCAAGGGTCATTTGGGGGGGGACGACATTGGGAAGAAGGCACTCATGCTTCCTTCCATCGGCTAATGGATCATTCAGCCTGTGATTGTGTTTCAGGATCAGGGCGCTTTGGATGTGGGGAATGATATTATTTATTTATTATTTATTTATTTATTACTGGTATTTGTACCCCGTTACTTCTCCACCCCCGAAGGGGGACTCCGGACGGCTTATATTCGCAATGGTACGAGGCCGCTACACCACAAATATAACAATATAATCACAGTCACATACATAAACATTGAAACAATTGCATAATTAAAAACCAATAAATATATCATCAGATTAAAACCATTCCAGTCAATGTCCAGTCAAGGTGTAAATTACGTCTGCTGTCCAAAGGGCTGGTCCCTGGTACATAGATAGATGGGTAGGTAGAGAGGCAGAGAGGTAGAGATGTAGGTAGGCAGACAGATCCAACAGATCAAACTGGTAAGTAGATAGGTGGGTAGGTAGGTGGATGGACGGACGGACAGACAGACAGATATATTGAAAGACAGACAGATAGGCAAATGATAGATAGATCCAGTAGACAGACAGACAGATAGATTTACTAATAGATAGACAGACAGATAGATGATAGATATATCTGGTTGGTAGACAGACAGACAGACATATTAATAGACAGACAGACAGACGATTGATAGATAGATCCGGTTGGTAGGTAGGTAAGTAGACTGATGGATGGACGGACAGACAGATAGACAGATATATTGATAGACAGACAGATAGGCAGATGATAGATAGATCCAGTAGACAGACAGACAAACTTACTAATAGATAGATAGATAGACAGACAGATAGATGATAGGTATATCTGGTTGGTAGGTAAACAGACAGACAGACATATATTAATAGACAGAAAGACAGATGATTGATAGATAGATCCGATAGGTAGGTAGGTAAGTAGACGGATGGATGGATGGATGGATGGACGGACAGACAGATATATTGATAGACAGACAGATAGGCAGATGATAGATAGATCCAGTAGACAGACAGACAGACAAACTTACTAATGGATAGACAGACAGACAGATAGATGATAGGTATATCTGGTTGGTAGGTAAACAGACGGACAGATATATTAATAGACAGACAGACAGATGATTGAAAGACAGATCTGGTAGGTAGGTAGGTAGGTAAGTAGACTGTAGGCATGGTTTCGAACCCAAAAATGGTGATTCTAAAATCAAAGGGGGGGGGGGATTTTTTTGATTAGTAAAAGAAAGACTTACAAAAAATTTTCCAAAAATTTCTAAAATGTAACTTAATTACTAACGAAATTTGTTAGTAGTTCGTATGCCAGCGCATGCGCATTCCAGATGGTTTTGGCCTACAACTCCCAGAAATCCTAACAGCTGGTAAATTGGCTGGGATTTCTGGGAGTTGTAGGCCAAAACTTGAATAAATCACACTGAATTCTAGATGGGACTCTCCAAATAGGAAGGAGGGAGGGAAGGAGGGAGGGAGGGAGCGGGTATTCTATTCTTGGAAGCAGCAAAAGAACAGCAGGAGGAGCCCCCCCCCCCAAGTTTGCCCAGGCTGGTCATATACCTACATTCTATGCACATGCAATAATACAGCAGTAATAACAATGGGTATAAGAAGAGGTAAAATTCAAACCGTATTCTGACTGGTCCCTCCTCATGCGGTGCAAACGGGCTCTTCTCTGTGAGCCCGGGGAAAGCCAGCGTTTTCTGCTTGGGTGCACACACATACATATTCTTTGGGGGATTTGCTGCAGAATCTTCTCTATGAGCCCGGATTCTGCAGCAAATCCCCCAAGAATATGTATGTGTGTGCTCCCAAGCAGCAAACGCTGGCTTTTCCCCGGCTAATTTCCCGGCTAATAAGAGAAGAGCCCGTTTGCACCGCATGAGGAGAGACCAGTCAGAATACTTCGGTTTGAATTTTACCTCTTGTTATTGTTATTACTGCTGTATTATTGCATGTGCATGGATCAATGTAGGTATGACCAGTTGGATTACTTATAATATTAGGCACTTACAGTAGCATTCATTCTATTATACATTAGGTTGGTTTCTCACCCCAATACTCTTTGATGCTTTAGATCCTGGCAGGCAGGAGAGGCAGGGAAGCCTGGAAAAACTGTAAACAGAGAGGTTTACTCCGAAGTCAATCCACAAAGGAGGGCCCTTCATCCAAAGTGCCCTCCTTTGCAGATTTACTTCTGAGTAATCCTCTGTTTACATTTTTCCAGGCTTCCAGCCGAAAGAAGGAGCGAGTTTAGGGCTTGCCTTGCCATAATACTTATTGGCAAGGGAGGCGGGAGGGTGGTGAGAGAGAAGGAGGGTGCCCCCCCTTACGACCTAATAACGACACTTAAGAAAATCCTGGCCCCCGAAGTTCGAAAAAGAAAGTCCACTTCCTGGTTGGCGTTCAGGTGCGGAAATACTCGAAAGTAGCATTTCTTACTAATTTCTTACGAAACGAATCATTTTCATAACTTTTTTCTCATGCCTAGTAGACTGATGGATGGATGGATGGTTGGACAGACAGACAGATATACTGATAGACAGACAGATAGGCAGATGATAGATAGAGCCAGTAGAAAGACAGACAGACAGACATACTTACTGATAGATAGATAGATAGATAGATAGATAGATAGATGATAGATAGACAGATGATAGATATATCTGGTTGGTAGACAGACAGACATATTAATAGACAGATGATTGATAGATAGATCCAGTAGGTAGGTAAGTAGACTGATGGATGGATGGATGGACAGACGGACAGAAAGACAGACAGACAGACAGAGAGAGAATCCTAGGGTTGGAACAGATCCCAGGGGCCATCCAGTCCAACCCTCCAGCAAACCATTTTACAACAACAACAGCAACAGCAGCAACAACAACAGCAACAGCAACAACAGCAGCAAACCTGAAACATGTTGAGGGCCCCAAGGCTATAAGTTCAAACACTGAAGCCACTGAAATGAAAACCTTGAGGCCACATCTACACTGTAGAATCAATGCATGGCTCAATGCTATGCAATCCTAGGAGTTGTAGCCTGTTGAGGCGCCAGCCCCATGCAGAACTAGAGCTCCCGTGATTCCATCGCAAGGAGCCGAGGCAGTTCAAGCGGTGCCAACTGCCTTCCTTCGACAAGGAAGAGCCACGCTCACCGGATGTGGAGGCAGGAGAGCATGGGGGTGGTGCCGCCGCCAAAGACCCAGACGGTGAAGAACACGATGAGGAGCGTGGTGCTGAACATCATCTGCCGCGCATAGGTGGCCGTGTCCCGGATGGCCAGCGCAAAAGCCATGGCTCCCCGGAGGCCTGCAGAGGAGACAAGCCCGTGGTTGTTGTGGTCTGCCCTCAAGTTAAGAGACGGGGACTCCCCTAAAGGCACAAATTGTGAATTCCTTCCCTCTCTTTTTCCTACCTATCTTTCTTCTCTGCCTTCCCTGTTTTCTTTCTTTTTTTCATTCCCTCTGTTTCCCACCTTTCTTTTCCCCCCCGTTTCTTCTTTCTCTTCCTTCCATATCTTTTTCTACTTATCTTTCTTTGTTTCTTTCTTTCCTGTTTTCCACCCTAATGTTTTCTTTCTCTTCCTTCCCCTCTCCATTTCCTTTCCTTTTTTCTTCCTTCTATTTCTACCTCCCTCTCTCTTCCTTCCTTCCCTTCCCTTTTTCCTCCCTCTTCCTTCCTTCTATTTTCTACCTTGCCTTCCTTCTTTCTATCCTTCCTAACCTCCCTCTCCACTTCCTTCCTTCTGTTTTCTACCTCACTTTTCTTCTTTCCTTTTCTTCCTCTCCCTTCCTTCCTTTCATTTTCTACATTTCTCTTTCTTCCTTCTCTCTACTTCCTTCCTTCCCTTTTTCCTCCCTTCCTTCCTTCCTCCTTCTTTCCCTCTCCACTTCCTTCCTTCCCTTTTTTCTCCCTCTTCCTTCCTATCCTTCCTTCCATCCTCCCTTCCCTCCCTCTTCACGTCCTTCCGTTTTCTACCCCTTTCCTTCCTTCCTTCCTTTTCCCCTCCTTCTCTCCCTCTCCTTTCCTTCCTTTCATTTTCTACATTTCTCTTTTTCTCTTCCTTTCCTGTGTTTACTTCCTTCCTGCTGTTTTCTACCTTTCTTTTTCTCTTCCTTTCCTGTTTCCTTCCTTCTGTTTTCTACCTTTCTTTTTTTCTCTTCCTTTGCTCCATTTCCTTCCTTCTGTTTTCTACCTTTCTTTTTTCTCTTCCTTTCCTGTTTCCTTCCTTCTGTTTTCTATCTTTCTTTTTTCTCTTCCTTTCCTCCGTTTCCTTCCTTCTGTTTTCTATCTTTCTTTTTTCTCTTCCTTTCCTCCGTTTCCTTCCTTCTGTTTTCTATCTTTCTTTTTTCTCTTCCTTTCCTCCGTTTCCTTCCTTCTGTTTTTCTATCTTTCCTTTTTTCTTTCTTTCCTGTTTTCCTTCCTTCTGTTTCCTATCTTTCTTTTTTTCTCTTCCTTTCCTCCGTTTCCTTCCTTCTGTTTTCTACCTTTCTTTTTTCCTCTTCCTTTCCTCCATTTCCTTCCTTCTGTTTCTACCTTTCTTTTTTCTCTTCGTTTCCTCCATTTCCTTCCTTCTGTTTTCTACCTTTCTTTTTTTCTCTTCCTTTCCTGTTTCTTTCCTTCTGTTTTCTACCTTTCTTTTTTCCTCTTCCTTTCCTCCATTTCCTTCCTTCTGTTTTCTACCTTTTGTTTTTCTCTTCCTTTCCTGTTTCCTTCCTTCTGTTTTCTACCTTTTTTCTCTTCCTTTCCTATTTCCTTCCTTCTGTTTTCTTTCTTTTTTTCTCCTTTCCTCTGTTTACTTCCTTCCGTTTTCTACCTTTCTTTTTTTCTCTTCCTTTCCTGTTTCCTTCCTTCCATTTTCTACCTCCCTTTTTCTTCTTTCCTTTGTTCCGTTTTCTACCCTTCTTTCTCTTCCTTTCCTCTACGTTTCCTCTTTCTTACTTCCGTTTTCTACCTCCCTCCCTCCCTCCTCTAATTTATACCTTTATTTCATTCTTTTTCTTTTTTCTTCTCTTCCTTCCATCTTTATTTCCTACATTTCTTTCTTCTCTTCCTTCCCTGTTTTCTACCTCCCTCCCTTTCTTCTCTTCCTTCCATGTTTTCTATCTCTCTTCCTTCTTTCCCTGTTCCATTGTTTACAACTGCCTTTAGCCTTCTCAGCCAAACAGTGCAAACTACACCTCCCAGGATCCCATAATATTGAGCCTTGGCAGTTCAAAGTGGAGCCAAAGTGCCTTGATTCTAGAGTTAAAAGTGGACTCAATCATCATGTGCCTTGATTCTTGAGAGGATGCGGATAGATGTTGGCCTGCTGGGTTGGTTTGCATTGAGGAAAGCATCAAACCATTTGCCAGAGCAACCACTCACCCGCAAACATCATCATGTGCTGGAAGTTGGTCCCGATCTTGTTCCTTCGCCCCAAATTGAGCAGGAATTCTTTAGAGGACTCATCGGATAGAATCTGAGATAGGCTCTGCCCAGGAAGACCGCCAGCTGGGTTGGTTTGCATTGAGGAAAGGCATCCAAACCATTTGCCTCTATTTGTTATGGGTCCAGCCATCCCATAATAGCTACTTTTGGACACATTCCAATTTATTATTTTAGTATGTGTACGTATTAATATTTGCCTTGGTGGTTGTATGCTGACGATGTTACCTCAAGACCAAAGAAGATGAAGGTGATAAATGAAAAATTATTATTATTATTATTATCACCATCATATTATTATTATTTTGTTTCTCCCATAGAGGAGAACAGACGGTCACGAGCTCTGTAAGACTGATTTAGAAAGGACTCATCCTTGTTGCTCGACTTTTTACAAGCCTTGATGACTAAAAGCCAATCTGAGATAGGCAAGTTTTGGTTGCAGAAAGCACAGCAGGGTGAACACTGTTTCCCCACATCAGCATGGCACATCTTTCTTAAGTCCGTTCAGTCGCATCTCTTCAGACCCGACAAAGAGATAGATCTTCTCGAAAGAGGTGCATTTGCAGCATTGTGGATAATGGAGCAACAAGCACCTGAGGCAAAGCACCAACATCAGTGAATACAGACCTATCTTACTGTGTATTCTCCTCTATGGGTCTGAAACATGGGTCACCTATCGCCAACACCTACGACTCCTCGAACGCTTTCATCAGCACTGTCTTCGCACAATCCTAAATATACACTGGATTGACTTTGTGACGAATGTTGCTGTCCTTGAGCAAGCAGGGGTCACCAGCATTGAGGCCATGCTATTGAGAACACAGCTGCGCTGGGCAGGGCACGTCTCAAGGATGGAGGACCACCGCCTCCCAAAGATACTACATGGGCCAGCGCAAGAGAGTCGCCCCCAAAAAGAGATATAAGGACTCCCTGAAGCAACATCTCAGGCTCGGCCAGATTGATCACCAACAATGGTCCACCCTGGCCTCACATCGGGAGGCATGGAGACGCACTATTCACAATGCTGCGGCCTCTTTCGAGAAGACACACCGAACGGGTCTCGAAGAGAAACAACAACGCAGAAAGAACCGCAACTTGGAAACGACATCACCCAAGGAGACTTTCTGCTGTGCTTTCTGCAACCGGACTTGCCTATCTCAGATTGGCCTTTTTAGTCATCAACACGCTTGTAAAAAGCATGGGATGAGTCCTTCCTAAGAATCTTCGTTCGCGAAGTAATGCCGAGAGAGAGAGTATTACATTTTATTACTGGTATATAATATTGTTATTATTATTATTATCATCATTATATTATTAACATATGTTGTTGTTGTTGCTGTCATATGGCAATGTAGATCCACCCCATCCTCAGGTCTCAAGTACTCCTGCAAACTGCAGATCCCAAATTTTCAATAAGATAGAAACGCAGGGATGAAAGTGGTATCAAAGTGGTATAAGTATGTGGTGTGGACATCCCAAAGGCTCCATTTGCTATCGGCAAAGAAAGGATACAAAAGCTCCCACAACGAACGTCGGGTTAAAGACGTGGTTCTGGAAAGTGAAGAGCGTCAGCCCCATGTAAGAGAAGATGAAGTTTTCGGCCAGGAAATTAAGGAGCTCGAACAGCTGAAACAAGAAGCAAAAAAAAAAGGGTTTCCCTTGCAAAATGGAGGAATTTCCAAGAAATATATTTACAAACAGGATTTATAGCAACTTCTTGTACTAATAAACTAATCTTGAAGAAGAATTACTTTTGGAATGCAGGCCCGGATTACCCATAAGGCCAACCTAGGCCACGGCACAAGCCGAGGGGGGCGCAGATCACTATAGGTTCGAAATAGTCCGACGGAGCAGTAACAACATGTTTTGCTTTGCAGAAGCTTCGGCAGACGGCAGCCCGTTATTTATTCTGGAACAAGGGATGATAATAAGGAGACCAGGAAACGTTACCTGTTTCGTCCTGTTTTGGGACTCTGTCGAAAGGTTGTTGTAGGTGTAGTGGGCCTGGGTGATCCCACAGAACAAGACAGCAACGACCCCTGCAAAGAGAGGGGCACACATCCAAAACATGGCACGTTTACGTTGAATATTGTGTCGCTTGTAGCACTATTTGCAGCTCTGGATCTGGATCCACCAACTTATGCATTTATCCATCCATCCCTCTATCTGTCCACCCATCCATCTACCTACTTCTCCATCTGTCTATCTATCTATCTATCTATCCATCTATCCATCTATCTCCCTACTTATCCATCCATCCATCAACTTATGCATTTATCCATCCATCCCACTATCCATCCACCCATCGATCTACCTACTTATCCATCCATCTATCCATCCATCCATCTCTCTATCCACCCATCCATCTACCAACTTATCCATCTATCTATCCATCCATCCATCTCTCTATCTATCCACCCATCCATCTACCAACTTATCCATCTATCTATCTCCCTACTTATCCATCCATCCACCAACTTATCCATCCATCCATCTATCCATCCATCCATCTCTCTATCTATCCACCCATCCATCTACCAACTTATCCATCTATCTATCCATCTATCTATCTCCCTACTTATCCATCCACCAACTTATCCATCTATCCATCCATCCATCCATCTCTCTATCTATCCACCCATCCATCTACCAACTTATCCATCTATCTATCCATCTATCTATCTCCCTACTTATCCATCCATCCATCTATCCATCCATCCATCCATCTCTCTATCTATCCACCCATCCATCTACCAACTTATCCATTTATCTATCCATCTATCTCCCTACTTATCCATCCATCCACCAACTTATCCATCCATCCATCTCTCTATCTATCCACCCATCCATCTACCAACTTATCCATCTATCTATCCATCTATCTATCTCCCTACTTATCCATCCATCCACCAACTTATCCATCCTCCATCTATCCATCCATCCATCTCTCTATCTATCCACCCATCCATCTACCAACTTATCCATCTATCTATCCATCTATCTCCCTACTTATCCATCCATCCACCAACTTATCCATCCATCCATCCATCTCTCTATCTATCCACCCATCCATCTACCAACTTATCCATCTATCTATCCATCTATCTATCTCCCTACTTATCCATCCATCCACCAACTTATCCATCCATCCATCTATCCATCCATCCATCTCTCTATCTATCCACCCATCCATCTACCAACTTATCTATCTATCCATCTATCTATCTCCCTACTTATCCATCCATCCACCAACTTATGCATGGATCTATCCATCCATCTACCTACTTATCCATCCATCCATCTATCCATCCATCCATCCATCCATCCATCCATCTATCTCCCTACATATCCACCCATCCATCCCTCTATCCATCCGTCCATCTACCTACTTATCCATCTATCTATCCACCCATCTATCTATAACATGATGTAACACAATTTTGGTTCCTGGGTTATACGTGTCATTTTCTAATTGGTTCAATCATAAAAACATGGAAAAAGTTTATTAAACTACCCAAACGTTGTTCCTTCTTTGCCTGCTTTAATTTATCAACGTCCTTCATTAAAATAACGAGTCGAGGGACAATCAAGTGGGAATATTTACCTGTAAAGCCGCACGCTTCGGCCAAGAGGAAGGTGCTCCAGGACATCAAGAAAAACAGTCCCGTTTCCAGAAGCTGAAACTCACGGAGTTTGGTGAATTTGGTGACGTGGAGGGAAAGGTTAAGGAATATAGATTGAAATAATAATTATTATTATTATTACTATTACTACTATCTTACCTGCCTCTTCTCAATGTTGAAGTGGGATGCAATGCTTTGAGTCTCAAAAAAAGCAGGATGTAAATATAAATAATACTAATATAATACAAAAGATAACAATAATAATACACTATGATGTCACTTCAACTGTCCAAGGTTCAATCCACGCTTTTGGAATTCCTTCTCTTTATTTACTTTCCTTTCCTTCCTCCCCTCCTTCCGTCTCTTTCCTACTTTTTATTTTTCCCTTTCTCCCATTCTTTTTTTCCTTCCCTCCTTCCTACTTCTACGTATTTATTCATTTCTCAATTTATTTCTCTCCTTTTTCCTTCCTCTCTTTCCTTCCCTCCTTCAATCTATTTCCTACTTTTATTTATTCATTTCTCCCTTTTATCTTCCGCCTTCCCTTTCTTTCCTTCCCTCCTTCCATCTCTTTCCCAGTTCTATTGCTTAATTTCTACCTCTCTCCCTCCTTTTATTTCTTTCTTTCCTTCCTTCCCTTCTTCAATCTCTTTCGTACTTCTCTTTATTAATTTATCTCTTATGGTCTCCTTTTTCTTTCCTTTCTTCTCTCCCTTTCACCTCTTTCCAAATTCCCTTTATTCACTTGTCCCTTTCTTTCTCCTTCCTTCCTTCCTTCCTTCTTTCTTTCCCTCTTTCTTTCCTTCCATCTCTTTCCAACTTTTATTTATTCATTTCTCCCTTTTCTCTTCCGCCTTCCCTTCCTTCCTTTCTTCCTTCCTTTCTTCCCTCCCTCCTTTCTTCCTTTTTTCTTTCTTTCCTTCCTACCTTCCCTCCTTTTTTCTCTTTCCTTCCTTCCTTCCCTCCCTCCCTCTTTCTTTCCTTCCATCTCTTTCCAACTTTTATTTATTCATTTCTCCCTTTTCTCTTCCGCCTTCCCTTCCTTCCTTCCTTCCTTTCTTCCCTCCCTCCTTTCTTCCTTTTTTCTTTCTTTCCTTCCTACCTTCCCTCCTTTTTTTCTCTTTCCTTCCTTCCTTCCTTCCTTCCTTCCTTTCTTCCCTCCCTCCTTTCTTCCTTTTTTCTTTCTTTCCTTCCTACCTTCCCTCCTTTTTTTCTCTTTCCTTCCTTCCTTCCTTCCTTTCTTCCCTCCCTCCTTTCTTCCTTTTTTCTTTCTTTCCTTCCTACCTTCCCTCCTTTTTTTCTCCTTCCTTCCTTCCTTCCTTCCTTCCTTCCTTCCTTCCTTCCTTTCTTTCTTTCTTTCTTTCCTGGCAGTGTAGACTCATATAAATCCAGTTCAAACTAGATAACCTGGGATCGGATCCTGGGGTGAGAGGGCCACGTAGATCCACCCTGGGCTGCTATTTGGAAGGAAGACGGGCCCTTTTAGGGGAACGGAAGGATATCAGGGCGGTGACGACGCCAGTGGCGGCCCCCATGGCAAAGGACCCGCTGAAAATCCCAAGGAAGGTCCCGATGGATTTGAACATTGCGGTGACGTCAAAAGTGTGGCTGTTGTCTCCTGCCGGTTGGTAGGCCACAATCGAACTGCGGGGGAAACACAGGCAAATAATTCCCCTTTTAAAAGGGATCGATACAATATAAAACAAGGCCAAAAAAATAATTGGTATCTAGGTCTTCTTAAAATTAGAGACCCTTAAAATAATATTGCTCATGGTCAGGGGATTCTGGGAATTAGAGCTTCCAAATGATGGGATTTGTTGGGGAATGAGAATAATCATTCTCTTTAATCCGATTGCGCCGCCTCCTTCGGCCGTTTCCCCAGCCAGCCAGCCAGCCAGCCTCCAATCGAGGGAGGGCGGGGAACGGAAGCGGAAGTGAGGAGCGCAGTCCGAGGCAGGCCCACCGGCTTCTTCTTTCGAACCGCAGGAAAGAAGGAAGGAAGGAAGGAAGGCAACTGCAGACCGAGTGAGTGCCTTCCCTTCTGGTGTGGAAGAGGGAGAGAGCCATTCAGGAAGGGAGCACCTGGGGGTTCTGTGCGGGAAGTTTGGCCCAGTTCTATCATTGGTGGGGTTCAGAATGCTCTTTGATGGTAGGGGAACTATAAATCCTGGCAACTACAACTCCCAAATATCAAGGTCTATTTCCTCTGAACTCCATCTGCGTTCATATTTGGGCATATTGAGTATTCATGTCAAGTGTGGTCCAGATCCCTCATTATTTCAGCCCACAGTGCTTTCTGGGTGTAGGTGAACTACAACTTCCAAACTCAAGGTCAATTCCCAAGCAAAGCCTTTCAGTACTTTCTGTTGGTAATGAGAGTTCAATATGCCAAGATTGGTTCAATCCCATTGTTGCAAGAGTGCAGGATGCTCTTTGATTGTGTGTTAATTATAAATCCCAGAAACTGTAACTCCCAAATGTCAAGGTCTATTTTCCCCAAACTCCATCTGTGTTCACATTCGGGCATATTGAGCATTCATGCCAAGTTTGGTCCTGATCCATCATTGTTTCAGTCCACAGTGCTCTCTGGATACAGGTGAACTACAACTCCAAAAGGTCAATGCCCACTAAACCCTTCCAGTATTTTCCCTTGGTTATGGGAGTTCTGTGTGGGAAGTTTGTGTCTTTCTGCCATTCCTGCCAGGATCTCTATGTTGAGTTCATCGAAACAGGCCCAGGTTTTACACTGAGTGTATAAATACATTTAAAAACATATTAACGATACGTATCACTGTGTTAGAGTGTCATTTTGTGTCATTTTGGTTGGTGGTGTGCCCCAGGATTTTGTAAATGTAAAAAATGTGCCGCAGCTCAAAAAAGGTTGGGAAACACTGGTCTAAGAGATCATGGCAATTATCCCAATTAACCAGAGAATTTCCTGGCTGGACGAAGCAACGGGATATTGCTCCTTTTTCAATTGGAAGGAAGGAAATGGGGAAAACTTACGAAGACAGGACAATGGCCACGGCATCATTGAGGACGCTCTCCCCGAAAAGGAGGGCATAGAGCTCCACGTCAACTTGAAGCTCATGGAAGATGGCAAGGACCGTCACTGAGGAAGACATGGATGCAAATATAATAATAGTAATAGTAATATAATAATAATATAATACATTTTATTTGTTTCTGGCCTCATAATGCAAATATAATAATAATAATAATAATACATTTCATTTGTTTCTGGCCTCATAATGCAAATATTATAATAATATGTGTTCCTGATTCATGATGCAAATATAATAATAACAGCAGCAATATGTTTTATTTGTTCCCGGCCTCATAATACAATTATTATTATTATTATTATTATTATGTTTTATTTCTTCTCAGCCTCATAATGCAAATAAAACCACAGCAGCAGCAACAACAACAATATTTTTTATTACTTTCTGGCCTCAAATAATAATAATAATAATAATGTTTTATTTGTTCTCACACTCATAATGCAAATATTATAATAATATTTGTTCCTGGCTTCATGTTGCGAATATAATAATAATAATATTTTATTACTTTCTGGCCTCTAATAATAATAATAATACGTTTTATTTCTTCCCACACTCATAATGCAATTATTATAATCATATTCATTCCTGGCTTCATGATGTGAATAAAATAATAATAATATATTTTATTTCTTTCTGGCCTCTAATAATAATAATAATAATAGCAATTATATGTTTTATTGGTTCCCAGCCTCATAATGCAAATAAAACAACACAAGTAGCAACAACAACAACAATTATAATATATATTATTACTTTCTGGCCTCTAATAATAATTAAAATAATATGTTTTATTTGTTCCCAAACTCATAATGCAAATATTGTAATATTTGTTCCTGGCTTCATGATGCAAATATAATAATAATAATAATAAATTTTCTTTCTTTCTGGCCTCATAATAATAATAATAATAATAATAATATTTTTATTTCTTTCTGACCTCTAATAATAATAATAGCAACATTATGTTTTATTTGTTCCCAACCTCATAATACAATTATTATTATTGTTGTTGTTATTATTATACGTATATAGCCACATAATGAAATAAAACAAAAGCAGCAGCAACACAACAACAACAACAACAATAATATATTTTATTTCTTTCTGGCTTGTAATAATAATATGTTTTATTTGTTTTCAGTCTCATAATGCAAATATAACAGCAGCTGCAAAAATAATAATAATAAATAATAATAATAATGTTTCATTTCTTCCTGGCCTATAGTAATAATAACAACAACACATTTTATTTGTTCCCAGACTCATAATGCAAATATAATAATAATAATTTGTTACCAGCCTCATAATACAATAATAATAATAATAATAATAGTCATGTGAATAGCAAGTCAAAGTGGGATCCTAGTACTATAAAAGCACGATGGGAAATAGAGGGACCCCATGTTCATGAATTCATACTCCGAACCCCAACATCTGGATCTGGAGATAGTGGGGGGGGGGAGGAATACAACCCCAAAAGTCGAACCTGGAGTGGAAAAGGGCGTAACACCATACCTGGGTCGGTGGCGGAGGCAATGGCTCCAAACAAGAGGCAGTCAGTGAAGTAGAAGTCCCCTCCCAGCTGCCCCATGACCTTCATGAGAGCCACGCAGCCATACGTGATGGACCTGCCAGGAAGGAAAACAGGGCCAGTTAGTTACCCTTTGTGGCCACAAGGGGCGCTAGTCTCACCTGGGCTTCATACAACCACCTGGATGGGAAGCTTATAGGATCCTAGAGACCTGGTGGGCCGCCCTCCAGTCCAACCCCGTCCTCCCAAGAAGCAGGAAAATTGCATTCAAAGCACCCCTGACAGATGGCCACCCAGCCTCTGTTTAAAAGCCTCCAAAGTATGGGAAGAAAGACAATATAGGGACTGTGACTTATAGCAGTGTTTCCCAACCAGTGTGTCGCGGCACACTAGTGTGCTGTGAGCGATCATCAGGTGTGCCGTGGGAAATGGGAACCCCCAATACCCTTTCTTCCCCCTCCTGCCAAACACTTTTTCTTCTCCACTCGGGCTCCCTTCTTCCCAGCCTCGCTCTGCTCGCTTTGCCTCGCTTTGCTCTGGGGCGAGTCTGCGCAGTAGCGCCCGCACGGGTCACGCCTTCCTCCCTCCCCCCTCCCCTCCTGAGCACGCTCACTCTGCCCCCTCGGATCAGGAAAGGGTAAGAAAGGGCGCGAAGGGGGAGGAAGAGGTCTCTGTCGAAAGCTGGCATGAGCAAACTTGGACCTTCCAGGTGTTTTGGACTCCAACTCCCACCATTCCTAGCAGCCTCAGGCCCTTTTCCTTTTCTCCCCTCAGCCACTTAAGCAGGAAAGGGCCTCAGGCTGTTAGGAATGGTGGGAGTTGGAGTCCAAAGCACCCAGAGGGCCGAAGTTTTCCCATGCCTGTCTTAGGGACCTTAAAGTGGCGAGCCTCCTTCCAACATTGTGATTCTGGATAGAAAACAAACAACAACATCACATAACATGGTTTGAGTCCACAGTGCTCTCTGGGTGTAGGTGAACTACAACTTCTAAATTCAAGTTCAATTCCCAAGCAAACCCTTTCAGTACTCTCTAATGGTAATGAGAGTTCAATGTGCCAAGTTTGGTTCAATTCCATTGTTGCAAGAGTTCAGGATGCTCTTTGATTGTGTATTAACTATAAATCCCAGAAACTGTAACTTCCAAATGCCAAGGTCTATTTTCCCCAAACTCCATCTCTGTTCACATTTGGGCATATTGAGTATTCATGCCAAGTTTGGTCCTGATCCAAAATTGTTTGAGTCCACAGTGCTCTCTGGATATAGGTGAACTACAACTCCAAAACTCAAGGTCAATGCCCACCAAACTCCTATAGTATTTTCTCTTGGTTATGGGAGTTCTGTGTGGGAAGTGTGTGTCTTTCTGCCATTCCTGCCAGGATATCTATGTTGTGTTCATCGAAATAGGCCCAGGTTTCACACTGAGTGTATAAATACATTTCAAAACATATTAGAGTGCCATTTTGTGTCATTTTGGTTGGTGGTGTGCCCCAGGATTTTGCAAATGCAAAAAGTGTGCCGCGGCTCAAAAAAGGTAGGGAAACACTGACTTATAGAATGGGAAAACTCACCCAATCACAAAACAGGAGATGGCTGTTCCAAGGAAGGCGTACGCCAAGATGGAGCCCAGGTTTCGGAAGAAATGCCGCTGGGAAAGGAAATTGTAATATTGTAATATAATAATAATAATAATAATACAGTAGTAATAATATAGATAATAATGTAGCAATGATTAAAAATTCAGTAATAATAATGCAATAATAATAATATAGATAATAATGTAGCAATGATTAAAAATTCAATAATAATGCAATAATAATAATATAGATAATAATGTAGCAATGATTTTAAAATTCAGTAATAATAATGCAATAATAATAATATAATGCAGTAATAATAATACAATAGTGCTATAATGCAGAAATATTAATGCAATACTAATAATATAATGCAGTAATAATAATGCAATATGTATATAATGAAGTAATAACAATTCAATAATAATAATATAATGGAACAAACAATGCACTGGTACTGCAAATCCCATTATTTGTGGGCCATCCTGCCCTAAACCGCACCAATTTGTAAAGTGGGTCATTGGGCCTCTGTGTGCCAAGTTTGGTCCTGATTCATCATTGGTGTGGGCCACAGTGCTCTAAGGAAGTGAGTTAAAGTACTGTAAGTCCCATCATCCATGGTCCATGCTCCCTCAAACTGCACCAGGATGTAGGGTGCACCTGGGGGTCTGTGTGCCAAGTTTGGTCTTGTTCTGTCATTGTTGGGGGCCTAGTCAGGAAAATAAAGTTGAGGAAGCCTTACTTTCAATTCAGGCCCTAAACAATATCCCATGACTTGAGGCCTAGTCAGGAAAATTAAGGAAACCTTGCTGTCAATTTTGAGCCTGGTCTGTGAGTTATAGGGGCTACAGTGTTGTTTGAGAAGTGAATCAGGTGAAGGTACTGCAAAGCCCATCACTCGTGGCCCATCTTGCCCTAAACCACACCAGGTTGTGAAGTGGGCCATTGGGCCTCTGTGTGCCAAGTTTGGTCCTGATCCGTCATTGCTGTGGGCCGCAGTGACTGACTGCCTGAGGCCATTCCTTTTCCCTCTGTGTCACCTTAGAATGTTGGAACGTAGCTGGCCAATCAGAGTCCTTTATGCAAATACTCCCTCAGTGGCAACCAATCCCCTCTGTCTGGTGCCTTAGAATGTTGGGAGTTCTGAGGCTGGCCAATCAGAGTCCTTTATGCAAATACTCCCACAGTGGCAACCAATCGAAATGCTGCCACATATTCCTCCGCACCTCCGCCCGCAAACACTGACTTTTATTATATAGATAGATAGATAGATAGATAGATAGATAGATGATAGATAGATAGATCGATCGATCGATCGATCGATAGATAAAAAGGGGAAAGAACATACCCGTTTCAAGCTGTATCCCGCATAAAATATAATCGGCGGGAGCAAGATATTGAAGAATACTTCTGGATCAAATGTCACCTAAAGGGTTTCATTGAAGAGAAGAGAATTAAAAAATATATTATTGTTATTATTAATACTAAAAAAAAGAGACTCAAAGTGGCTGAGAGGAAAACCAATATATTGCGATAAAAAAGCGAGAAATATATACGGACATTAAAATAGAATCAATGAAAATGCAGTTAGAAAGAATATTATATCACGGCAGTAATATAACGCCAAGCGTTACAGCATAATAATAATATAATTCAGTAATAATAATGCAATAAAAACAATACTATAATGCAGCAATAATAAAAATTCAACTATAATACTATAAAGCTGTTATAATAATAATATAATTCAGTAATGATATTGCAACAATAATACTATAATGCAGTAATAATAATGCAGTAGTAATAAGGCAGTAATAATGTAATGCAGTAATAATACTGCAATAACAACAATATAATGCAGCAATAATAAAATACAGTCATAATAATACTATAAAGCAGTAATAATATAATTCAGTAATAATATTGCAACAATAATACTATAATGCAATAATAATGCAGTAGTAATAATAATAAGATAATTCAGTAATGATATTGCAACAATAATACTATAATGCAGTAATAATAATGCAGTAGTAATAAGGCAGTAATAATGTAATGCAGTAATAATACTGCAATAACAATATAATGCAGCAATAATAAAAATACAATCATAATACTATAAAGCAGCAATAATAATATAATTCAGTAATAATATTGCAACAATAATACTATAATGCTATAATAATGCAGTAGTAATAATAATATAATTCAGTAATGATATTGCAACAATAATACTATAATGCAGTAATAATAATACAGTAGTAATAAGGCAGTAATAATGTAATGCAGTAATAATACTGCAATAACAACAATATAATGCAGCAATAATAAAAATACAATCATAATAATACTATAAAGCAATCATAATAATATAATTCAGTAATAATATTGCAACAATAATACTATAATGCAATAATAATGCAGTAGTAATAATAATAATATAATTCAGTAATGATATTGCAACAATAATACTATAATGCAGTAATAATAATGCAGTAGTAATAAGGCAGTAATAATGTAATATAGTAATAATACTGCAATAACAATATAATGCAGCAATAATAAAAATACAATCATAATACTATAAAGCAGTAATAATAATATAATTCAGTAATAATATTGCAACAATAATACTATAATGCAATAATAATGCAGTAGTAATAATAAAAATATAATTCAATAATAATAGTAATAATACTGATGTCAATAATATTAACATTGGTCGCCCTGAAAGGTATGTTTTTCCCCCAAAGTCAATAGTCTAATAATAAGAATAACAATTTGTAGTATTCTTTGTATTATTATTACTTGTGTTGTTGTTGTTATTTCTAGCTGGATGTTCTGGAAGAGAATTGCCAGGGCTCAGTGCTATGGAATGATGGGATCTGTAGTTCTTTGGCAGAGAAGGAGAAATCTCCAGAGCATGGAGCCATGGCAGTCCAAGTGGTGCCAAACTGGGTTAATTCCCCAGTGCAGATGCACGCGATGGCCTTACCTTCCGGAGCATCTCGTTGTCTTGGACGTTGTTGGGCTCATGGGAGCTGATCTCCCCCTTCAAGGTGTATTCATAGAACTTGCCGCTGAAGTTGACCAGCAAGGTGGCCGGACTGGTTTGGACTGGGCAGCTCAGGGTCACGTTGTTGACATCGCTGGGGATGTGGATGCCGTAGCGGAGGACCACGCCCACCAGCACACCTGCGCACGAGCAAGCACAGGAGATGTGGTTGCTGTTATTGTTCTTCACAATGCATGCATGCAATGACATGCACAATGGAGGACCTTCTTATAGCCACACCAGAGGCACTCCAAGTGGACAAAGGACATCTAGTAGAATGCCAAGTTTTTGTATACATTATAACTGTATTCCCAACTTGCTTCTGACACTATCTATCTATGTATATATCTATGTACATGACCTCCCTGTTTCCTGAAGCTTGGAAACAGGGAGGTCATGTACTTCATGCTAAATTCCACGAGCTCCTTGTGAGTTGCTGGGAAAAAGGTGAACTGCCATCAGATCTCCGAGATGCAGTTAACATCACCCTGTATAAGGAAAAGGGAACAAAATCCGATTGCTCAAACTATCGAGGTATAACGCTGCGCTGGGCAGGGCACGTCTCTAGGATGGAGGACCATCGCTTCCCAAAGATACTACTCTATGGTTAACTCGCCACGGGTCAGCGCAAGAGAGGCGCCCCCAAAAAGAGATACAAGGACTCCCTGAAACAACATCTCAGGCTCGGACAGATTGATCACCAACAATGGCCCACCCTGGCCTCACATCGGGAGCCATGGAGACGCACTATCCACAATGCTGCGGCCCCTTTCGAGAAGACCCGCCGAATGAGTCTTGAAGAGAAACGACAACGCAGAAAGAACCGCAACTTGGAAACAACATCACCCAAGGAGACTTTCTGCTGTGCTTTCTGCAACCGAACTTGCCTATCTCAGATTGGCCTTTTTAGTCATCAGCGCGCTTGTAAAAAGCGTGGCATGAGTCCTTCCTGAATCTTCGTTCGCGAAGTAACACCGAGAAAAATAATAATAATATGATGGTGATAATAATAATAAGAGAGAGAGATAACTGTATTCTCAACTTGCTTCTGACACTATCTATCTATCTATGTATATAATAAAAGTCAGTGTTTGCGGAGGACGGGAGATGTGGAGGTGCGGAGGAATTTGTGGCAGCATTTCGATTGGTTGTCACTGTGGGATTATTTGCATAAAGGACTCTGATTGGCCAGCCTCAGAACTCCCAACATTCTAAGGCACCAGACAGAGGGGATTGGTTGCCACTAAGGGAGTATTTACATAAAGGACTCTGATTGGCCAGCATCCAAGAATCCCAGCCCCTACATTCAAACAACATGATTGGTTACCACTGAGGGAGAATTTGCATAAATTACAGATTGGCCATCTACATTCCAACATTCTATGGTGACGCAGAGGGAAAAGGAAAGGCCTCAAGCAGTCAGTCACTGCGGCCCACAGCAATGACGGATCAGGACCACACTTGGCACACAGGGGCCCAATGGCCCACTTCACAACCTGGTGCGCTTTAGGGCAGGATGGGCCACGAATGATGGGATTTGCAGTACCTTCACTTGACGCACTTCCCAAACAACACTGTAGCCCCTATGAATCACAGACCAGGCCCAAAATTGACAGTAAGGCTTCATTAACTTGACTTTTCTGACAAGGCCTCACTTAATGGGATACTGTTTAAGGCCTGAATTGACAGTAAGGCTTCCTCAACTTGAATTTCCTGACTAGGCCTCAGTCAATGGGATACTATTTAAGGCCTGAATTGACAGTAAGGCTTCATTAACTTGATTTTCCCGACTAGGCCTCAGCTCATGGGACATTGTGTATGGCCTGAATTGGCAGAAACCAACCTTGGCACACAGAGCCCCTATGACCCACGCTACATTGTACTGCAGTTCAGAGGAGGGTGGACCATGGATGATGGGACTTGATGTACCTCCATAGATTATGGGATTTGTAGTACTTTCAAACCCTTCATTCCCCACAGACCACTGCGACCCAGAACCAAGACCGATAAAGACCAAACTTGGCACACAATGCCCCCATGACCCACATTCCACCCAGTTTAGAGGAGGGCGGACCATGGATGATGGGATTTCAAGTACCTCCACTCACTTCCCGAGCCCGCTGCGACCCTCATCCAGTGATTGAGGAAAACCACACTTCGCACACAAAGCCCCCATGACCCATTTTGCATCCGGGTGCAGTTTGGAGGAGGGTCGACCACGGATGATGGGATTTGAGGTACTGTCCCCGGTGGCGCAATGGATGAATAAATAATAATAATAAACTTTATTAATACCCCGCCACCATCTCCCCAATGAGGACTCTCCCCAATGAGGGTGGATAACATGAGGCCAAGTCCTTCTAAAATACAGTACAACACAGTAAAATAGAAAATACAAAACAAAATACATCAGAAATAATAATAATAATAATAAAAATACAATTACACTAACAAATGGAATGATAGAGGAAATTCACACACAAAAAGGGTTAAACCCTTGTGCTGGCAGGACTGCAGACCGACAGGTCGGAGGTTTGAATCTGGGGAGAGCACGGATGAGCTCCCTCTGTCAGCTCCAGCTCCCCATGCGGGGACATGAGAGACGCCTCTCACAACGATGGTCAAACATCAAAACATCAAGGCATCCCCTGGGCAACGTCTTTGCAGACGGCCAATTACCTCACACCAGAAACAACCCGCAGTTTCTCAAGTTGCTTTTGACGCACACACAAAAATGGGTCGAAAGGAAATAAAGTTGTTGTTGTTATTGTTGTTGTTATGTGCCTTGAAGTTTCCAGTCGATGGCAACTCTAAAACGTCTCAATGGAAATCTCCATTGTGTGCTGCTTTCAGTCTCCTTCCAATTGAGCAACCGGCTTTCTCCGATTTCTCAATCCTGTTCTTGCCGTGCCTTCTTCAAGAAGAAGAGGGGGCCTACTCAGGAAACTCGAGAGGAAGGAGAGGAACTTCTGTGAATTTCCTATCTGCTTCCATTGTTTTCCACTTTTTGGCTTTCAGAGCTTCATTGGCTTCTTTACCCGAGAAAAATATTTAAAATCCAAAGGTGTTAGATCTATTTTTGAACATAACTATATCAAACGTGCTGTGGGTACCAGATAATGGCTGGTAAAGGCATCCCTCCCCAACCCTCCCCTTCCCTTCCCTTCCCTACCTCCCCTTCCCTTCCCCCTACCCATCCCTATCCTTCGCTTCCCTACCCATCCCTTCCCTTTCCTTCCCTTCCCCCTACCCATCCCTTCCCTACCCTTCGCTTCCCTACCCTTCGCTTCCCTTCCCTACCCTTCCTTACCCATCCCTTCCCTACCCATCCCTTCCCGCCCCTTCCCCCTACCCATCCCTTCCCTACTCTTCCCTACCGTTCACTTCCCTACCCATCCCTTCCCTCCCCTCCCCTTTCCTTCCCCCTACCCATCCCTTCCCTACCCTTTGCTTCCCTACCCTTCCCTTCCCTCCCCTTCCCCCCTACCCATCCCTTCCCTTCGCTTCCCTACCCATCCCTCCCCTTTCCTTCCTTTCCCCCTACCCATCCCTTCCCATCCCTTCGCTTCCCTACCCTTCCTTACCCATTCCTTCCCTACCCTTCCCTACCCATCCCTTCCCTACTCTTCCCTACCCTTCACTTCCCTACCCATCCCTTCCCTCCCCTCCCCTTTCCTTCCCCCTACCCATCCCTTCCCTACCCTTTGCTTCCCTACCCTTCCCTTCCCTTCCCCCTACCCATCCCTTCCCTTCGCTTCCCTACCCATCCCTCCCCTCCCCTTTCCTTCCTTTCCCCCTACCCATCCCTTCCCATCCCTTTGCTTCCCTACCCTTCGCTTCCCTACCCTTCCTTACCCATTCCTTCCCTACCCTTCCCTACCCATCCCTTCCCTACCCATCCCTTTCCTTCCCTTCCCCCTACCCATCCCTTCCCTACCCTTCGCTTCCCTTCCCTACCCTTCCTTACCCACCCTTCCCTACCCATCCCTTCCCGCCCCTTCCCCCTACCCATCCCTTCCCTACTCTTCCCTACCGTTCACTTCCCTACCCATCCCTTCCCTCCCCCCCCTTCCTTCCCCCCTACCCATCCCTTCCCTACCCTTTGCTTCCCTACCCTTCCCTTCCCTCCCTTCCCCCTACCCATCCCTTCCCTTCCCTTCGCTTCCCTACCCATCCCTCCCCTTTCCTTCCTTTCCCCCTACCCATCCCTTCCCATCCCTTTGCTTCCCTACCCTTCGCTTCCCTACCCTTCCTTACCCATTCCTTCCCTACCCTTCCCTACCCATCCCTTCCCTACTCTTCCCTACCCTTCACTTCCCTACCCATCCCTTCCCTTCCCTCCCCTCCCCTTTCCTTCCCCCTACCCATCCCTTCCCTACCCTTTGCTTCCCTACCCTTCCCTTCCCTCCCCTTCCCCCTACCCATCCCTTCCCTTCGCTTCCCTACCCATCCCTCCCCTCCCCTTTCCTTCCTTTCCCCCTACCCATCCCTTCCCATCCCTTCGCTTCCCTACCCTTCGCTTCCCTACCCTTCCTTACCCATTCCTTCCCTACCCTTCCCTACCCATCCCTTCCCTACTCTTCCCTACCCTTCACTTCCCTACCCATCCCTTCCCTTCGCTTCCCTACTCTACTCATCTGTAGCAACCCAGTTCCCTTTCGTGCCTGGGGGGCAAGGGGCAGCACCGGGGGTCCCACTCGCATTAGAACCAGGGGCAGCTGAGGAAGATTCTGAGGAGGATTTGGAGGGAATGGAAGAAGGGGTTAATGAGTTAGCTGGGCCTTCTTCTCCCACAGAGAGTCTGGCCTGGGATGATGGATGGCCTGACCCGTACGAGAATGTGGAAGGTCAGGGGGATTCAGATAGCAGTGATAGCGAAGGCTATGAGAAACCGGGAGGGCACGGGTCACAGGAACGAATGTGGGAAACGGAGTCCATGGAAGCGCAAGGGGAGTTTGACTCTCACGAAGATAGGGAACCAGGTGCAGGGAGGCAAGGTCGAAGCTTTGATAGGAGACGGAGCATCGAGGCTAGCAGGAGGGGCTGGCACCACAGCCTAGACCGGCCAAAGGGGCGAGGGCCCGGAGCATAGATTGGAGGAGAAGCCTAGAGCGGCGGGGTCCTCGCCAAGGGAATTAAGTATAGGATCCATGGGAACGGATCCTCAGTACCTCGGCCACTTCTATCCAAGAGAAGTGTAGCGAGGAAAGGACCACGGAGCCAAGTTGCGGCTCGTACCTTGCCAAGAAGTTTCTTGGAGCCTTGTTGGAACTTTGCCTCGTTCTGGATCCGCTTGGTTTTGCGGAGCTGTTGCCAAGCCTTGTACCAAGACTCTTGCCTTTGGATTTTGCTACAGACTCTTTACTTTTGAACTGAACTTTCATTACTTTATGGACAATTGCTTTATCATCTGTTCTTCATTCTTCAATAAAATAGTAGTTAGCTGATTACAGTCTCTGTGTGTGTGATTAAGGGGCCGGCCGAGTCCTTGCATTGTGACATCATCCCTTCCCTACCCATCCCTTCCCTACCCTTCGCTTCCCTTCCCATCCTTACCCATCCCTTCCCTACTCTTCCCTACCCTTTGCTTCCCTACCGTTCATTTCCCTACCCTTCCCTACCCTTCGCTTCCCTACCCATCCTTACCCATCCTTTCCCTACTCTTCCCTTTGCTTCCCTACCGTTCATTTCCCTACCCTTCCCTACCCATCCCTTCCCTACCCATCCCTCTCCTTCCCTAACCTCCCCTACCCTACCCATCCCTCACCTCCCATTTCCTTCCCTTCCCCCTACCCATCCCTTCCCTACCCATCCCTTCCCTACCCTTTGCTTCCCTACCCTCCCCTTCCCTTTCCCCTACCCATCCCTTCCCTATCCTCCCCTTTCCTTCCCCCTACCCATCCCTTCCCTACCCTTCGCTTCCCTACCCATCCCATCCCTTCCCCCCCCTTTCCTTCCTTTCCCCCTACCCATCCCTTCCCATCCCTTCCCTACCCTTCGCTTCCCTTCCCTACCCTTCCTTACCCATTCCTACCCTACCCATCCCTACCCATCCCTTCCCTACTCTTCCCTACCCTTCACTTCCCTACCCATCCCTTCCCTACCCATCCCTTCGCTTCCCTACTCTACCCATCCCTTCCCTACCCATCCCTTCCCTACCCTTCACTTCCCTACCCTTCACTTCCCTACCCATCCCTTCCCTACCCTTCGCTTCCCTACCCATCCTTACCCATCCCTTCCCTACCCATCCCTTCCCTACTATTCCCTACCCTTTGCTTCCCTACCGTTCATTTCCCTACCCTTCCCTACCCATCCCTTCCCTCCCCTTTCCTTCCCTAACCTTCCCTACCCTACCCATCCCTTCCCTACCCTACCCATCCCTCCCCTCCCCTTTCCTTCCCTAACCTTCCCTACCCATCCCTTCCCTACCGTTCACTTCCCTACCGTTCCCTCCCCATCCCTTCCCTACCCATCCCTTCCCTCCCCTTTCCTTCCCTAACCTTCCCTTCCCTACCCATCCCTTCCCTACCCTACCCATCCCTCCCCTCCCCTTTCCTTCCCTAACCTTCCCTACCCTACCCATCCCTACCCTACCCATCCCTTCCCTCCCCTTTCCTTCCCTAACCTTCCCTACCCTACCCATCCCTTCCCTACCCTACCCATCCCTCCCCTCCCCTTTCCTTCCCTAACCTTCCCTCCCCATCCCTTCCCTACCGTTCACTTCCCTACCGTTCCCTCCCCATCCCTTCCCTACCCATCCCTTCCCTCCCCTTTCCTTCCCTAACCTTCCCTTCCCTACCCATCCCTTCCCTACCCTACCCATCCCTCCCCTTTCCTTCCCTAACCTTCCCTACCCATCCCTTCCCTACCCTACCCATCCCTTCCCTCCCCTTTCCTTCCCTAACCTTCCCTACCCTACCCATCCCTTCCCTACCGTTCACTTCCCTACCGTTCCCTCCCCATCCCTTCCCTACCCATCCCTTCCCTCCCCCTTTCCTTCCCTAACCTTCCCTTCCCTACCCATCCCTTCCCTACCCTACCCATCCCTCCCCCTTTCCTTCCCTAACCTTCCCTACCCATCCCTTCCCTACCGTTCACTTCCCTACCGTTCCCTCCCCATCCCTTTCCTACCCATCCCTCCCTCCCCTTTCCTTCCCTAACCTTCCCTTCCCTACCCATCCCTTCCCTACCAATCAATACCATAATACATATTTCTAATAACTAATGGAGTGAAACAAGGTTGTGTTCTTGCACAAGCCCTATTTACAATCTTCTTCAGCATGACGCTCCAAAAGGCTATGGCACATCTCGAAGAAGAAGACGGCGTATATATACGCTATCGCAGTGTTTCTCAACCAGTGTGCCGTGGCACACTAGTGTGCCGTGAGCGATCATCAGGTGTGCCGCGAGAAAAGCTCTCTGCCCCCCTTCCTTCCCCCCTTCTCCTGCTGAACTCCTGCTGCTTGGGAGAGGAGGAAGAAGGGCCGAGCGGTGGCGAAGAAAAAGAAGAAGGGGCCGGGGCGCCGCCTCCTTCGGCCGTTTTCCCAGCCAGCCTCCAATCCGCCATGACTCCTGCCACGACTCTCACCCCTCGCTCGCTGAAGCCGCGCGGAGGAGGAGCCCCGCCTACTGAAATCTGTCCACCGCTCATGCTTCTCCTCTGTGGGAGAACTGAAGCCAGGGGAGGGGGCGGGGCATGGCACGGCCTGGCTCCGCCCCCTCCCCCGGCTTCAGCGCTCCCACAGCTTCGCCAGCCTTGAGAGGGCAGTGCCAAGCCAGCATTGTGCTGGCTCTGCCACCGCTGGCTTGGCGCTGCCCCCTCAAGGCTGGCAAAGCTGTGGGAGAACTGAAGCCGTGTGGAGAGGGCGGGGCATGGCGCGGCCTGGCTTCTCCCCCTCCCCCGGCTTTGGCACTCCCAGCAGCTGCTCCCAGCAGGTCACCATCCCCCAGCCGTTCTTTACTGTGTTAGAGTGTCATTTTGGTTGGTGGTGTGCCCCCGGATTTTTTTAATGTTAAAAGTGTGCCACGGCTCAAAAAAGGTTGGGAAACACTGCGCTATCGTACTGATGGTAGCTTGTTCAACTTAAGCTGTCTGAGGGCTCGCACTAAAACTCTAAACCAGGGGTGCTCACACTTTTTCAGCATGCGAGCTACTCTTAAAGCAACAAAGTCCAAAAGATCTACCTGCCCCCACCGCCATGCGCTCCCACACGCTCCCACCGTCGCGTGCTCTTACCACCGCACGTGCTCCTGCTGCTGTTTTCCGCCCGCGCAGCGCTTCTATTGCCTGCGGGGCATTGCAGGAAGGAGAAAGCACGAGGCGGGGCATCCAGAGGGAGCGCTCCGCCCTGCTTGTCTCGCCGGCAACGGAGGCTGCACAGCTGCTTCTGGACGAGAGAGAGGCAGAGTGCTCCCTCCAGAGGCCCCGCCTCGTGCTTCCTTCTTCCTGCAATGCCCCGCAGGCGAAAGAAGCACCGCAAGAGCAGAAGCCAGCAGCAGGAGCGTGCGTGCGTGCAGGGTGTGCGTGCGCATGGCAGGAGCGCCCCATCCGGCTGGTGAGGCCCGAAGATCACCTGGAAGAGGGCCGAAGATCTACTAGTAGCTCCTGAGCTACCTAATGAGCACCCCTGCTCTAAACTATCTAGTCCGTGAGCTGCTTTTTGCTGACGATGCTGCCCTTGTCGCCCATTTAGAAGCAGCCCTGCAGCGCCTCACATCCTGCTTTGCAACAGCTGCAGAGCTGTTTGGGCTGGAAGTCAGCCTGAAGAAAATGGAAGTCCTCTACCGGCCCGCACAACAGGAAGAACACCATCATCCCCACGTCAGCATAGGCACATCTGTGCTTAAGTCCATTCAGCAGTTCACCTCCCTGGGAAGCATCATCTCTTCAGACACCAAGATTGACAAAGAGATAGATTAGCAAAGGCATAGAGTGCATTCGGAAGGGTTCACAAGAGAGTCTGGAGCAACAAGCACCTGAGGCAAAGCACTAAAATCAGTGTGTACAGAGCTATTGTACTGTCTATTCTCCTCTATGGGTCTGAAACATGGGTCAACTATCGCCAACACCTATGACTCCTCAAACGTTTTCATCAGCGCTGTCTTTGCAAAATCCTAAATATACACTGGACCAACTATGTGACGAATATTGCTGTCCTTGAGCAAGCAGGGATCACCAGCATTGAGGCCATGCTATTGAGAACACAGCTGCGCTGGGCAGGGTACGTCTCTAGGATGGAGGACCACCGCCTCCCAAAGATACTACTCTACGGTGAACTCGCCACGGGTCAGCGCAAGAGAGGTGCCCCAAAAAAGAGATACAAGGACTCCTTGAAACAACATCTCAGGCTCGGCCAGATTGATCACCAACAATGGCCCACCCTGGCCTCACATCGGGAGGCATGGAGACGCACTATCCACAATGCTGCGGCCTCTTTTGAGAAGACACACCGAACGGGTCTCGAAGAGAAACGACAACGCAGAAAGAACCGCAACTTGGAAACAACATCACCCAAGGAGACTTTCTGCTGTGCTTTCTGCAACCGAACTTGCCTATCTCAGATTGGCCTTTTTAGTCATCAACGCGCTTGTACAAAGCATGGGGTGAGTCCTTCCTAAGAATCTTCGTTCGCGAAGTAAGGCCGAGAAAGAGATACATATACCATAAATATACTTTTCTGCTCTCAAAGACTTTATGTTGAGGCTTGGGTCCCATCTCCAAGATATTATGCACTGAGATGCTGATAGAAGTATTCCAAAATCTGCTCCAAACAAATATCCAAAATACATTACACACCCGGATCCAAGAATTCCATGTTTACCTTGAGTCCCACTTCCAAGTCAGCTGATGCTGTGGATGCAAATATTGCCAAATATTGTGTATGTACGTACATACATATGTAAATATCACCAAATCTGAATATCCAAAATACAAAACACATCCAGCTCCAAGAATTCCATGTTTACATTGAGCCACACTTCCAAGGCATCTCATGATGTGTATGGCCATGTTCCCAAATGGGACACCTTTGTGGTCCCCACGTCTTCAAGAGAGGATGCACTGAGATGCGAATGGAAAGACGCCCAAACCCTTGCTGGTGCCCAAACCTTTTGGAGAAGGGACCCAAGTGTAAACATACAAGTGTATGGGGGCCACAAAGGTTTCCTATTCGGTAATATGTCCATCCGCATCATGAGATGCTTTGGAAGTGCGGCGCAAGGTAAACACGGAATTCTTGGAGCCGGGTGCGTTTTGTATTTTGGTTATTATGGGATATTTCTATTGGATTTCGGAATATTTCCATTTGCATCTCAGCGCATCCTATTTTGAAGATGGGACCCAAGGTAAACACGGAACTCTTGGAGCCGGGTGCGTTTTGTATTTTGGATATTATGGGATATTTCTATTGGATTTCGGAATATTTCCATTTGCATCTCAGAGCATCCTATCTTGCAGACAGGACCCAAGGTAAACACAAAATTATTGGAGCCGGGTGCGTTTTGTATTTTGGATATTATGGGATATTTCTATTGGATTTCGGAATATTTCCATTTGCATCTCAGAGCATCCTATCTTGCAGACGGGACCCAAGGTAAACACAAAATTATTGGAGCCGGGTGTGTTTTGTATTTTGGATATTATGGGATATTTCTATTGGATTTCGGAATATTTCTATTTGCATCTCAGGGCATCCTATCTTGGAGACGGGACCCAAGGTAAACACAAAATTATTGGAGCCGGGTGTGTTTTGTATTTTGGATATTATGGGATATTTCTATTGGATTTCGGAATATTTCTATTTGCATCTCAGAGCATCCTATCTTGCAGACGGGACCCAAGGTAAACACAAAATTATTGGAGCCGGGTGTGTTTTGTATTTTGGATATTATGGGATATTTCTATTGGATTTCGGAATATTTCTATTTGCATCTCAGAGCATCCTATCTTGCAGACGGGACCCAAGGTAAACACAAAATTATTGGAGCCGGGTGTGTTTTGTATTTTGGATATTATGGGATATTTCTATTGGATTTTGGAATATTTCTATTTGCATCTCAGGGCATCCTATCTTGCAGACGGGACTCAAGGTAAACACAAAATTATTGGAGCCGGGTGTGTTTTGTATTTTGGATATTATGGGATATTTCTATTGGATTTCTGAATATTTCTATTTGCATCTCAGAGCATCCTATCTTGCAGACGGGACCCAAGGTAAACACAAAATTATTGGAGCCGGGTGTGTTTTGTATTTTGGATATTCATATATGGGAATGTTTACATTTGGTTGTATATACATGCACACACAATATTTGGTAATATTTGCATCCGAACATTCAATGTCTTGGATGCGGGACTCAAGGACCACAAAGGCTTCCCATTTGGGAACATGTCCATCCAGATTATGAGATGCCTTGGATGAGGAGCTCAAGGTAAACACGGGATCCACCTGTGTACGTAAACATGGAATGCTTGGAACCGGACGTGTTATGTATTTTGGATATTTTGGAATACTTCTATTGGATTTCGGAATATTTCTATTTGCATCTCTTAAAGATGGGGCCCAAGCGTAAACAGAAGCTTTGGGGACCATAAAGGTTTCCCATTGGGGAACGTGTCCACCCACATCATGAGATGCCTTGGAAGTGGAACTCAAGGTAAACACGGAATCCACCTGTTTATGTAAACACGGAATTCTTGGAGCCGGATGAGTTTTGTATTTTGGATATTTTAGGATATTTCTATTGGATTTCGGAATATTTCCATTTGCATCTCTTAAAGATGGGGCCCAAGGCTAAACTGAAACCCACATCATGAGATAATTGGATGTGGGGCTCAAGGTAAACATGGAATCCACCTGTTTACGTAAACTTGGAATTCTTGGAACCGGATTGTTTTGTATTTTGGATATTTTGGGATATTTCTATTGAATTTTGGAATATTTCTATTTGCCTCTCTTGAAGACGGGGCTCAAGCCTAAACAGAAAGCTTTGGGGGTCACAAAGGTTTCCTATTGGGGAACGTGTTCACCCACATCAAGAGATGCCTTGGATGTGGGGCGCAAGGTAAACATGGAATCCACCTGTTTACGTAAACACGGAATTCTTGGAGCCGGATGTGTTTTGTATTTTGGATATTTTGAGATATTTCTATTGGATTTTGGAATATTTCCATTTGCATCTCAGCACATCCTATTTTGAAGACGGGACCCAAGGTAAACAAGGAATTCTTGGAGACGGGTGCGTTTTGTATTTTGGATATTTTGGGATATTTCTATTGGATTTTGGGATATTTCCATTTGCATCTCAGCACATCCTATCTTGAAGACGGGACCCAAGGCAAACAAGGAATTCTTGGAGCCGGGTGCGTTTTGTATTTTGGATATTTTGGGATATTTCTATTGGATTTTGGAATATTTCTATTTGCACCTCTATCTTGAAGATGGGACCCAAGGTAAACAAGGAATTTTTGGAGACATATATTTGGTATTTTGGATATTTTGGGATATTTCTATTGGATTTTGGGATATTTCCATTTGCATCTCAGCACATCCTATCTTGAAGACGGGACCCAAGGTAAACAAGGAATTCTTGGAGCCGGGTGCGTTTTGTATTTTGGATATTTTGGGATATTTCTATTGGATTTTGGAATATTTCTATTTGCACCTCTATCTTGAAGATGGGACCCAAGGTAAACAAGGAATTTTTGGAGACATATATTTGGTATTTTGGATATGTTGGGATATTTCTATTGGATTTTGGGATATTTCCATTTGCATCTCAGCACATCCTATCTTGAAGACGGGACCCAAGGTAAACAAGGAATTCTTGGAGCCGGGTGCGTTTTGTATTTTGGATATTTTGGGATATTTCTATTGGATTTTGGAATATTTCTATTTGCACCTCTATCTTGAAGATGGGACCCAAGGTAAACAAGGAATTTTTGGAGACATATATTTGGTATTTTGGATATTTTGGGATATTTCTATTGGATTTTGGAATATTTCCATTTGCATCTCAATGCATCCTATCTTGAAGAAGGGACCCAAGGTAAACACGGAACTCTTGGAACTGGGTGTGTTTTGTATTTTGGATATTTTGGGATATGTGTCGCAGCCGGCTAAGTGTCAGCTGCATAAGAGCTCTTTGACCAGTAGGTCATGAGTTCGAGGCCTGCCCGGGTCGAGGTGGGTGCTCAAGTGTAGCCTGCTGTCGACCTTTACAGCCCGAAAGACAGTTGCATCTGTCAATAAAGGAAATAAAGGTACCACTATTGGCTCTTGGAATATTCCAAAATAGAAAACACACCCGGCTCCGAGAATCCCGTGTTTACCTTGGGCCCCATCTTCAAGATAGATGCAAATAGAAATATTCCGAAATATCCAAAATGCAAATCACAAGAATTCTTTGTTTACCTTTTGGAGAGGATGCCTTGAGACTCCCCAACCCCTTGCTGGTGGGCAGACCTTTTGGAGAAGGCCCCTGGGGTCCTATTGAAGGGTCTGGAGGGGTCCCCCAATGTGGCCCACCCACCCACACCCACCCACCCATGTTTACCTTTTGGAGAGGATGCCTTGAGGCTCCCCAACCCCTTGCTGGTGGACAGCAGACCTTTTGGAGAAGGCCCCCAGGGTCCTTGTGGGGGGTTTGGAGGGGTCTGGAGAGGGGGTCCCTTCCCCAATGTGGCCCACCCACCCACCCATGTTTACCTTTTGGAGAGAATGCCTTGAGACTCCCCAACCCTTGCTGGTGGGCAGACCTTTTGGAGAAGGCCCCTATGGTCCTTGTGGGGGGTTTGGAGGGGTCTGGAGAGGGGGGTCCCTCCCCCAATGTGGCCCACCCACACCCACCCACCCATGTTTACCTTTTGGAGAGGATGCCT
Organism: Anolis apletophallus; assembly: GCA_030556195.1. Lineage (NCBI taxonomy): Eukaryota > Metazoa > Chordata > Lepidosauria > Squamata > Anolidae > Anolis > Anolis apletophallus. Next base: position 5,143,174 of record JARBWK010000016.1, on the reverse strand, counting down.
TGCGACTCCCCAACCCTTGCTGGTGGGCAGACCTTTTGGAGAAGGCCTCTAGGGTCCTTGTGGGGGGGGGGGGGTCCTTCCCCAATGTGGCCCACCCACCCACACCCACCCACCCATGTTTACCTTTTGGAGAGAGAGGATGCCATGAGACTCCCCAACCCCTTGCTGGTGGGCAGACCTTTTGGAGAAGGCCCCTAGAGTCCTTGTGGGGGCTTTGGAGGGGTCTGGGGGGTCCCTCCCCCAATGTGGCCCACCCACCCACACCCACCCATGCATCCATGTTTACCTTTTGGAGAGAGAGGATGCCTTGAGACTCCCCAACCCTTGCTGGTGGGCAGACAGACCTTTTGGAGAAGGCCCCGAGGGTCCTTGTGGGGGGTTTCACCCCCAATGTGGCCCACCCACCCATGTTTACCTTTTGGAGAGAATGCCTTGAGACTCCCCAACCCTTGCTGGTGGGCAGCAGACCTTTTGGAGAAGGCCCCCGGGGTCCTTGTGGGGGGTCTGGAGGCGTCCCCCGACGTGGCCCACCCACCCAGAGACCCTCCTTGGGGCGACGACCGACTCACCGTAGATCATGGCGAGGCCGGTCTCGTGGAGGAACCTGGCCCGGCGGTGCTTGAAGAGCCAGATGGTGAGGATGGTGAGGGTCAGGAGGAGGATGAAGATGAGCAGGTTGGCGCTGTCCTGCCGGTGGCTGGCCTCGGCCGCCTCCTCGGACACGATCTCCTGCTCCTGGCCCAAGTCCGACCCCCAGCAGGGGGTGGGCCCCTGCCCCGCCACCACCAGCAGCAGCAGCGGCAGCAGCCCGGTGGGCGAAGGGGGAGCCCTGTGGGGGGCGCCAGGGGGGCCCCGGCCCCGCAGACAGGCCGTGGCTAGGAGCAGGGCTGCCACCACCACCATGGCTGCTGCTCCCCTTCCTCCTCCCCTTCCTCCTCTTCCTCCTCCTCCTCCTGAGTCCAGGGCGCAAAGGGGCGGAGCGCGCAGAGCCAGGCGCACAGGCAGGCAGGAGGCTGGGCAGGAAGGCTCTCCCAGGGAGGGAGGCAGCAGCCAGGGCTTAAAGGGACCCCCGGAGGGCATCCAGTCCAGCCCCCTCCCTGACCCCATGCAGGGAAAGCACCCTCCAAGCCCTCCCAACAGACGGCCACCCAGCATCATAAACATAAGATTAGATGAAATAATATTTATTTATTTACAATTATTATTATAATATCTGTATACCTTTATAAAGCGGAATGTTTGTATGTGTGTATGCGGAGGGCGGGAGGGCGGATATGTGGCAGCCACTTTCACAGGCCACAGCGATATGTGGCAGCTATTTGCATAAAGTCCTTTGATTGGCCAGCCTTGGCACTTCAAAATTCTAAGTGCCAGCTATTTGCATAAAGTCCTTTGATTGGCCAGCCTCGCCACTCCAAAATTCTAAGTGCCAGCTATTTGCATAAAGTCCTTTGATTGGCCAGCCTTGGCACTCCAAAATTCTAAGTGCCAGCTATTTGCATAAAGTTCTTTGATTGGCCAGCCTTGGCACTCCAAAATTCTAAGTGCCAGCTATTTGCATAAAGTCCTTTGATTGGCCAGCCTTGGCACTCCAAAATTCTAAGTGCCAGCTATTTGCATAAAGTCCTTTGATTGGCCAGCCTCGCCACTCCAAAATTCTAAGTGCCAGCTATTTGCATAAAGTCCTTTGATTGGCCAGCCTTGGCACTCCAAAATTCTAAGTGCCAGCTATTTGCATAAAGTCCTTTGATTGGCCAGCCTTGGCACTCCAAAATTCTAAGTGCCAGCTATTTGCATAAAGTCCTTTGATTGGCCAGCCTTGGCACTCCAAAATTCTAAGTGCCAGCTATTTGCATAAAGTCCTTTGATTGGCCAGCCTTGGCACTCCAAAATTCTAAGTGCCAGCTATTTGCATAAAGTCCTTTGATTGGCCAGCCTCGCCACTCCAAAATTCTAAGTGCCAGCTATTTGCATAAAGTCCTTGATTGGCCAGCCTTGGCACTCCAAAATTCTAAGTGCCAGCTATTTGCATAAAGTCCTTTGATTGGCCAGCCTCGCCACTCCAAAATTCTAAGTGCCAGCTATTTGCATAAAGTCCTTTGATTGGCCAGCCTTGGCACTCCAAAATTCTAAGGCACCAGACAGAGGGCATTGATAGCCACAGATTAGCCAGCATCCCAGAATCCAGGCCTCTACATTCAAACAACAGGATTTCTTGACACTGAGGGGGAAAAATGCACCATCAACATTCCCTCCCCACTTGGCTCTGTGAAAACAAAATGGAATCCTGTTTTCTCCTCCCCCTCAGCTTTTAGAAAATGGCTGCCTGCCATTCCGCCTTTTAAAGTTACCAATTACCAACAGAACAGGCCAGAACATTACAGAGTTTAGGGCAGGATGGCCCACGAATGATGGGATTTGCATCCCACTTCACTTCCCAGAAAACACTGTAGCCCCTACAAATCACAAACCAGGCCCAAAATTTACAGTACGGCTTCATTAACTTGATTTCCCCGACTAGGCCTCAGTTAATGGGACATTGTGTATGGCCTGAATTAACAGTAACCAACCTTGGCACACTGAGCCCCTATGACCCATGATTCATTCTACTGCAGTTTGGAGTAGGGAGGACCATGGATGATGGGACTTGAAGTACCATCACAGGTTATGAGATTTGTAGTACTTTCAAACTCTTCATTCCCCACAGACCAAGGCGGCCCTGAACCACAAGACCAAACTTGGCACACAGTACCCCCATGTCCCACACTCCATCCTACTGCAGTTTAGAGGAGGATGGACCATGAAGGATGGGATTTCAAGTACCTCCATTCACTTCCCAAGCCCGCTGCGACCCTCATCCAGTGCATAATCATGACCACACTTGGCACAAAAAGCCCCCATTACCCAATGGACGTCCTGATGCAGTTCGGAGGGCGGACCACGGATGATGGGACTTGAAGTACCTCCACTCATTTCACCAGACCATTGCCAACCTCATCCAAACACTGATCAAGACCAAACTTGGCACACAGAGCCCCCGTGACTCATTCTACATTCTGGTGCAGTATTGAGGAGGATGGACCACGAATGATGGGACTTGAAGTATCTCCCCTCACTTCCCAAGACTGCTGCGACCCTCATTCAATGACTAATGAAGACCAAACTTGGCACACAAAGCCCTCATGACCCACTCTACATCCTGTGCTGTTGGGAGGGGGGTGGACCATGGCCAATGGGACTTGCAGTACCTTCACTAACTTCCTGAGACCACTGCAAGCCACATACACATCTAATAGGAACCAACCTTGGCACACAATGCCTTCCTCAAATAACCCGGGCACCGCCGGGTCCTCAGCTAGTTATATATAATAATTATCTCTCTCTCGGCATTACTTCGCGAACGAAGATAGTTAGGAAGGACTCATCTAGGGTTCCCATATGTCCCTTATTCTAAGGGACGTCCCTTATTTTGGCCCTAAAATTTGTGTCCCTTATTTTCAGGCCCTGTCCCTTATTTTTGACTAGCAGGACAGGACTGGGCGGGGTTGACCAGAGGAAGGTGCGCGCTGCGGTTTCCACGGCAATGCCTGCCAGGGGATCCCAACTCGCAGGGCAGCCTGCGTCCCCATTGGACGGAAGAGGCGATACAGGACTTTTTCAAAGTACAGTAGACCAATTAACCGTTACCCAAGGGGAATGTTGGATCATGTTGGATAAAGATAGTTTCTGGTTGCTTGAGAGTTACTCTTAAAATAGGCCTAGCTGTGCATCCCAATACTATACAATGCTGTGTATCCCATACTATAATATACCATTAACTATTGACATAATAATCATGAAGATGTACTGTCTTATAAAATTTATTTTATTTTAATGTTTAGACAGTGCACTTTTAAAGTCAGCAAAGTCAAGGACTAAATACAGATGGAGGAAATTAGGTAGTTCTGATCATGTTTTTTCTGCTTGACAAAGCATGCAGAAACATACCATGTCCTGTTAAGAGGGTGTAAGTCAGTTTCTTTTGTGAGTTTCAATCATTATCTTATTCTGTTAATAAAACTATTTCTACCTAATGTTTGAGTCTCAAGTTTTTAATGAAGTGTCCCTTATTTTTGTGAAAAATCCCATAAATTTCCCTTATTTCTTATATCAAAAAGTGGCAACCCTAGACTCATCCCATGCTTTTTACAAGCGTGTTGATGACTAAAAAGGCCAATCTGAGATAGGCAACTCCGGTTGCAGAAAGCACAGCAGAAAGTCTCCTTGGGTGATGTTGTTTCCAAGTTGCGGTTCTTTCCGCGTTGTCGTTTCTCTTCGAGACCCGTTTGGCGTGTCTTCTCGAAAGAGGCCGCAGCATTGTGGATACTGCGTCTCCATGGCTCCCGATGTGAGGCCAGGGGGGACCATTGCTGGTGATCAATCTGGCCGAGCCTGAGATGTTGTTTCAGGGAGTCCTTATATCTCTTTTTGGGAGCGCCTCTCTTGCGAGCTCACCGTAGAGTAGTATCTTTGGGAGGCGGTGGTCCTCCATCCTGGAGACGTGCCCTGCCCAGCGCAGCTGTGTTCTCAATAGCATGGCCTCAATGCTGGTGACCCCTGCTTGCTCAAGGACAGCAACGTTCGTCACACAGTCGGTCCAGTGTATATTTAGGATTGAGCAAAGACAGCGCTGATGAAAGCGTTCGAGGAGTCGTAGGTGTTAGCGATAGGTGACCCATGTTTCAGACCCATAGAGGAGAACAGACAGTACGATCGCTTTGTACACACTGATTTTGGTGCTTTGCCTCAGGTGCTTGTTGCTCCAGACTCTTTTGTGAAGCCTTCCGAATGCCCGACATGCCTTTCTTAATCTGTGATCTAACTCTTTGTCAATCTTGGCGTCTTAAGAGATGATGCTTCGCAGGGAGGTGAACTGCTGAATGGACTTAAGCACAGATTTGCCTATGCTGACGTGGGGATGATGGTGTTCTTCCTGTGGTGCGGGCTGGTAGAGGACTTCCCTTTTCTTCAGGCTTCCTTCCAGCCCAAATAGCTCTGAAGCTGCTGCAAAGCTAGAGAATACTAGATGGGAAATTACATTAGATGAAATAATAAAAATAATAAGGATAGAGAATAATAGATGGAGAGAAAGACCTATAGAATCCTAGAGTTGGAAGGGAGCCCCCAAAGGGCATTCGGTCAAACCCCTTCCCTGACCCCAAGCCCTTCCAACAGATGGCCACCCAGCATCATAGACGTTAGATGAGATGGAGAGAAATAATAGGGCTAGAGAATAGATGGGAGAGAAAGACTAGGCCTATGGGCTCCTAGAGTTGGAAGGGAGCCCCAAAGGGCATCCAGTCCAGCCCCCTTCCTGACCCCATGCAGGGAAAGTATTCTCTCCATCTATTATTCTCTAGCCCTATTATTTCTCTCCATCTGATATAATGTCAGATTATATTTGCGGCGGTGCGGATATGTGCCAGCGTTTCGATTGGTTGCCACTGTGGGATTATTTGCATAAAGGACACTGATTGGCCAGCCTCAGAACACCAACACTTTAAGGCACCAGATTATTTGCATAAAGGACTCTGATTGGCAAGCAAAACAGAATGCAACTGAATGCTTGAGTTGGCCAAATGACAGGTTTTTTTCCGTTGGAAATGGAATGTTCATTTTCTGGGAGGTGCAGAGGTGCCAAGGAATATGTAACAGCGTTTCGATAGGTTGCCACTAAGGGATTATTTGCATAAAGGACTCTGATTGGCCAGCCTCAGAACTCCAACATTCTACGGCCCCAGACAGAGGGGATTGGTTGCCACTGAAATGGTATTTGCATAAAGGACTCCGATTGGCCATCCACATTCCAACATTCTAAGGTGACTCAGAGGGAAAAGGAAAGGAACTCAGGCAGTCAGACACTGCGGCCCACAGCAGTGACGGATCAGGACCAAACTTGGCACATAGGGGCCCAATGGCCTGCTTCACAACACGACCCTCACCCAATGACCACTACAGACCAAAATTAGCACACAGAGTCCCCTTGACCCACTCAACACCCTGGTGCTGTTTCAATAAGGATGGCCCAGGGATGATGGGACTTAAAATTCCAAGACCGCTGCAACCCTCATCCAAAGAAGGATCAAGACCAAATGTGACACACAGAACCCCCATGGCCCACTCTACATCCTGGTGCTGTTTGGAGGGGGATGGACCATGCCCAATGGGAGTTGCAGTACCTTCACTAAGTTCCTGAGACCACTGCAAGCCACATAAAAATCTAATAGGAACCAACCTTGGCACACAATGCCTTCCTCAAATAACCCGGGCACCGCTGGGTCCCCAAGCAAATCTATTATATAAAGGAGGTCCCGTCATCGAAAGACTGCCATAGGCAGAGAAACCTTACAAGGCAGACACACCAAACTTGGCAACAAAAATAGGCCTCAAGCAAGGTAGGTTTTTAGCAAAGAAACTTTCCCCCCAAAACCTAGAAGGCCCCCAAAACAACGATACAAAAAAACTACATTTCCCAGTGTCCTCCGCAGCCGCCAGCGAATCTCCCAGCCTCCACATTCTGACAACATGATTGGTTGCTAGTGAGGGAGTATTTGCATAACGCCTCTATTGGCCAGCCAACATGAACATTCCGACCCTCTAAACTGGCAGAGGAGGAGAAGGCAAAGGCCTGAGGCAGTCGCCAACACAAACACCCAATTCACTTCCCACAGAAAATTTAATCATAGACCACGCCCAAAATTGACAGTAAGGCTTCATTAACATGATTTTCCTGACTAGGCCTCACTTAATGGGATGCTGTTTAAGCTCTGAATTGACAGTAAGGCTTCCTCAACTTTATTTTCCCGACTAGGCCTCAGCTCATGGGACATTGTGTATGGCCTGAATTGACAGTAACCTACCTTGGCACACAGAGCCCGTATGACCCATGCTACATTCTACTGCAGTTTGGAGGAGGGTGGACAATGGATTATGGGGTTTGATGTACCTCCATGGATTATGGGATTTGTAGTACTTTCAAACCCTTCATTCCCCACAGACCACTGCGACCCAGAACCAAGACCGATAAAGACCCAACTTGGCACACAGTGCCCCCATGACCCACACTCCATCCAACTGCAGTTTAGAGGAGGGCACACCATGGATGATGGGATTTCAAGTACCTCCACTCACTTCCAAAGTACCCCACCCACACAAGCATCAACCTCTACATCAACACAGCAGCCGGAAAGACAAAAAACATTGTATATCCACAAGCTCTGCAGAACGCCAGGAACACCACACACCGACAACTCCACAGGACTCCAACATCCCACTCACCAGAACAACCCACAACGACACAGCCATGACCCCACCAAGACCATAAGTCACATCAATTCCAACCCTTACATACTCAGACTTTCTCGCATCTCCTAAATAGGGCACAGCGACGCGTGCCGAGTACAGCTAGTAAATCTATACATCTAAGTTCAGGAAACTTTCCTTTGGGTTGCCATTCAACCCTCTTCATAGATAGCCGTTCGAAACACACGGAACGAAATTGTAGGTGGCAATTGTTTTCTGAGGCAGTCACTTAGAACAGAAGGAGTGTGACAAGGCATAGATTATGGCACAATGCAGGACTTGTTTTTCCAACACAAACTCATATTTCCCTCCTTCGGGAGGAAGGGGAAAAAAATGCACGGAATTTTTTTTTTGCCAAGAGGAGAAATGCCTTCAAAGCAATTCTCTGGGTGCGTCTACAGTACACCATGGAATTAATGCAGTTTGACACCAATGCTAAGAAAACCAGAGACCTGTAGTTTTACAAGGTATTGCACATTGGTCCTTGACAACTACAGATCTCATGTTTCCATAAAACAGTCAAAGTGGTGTCAAACTGCATTCATTCTACATCGAATTATTTATTTATTTATTTACTTACTTACCTCATTTATATTCCGCCCGTCTCACCCCGCAGGGGACTCACGGCGGATCACAATGCACATATATACAGGCAAACATTCAATACCATTTGACATATAACATATATAGACCGACATAGAGGCAATTTAACATTCCAGCTTCTGGCCACCAGGGGGAGCTGTTGCATTCCTTCATTCTTTTTTGTGTACTTTCTGGAGAGATTTTATGGCCTCGTATATCAATTAAATGTATTATTATTTTTATTTCTGTCTTCTTTCCATTATTAAAAGACACCCGACTTGATCAAGGCTTCAGTTTTCAATTTGCCTCCATTGCAGCCCTTTAGTAAAGTGGATAAGACTCCAATTTTTCGATATATTCCCCTTTTTATTATGGGATTTATACTTGCTTTCAATTAACCTAATAATCAATCATTCCTTGCCTTGGAAACATTGTATACATACAACATTGGTAGCTTTGTAGTCGAGCCAGGAAGCCCCAAACCAAAAAAGAACCAACTGCAGAGAGTCCCCAGTATTCCTTTTGGCCCATGGCCTAAGTTGCACCAGTACCAGACTCCTTTTTCCCCCTTCCCTTCTGCCTCACTCAGTTCCATACATCACACTGCACCAACTTCGTCCCTCCCAGAAAACCCGGCCACCATTACCTCCCATCTCCACATTTACAACACTTCATACAGCACATAGTATGGAAGACATTTTGGCCACACGTTACAAAACAATAAATAAACACTCTGCCATTTCTCCCACCGTTTTCCTCTTTTTCCTTCCTCTCTCCCTATCCTTTTTCCGGCCTGAGGGAAGCACGTCCCAGCTCAAAAGCGACAGCTTTTGGGGCAGTTTTGGCCCGAAGAAATCTCTTCAGGGGGGTGGGTGAGGGCCTCAGACTGATGTTACAGAAGATCTAGTTCTCCCAAGTACTGTGCCTCTATTTGCCCTTTTCTGATTGTTTTCCTTCTCCTGGACTGCTCCTGACGCTTCTCCCTGGCTGATTGAGCCTAGAAGCCTCACTATTCATCATGGACCCTCCCCTGTCCTGGGAAAGATAGTTTCATCAAGGACTCTGAAGCAAACTCAAGATCCCCTCCTGGCTGGAAGCAGCCAGGAAGCCAAAAAGTACATCTATGGGCTTTTTGAGAGGCTTTGAACCTGCAGCCCAAGCCTTTGCAGGCTGGGATATGTAGTTCGCCCAAGGACACGGATCATAGACTCATTTCTGTACCCCTGTATCCCTGTATGTACAGTGTGGCTTCATAAGTTTTCCCTTTGACCCCTTGTAACCTCTTCCCTTCCCCTTCTCTCCCTTTTGTCATGTAAAGAAAGATTGCCTGTATTTTCGCTATTGTGTAAGCTGAGAGGATATGACTGAATCTTGTTCCCCAAAGCCTTTTTTCGGATCACCATATCTATTGCATGAGCTATTCTGATGGGAAATCTTGTTATGGATAAGCGGAAGCACTAGTCTTCATGCCCCACATTCCCCTCAGCCTGAAGGAAGTATTAATCGTCGGAGTTTAGCCCAATTAATTCATCCTCTGGGACCTGGACATGAAATATTTGTTCTTCACAGCGGGATCCACATCTGGCTTCGGAACCCAGAGGTGTCCCACAATAACCTTTTGTCACCCAAAGGTCTGAGTGCATTTTCTGGCATCAGGCTTCTTCCCCTTTTTCCTTTTCATTCCCATGAATGAAACATCAACTCCACTAATCCTATCACTCCAGGTATCACTCGGGTCGTTTACCCGAAAGGGATTCTTTTGTTTTACTCATATGCCAATATTGACAGCCATTTCCGTCTGAGCTTCCCTTCCTGGAAATCCATATATGGCCACAGACTCCTGATTGGCTGGGGTGGCAAATGGGAGTAAGCGCCGATAGGCTCCCCAGAGCCGGTCAACACCCCATCCATCAGCTGATCTCTACGTTCCGACCAATCATCGACGGAGCCGGCCCAGAAGGGGCAGGCGGAATTTCAATTGTTTTGACAGTTCTGTAACCTTTAAAAACCAATGTTTTGAATGTATATGCATGCGTTCCTTGCGGGAATCAGGGTATTGCGGTTCGCATCCTCTCAGCTGAGCAGAATAAAACAATTTCGTGGCATCTACCTTGCAGATTGGTGAGCATAATTGGAACTCCGGAGGCGGGTAGGCTACGAGGACCTAGTCGCTCCGGGCTCGCCAGGTTAACTGAACCCTCGCGGTCTCTGCCCCGTGGTCGGTCCACGGGCTTGCCCGGTTGTCAGACAGCTGGCTGGGGATTGGCGGCTGTTCGATAACAGATTTTGGCGTACCACGGAAGGGACCCTTCTGGAAGGAACTTCCGACTAAATTTTAGGGACAACTAAATTTCCAGAAGGCACCTGGTCCAAGAACTTCTTGGCCAGACTATTTGGGAAAATGATTGGGTTCTTGGGAAGGGGACGCCTTTTCCAGGATTCAAGAGCCTTAGACTCGCTCAGATCACATTCCCAAACATCTGGCTGGCCTTCAAGTTCTGGCCAAAGGAGCCGGGGAGCACCTTGACTCCCAAAAGGTAGAGCCACCGAAATTGAAAACCGGTAAAAAGCAGCCGGGAAAACGTCGCCCCGCACGTAGGTTGACGGATACTGGTTGGTCTCTGCGTGGATCTTCGGGCGTCCTGTAACAAAGGTCCTGCGTCCCGGGGCGGCAACATCTGGCGCTCAGGGCGGCTGAGGGCAGTCCAATCTTGCGGTTACGGGCCTGAGGAAAGGAAAGAAGCAGCCAGTGCATTAGGCCCGAGCTCCTGTCTGGATTTCCTCAGGTGATTGGCCTCTCAAGTTACTGGTACCGAACCGTGGGGATCCCTGAGCTGGTACGGCTGTCGCCAGGCGTCCCCTTAATCGGCCACGGGTCCGAGGGCTTACCATTAACATGGGAGTTTGCTCTAGTCGTAAAATGTGCCTCATCCCAGAGGAAACACCGGTAGGCAAGGTCTTGGCGAATTGGGATGAGATAGCGGGAAAATCACTCGCTCGTGCCAAGTTGGTCAAGCTTAGCACACGCATCTAGCCTTTGGTGCCCCTCCCGGGGAGCGCCAACTGGCCGATCCACGGCAGTCTGGACGAACAGCTGATTCTCAAGCTGCAAGCCCACTGCCATGGGGAAGCCAAATGGGAACAACTGGCCTATGCGGCATGCTTCATGACCTTGTACCGGAGAGAGTGTAGGAGTGAAGGGACTCCCCAAGTTTTGCCATGCAAGGAAGTTGGGAATATCTCTCCTCCGAACCGGGACACCTCTCCAGACCCATTCCCTCCTCCTCCTCCTCCCGAGGAGGAACCCCTTGACATGCTCTCGTTTCCCCCTCCTTACCGGTTGGCGGGCCCAGCGGGCACCGCGACCCTCTCTCCCCCCTCTCCCGCGTCCCCCTCCATCGCTCGTCGGGGCGCCAGGAGAATTCCCCCCTCCTCCTCCACTCGTGCTTGATCCGATCCCTCCATCCCCGCAGCCCATCCCGTCCGCGCCTGCTCCTCTTTCCCCCCCGCTTGACTCAACCCTTGGAGTACTTCAGGACCCCCCTCAGAGATCCCTTCCAGACCCTCTTATTCTCTCCTCCTCGGAGGAAGAATCCCTTTTTTTGCATTTGCTTGCCCCCATTCTCTCCTTGCCCTTCCTGCCCCCAGACCTTTCCCTTCAACCTCCCATCTCCTCTCCCTGCTCTATGGAGTCTTGTCTTACAGCCCCCCTTGGATCCCACCGTTTTTACTCTGCCCCTTCTAAGGGAACCTTAGAGGATGATTTTCATCACCTTTTGTCCACCCTTGGAAATCGGAACCCTGCCAGAATGCTTTAGATCTCTTTTTTTTCTCCCTCTGCCTGTCCTCTTGAGAAACCCTTTCTCTTTTTCTCCCATGTCCATGACTCCAAAATTTGCCTCGCCTCTAGCATCATTTTCCTTAATTTTGCTTCCCTTCTGTGTGTCTGCTTCATCAGGCACATGACCCCCCCTGCTTTAGGTTTTACTCATATGCCAATATTGACAGCCATTTCCGTCTGAGCTTCCCTTCCTGGAAATCCATATGGCCACAGACTCCTGATTGGCTGGGGTGGCAAATGGGAGTAAGCGCCGATAGGCTCCCAGAGCCGGTCAACACCCCATCCATCAGCTGATCTCTACGTTCCGACCAATCATCGACGGAGCCGGCCCAGAAGGGGCAGGCGGGAATTTCAATTGTTTTGACAGTTCTGTAACCTTTAAAACCAATGTTTTGAATGTATATGCATGCGTTCCTTGCGGGAATCAGGGTATTGCGGTTCGCATCCTCTCAGCTGAGCAGAATAAAACAATTTTGTGGCATCTACCTTGCAGATTGGTGAGCATAATTGGAACTCCGGGAGGCGGGTAGGCTACGAGGACCTAGTCGCTCCGGGCTCGCCAGGTTAACTGAACCCTCGCGGTCTCTGCCCCGTGGTCGGTCCACGGGCTTGCCCGGTTGTCAGACAGCTGGCTGGGGATTGGCGGCTGTTCGATAACAGCTTTAGAGACATTGTTTGCATGCGGACCGAAGCATTTCCTTGTTTTGTGTGTATTTATTTTCACAGTATCAGATTCGTTTCCTTATTTTGTTTTGATTTGTGTCTTTGTGTTTCGTTGATGCTTTGCCTTTGGAAGACCCTTTTGTAGTTCACTGCAAGCAGTATATATATATACATACGCACATGACGATAGTAATATTAATAATTATATTATTATTATTGAAGTATTTATTTTATTTTTAATCACATCCTATACAAGTTTGATTTTTATACAAAACATACCAAGATTAAGTCATGTATGTGTGTGTGTGTGTGATGAAATATACAAACATTTAATATTTATATAAAATGTTTTAATATTTATTTATTTATCTATATATATAAAGGAACAGTCATCATGTGAAGACTACCTGAAACAGAGAAACCTTACAACGCAGAAACACAAGACTTGCCAACAGAAATAGGCCTCAAGCAAGGTACGTTTGTAGCAAAGAAACTTTCCCCCCCAAAACCTAAAAGGCCCCAAAACAACGAGTAAAAAAACCCTACATTTCCCAGCATCCTCCGGGGCTGCCAAAGACTCCCCCAGCCTCTACATTCTGACATGATTGGCTGCCAATAAGGGCGGATTTGCATAACTGCTGTACTGGCCAGCCAACATGAACATTCCGACCCATAACAAACTGTCAGCCAGAGCCTCCTCCAACACTTTCAAATAAGAAGACCATGATGGAGATCAACACCATTCAAGGGGAGCTCTTCTTCCTTTCCCAATAGATCTCCAGTGGCTTTTGGGAAATCAACCAATGGGAGCAAAAGACACAGAGCAGGACATCTTGAAAAAGAGAGGAGCAGAAAGTAAGCTAGACATGAAGATCTTGAGAAAGGTGGCTAAAAAGGATATCTAGCCAGTTTACCAGCTGTTAGGATTTCTGGGAGTTGAAGTCCAAAACACCTGGAGGGCCGGTAATTGCCCACCCCCGCTCTAAGGCATCAGATTATTTGCATAAAGGACTCAGATTGGCGAGCCTCAGAACTCCAACATTCTACGGCCCCAGACAGAGGGGATTGGTTGCCACTGAAATGGTATTTGCATAAAGGACTCCAATTGGCCACCCATATTCCAACATTCTAATGTGACTCAGAGGGAAAAGGAAAGGCCTCAGGCAGTCAGACACTGCGGCCCACAGCAGTGATGGATCAGGACAAAAAATGGCAAACGGGCCCAATGGCCCACTTCACAACCTGGTGTGGTTTAGGGCAGGATGGCCCACGAATAATAGGATAGTAATTACCTTCACCTCATTCACTTCCAAAACAACACTGTAGCCCCTATACATCACAGACCAGGCCCAAAATTGACAACAAGGCTTCCTTAACTTGATTTTCCTGACTAGGCCTCACACATTACATTTGTATTTATATAGATTAGCATAGCACAATATTAGGATTACTCATTTATTTATTTACGACCCGTGGTGAGTTCACCATAGAGTAGTATCTTTGGGAGGCGGTGGTCCTCCATCCTAGAGACGTGCCCTGCCCAGCGCAGCTGTGTTCTCAATAGCATGGCCTCAATGCTGGTGACCCCTGCTTGCTCAAGGACAGCAACATTCGTCACATAGTCGGTCCAGCGTCCAGTGTATATTTAGGATTGTGCGACGACAGCGCTGGTGAAAGCGTTCGAGGAGTCGTAGGTGTTGGCGATAGGTGACCCATGTTTCAGACCCATAGAGGAGAATAGACAGTACAATAGCTCTGTACACACTGATTTTGGTGCTTTGCCTCAGGTGCTTGTTGCTCCAGACTCTTTTGTGAAGCCTTCCAAATGCACTATATGCCTTTGCTAATTTGTGATCTATCTATTTGTCAATCTTGGCGCCTGAAGAGATGATGCTTCCCAGGGAGGTGAACTGCTGAACGGACTTAAGCACAGATGTGCCGATGCTGATGTGGGGGTGATGGTGTTCTTCCTGTGGTGTGGGCTGGTAGAGGACTTCCGTTTTCTTCAGGCTGACTTCCAGCCCAAACAGCTCTGCAGCTGTTGCAAAGCAGGACGTGAGGCGCTGCAGGGCTGCTTCTGAATGGGCGACAAGGGCAGCATCGTCAGCAAAAAGCAGCTCACGGACTAGATGGTTTAGAGTCTTAGTGCGAGCCCTCAGACGGCTTAAGTTGAACAAGCTTAATATACTATTATTATACTATTATAGTATATATTATACTATTATTATGTATTATATTGTACATTAGATAATCTATATTTACTATATTTGCCATAACATATTAAAATACAAAATAAAATGAAATACAAATCAACAAAGCTATTGACATATCAAGTAAACATGGGCATGCTTCTTGGCTTCCAAAACAGGAGTGAGAAAGTAAACAGAGTGATTTCAGGTTCTGTCCCCTTTAAGAGAAGCCACGCCCACTCCTGTCGGTTACCTATTAAGCCCCGCCCTCTCTCCCGAGCTTCCGCGCATGCGCATTGGCGCCGTGTCGTCTTAACCGGGAAGAGGCCCCGCCCCCTTTTGCGTCGGCACGCATTTCCCCTTTGCCTCCGCGTGCGCATGCGCGGTCGTGGCCCTCGGCTGCCGGAGGGAGGGAGGCCGGGCGGACGATGGCGGCGGCCTCGCTGTGGAAAGGGCTCGTCGGGGTCGGGCTCTTCGCCTTGGCGCACGCGGCCTTCTCCGCCGCCCAGCGTGAGTCAACGGGCCGAGCCTTCCCGTCTCTTCGCCCCTTCAATCCCAAACCCCTCAGGGAAAAAAAAAATCTAGGCAGGCTTCGGGCCTTCACTTTCTTGGCTACGGGTGCCGAGAAGCGACATTTCAGGGCTTTTTTGGCCTTATTGCTTCCGCAGGCCGGTTTGACTCATTTAAGGATGCCACAGCTGGGCCCTCTCACCCAGAGGCCTCCCTCTCTCCCCTTCCTTCCTTCCTCCATTCTCCCCTTCCTTCCTTCCTTTCTCCCCTTCACCCTTCTCCTTCTTCCTTTTCCCTCCCTCTCTCCCCTTCCTACTTTCCTCCATTCTCCCTTCCTTCTTCCCATTTCACCCTTTCCATCTCTCCTTCCTATTCCTTCCCTCTCTCCTTCCTTCTTCCCTCCATTCTCACTCTTCCTCCCTCTTCCTTCCATTCTTTCTCCCCTTCACCCTTTCCTTCTTCCTTTTCCCTCCCTCTCTCCCCTTCCTTCCTTCCTGCCCCTTCCTTCCTTTCTCCCCTTCACCCTTTCCTTCTCCTTCTCTCCTTCCTTTTCCTTCCCTCTCTCCCCTTCCTTCTTCCCTCCATTCTCCCCCTTCCTCCCCCTTCCTTTCTTTCTCCCCTTCACCCCTTCTTTCTCTCCTTCCTTTTCCTCCCTCTCCCCTTCCTTCCTTCCTCCCCCTTCCTTTCTTTCTCCCCTTCACCCTTCTCCTTCTTCCTTTTCCCTCCCTCTCTCCTCTTCCTACTTTCCTCCATTCTCCCTTCCTTCTTCCCATTTCACCCTTTCCATCTCTCCTTCCTATTCCTTCCCTCTCTCCTTCCTTCTTCCCTCCATTCTCACTCTTCCTTCCTCCCTCTTCCTTTCTTTCTCCCCTTCACCCTTCCCTTCTCCATCTCTCCTTCCTTCCCCCTCCCTCCCCCTTCCTTCCTTCCTCTTACTTCCATTCTTTCTCCCCTTCACCCTTTCCTTCTTCCTTTTCCCTCCCTCTCTCCCCTTCCTCCCTCCATTCTCCCCCTTCCTTCCTTTCTCCCCTTCACCCTTTCCTTCTCTCCTTCCTTTTCCCTCCCTCTCTCCCCTTCCTTCTTCCCTCCATTCTCCCCCTTCCTTTCCTTCTCCCCTTCACCCTTTCCTTCTCTCCTTCCTTTTCCCTCCCTCTCTCCCTTCTTTCCTCCATTCTCCCTCTTCCTTCCTCTTCCTTCCATTCTTTCTCCCCTTCACCCTTTCTTTCTCTCCTTCCTTTTCCTCCCTCTCCCCTTCCTTCCTTCCTTCCTCCATTCTCCCCCTTCCTCCCCCTTCCTTCCTTTCTCCCCTTCACCCTTCTCTCCTTCCTTTCCCTCCCTCTCTCCCCTTCCTTCTTTCCTCCATTCTCTCCCTTCCTCTCCTTCACCCTTTCCTTCTCCTTCTCTCCTTCCTTTTCCCTCCCTCTCTTGCCTTCCTTCTTTCCTCCATTCTCCCTCCCCCTTCCTTCTTCTATTCCCCCAAGTCTTCCTTTCCTTCTTCCTTTTCACCTCCTTTTCTTTCTCCTTCTTTCTTTCCTTCTTTTCCCTTCATTATTTTACTTTTTCCTCACTTCCTTTCTTTTCCCCACCTTTCCTCTCTTATTTCCTTTCCTCCTTAAGGGGGAAATACAGTATTTCCCCCTTAAAAGTCCTGCAGAATGAGTGGACTCAAGGGATGCATAGTTTGAAATGGCATTTATGACCCAGGAACAAAAATAAATGTGTGGCCTAGTGATATTCCTCTCCATTATTTCACTCCCCATTACCTTTCTTTTGCAGATCGTTCCTATATGAGACTCACGGAAAAGGAAGACGAAACCTTGCCAATAGATGTAAGTCCTGTGAAGTTTGCTTGTGATCCTTATTTGTGTATAGAATGGTTTGACTGCTAGGTTGGCAGGAGCTGGGGCTAACAGCAGGAGCTCATTCTGCTCCCCAGATTTGAACCACCAGCCTTTTGGTCAGGAAGTTCAGCAGCTCTGCAGTTTAAGGCCGTGCGCCGCCACCTCAGGGTCCTTGGAGATGAACTATAGTGCATTGCACATACTCCGTACCTGTTATTGCATGATTGGTGACTAATTAGAGTGCCATAACGGCTACGGAATATGTGCAATGATTGTTGGAACGGCCTCGGATTATGATTGTGGGTGGCGGCTTCCGTATTGGGCACGGGACAGAGACTATGTTGGTCACCATCACAGACCAGCTCCGCTGCCAGTTGGACCAAGGTGGATCAGCGCTGCTTGTGTAATTAGACCTCAGGGCAGCTTTTGACACAGTAGATCAGTGTTTCCCAACCGGTGTGCCATGGCACACTAATGTGCCGTGAGTGATCATCAGGTGTGCCATGGGAAATTGGAACCTCCAATACCCTTTCTTCCCTCTCCTGCAAAACACTTTTTCTTCTCCACTCGAGCTCCCTTCTTCCCAGCCTCGCTCTGCTTGCTTTGCCTCGCTCTGCTCTGGGACGAGTCTGCGCAGTAGCGCCCACACGGGTCTCTTCTTCCTCCCTCCCCCCTCCCCTGCTGAACATGCTCACGCTGCCCCCTCGGATCAAAATGGCGGCAGAAGTGGCAGCGTGGGCAAAGCGAGCTGAGCGAGGCTGGGAAGAAGGGAGTCCAGGTGGAGAAGAAAAAGAAAGTGTTGGGCAGGAGGGGGAAGCAAGGGCGCGAAGGGGAAGGGGGAGGAAGAGGTCTCTGTCGAAAGCTGGCATGGGCAAACTTGGACCTTCCAGGTGTTTTGGACTCCAACTCCCACCATTCCTTGCAGCCTCAGGCCCTTTTCCTCCCCCCCCCCAGCCACTTAAGCAGGAAAGGGCCTCAGGCTGTTAGGAATGGTGGGAGTTGAAGTCCAAAGAACCCAGAGGGCCGAAGTTTTCCCATGCCTGTTTTAGGGACCTTAAAGTGGTGAGCCTCATTCCAACATTGTGATTCTGCATAGAAAACAAACAACAACATAACATAACATTGCTCTCTGGGTGTAGGTGAACTACAACTTCCAAACTCAAGGTCAATTCCCAAGCAAACCCCTTTAAGTACTTTCTGTTGGTAATGAGAGTTCAATATGCCAAGTTTTGCAAGAGTTCAGGATGCTCTTTGATTGTGTGTCAACTATAAATTGAGCAAGACCTTCGTGTGTGTCTTTCTGCCATTCCTGCCAGGATATCTACTGTATTTTTCGCACCATAAGGAGCACCTGCTGATAAGACGCACCTTGATTTTTGAGGAGGAAAATTGGGGAAAAAAATTGGGGGCTGGTTACACTAACATGGAGGGGGGGGAGGCGCTGGAGCAGAGGGGGGGCGCAATGTACTTAACGCTATATTCACGCCCCCTCCGGCGGCTCCCGGTGGCTCCTGTGCATGCCCATACTCTCGCCGCCGTGTCGCTGCAGCCAGCCGGCGCGGAGGAACGGGGCGGAAGAGGGGACTCGTGGGGCGGGCTCGCCACTCACGGACCCGAGGAGGAGGGGAGGCCACGAGGCGGCCCCCACGGCGACGCAGTGGCAGCCGTAGCAGCAGCAGCAGCAGCGGAAGGGCCCGAAGCCAGAGGCGCTTCTTCCAGACGTCAGGAAGAAGCGCCTCTGCCGAGAGGAAGGGGGAGGCGCGCGCTGTAAGGAGGCACGAAGAGAGAGGCCGCAGGGAGGGAGGGAACTCTTCCTCCTTCCCTCCCTCCTCCGGCCTCTTTTCCGGGCGTTCTTACAGCGCGGCCGCCCCCTTCCTCCTCGTCAGAGGCGCGACGGTGACGTCAGGAAGAAACGCCTCTGCCGAGGAGGAGGGCCTCGCCAGCCGCACGCTGTAAGAACGCTGTAAGCGCGCGGCTGGCGAGGCCCTCCTCCTCGGCAGAAGCGCTTCTTCCTGACGTCACTGTCGCGCGCCTCTGACGAGGAGGAAGGGGAGGCGGCCGCGCGCGGTTAGAACGCCCGGAAAAGAGGCCGCAGGGAGGGAGGGAAGGAGGAAGAGTTCCCTCCCTCCCTGCGGCCTCTCTTTCGGGCCTCCTTACAGCGCGCGGCCGCCTCCCCTTCCTCCTCGGCAGAGGCGCTTCTTCCTGACGTCAGGAAGAAGCGCCTCTGGCTTCGGGCCCTTCCGCTGCTGCGGCGGCTGCTACGGCTGCCGCTGCGTTGCCGTGGGGGCCGCCCTCGTGGCCTCCCCCCTCCTCGGGTCCGTGAGTGGCGAGCCCGCCCCACGAGTCCCCTTCCGCCCCTGTTCCTCTCCGCGCCGTCGGCTGGCTGCAGCGACACGGCGGCGAGAGTATGGGCATGCACAGGAGCCACCGGGAGCCGCCGGAGGGGCGCGAATATCGCGTAAGTACCTCGCGGCCCCCTGCTCCAGCGCCCCCCCCCCATGTTAGTGTATTCGCTCCATAAGACGCAGCTTATTTTTCTTCCTACTTTGGGAGGAAAAAAACTGCGTCTTATGGTCCGAAAAATACGGTATGTTGTGTTCATCGAAACAGGCCCAGGTTTCACACTGAGTGTATAAATACATTTTAAAACATATTAACTATATGTATTACTGTGTTAGAGTGTCGTTTTGGTTGGTGGTGTGCCCCAGGATTTTGTAAATGTAAAAAATGTGTCGCAGCTCAAAAAAGGTTGAAAAACACTGCAGTAGATCAGGCACTATTAGCCCACTGCTTAGCCGTGACAGGAGTTAGGGGGACCACTCTTAAATGGGTGTCCTCCTTCCTCCAGGATCGGGGACAGCGAGTAGAGAGGGGGTGGTATGGTCTCTGAGAGACTCCCTTTAAACTGTGGGGTCCCTCAGGGGGCTATTCTCTCCCCTCTATTATTTAACATCTATATGCGGCCACTTGCCAAACTGGTGCAGAGCTTTGGTCTGGAGTGTCACCAGTACGCTGATGACACTCCGCGTACTGGTGTCACCAGTACAGTTTGTGCTGAGGATGGACGGCCGACCGGACTCTGTACCTGATAATTTCCAACTGTGCCCTGAAGCTGTGACTTCGAGCCAGCTGGTTGAGGGTGAACCCATCGAAGATGGAGATCCTATGGTTGGGTCGCCCAGGTGGGGGCGAGCTCCGGCTGCCTACCCTGGACGGCGAAGCATTACGCCAGTCGTCCTTAGTAAAAAGTCTTGGGATCAAATTGGACCCATTGTTGACAATGGAGGCCCGCTGCGAGCAGATCTGCATTCTTCCATCTGCGAGAGGCTAGGCGGCTGGCGCCCTACCTAACTGGGAATGACCTAGCTACGGTGATCCAGGCAACAGTCATCTCGAGATTAGACTACTGTAACGCCCTCTACATTGGTCTTCCTTTGGCGGTAATCCGGAAACTTAAGCTAGTGCAAAATGCTGCAGCTAGACTCTTTGCTGGAGTCCTGGCCAGAAGTCATATCACCCCGATTCTGCAGCAACTGCACTGGCTCCCAATTGAGTACTGGATTGCCTTCAAAGTGTTGGTTCTGACCTTTAAGGCCTTGTATGGTCTGGGGCCGGTGTACTTGAGGGACCGTCTATTCCCATATGTTCCCCAAAGATCCCTTCGGTTGGAGGACCAAAACCTGTTAGAAGTCCCTTCCATTCGGTCTTACCACCTGACATCTACGAGGCAGAGAGCCTTTTCTGTTGTGGCGCCGAACATGTGGAATGCTCTGCCGACTGAAGTTCGATCAATTGGAGTTGCCTGCCTTTCGGAAGGCTTGTAAAACAACTCTCTTTCAGCAAGCATTCAATCTCTAGCCACTAATCCTAGTTGCTGTTATGTTGTTGTGTTGTTTTTACTGTTTTATTATTATTTTACCTAATGATGTTTATATGCTGTAAACCAGTGTTTCCCAACCTTTTTTGAGCCATGGCACACTTTTTACATTTGCAAAATCCTGGGGCACACCACCAACCAAAATGACACAAAATGACACTCTCACACAGTAATGCATATAGTTAATATGTTTTTAAATGTATTCATACACTCAGTGTGAAACCTGGCCCTGTTTCGATGAACACAACATAGATATCCTGGCAGGAATGGCAGAAAGACACAAACTTCCCACACAGAACTCCCATAACCAAGAGAAAATGCTAGAAGAGTTTGGTGGGCATTGACCTTGAGTTTTGGAGTTGTAGTTCACCTATATCCAGAGAGCACTGTGTACTGAAACAATGTTGGATCAGGACCAAACTTGGCATGAATACTCAATATGCCCAAATATGGACCCAGATGGAGTTCAGGGGAAATAGACCTTGACATTTGAGAGCTGTAGTTGCTGGGATTTATAGTTCCCCTACAATCAAAGAGCATTCTGAACCCCACCAATGATAGAACTGGGCCAAACTTCCGACACAGAACCCCCTGGAGGCAAGAAGAGGTCTCTACTTGGGGAAAGGGAGGCGGGCCTTCCCAATGCATGGAGAGGGAGAGAGCAAGTAGACAACGGGTGGGGAGGGGTGTGTGTGTTTGTAATTTTGTGCCTTTATAGAGGTAGGTTTCTTAAGGTTTTTATACTTCAACACAATAGACTCTCCCCCCTTCCCTCCTGGAGGTTCCAATTTCCCACGGCACACCTGATGATCGCTCACGGCACACTACTGTGCCCCGGCACACTGGTTGGGGAACACTGCTGTAAGCCACCCTGAGTCTGCTGGGAAGGGCGGTATATAAATTGAAATAATAAGTAAATAAATAATGAATTCAATGTTTTTCTATGTTTAAATGTGAATTAATTTCAACGTAAATGTAATTTAACTGTATATTGTCCAAAGGCATTGAATATTTGCCTATATGTAACGCCGCCTTGAGTGCCCTTCGGGGTAGAGAAAGGCGAGATGTAAACAGGGTAAATAAATAAATATTTCAAACACTTCCGATGCACATGCTGTAGAAACTGTATCTGAATAGGGCAGGTTCCAATGAAATTTATGCCTTCGAGGGCCTTTGGAGTATATGGTTGGTGTAGTTCAACAATGCCAATATTCATGTCTTTGGTCAGACACGTAAACAGCTCAAGGCATTTCATATCTGTGACTTACTTACTTACTGTGCCACATATTTGAAAGATACAGTGAGCAAAGGAAAGAGGAATTCTCTCCACTTAAGACACTGCATTTGCCTCCCTTTAATCTATTACAGATAGTTCTTCAAACACTGCTGGCCTTTGCGGTTACCTGTTACGGGATAGTACACATCGCGGGAGAATTTAAAGACATGGATGCGACTTCAGAGCTAAAAAATAAGTATGTTTTGTTTATTCTCTTCAATGCTGTTGCCATTTCCCCCCGACTGCATTGCTTTTCCTGGTTGCCTTACAGCAGTCTTTCTCAACCGCTGTGACGCGGCACACTAGTGTGCCGTTTGGGATCAGCTGGTGTGCCGCTAGAAAACCTCCCCCCCCTTTCTCCCCCCTCCGAGGTTTTTCTGCGGCACACCAGCTGATCCCGGCACTTGTGTGCTCCGTCACAGCGATTGAAAAAGATTGACAGGGAAAGCAGAGGAGGCAGGGGAGGCCCAGGAGAGGAGGGGCCGGGCGACGCTCTCCTCCGGAGGAGGAGGCGGGAACCTGGGCACCTCGGGGAGCCCCTCTCCCGGTTCGCGGCTCCGCAGAGCCCGGCTTAGCCGCGAACCGGGAGAACGCCCCCCCCGCAGGGCCCAGGTCCTGCCTGGGCACCGAGCTTGTCCAGCTGGCGTCCTCCGCCGCGCCCGGCGCACGAGGCGAGCCGGCCCAACCCGGCTCTCAGGCAGGGCCTGTTCCACAGACTCTCACCCTTTTGCGAGGGAGACCTGGGGAAAGAAAGCAAATCTCGGCGCCGCTGCTTCCAAACTCTGGTTTAGAAGCAAGGAGCGCCCGAGATCCCTCTCCGTTTGCGAGGGAGACCTGGGTAAAAGGGAGCAAATCTCGGGCACTCGCTGCTTCTAAACCGTGGTTTGGAAGCAGCGAGCGCCCGAGAGGGATCGCTCCCTTTCCCCAGGCTCTCCTTTCATTTGCGAGGAGACCTGCGGGAAAGGGAGCAGATCTCGGGCGCTCACTGCTTCCAAACTCTCTCACTCACTCCCCCTCTCACACACCCCACTCTCCCCCTTTCTCTCTCTCTCTCACACTCTTTCTCTCTCACGCGCTGCTAATACTTACTCTTTCACTCACTCCCCATCTCACACACACAACCCCCCCTCT
The DNA here is from genome assembly GCA_030556195.1 of Anolis apletophallus. Taxonomy (NCBI): domain Eukaryota; kingdom Metazoa; phylum Chordata; class Lepidosauria; order Squamata; family Anolidae; genus Anolis; species Anolis apletophallus. Next base: position 5,119,923 of record JARBWK010000016.1, on the reverse strand, counting down.
CTCACGCACTGCTAATACTTACACACACACACTCCCCCTTTCTCTTTCTCTCACACGCTGCTAATACTTACTCTCACTCCCCATCTCTCTCTCACACACACTCCCCCTTTCTCTCTCACGCGCTGCTAATACTCACATACTCCCCTTCTCTGTCTCTCACACGCTGCTAATACTTACTCTCTCACTCCCCATCTCTCTCTCTCTCACACACACACACACCCTTTCGTTCTCTCTCTCTCTCTCTCACGCGCTGCTAATACTTTCTCACTCACTCCCCATCTCACAAACACCGCACTCTCACTCTTTCTCAAATTCTTCTCCTTCTTTTCGCCCCTCGATTCCCTTCCGCCTCGTGGTCTTCTCCCCTCCCTTCTCTTCCCCCATTGCTTCTCTTCGCTGCTCGCTTTTCTTCCGCCTCGTGGTCTTCCCCCTCCCTTCTCTTCCGCTGTTGCTTCTCTTCCCCCCTCTCTTCTCTTCCACCTGGCTCTCTTCCCCTGTTGCACGAGCCAACTTCAGCCCTCCAGGTGTTTTGGACTTCAACTCACATAATTCCTAACAGCCGGTAGGCCAGCGTTTCTCTACCTGGGCATCAGGACCCCTAGGGGGGTCGCAGGGGTGTGTGTGTGCGAGGGATTGCCAAAGACCATTAGAGTGTCATTTTGTGTCATTTTGGTTGGTGGTGTGCCCCAGGATTTTTTAAATATAAAAAGTGTGCCGTGGCTCAAAAAAGGTTGAGAAACACTGCCTTACAGAACTATCGGAAGAAGGGAAGCGTTTGCATTTGAGCTTTATTCTTAACTATAGGGAAAGCTGGCAACTGCTTGTTGGCAACTTGCTTTTAAACAGAGGCTGGATGGCATCTGTCAAGGGCGCTTTGAATGCAGTTTTCCCGGATGGCCCATCCAGGAAAACTGGATGGCAAATCTAGGGTTGGACTGGATGGCCCATGAGGTCTCTTCCAACTCTGTGATTCTATGATCCCATAGTTCTGTCACATTGCATGTGATTGTCATGGGGTCTTGCACATCTGGCCCGCTCATTGTGATTGCATTTGTTTTTTCTCTTGTATTATTTTGCACTGTTTATAATATTTTGCTTTTGGTTATTAATTATTATTTTATTGTAATTGTTGCTTTATGTCTTTTATGTTGTTGTAATGAAATCCACTTTTGGGCTTGGCCTCATGTAAGTCGCCCCGAGTCCCCTTTGGGGAAATGGTGGCGGGGTATAAATTAAGTTTATTATTATTATTATTATTTATACTTCCTTCTTTGCTTCCACGCTGGGCTTCTTTCTCATGCAGATAAATAGCTTTGCTCTCGCGGAGCCTCTTCTCACACCGAAGTTACACAGAAGCTTCACATAGCTTTATTCACACTGGAGCTTCACACATGATGGTCACTGAGCTTTTTTACTCACAGCAGCCTTCACACTGGAGCTTTACACACAAGGCCTTCAACCTGGGGCTTCTTTCACCGAAGCCTTCTCACGCACTGAGGTCTACTCACACTGAGGCCTCTCTCAGACTGAAGCCTTTTCATACTGAGGGCAACTAGTAGTGAGGAGGGGCAAGGTGGTCTCCGAGAGCTCCCCCTTAAATTGTGGGGTTCTTCAGGGGGCCATACTCTCCCCTCTATTATTTAACATCTATATGCGATCACTTGCTCAGCTGGTGCGTAGCTTTGGGCTGGAATGTCATCGGTATGCTGATGACACCCAGCTCATTCTGAGGATGGAGGGCAGGCCCGAAACCGTACCCGATAATTTCCATCTTTGCCTCGAAGCCATTACTGGATGGCTGCGAGCCAGTAGGTTGAAGGTGAATCCAGCGAAGACAGAGATCCTCTGGCTGGGTTGTCCGGGCAGAAGGGATGTCCAACTTCCGACCCTGGACGGCGTGGCGCTATGCTTCAGTAAAGAGCCTTGGAGTTCTTTTGGACCCTCTGCTGTCAATGGAGGTCCAAATGTCCGCTGTCAGCAGAGTGGCGTTTTTACATCTTCGTCAGGCTCGGAGGCTGGCCCCTTACTTGTCTCGGCACGACGGTCACGGTGATCCAAGCCACGGTCGTCTGAAGGTTAGACTACTGTAACGCTCTCTACATTGGCCTGCCTCTGTCAGTGACCTGGAAACTCAAGCTGGTGCAGAACGCTGCAGCTCAGTTGCTCACAGGAGTTCCTGCGAGATGCCATAATACACCAATTCTGCGGGAACTGCACTGGCTTCCTATTGAGTACTGGATCACCTTCAAAGTGCTAGTCCTGACTTTCAAGGCCTTGTATGGTCTGGGGCCAGTGTACCTGAGAGACCGCCTAACCCCATATTGCCCCATGAAAACACTTAGATCCGAAGAGTGGAATCTTCTAGCCGTGCCCAATGTCAAACAATACCACCTAACTTCAACATGGAGAAGGGCGTTCTCTATCATCACCCCAGTTCTCTGGAACGCACTACCTCCGGAGGTTAGGGCCTTGCGCAATCTGTTGGCTTTTCGGAAGGCCTGCAAGTCGGTCCTATTCCGGCAGGCCTTTGAGTTGTAATGTGCTATCTCCTAGGACTTGTGTTATCTCTTAGGAATTGTTTTATTCTTGTGGTTTTATTGCTGTTGTAGATTTGTTTTATTGTGATGCTTGATGTAAGCGACTCCGAGACGGCTGGGAGTGGCGGCCAATAAATCTAACAAATAAATAAACAAACAAACAAACAAACACTGAGGCGTACTAAGCCTTCAGCATTTGGTCAGTCATTGCATCCATTTAACCCTTTCAGTGCTTGACTCACTGAGGGCAACTAGTTTGTTAATTTTTAATATTTATGACCAGCCCCTCACCCTGAAGGGTCATGGCAATTCCCCAACGTTCAGTGCGTTTCCCAGATAAGCTGAGGATCGACTCGTCATTGCTTCTCTTTGTTAATAGCACTCTCCGCCTTCTCCTTCTTTCCTTTCCAGGACGTTCGACACATTGAGGAACCACCCCTCCTTCTATGTGTTCAACCACCGGGGCAGAGTCTTATTCCAATCCCCAGACGCCATCCAGCCGCCCTCCTCCAAGCAAGACGAGTTGTCCGGCGCGTCACTGAAATTGCGAAAACTTGAACCTCTCCGCCGTTAAGATTTTTACAGAAGATTCTAAACCTAGGACGCTGAGCTATATAATATTTGAGTTTGTGGGGGTGTAAACACTCTTCTTCTTTTTTGTTTTAATTTCTGGAGCAGTATTTATATTGATCTTCCAGACTTTATAAGAGATATATTATATTATAAATATATAGAAAACGATATCGAAAAGGACCTTCTCTGAACACTGTTAACGGCAATTGCCGCGTTGCGAATTGGGCAAACGGTGTAAACGATGGCTGGAATTATGCTGTGAAAAAATATATATATACACACATGCCACCTTCTTCCCTTTCGTCCATTAAAACACTATTGCGATTGACTCCCTGAAAACAATTTATTCTCCACCGCTCGTAATCCCATGTAAACAAAGCCAAATTACTTTTTTTTTCAATGCAATTGATAAGCACAGAGAAAAGGGGGTCATTGGCTTGTTGAATGCGAAGGAAGGAGGCGACAGTGTGCTGCGTCCGTCCCCTTTCCCCCATCGATGGAAGACAAACGATTGTGTTACTTTCGCGTCTTTGGCACTTTGCGGCATCGATATCGGAGTCGCTTACGTGATACGAGTTCCGCTGGGAAAGGCAAAGCTACTCAAGACATGTGTCCGTCCCCTTTCCCCGTCGATGGAAGACAAACGATTGTGTTATTTTCGCGTCTTTGGCACTTTGCGGGATCGATATCGGGGTCGCTTATGTGATACGAGTTCCACTGGGAAAGGCAGAGCTATTCAAGGCAGACTGCGCTGAAATGGGAACTCAATCTGAAGTGCGGATAGTAGGCGAACACTACTGGTCTGGAGAACGTCAATGATCGAATGAATGCAATATGCCAGGGACATTCAAGGAAAGCTCACATTCCTCTTGGTTCCTGTACCTGTGCTATGTGCTATGTGGTTGGGAAAGGAGAGCTTGGGGGCCACACCGCATTCTTGCTTGCCCAACCGAACACGCTCAACTTGTTTTTCCTCTCTCTTTCTGCATCTGATCACCAGGGGAGATTGCTTCGCGAGTCTTCGGCGTAAACAAAGGCAACGGGTTCCTTTCTGTTTGCAAAGCCCCTCCATTGGATTTCCACAGGATCGGATGGGTTCCAATTAACCAGGGAGGCAGGAAAGAAGTCCTCTCACATCTTGGGCATTTTCTCCATAGATAGGTTATTTCCATTGGGAAAGCAAGGGATATGCCCTCTACCACTTTGCGAAGCGTGGCATCACAATATTGTAGTTTTGTTTGTGAGTCTCTAGCAAAACCCACCAACCCAGAGATTGGAGTCTAGAGGTCTTGGATGTTGTTGTTTTCTACAGAAGTAGTGTTTTTTGCGGCCCTCCAGATGTCGTTGACTACAATACCCAAGGTCCTGGCCACCCTGAGCCAGGGATAATGGGATTTGCAATCCAACACTTCGAGGGCAACTGTTTATCCTTTCCTGCTCTTTGTAGAGATGAGAGAGCGTTATATGTATGGCACAACTGGATCGTTGCATGGCGTTGTTTTCTTCAGAAGTGGAATTTAGATGGTCGTCCAGATGTCATTGACTACAATACCCAAGGTCCTGGCCACCCTGAGCCAGGGATAATGGTATTTGCAATCTAACAGCAACACCAGGCCAACTGTTTATCCTTTCCCTTCTCTTTGTGGAGATGAGAGAGTGTTATATGTACGGCGCAACTGGATCATTGCACGGTGTCATTTTCTACAGAGGTGGAATTTAGGTGGCCGTCCAGATGTCGTTGACAACAATACCCAAGGTCCTGGCCAACCTGAATCAGCAATAATGGGATTTGCAATCCAACAGCAACGCCAGGCCAACTGTTTATCCTTTCCCTGCTCTTTGTGGAGATGAGAGAGCGTTCTATGTATGGCGCCAACTGTTTATCCAATACCCAAGACCCTTGAACCACGAATAATGGGATTTGCAATCCAACAGCAACGCCAGGCCAACTGTTTATCCTTTCCCTTCTCTTTGTGGAGATGAGAGAGCATTATATGTATGGCACAACCGGATCGTTGCATGGCGTCGTTTTCTACAGAAGTGGAGTTGAGGTGGCCCTCCAAATGTCACTGACTACAATACCCATCCTGAGCCAGGGATAATGGGATTTGCAATCCGACAATTTGAGGGCAACTGTTTATCCTTTCCCTTCTCTTTGTGGAGATGAGAGAGCGTTATATGTACGGCGCAACCGGATCGTTGCATGGCGTCGTTTTCTACAGAAGTGGAGTTTAGGTGACCGTCCAGATGTCGTTGACTACAAGACCCTGGCCACCCTGAACCAGGAATAATGGGATTTGCAATCCAACAGCAACGCCAGGCCAACTGTTTATCTTTTCCCTTCTCTTTGTGGAGATGGGAGTGGAGTTGAGGTGGCCCTCCAAATGTCACCGACTACAATACCCATCCTGAGCCAGGGATAATGGGATTTGCAATCCGGCAATTCGAGGGCGACTGTTTATCCTTTCCTGCTCATTGTGGAGATGAGAGCATTTCTCGGGAGCGAGGAAACCACGCACAAAGGAAGAATAAAGATGGGAGATGTGGCCTTGTTGACATGACTCCAGCGGCCCATCCCATTCTTTGGACTTCCCTTCAGCATCACAACCCTTATTGTGAGTAGTTGCCGACTCTCTCTTTCGTTCTTCTCTTCTCCGAAGGTATAACAAGGCTCCGATTTGTGCCGAAAAGTAGTTGCTGTTTGCCTCTGGAGTCTGAACTTTTTGGCTTGCTTCTCCTCCATGGTCCGCCGTAACCCTTACTATGGTGACCCCCAACTAACATACTGCAAAAGCTTCGACTTTGCAGTTCTCCCAGGACACGATGCTGCGATCTTATGACGAATTGATGCGCTGATGCGGGAGGCTCTCGCGACCCATTTCCCAGCATGCAACTATCTCTAGGAATCGCAGCGACACGGGAGAGGAATCCATTCTGAATGTTTTGTCCCCTGGTTTAATGACATTTAGGACTAGCGATTGTTTTTAAGACTAATCTAACTGTTAGCTGCAATGGGAAGTCCATACTAATGTGAATAATTGGGAAAGGCTATTGGGAGAAAGCAAAACTATTCCAAAACGCCAGTTTGCTCCTTGAGTTTTGCTTTTGCTTACCATTTTCTATGGTGGTCCTTCCAAGCTGGGCTCGGTTTCCCCACGACTCGAGTCAGAACCTGCTCCCTACCAATTGCTACTAAGTTGGAGCCTTGCTCCAGTTAACAGGCTTTTCCTCCTCATTTATGCACATGTTACCACGGTTTTGAGAAAAAAAACAAAGTCCTGTCTGGGCTGTTTAAACTTGCAAGGAATAGCTGCCTTACCCTTATGCATCCATGTTTCTTTCACAAGTGTGGAAACGCTTTCGTTTTTCTCCTTTTTCTGATCTTGCAAATGTCCAATAAAGAAGTAATGTTACATCGCGCCTTGGTGATGAATCGTTTCTACAGAGGCTGGGGGCCCACAATGTAAACAAAGGAATACAGCTCCGAGGCACGACATTGCTGAAACCCATTTTGACAATGTTTACGCAATGTGTTGTCGAAGGCTTTCATGGCCAGAATCGCTGAGTTGCTGTGTGTTTTACAGGCTATATGGGTTATGTTCCAGAAGCATTCTCTCCTGACGTTTCGCCTGCATCTATGGCAGGCATCCTCAGAGGTTGTATATATTGTATATACAAATACTATTGATAATATAATGTAATACAATATACTAATAATATTTGCCAGTCTCAGTCCTTCTTCGGAGGTGGGAAGGCCGGGGTATAAAAGTTTTAAATAAGTAAATTATATATTTTATATTACAGTATAATTTTATAGTACCATGTAATATATAATTTTGTGCTATGGCAATAATATAATATATTGTATTTACATTTTACTGAGTCCTCTTCAGGGTGTGAAGGGCAGCTTGAACCTAGCCGGTTGAAGGTGAACGCATCGAAGACGGAGATCCTTTGGCTGGGCCGCCCTATGGGAGGGGGGTGCCGGCTGCCTACCCATGACGGCGTGGCACTTTGCCCGTCGCCCTTGGTAAAGAGTCTAGGGGTCCAATTGGACCCGGTGCTGACTATGGAGACCCAGGACACCATGGTCAGCAGATCCGCATTTTTCCAACTGCGGCAGGCTAGACGGCTGGCACCTTACCTGTCTAACGGCGGCCTTGCCACGGTGATCCAGGCGACGGTCATCTCGAGACTAGACTACTGTAACGCCCTCTACATTGGCCTTCCTCTGTACATGATCCGGAAACTCAAGCTTGTGCAGAATGCTGCGGAACGTCTACTCGCCGGGACTCAGAAAGATGCCACATAACACCTATCCTGCAGCAGCTACACTGGCTCCCAGTGGAGTACCAGATTGTGTTCAAAGTGTTGGTATTAACCTTGAAGGCCATACATGGTCTGGGGCCTGTGTACTTGAGGGACCGTCTCTCCCCATACATTCCCCAGAGGTCACTGCGGTCTGGAGATCAAGCCTATTAATGGTTCCCTCGGTCAGAACTTACCACCTGGTTCCCTCTATTGTGGTCAGAACTGTGGAACTCTCCACCTATCCTATCTGTATGAGGCAAAAGCTTTCTCAAACATTGTGGTCCCAACTGACTGTCCTATATCTTTAGTGTTCTGGTAACAAGCTGGACTTGTTCAGTAGTTTAGCACTTATATAGTGTTAAATTGTTTTATTGAAATTATTGCATTTATAAACCGAGGTCTGTTGGAAACTAGGAAAACTACATTCATACCTACCTCAAACAGAGTTCTTACCCCCAGCCTGGGCATTTTACAGAGATATTTAACCCCATATTCCTAGTTTCCAACAAACCTCACAACCTCCGAGGATGCCTGCCGTAGATGCAGGCGAAACGTCGGGAGAGAATGCTTCTCGAACATGGCAATACAGCCCTGGAAAACACACAAAAACCCAGGGTTTACACAACTTTTACTTCATGCAACCGTGCCCAAATTGTATGTCTTGGCAGGTACTCCCCCATTCCTGTAATATTTTGCAGGTAATTTTCCTGCATTTGGATTGTTTTGATCTATTTCTTATTGAAATTCACTTTGTGGGTGAATTTTTGCTGCAATGACAGTTGCCTGGTATAATGGGATTAAATTTACGAAAAAGACCATCAAGAGGCGTCAGAAGCCGCAGTGGCGTAATGGGTTTAACCCAGGCCTGGGCAAACTTCAACCCTCCAGGTGTTTTGGACTACAACTCCCACAATTCCTAACAGCCGGCAGGCTGTTAGGAATTGTGGGAGTTGTAGTCCAAAACACCTGGAGGGCTGAAGTTTGCCCAGGCCTGGGTTAAACCCATGTGCCGGATTAACTGCTGACCTGAAGGCCAGTGGTTCGAATCCGTGAGAAGAGCTCCTGTCTGTCAGCTCCAGCTTCCCATGCGGGGACATGAGAGAAACCTCCCACAGGAAGGTAAAACATCTGTATGCCCCCTGGGCAACGTCCTTGTAGACCGCCAATTCACTCACACCAGAAGCAACTTGCAGTTTCTCAAGTTGCTCCTGACATGGAAAAAAATAATCTTGGGAGCATTTTCTACTTGGACGTTCTATATCAAAGATTGCAACTGTGTGGACATGTACACAATGGACTACAATTCCCAGCATTCCTTATCCCTGGCTCTATTGCAGTGTTTCCCAACCAGTGTACCGTGGCACACTAGTGTGCCGTGAGCGATCATCAGGTGTGCCGTGGGAAATGGGAACCTCCAATACCCTTTCTTCCCCCTCCTGCCGAACACTTTTCCTTCTCCACTCGGGTGTAGGTGAACTACAACTTCCAAACCCAAGGTCAATTCCCAAGCAAACCCTTTCAGTACTTTATGTTGGTAATGGGAGCTCAATATGCCAGGTTTGGTTCAATTCCATTGTTGCAAGAGTTCAGGATGCTCTTTGATGGTGTGTTAACTATAAATCCCAGAAACTGTAACTCCCAAATGTCAAGGTCTATTTTCTCCAAACTCCATCTGTGTTCACATTTGGGCATATTGAGTATTCATGCCAAGTTTGGTCCTGATCCAACATTGTTTGAGTCCACAGTGCTCTCTGGATATAAGTGAACTACAACTCCAAAACTCAAGGTCAATGCCCACCAAACTCTTACAGCATTTTCTATTGGATATGGGAGTTCTGTGTGGGAAGTTTGTGTCTTTCTGCCATTCCTGCCAGGATATCTATGTTGTGTTCATCAAAACAGGCCCAGGTTTCACACTGAGTGTATAAATACATTTAAAAACATGTTAACTATGTATTACTGCGTTAGTCATTTTGGTTGGTGGTGTGCTCCAGGATTTTGTAAATGTAAAAAATGTGCCGCGGCTCAAAAAAGGTTGAAAAACACTGGGTTAGGCCAGTGGTTCGAATCCGTGAGAAGAGCTCCTGTCTGTCAGCTCCAGCTTCCCATGCGGGGACATGAGAGAAACCTCCTACAGGATGGTAAAATATCTGTATGCCCCCTGGGCAACGTCCTTGCAGACAGCCAATTCTCTCACACCAGAAGCAACTTGCGGTTCCTCAAGTTGCTCCGGACATGGAAAAAAAAATCTTGGGAGCATTTTTTACTTAGACACCCAGGCCTGCCCAACAGGCGGCCCGCGGTCCGTACATGGCCCCCCAGCCTTTTGGCCGCGGTCCACCTACCCTCCTGGGATAAATAATATTTGGGAAAAAAAATGGAAAAAAATTTGGGGGGCGGGGCTGCTCAGGGGGGGGGGCGCTCGCGGGCATGTGCGGGAGGGCAGGAGGGCGCATTGCCTCTCCCACCCGACGTCCTGCGCGGCGGCCTACCCCTTTTCGGCGGGGCTGGGCGACGTCAGACGCCGGTGCCGAGGAGGAAGAGGTGGAGGCGCCGGCGTCTTGACGTCTCCCAGCCCTGCCGAAAAGGGGCAGGCTGCGCAGGACGCCGGGTGGGAGAGGCGTCCTGCGCGGCCTGCCCCTTTTTGGCGGGGCTGGGTGACGTCGCCAATCCCCGCCGCGCGGGGCGCCGCTGGGTGACGCCGGCGTGGCGCCGGTTCCTTCCACCTCTTCCTCCTCACCGCTGAGGAGGAAGAGGTGGAAGGAACCCGCGCCACGCCGGTCACCCAGCGCGCGTCCCGTCCCGGCTTGGTGACGGGCTTGGCCTTGCGTCAGCAAGCCTTGCCGGCGGGGCGGGCGGCGCCAGGAGCGACGCCGGCGCTGGTGACCCCAGGTCACCGCCTGTGACCAGAACCCGCCCCCTGGGCCAGAAGAAGTTGCCCCTGGGGCCCCCAAAGTCAACTCAGTGACCAGAGCTCAATGGACTGGGCCAAAAGCATTGGACAGCCCTGTTCTATGGGGGGCTTGCAATCCAACACGCAAAAGGTACACAACCCTCATTTGTAAGGAAGGGGTTCAAACAGCGCTATAAACACACAAAGCTAATGCTGTGGACCAAACGTAAGGAGAACCGAAACATACAAACAGGGTTGCCCGTTGCAAGTATCGGCTTAATAGACTTGGTTTTCCATTTCCATCACCAGAAAGAAACATCCTTCAAAAGCAGGCCGATCCACTCCCAAGCAAACCGGTGCCAAAGCTAAGATGGAGAAGTTTAACGCAACGTCAGAAATATTGAATTATTAACTAGGCATTTTTGATTACAAAAATGTGAGTCAAGCACTGAAATGGTTAAATGGATACAATAACCAGTTCAATATAAGCAGGTGTGTCTGTAGCTTAGTAGCCCACAGTCTGTGGGAGGTCTCTGTGGCAGAAGGGCCTGAGTAGGTGTTAGTAGGCTTCAGTATGAGTAGGTCTCAGTGCAAGAGGTGTCACTCTGGGAGATCCCTCAGTGTGAGAACGCCTCAGTGTTAGTTTGCTTCAGTGTATGGGAGGCGTCGGTCTGAGAGAGCCCTCAGTGTGAGAAGACTTAGTGGCAGATAGGCCTCAGTGTGAGTTTGCTTCAGTTTATGACAGGCATCGGTCTGAGCAAGCCCTCATTATGACAAGGCTTAGTTGGAGAAAGGCCTCAGTGTTAGTTTGCCTCAGTGTGAGAGGTGTCAGTCTGAGAGCCCTCAATGTGAGAAGGCTTAGTGGGAGAAAAGCCTCAGTGTGAGGTAGGCCACAGTGTTAGTTTATTTCAGTGTATGAGAGGCTTAGTGGGAGAAAGGCCTCAGTGGGAGGTTGGCCTCACTGTTAGTTTGTTTCAGTGTATGAGAGGCATCGGTCTGAGCAAGCCCTTAGTATGACAAAGCTTAGTGGGAGAAAGGCCTCAGTGTTAGTTTGCCTCGGTGTGGGAGGTGTCTGTCTGAGAGAGCCCTCAGTGGGAGAAGGCTTAGTGGGAGAAAGGCCTCAGTGTGAGGTTGGCCTCACTGTTAGTTTGTTTCAGTGTATGAGAGGCATCAGTCTGAGCAAGCCTTTAGTATGACAAGGCTTAGTGGGAGAAAGGCCTCAGCGTTAGTTTGCCTCCGTGTGGGAGGTGTCTATCTGAGAGCCCTCAGTGTGAGAAGGCTTAGTGGGAGAAAGGCCTCAGTGTGAGGTAGGCCACAGTGTTAGTTTGTTTCAGTGTATGAGAGGCATCAGTCTGAGAGAGCCCTCAGTGTGAGAAGACTTAGTGGGAGAAAGGCCTCAGTGTGAGGTAGGCCACAGTGTTAGTTTGTTTCAGTGTATGAGAGGCATCAGTCTGAGAGAGCCCTCAGTGTGAGAAGACTTAGTGGGAGAAAGGCCTCAGTGTTAGTTTGCCTCAGTGTGAGAGGTGTCAGTCTGAGAGAGCCTTCAATGTGAGAAGGCTGGGGGAGAAAAGCCTCAGTGTTCGTTTGCCTCAGTGTGAGGGGCGTCAGTCTGAGAGAGGCCTCAATGTGAGAAGGCTTAGTGGTAGAAAAGCTTCAGTGTGAGGTGGCCTCAGTGTGAGTTTGTTTCAGTGTATGAGAGGCATTGGTCTGAGCAAGCCCTCAGTATGACAAGGCTTAGTGGGAGAAAGGCCTCAGTGTTAGTTTGCTTCAGTGTATGAGAGGCGTCGGTCTGAGAGCCCTCAGTGTGAGGAGGCTTAGTGGGAGAAAAGCCTTAGTGTGAGATAGGCCTAAGAACATAAGAAGAACATAAGAAGAGCCATGCTGAATCGGGCCTCAGCCCATCTAGTCCAGCATTCTGTGTCACACAGTGGCCCACTAGTTGTACACAGGGATCTCTAGCAGAAAGGAGGGCAAACCCTCACCTGCTCCCGACCCCCACAACCAGTGCCCGGGAAATCCTGCCTGCCTCAATCAACACAGAGGTGGCACCTGGATGTCCATTTCAGTAGCTACTGATTCCTTTGGTATCCATGAATCTGTCTAATCCTGCCTTGAAGCTGTCCAGGCTGACCGCTGTCACAACCTCTTCTGGAAGTGAGTTCCATAACCCAATGACCCTCTGGGTGAAGAAATATTTCCCTTTATTAGTCCTAACTTTCCTACCTTGGAGCTTCAGGGAGTGCCCTCTAGTCCTAGTGTTGGGTGACAGAGAAAATATTTTTCTTTATTCACCTTTTCTATCCCATGCATGATTTTATACACTTCGATCAAGTCACCTCTTAAACGCCGTCTTTCAAGACTGAAAAGACCAAGGCGTTGCAACCTGATTTCGTAAGGGGGCCGCTCCATCCCTTGGATCATTCTTGTTGCCCTTCTTTGTACCTTTTCCAGTTCCGTTATATCCTTCTTGAGGTGCGGTGACCAGAATTGTACACAGTACTCCAAATGTGGCCTTACCATAGATTTGTAGAGAGGCAATACAACATTTGACGACCTATTTTCGATTCCCTTCCTGATCATGCCAAGCACAGAATTTGCTTTTTTTTACTGCTGCAGCGCACTGGGTTGACATCTTCATTGAGCTGTCCACCAAAACCCCAAGATCCCTTCCTGGTTTGTCTCAGAAAGCTTTGATCCCATCAGTTGATAGGTGTAGTTGGGGTTCTTTGCCCCGATGTGCATGACTTTACACTTGTTTAAGTTAAAAATGCATTTGCCACTTTGTTGCCCATTCACTCAATTTCGAGAGATCTTTCTGGAGCTCTTTACAATCAGTTTCATTTTTAACTACCCTGAACAGTTTAGTGTCATCTGCAAACTTTGCTACCTCAGAATTCACTCCTACATCCAGATCATTAATGAATAAATTAAAAAGTAACGGACCCAAAACTGAACCTTGGGGTACGCCACTTCTCACCTCTTTCCACCCAGAGAAATGTCCGTTTATTACCACCCTTTGTTTCCTACAGTTTAGCCAGGTTCCAATCCAGGACAAGACCTGTCCCCTGATTCCATGGCTGAAGAGCTTATTTAGGAGCCTTTGGTGAGGGACTTTGTCAAAAGCCTTTTGAAAGTCAAGGTAAACAATATCGACTGGGTCCCCTTTATCTATGTGTTTATTTACACCCTCAAAGAATTCTAACAAGTTAGTAAGACATGATTTGCCTTTGCAGAAACCATGTTGATTTTCCTTCAGCAATGCCTGTTCTTCTATGTGCTTAGTAATTTTTTCTTTAATAATGGTTTCCATCACTTTGCCTGAAACTGAGGTTAGACTAACTGGCCTATAATTTCCTGGATCACCCCTGGATCCTTTCTTGAAGATCAGAGTTACATTTGCCTCCCTCCAGTCCTCGGGTACAGTGCCTGATCTTAGAGAAAGGTTATATATTTTGGCTAGAATTTCAGCAATTTCACACTTGAGTTCCTTAAGAACTCTGGGGTGGATGCCATCTGGCCCTGGTGATTTGTTGACATTTAGTTTAGTAAGGCATGTGAGAACATCCTCCTTGTTTATCTCTATCTGGTTTAATTCATTTAATTCCCTCCCTGAAAAAACTGACTCAGCTGCAGGCATATGTTGTCTGTCCTCCTGTGTGAAAACGGAGGCAAAGAAGTCGTTTAGCCGCTCAGCAATCTCCTTGTCTTCACTTATTGTCCCTTTCTTACCATTTTCGTCAAGTGGCCCAACTGCTTTTCTAGTTGGGTTCCTGCTTCTGATGTACTTAAAGAAGTTTTTGCTATTTTTTTAAAATATTCTTAGCTATATGTGCCTCAAAATCTCTCTTGGCTTTCCTGACGGTTGCTTTGCATTTAGTTTGCCAGAGGCCTCAGTGTTAGTTTGTTTCAGTGTATGAGAGGCATTGGTCTGAGAGAGCCCTCAGTGTGAGAAGGCTTAGTGCAGTGTTTCTCAACCTTCCTAATGCGGCGACCCCTTAATACAGTTCCTCATGTTGTGGAGACCCCTAACCATAACATTATTTTCATTGCTACTTCATAACTATTTTTGGTGCGGGGGGATTGATTTTGTCATTTGGAAATTGTAGTTGCTGGGATTTATAGTTCACCTACAATCAAAGAGCATTCTGAATTCACCAACAATTGAATTGAACCGAACTTGGTACACAAAACTCCCATGACCAACAGCAAATACTGGAAGGGTTTGGTGGGCATTGACGTTCAGTTTTGGAGTTGTAGTTCACCTATATCCAGAGAGCACTATAGACTCAACAATGATGCATCTGGACCACACTTGACACAAATCCTCAATATACCCAAATTTGAACACTAGTGGAGTTTGGGGAAAATAGATCTTGACATTTGGGAGTTGTAATTGCTGGGATTTATAGTTTACCTACAATCAAACAGCCCCTTGCACCCCACCAATGATAGAATTGGGTCAAACTTCCTACACAGAACCCTCATGCCTTGAAGGAACTAGCTTGCGTGAGCCTCCATCCCACCTCACACACTCTCCTCACCCACACATGCACGTCATGCTGCCATGCGCCGAGCATGCCTGCTCTCTCCTCCCCACTTGGAGCCTCAGAAACAGCTCTCCCCTTGGCAGGGAGGCCTGCCAATCACAGCAGAGGAGAGCTTTAGGTGGGAACATTAGCAGTCTGTTTCCAAAAAGAAAGAGAAGGACAAGCGGAGAGATCTTCAACCCACTCTGCCAATGGGCTTCCTAAGACCATCAGAAATATATGTTTTCTGATGGTCTTTGGTGACCCCTCTGAAACCCTCTCACGACCCCCCTGAGGGTCCCGACCCCCAGGTTGAGAAACACTGGCTTAGTGGGAGAAAGGCCTCAGTGTGAGGTAGGCCTCAGTGTTAGTTTGCTTCAGTGTATGAGAAGTGTCGGTCTGAGCAAGCCCTCAGTATGACAAGGCTTAGTGGGAGAAAGGCCCTAGTGTTAGTTTGCCTCCGTGTGGGAGATGTCAGTCTGAGAGAGCCCTCAATGTGAGAAGGCTTAGTGGGAGAAAAGCCTCAGTGTGAGGTAGGCCACAGTGTTAGTTTGCTTCAGTGTATGAGAGGCATCGGTCTGAGAGAGCCCTCAGTGTGAGAAGGCTTAGTGGGAGAAAGGCCTCAGTGTGAGGTAGGCCTCAGTGTTAGTTTGCTTCAGTGTATGAGAGGTGTCGGTCTGAGCAAGCCCTCAGTATGACAAGGCTTAGTGGGAGAAAGGCCCCAGTGTTAGTTTGCCTCAGTGTGGGAGATGTCAGTCTGAGAGAGCCCTCAATGTGAGAAGCCTTAGTGGGAGAAAAGCCTCAGTGTGAGGTAGCCACAGTGTTAGTTTGCTTCAGTGTATGAGAGGCTTAGTGGGAGAAAGGCCTCAGTGTGAGGTAGCCAGTGTTAGTTTGCTTCAGTGTGAGAGGCTTAGTGGGAGAAAGGCCTCAGTGTGAGGTAGCCACAGTGTTAGTTTGCTTCAGTGTATGAGAGGCTTAGTGGGAGAAAAGCCTCAGTGTGAGGTAGCTACAGTGTTAGTTTGCTTCAGTGTATAAGAGGCTTAGTGGGAGAAAAGCCTCAGTGTGAGGTAGCTACAGTGTTAGTTTGCTTCAGTGTATAAGAGGCTTAGTGGGAGAAAAGCCTCAGTGTGAGGTAGCCACAGTGTTTGTTTGCTTCAGTGTATGAGAGGGTTGGTGGGAGAAAGCCTCAGTGTGAGGTAGCTACAGTGTTAGTTTGCTTCAGTGTATGAGAGGCTTAGTGGGAGAAAAGCCTCAGTGTGAGGTGCTACATTGTTTGTTTGCTTCAGTGTATAAGAGGCTTAGTGGGAGAAAAGCCTCAGTGTGAGGTAGCCACAGTGTTTGTTTGCTTCAGTGTATGAGAGGCTTAGTGGGAGAAAAGCCTCAGTGTGAGGTAGCCACAGTGTTTGTTTGCTTCAGTGTATGAGAGGCTTAGTGGGAGAAAGGCCTCAGTGTGAGGTAGCCACAGTGTTTGCTTCAGTGTATGAGAGGCTTAGTGGGAGAAAAGCCTCAGTGTGAGGTAGCCACAGTGTTAGTTTGCTTCAGTGTATGAGAGGCTTAGTGGGAGAAAAGCCTCAGTGTGAGGTAGCCACAGTGTTAGTTTGCTTCAGTGTATGAGAGGCTTAGTGGGAGAAAAGCCTCAGTGTGAGGTAGCCACAGTGTTAGTTTGCTTCAGTGTATGAGAGGCTTAGTGGGAGAAAGGCCTCAGTGTTAAGTTTGCCTCAGTGTGAGGGGTGTCGGTCTGAGAGCCCTTAGTGTGAGGCTTCAGTGAGGGAAAGGTCTGTGTGAAGTAAGCCTCCACGTTAGACCTCCTCTTCTCCCCTCCCTTCCTGTTCCTTCTCTTTTCTTCCTCCTCTTGTCCTTCCTTGCTTCTTTCGGTCCTTTTCCTCTCCTCCTTTCCTTCCTTCTCTCTCTCATCATCTCCTCTTCCTCTTCTCATTCGTTCCTTCCTCTTCCTATTTCGTTTTCATTTACTCCTTCCTATTCTCCCTCTCACCTTCTCCTTTTTTCTTGCTTCCTTCTCTACCTCCTTTTCTCTCATCCTTCCTTCCAGATCTTCCTCCTTTTGTTCACCTTTCTCCTTCCTTCTTTCTCTTGTCCTCTTTCCTCCCTCTTTCTCCTTCCTTCCTTCTCTCTTCTTCCTCCTTTTCCTCTCCTCCTTCATTCCTCCCTCTTCTCTTCTCCTTCCTTGCTTCCTTCTTTTCCTCCTTCTCTTCGTCTTCTTCCTTGCTTCCTTCTCTCCTCCTTTTCCTCTCCTCCTTTCTTTCCTTCTCCTTTTTAACGGCAGCAGACTCAAGGCCCCCGTCTCTTGTCCAAAAGACCAAAGTGGATTTGAAAGTGACTTCCAGCTTGGAAGGAGTAGTGAAAATGAATACTATGGTTGCACTGTTCTATTAAACAGTGCAACCATATTATCTATCTATGTGTATAATAAAAGTCAATGTTTGCAGCGGGAGGTGCGGAGGAAGGGAGGAATATGTGGCAGCTTTTTGATTGGTCCCCAATGTGAGATTTGCATAAAGAACTCTCATTGGCCACAAAACTCATACTAAGGCACCAGACAGTTTTTCCGTTGGAAATGGAATGTTCATTTCCTAATAGGATTTCACTTCAGAGAGAGGGTTTCCTGATGTACTGAGAGCACTACTAGCATTACAAGCTAGGCCCAAAAATAGACATACATCCTTCCAGCCAAAGGTGAAAACACCACTTTTCCCAACAGGCCTCAGCCTGAATCGACAGTAAGGCTTCCTAGGCCTCAGCCTGAATGGACAGTACGGGTTCCTAGGCCTCAGCCTGAATGGACAGTGGGGGTTCCTAGGCCTCAGCCTGAATGGAGGACAGTAAGGGTTCCTAGGCCTCAGCCTGAATGGACAGTAAGGCTTCCTAGGCCTCAGCCTGAATGGACAGTAAGGCTTCCTAGGCCTCAGCCTGAATGGACAGTATGGCTTCCTAGGCCTCAGCCTGAATGGACATTAAAGCTTCCTAGGCCTCAGCCTGAATTGACAGTAAGGCTTCCTAGGCCTCAGCCTGAATGGACAGTAAGGCTTCCTAGGCCTCAGCCTGAATGGACAGTAAGGCTTCCTAGGCCTCAGCCTGAATGGACAGTAAGGCTTCCTAGGCCTCAGCCTGAATGGACAGTATGGGTTCCTAGGCCTCAGCCTGAATGGACAGTAAGGGTTCCTAGGCCTCGGACAGTACGGCTTCCTAGGCCTCAGCCTGAATGGACAGTACGGCTTCCTAGGCCTCAGCCTGAATGGACAGTAAGGCTTCCTAGGCCTCAGCCTGAATGGACAGTACGGCTTCCTAGGCCTCAGCCTGAATGGACAGTACGGGTTCCTAGGCCTCAGCCTGAATGGACAGTAAGGCTTCCTAGGCCTCAGCCTGAATGGACAGTAAGGCTTCCTAGGCCTCAGCCTGTATGGACAGTAAGGCTTCCTAGGCCTCAGCCTGAATGGACAGTAAGGCTTCCTAGGCCTCAGCCTGAATGGACAGTAAGGCTTCCTAGGCCTCAGCCTGAATGGACAGTACGGCTTCCTAGGCCTCAGCCTAAATTGACAGTAAGGGTTCCTAGGCCTCAGCCTGAATGGACAGTAAGGGTTCCTAGGCCTCAGCCTGAATGGACAGTAAGGGTTCCTAGGCCTCAGCCTGAATGGACAGTAAGGGTTCCTAGGCCTCAGCCTGAATGGACAGTAAGGCTTCCTAGGCCTCAGCCTGAATGGACAGTAAGGCTTCCTAGGCCTCAGCCTCAATGGACAGTACAGGCCTTCCCAGGCCTCAGCCTGAATGGACAGTAAGGCTTCCTAGGCCTCAGCCTGAATGGACAGTAAGGGTTCCTAGGCCTCAGCCTGAATGGACAGTAAGGGTTCCTGAGGCCTCAGCCTGAATGGACAGTAAGGCTTCCTAGGCCTCAGCCTGAATGGACAGTAAGGGTTCCTAGGCCTCAGCCTGAATGGACAGTAAGGCTTCCTAGGCCTCAGCCTGAATGGACAGTAAGGCTTCCTAGGCCTCAGCCTGAATGGACAGTAAGGCTTCCTAGGCCTCAGCCTGAATGGACAGTGAGAGTTCCTAGGCCTCAGCCTGAATGGACAGTAAGGGTTCCTAGGCCTCAGCCTGAATGGACAGTAAGGGTTCCTAGGCCTCAGCCTGAATGGACAGTGAGGGTTCCTAGGCCTCAGCCTGAATGGACAGTAAGGGTTCCTAGGCCTCAGCCTGAATGGACAGTAAGGGTTCCTAGGCCTCAGCCTGAATGGACAGTAAGGGTTCCTAGGCCTCAGCCTGAATGGACAGTAAGGGTTCCTAGGCCTCAGCCTGAATGGACAGTAAGGGTTCCTAGGCCTCAGCCTGAATGGACAGTAAGGCTTCCTAGGCCTCAGCCTGAATGGACAGTGAGAGTTCCTAGGCCTCAGCCTCAATGGACAGTAAGGCTTCCTAGGCCTCAGCCTGAATGGACAGTAAGGGTTCCTAGGCCTCAGCCTGAATGGACATTAAATTCCAGGCCTCAGCCTGAATGGACAGTGAGGGTTCCTAGGCCTCAGCCTGAATGGACAGTAAGGGTTCCTAGGCCTCAGCCTGAATGGACAGTAAGGCTTCCTAGGCCTCAGCCTGAATGGACAGTATGGGTTCCTAGGCCTCAGCCTGAATGGACAGTAAGGCTTCCTAGGCCTCAGCCTGAATGGACAGTAAGGCTTCCTAGGCCTCAGCCTGAATGGACAGTGAGAGTTCCTAGGCCTCAGCCTGAATGGACAGTACGGGTTCCTAGGCCTCAGCCTGAATGGACAGTAAGGCTTCCTAGGCCTCAGCCTGAATGGACAGTAAGGGTTCCTAGGCCTCAGCCTGAATGGACAGCGAGAGTTCCTAGGCCTCAGCCTGAATGGACAGCCTGAGGACAGTCCTAGGCCTCAGCCTGAATGGACATTAAGGCTTCCTAGGCCTCAGCCTGAATGGACAGCGAGAGTTCCTAGGCCTCAGCCTGAATGGACAGTAAGGGTTCCTAGGCCTCAGCCTGAATGGACAGTAAGGGTTCCTAGGCCTCAGCCTGAATGGACAGTAAGGCTTCCTAGGCCTCAGCCTGAATGGACAGCGAGAGTTCCTAGGCCTCAGCCTGAATGGACAGCGAGAGTTCCTAGGCCTCAGCCTGAATGGACATTAAGGCTTCCTAGGCCTCAGCCTGAATGGACAGCGAGAGTTCCTAGGCCTCAGCCTGAATGGACAGTAGGAGAGTTCCTAGGCCTCAGCCTGAATGGACAGTGAGAGTTCCTAGGCCTCAGCCTGAATGGACATTAAGGCTTCCTAGGCCTCAGCCTGAATGGACAGCGAGAGTTCCTAGGCCTCAGCCTGAATGGACAGCGAGAGTTCCTAGGCCTCAGCCTGAATGGACATTAAGGCTTCCTAGGCCTCAGCCTATTTCAAATAACTTGGGCACCGCCGGGTCCCAAAGCTAGTTTTGCTATAAAGAAGATAACCTCCTACGGAAGAGATAACATTGATGGGTGTGTTTTTCTGCTTTGTCACTTTTGGCTACTGGTGGGGGGTCACGCCGCTGCTGCTGTGTTGCCAATAAGCCCACTCGCCCAACCAAACATAAAAAGCTGAAACGGAGAAGCGCTTCTTACGGAAACGGACCAGGTCAACCACAGCGCCCCAAAAAGAGATAAATGGACGGATTACGTTTAGCCAGATGGCAACTACCCCAATTTAAAAGGTGGGGGCCACAGACGAAGCATCTAAAAAGGAAAAGGAAGAGAAGTGAGAAGACGAAAGGGGCCCAATGTATCCGCTCAGTCCTGCCACTTTGGAAGAAAAAAAAGGGTTAACGTTAGTAGCCGTGCTTGAATCGAGTCGCGCGCACACGCGAGGACTTCCGCGAGGCTCCATCCACACGACACACTTCTTTAGAAAAATCATAAAATGTTCTTTTTATTATATACAAGTGTCCAAAAAAATCTCTCAATATACATTTATATATATATATATGTACATATACACATACACGAATACACATCGTTCCGATATATCAAAGTAAGGAATCTGTCCCAAAATAATATCTTTTTTCGTATGAACATTTAAAAGGTAAAATATATATAGATATATATATATATAAGGAAGGAAAAAAGGGGTGGGGTTCTGTTTTGTTTTTCCCCTCAGTGTTTCTATAGGGTTATTATTATTATTATTATTGAGCCCCACGGTTTCCTCTAAGCGCTTCCGAAGCCAAGTCCACCGTGAAGAGTCTGCGTCCTCCTCACAGGATGGAAGAGAACCGAGGCTCTGGACCTGGGGGAGCCTCGGGGCGCGCTTTTCATACAGTCTGCAGACAAAAGAGAAGAGAGGCTGAGGTAGGATGCTTATAGGAAGGAGCGGTAGGCTCTCCACCGCTTGCGCCTCAACCCAGTTTCGCGCAGCGCCGCTTTACACTCTCACCATTTGCATTTACCCTTCCTCGGCGCCTACGGCGACAACATGCAACGCTACAACCAGAGGGGATTACTTCTGCTCGTCTCTCCCCCGCTCTCTCTCTCTCTCACGCCAACACAGCGCGCGCCAGCTCGCTCTCAACACGGTCCTACCGAGGGAGCAGCATCAAGTGTCTCAGGACAAAGGCTCAAAGGAGTGTAAAGGCTCATCACCTGCAGGCGAAGGCAGCGTCGGGCCTCGGTCTCCGGATCAGGCCCTCCTCCTCCGCAGCAGCAGGACGAGGGAGGGAGGAAATGGCGCCTTCCGCCGCAGCAAATCCAGCAAAGAGAGGGCCACGGACGGGAAAACGCCACCCTTTCCTTTCCCTCTGCTTCTTCGGATTCTCGTGGCCGGGGGTCTCTGCCGCCACGTCCTCTTCCGCCCCCCCTTCCTCCTCTGCGACACAGGCGACGCATTTTCTCCCTGGGCCCCGCACGCGTGTGGCTCCTCCTCGGTGGCACGCCGATCATTATCTACTGTTGACGTGGTTAACTCTGTCGGACAGCTCGCTGAGCTCTATGTCCTCGAGGATTCGCTCTAAGTGCTGAATCAAGACCCGTTTTTTAAACCTGAGGGGGGAAAAAAGCGGGAGGATGTTTGTTTCCAGGAGGGTTCTATAATTAGTCCAACGCTCGGCAGCCAGGTGAGTAACGGGAGCGGGGCACAGGGAGCGCACAATGCCCTTGTTACACCAGCTCCACTGGCTGCCAATTAGCTTTCAAGCACAATTCAAAGTGCTGGTCTTAACCTACAAAACCCTATACCAGGGGTGCCCAGGAAGTCGATCGTGATCCACGAGTAGCTCGCGAGCTCATCTGAGGTAGCTCGCAGCAGGATGGGGCGCTGCGTGCACACGCGCACCCTGCTTGCGCGCATTAGCTACCTCACGCGCGCTTTTGCTGCCACTTTCCGCCCACGCGGGGCTTTAGTGCGCGGGCCCTGGGGCTCATCTCATGACATGGTGACATGACCGCTCATTGGTTGCTCCTGGGGGCGGGGCAGGAGTAAGGCGAAGGCACGCACAGGGATAGGATGCGAGGCTGCGGGAGGGAGAGAGAGACGGAGGGAGTGTGTGTGTGAGAGAGAAGGCCTCGCCGGAGGATGGCCCCCGCGGTGGGGCTGCAGCTGATGAGCGCGTCCTCGACGCCGGTGAGTGAAGCCTGGACAGGGCCCCGCCTCGTGCTCCGCCCTGTCTCTCTCTCGCTTCGGCCCTCGGCGGCACTGGGTCCCCGTCCAGGCTTCACTCACCGGTGTCGAGGGCGCGCGCGTCAGCTGCAGCCCCACCGCGGGGGCCATCCTCCTCCGTTGAGGCCTTCTCTCACACACACACACACACACACACACTCCCTCCCGCAGCCTCGCATCCTATCCCTGCGCGTGCCTTCGCCTTGCTCCCGCCCCGCCCCTAGGAGCAACCAATGGGCAGTCACGTCACCGTGTCAAGAGATGAGCGCCAGGGCCCGCGCACTAAAGCCTCATTGGCTGAATAAGCCCCGCGCGGACGGAAGGTGGCGGCGGGAGTGCGCGTCCAAGGTAGATCTTTGCAACTTGGTTGCTTAAAGGTAGCTCGCATGCTGAAAAAGTGTGGGCACCCCTGCCCTATATGGTTCCGGCCCAGTTCACCTGTCCGAACGTATTCTCCCCTATGAACCATCAAGAGCGTTAAGATCACCTGGAGAGACCCTGCTCTCGGTCCCACCAACTTCGCAGGCGGGTTTGGTGGGGCCGAGAGACAGGTCCTTTTCTGTGGTGGCCCCCCCGGCTGTGGAATTCCCTCCCAAATGAAATTAGATCTGCCCCCTCCCGCCTGACCTTTAAGAAGCTAGTGAAAACCTGGCTGTAGAATGAGGCTTTTGCAGAATGAGGGCAGAGACCAAAGTTATTGACCACAATATATAAACTGAATATACGGACTGAGTTGGACATGATTTATCTTGGCAAACGGCTTTTATATAATTTATTCTATATGTATCTGATAATTTATTATCGACGTATGATGTTTTAGACTTTTAGTGTTAGCATTGAATTTTTGCTGTCAGCCAGTCTGAGTCCCTCTACGGAGGTCGAAAAGATCGGGATATTAAAGTTTTAAATAAATAAATACATTAAAAAAAACTTATTTATATTCCGCTCTATCTTCCCAAAGGGATTCAGGGCAGATTCCAAACATAATCGGCAAACATTTAATGCCCAAATACAACAACAATACATCCATACTAACAAAATATATACAACTCAACATATAAATACGAATTATAACTTAGCAAACTAAAATTAAATAAAGAGCACAGCCTGTTATAACAGACATAAGACAAAACATCTGACCTTTGCATTGAAACGTCTTAACTACACATATACAGGCACTCCCCGGGTTACAAACACCCAACTTACAAACGACTCCTAGTTAAGAACAGGAGTGAGAGACCCTCCCCTAGACCAGTGTTTCTCAACCAGTGTGCCGTGGCACACTAGTGTGCCATGAGTGATCATCAGGTGTGCCGTGGGAATTTGGAACCTCCAAAACCCTTTCTTCCCCCTCCTGCCCACAGTGCTCTCTGGGTGTAGGTGAACTACAACTTCCAAACTCAAGGTCAATTCCCAAGCAAACCCTTTCAGTACTTTCTATTGGTAGTGAAAGCTCAATATGCCAAGTTTGGTTCAATTGCATTGTTGCAAGAGTTCAGGATGCTCTTTGATTATGTGTTAACTATAAATCCCAGAAACTGTAACTCCCAAATGTCAAGGTCTATTTTCCCCAAACTCCATCTGTGTTCACATTTGGGCATATTGAGTATTCATGCCAAGTTTGGTCCTGATCCAACATTGTTTGAGTCCACAGTGCTCTCTGGATATAGGTGAACTACAACTCCAAAACCCACGGTCAATGCCCACCAAACTCTTATAGCATTTTCTCTTTGTTATGGGAGTTCTGTGTGGGAAGTTTGTGTCTTTCTGCCATTCCTGCCAGGATATCTATGTTGTGTTCATCAAAACAGGTCCAGGTTTCACACTGAGTATATAAATACATTTAAAAACATATTAACTATATGTATGACTGTGTTAGAGTGTCATTTTGTGTCATTTTGGTTGGTGGTGTGCCCTAGGATTTTGTAAATGTAAAAAATGTGCCGCGGCTCAAAAAAGGTTGAAAAACACTGCCCTAGACAAGACAGGCAGAGAGAGTGACCATCCGAGTCCGGAATGGTGTTAGGGCAGGCCATGCATTTCTTAAAGGAGGCGGCAGCCATCACAAGAAACGTAGTCAGGTACAGTCCAAGTCAGGGGGACTTGGACCTTAATCAAAACAGTCCAAGTCCAATCGAAGGGGAAATCACAAGTCCAAATAAGCAGTCCAAGTCAAACCAGAAGATCAATCAGATAATATGTCAGAGAGCTCGCAGGAGAAGGTTCTCTGACTGCTGCAATGCCGGCGGATCAAGAGAACTGCACCCACGGGCTGTATATATACTCGAGGGCAAGGGTGGGCGGGGCTAGCATTAATGCTTTCTTTTATGCTTTCTAGAAGGTTCCGAACTGTTCTGCACGGGCGCAGGAATACCAGATGTGTGATCCACCGTGACCACGACAGGGAATGAGAGGAATCTCTCCCTCGGAAGGAAAATTAATTCCTGGAAGAGTTATTATCATGCAGTAAGGGTGTTACCACTGAAGCTTTCTCTCGAATCCTGGTTTCCACAACAAGCCATGTTTCTTGTTTTCAAACTCCAATTATCAAAGGGACATAAAATGAGATGAACCCTTCTAAACAGGGGCACAGACAGCAAAACAAACACCACAAGGTGTTAAAGTCTTCTCTATGCTCTCGATCTAAAGCTCTCTCTCTCTCTCTCTCTCTCTATATATATATATATTAGGCATGGTTTCGAACCCAAAAATGGCGATTCGAAAATCAAATGGGGGTTGATTAGTAAAAGAAAGACTTACAAAAAATTTTCCAAAAATTTCTAAAATGTAACAAATTACTAACGAAATTCGTTAGTAGTTCGTATGCCAGCGCATGCATTCAGATGGTTTTGGCCTACAACTCCCAGAAATCCTAACAGCTGGTAAATTGGCTGGGATTTCTGGGAGTTGTAGGCCAAAACTTGAATAAATCACACTGAATTCTAGATGGGACTCTCCAAATAGGAAGGAGGGAGGGAGGGGGGTATTCTATTCTTGGAAGCAGCCAAAAAGAGGAGGAGCCCCCCCTCGCTCCTCACTGCCTCTCTCTCACCCTGATCCTGAGGGAGCGAGGGGCCCAAGTTTGCCCAGGCTGAGAGGAAAGGAAGAGGCCTGAGACTGTGAGGAATGGTGGGAGTTGAATTCCAAAAAACCTGGAGGCTGAAGTTGGCCCCTCATGAAGCCTCTTCAAGGCTGTTGATCCTGGCAAGCAGGAGGGGCAGGGGGGGCCGTCCACTCCTCCTGCCCTGCCAGGATCTAAAGCATCAAAGAGTATTGGGGTGAGAAACCAACCTAATGTATAATAGAATGAATGCTACTGTAAGTGCCTAATATTATAAGTAATCCAACTGGTCATATACCTACATTCCATGCACATGCAATAATACAGCAGTAATAACAATGGGTATAAGAAGAGGTGAAATTCAAACCGAAGTATTCTGACTGTGGTCCCTCCTCAAGCGGTGCAAACTGCAAAAGGCTCTTCTCTCTGAGCCCGGGAAAAGGCAAAACCCGGGCACAGCATTTGCTGCCTGGGTGCACACACATACATATTCTTTGGGGGATTTGCTGCAGAATCTTCTCTATGAGCCCGGATTCTGCAGCAAATCCCCCCCCCAAAGAATATGTATGTGTGCACCCAGGCAGCAAACGCTGTGCCCGGGGTTTTGCCTTTCCCCGGCTCAGAGAGAAGAGCCTTTGCAGTTTGCACCCTTGAGAGGGGACCACAGTCAGAATACTTCGGTTTGAATTTTACCTCTTCTTATACCCATTGTTATTACTGCTGTATTATTGCATGTGCATGGAATGTAGGTATATGACCAGTTGGATTACTTATAATATTAGGGCACTTACAGTAGCATTCATTCTATTATACATTAGGTTGGTTTCTCACCCCAATACTCTTTGATGCTGGCAGGCAGGAGAGGCAGGGAAGCCTGGAAAAAATGTAAACAGAGAGGTTTACTCAAGTAAATCCACAAAGGAGGGCACTTCATCCAAAGTGCCCTCCTTTGCAGATTTGCAGATTTACTTCTGAGTAATCCTCTCTGTTTACATTTTTTCCGGGCTTCCAGCCGAAAGAAGGAGCGAGTTTAGGGCTTGCCTTGCCATAATACTTATTGGCAAGGGAGGCGGGAGGGTGGTGAGAGAGAAGGAGGGTGCCCCCTTACGACCTAATGACGACACTTAAGAAAATCCTGGCCCCAAGTTCTATAAAGAAAGTCCACTTCCTGGTTGGCGTTCCAGGTGCGGAAATACTCAAAAGTAGCATTTCTTACGAATTTCTTACTTAATCATTTCATTTTCATAACTTTTTTCTCATGCCTAATATATATATATATATATATATACCGTGTTTCCCCCAAAGTAAGACAGCGTCTTACTTTCTTTCCCTGAAAGTCCCACTACGGCTTTCTTCAGAGGAGGCTGCACGGCTTTACATTGGCCGTACCCCGGCCGCCGCGTCCACTCGGTCCCGTCTCCTCCTCCTCCTCCGCCGCCTCCCTGCGGCCACCTCTTCTCGGATGGGAAGAGGAGGCTGCAGGAGAGCGATCGCGCAGGTTTCCCTGCAGCCTCCTCTTTGGGAACGGACCAGAGGTGCAGAGGAGAGCCCTCTGCGCCTCTCCATTCCATTCCCCAAGAGCCCCCCTCTTGAGACTGCAGGGAACCCCGCGATCGCCCCCTGAAGCCCCCTCTTTGGGGAATGGAACAGAGGCGCAGAGGAGGCCTTTTGCACCTCTCTTCCATTCCCCCAAAGCTGCACCTCTCTTCCATTCCCCATTCCCCAAAGAGGAGACTGCAGGGGAGCCCCTCCCCCGATCGCCCCCAAAGCCCCTCTTTTTGGGGAATGGAACAGAGGCGCAGAGGAGAGCCTTCTGCAGAGGCCTCTCTTCCATTCCCCAAAGAGAGGACTGCAGGGGAGCCCCGCGATGCCCCCTGAAGCCCCCTCTTTGGGGAATGGAACAGAGGCGCAGAGGAGGCCTTCTTTGCCTCTCTTCCATTCCCCAAAGAGGAGGCTGCAGGGGAGCCCCCGATCGCCCCTGAAGCCCCCTTTGGGGAATGGAACAGAGGCGCAGAGGAGAGCCTTCTGCACCTCTCTTCCATTCCCCAAAGAGGAGACTGCAGGGGAGCCCCGCGATCGCCCCTGAAGCCCCCTCTTTGGGGAATGGAACAGAGGCGCAGAGGAGGCCTTCTGCACCTCTCTTCCATTCCCCAAAGAGAGACTGCAGGGGAACCCCTGATCGCCCCCTGAAGCCCCCTCTTTGGGGAATGGAACAGAGGCGCAGAGGAGGCCTTTTGCACCTCTCTTCCATTCCCAAAAGAGACTGCAGGGGAGCCCCGCGACGCCCCTGAAGCCCCCCTTTGGGGGAATGGAACAGAGGCGCAGAGGGAGAGCCTTCTGCACCTCTCTTCCATTCCCAAGAGAGAGGCTGCAGGGGAGCCCCGCGATCGCCCCCTGAAGCCCCCTCTTTGGGAATGGAACAGAGGCGCAGAGGAGAGCCTTCTGCACCTCTCTTCCATTCCCCAAAGAGAGACTGCAGGGAACCCCTGAAGCCCCTCTTTTGATGGAACGCCCCCCTGAAGCCCCTCTTTGGGGAATGGAACAGAGGCGCAGAGGAGAGCCTTTTGCACCTCTCTTCCATTCCCCAAAGAGGACTGCAGGGAGCCCGCGATCGCCCCTGAAGCCCCTCTTTGGGGAATGGAACAGAGGCGCAGAGGAGGCCTTCTGCACCTCTCTTCCATTCCCAAAGAGGAGGCTGCAGGGAGCCCACGATCGCCCCTGAAGCCCCTCTTTGGGGAATGGAACAGAGGCGCAGAGGAGGCCTTCTGCACCTCTCTTCCATTCCCCAAAGAGGAGACTGCAGGAGCCCCGATCGCCCCTGAAGCCCCTCTTTGGGGAATGGAACAGAGGCGCAGAGGAGAGCCTTTTTGCACCTCTCTTCCATTCCCCAAAGAGGAGGCTGCAGGGAGCCCCGCGACGCCCCCTGCAGACACCTCTTCGGGGACTTCTGCCAGCGCTTTCTTCCCTCTCGCCGGTGGCGCTCCGCCCCCTCCCTTCACTGAAGGGAGGCAGGAGAGGGAGAAGGCGCCGCTGGGAAAGAGGAGGAAGAGGAAGAGGATGGAAGGCGCTGGCGCCCGCTGGCGCCCGAGGCCCGCTGCTGCCCGAGGCCCGCTGCCGCCAAGTATTTTTCGGCTTATTCCCCAAGCCCCCTCTGACACCTAGATCGTCTTACAATCGGGGTGTCTTATTCGTGGAAACACGGTATATATATATGTATACACAGTATATATTATATATATATATAAACATATACACACATACATGCACATACACATACTTGTCAGAAATGTTAAAAATTTGGTATTTTTAATTACAAAAATGTGAGTCAAGCACTGAAAGGGTTAAATGAATGCAATGACTCAGCAAAAGCTGCAGGTGTGTCTGTACCTTAGTACAGTCTTTTTCAACCAGTGTGCCTAGGCATTTGCAAAGCTCCAGCTGTGCCTTCAGAAAAGCTTTTTGCCCCCCTTCCTTCCCCCCTCCTTTTGCTGCCGCTATTATTTTGTCCTCCTCCATGGGAGAAAAAAATCTTCCCTTACCACGTTGGTAATAGGCTCTGTCCGCAGACGCCCCCTGCTGCGAGGGAAAAGCGTTATGCAGCATGCAAAGGAGCAGAGGAGCCCAATGGGCGGCTCCAAAATGACGCCACGTCATTTTGGAACCGCGCACTTGTGGATAACTTTTGGAACCACCCACTTGCTCTCCACTCCTTCGCATGCTGCCCTCTGTTTGTGGATAACTCCTATATATTGAACTTCTATATATTGCAGATCATCCAGTACAGAGCCTAATCCGACGCGGTAAGGGAAGATTTTTCCTATTTCTCCCATGGAGGTGCCAACATCATGTGGGTGCCAAACTGTACTCCGCGTGTTTCAAATTCACTATATTGATACATTAACTTTATAAAACTTTTGTAATTGTGCATATTGCTAGTTTCACTATATTATTATTATTATTATTATTTTGCCTACTCTTTGTCCCCTGCATATGCAGCCTGTTGTGAAAAAGAGGTGCCGAAATAAAGGCTTGACGCCATAAAAAAGGCACCACTTTTTACAATGTAATGATTTATTTTGAACAGAAAAGGACCATCTGGTGTTCAAAATAAATCATTACATTACAGATAGAGTAATATCCCTCTTGTGGAGTACAAACTACCGATCTACTACTACTGAGATAGGCAGAAAGGATTTCTAGAACATTCAACAGACCCTGTGCAAGTTAAAAATGGACCAAAAGCATCCTTCAAAATTACTGGCAATTTATTTGAAGCAAGCTACAGTGTATTATTGTGTTAGAGTGGCATTTTGTGTCATTTTGGTTGGTGGTGTGCCCCAGGGTTTTGTAAATGTAAAAAGTGTGCCTCAGCTCAAAAAAGGTTGGGAAACACTGGCTTAGTAGACCTGTAGCTCTGTGGGAGGACTCTGTGGGAGAAGGGCCTCAGTGTGTGAGTAGGCCTCAGTATCAGAAAGCCTCAGTGTTAATTCATCTCAGTGTTAGGACGTTAAACATGAGCCAGGAATAGGAGTGTGGTGGAGGCTCCTTCTTTGGAGGCTTTTAAATAGAGGCTGGATGGCCATCTATCTGTCAGGGGTGCTTTGAATGTGATTTTCCTGTTTTTGGGCAGAATGGGGTTGGACTGGAAGGCCTGTGAGGTCTCTTCCAACTCTATGGTTCTATCCACTCTCTTCCAACTCTATGGTTCTATCCACTCTCTTCCAACTCTATGGTTCTATCCACTCTCTTCCAACTCTATGGTTCTATCCACTCTCTTCCAACTCTATGGTTCTATCCACTCTCTTCCAACTCTATGATTCTATCCACTCTCTTCCAACTCTATGATTCTATCCACTCTCTTCCAACTCTATGATTCTATCCACTCTCTTCCAACTCTATGATTCTATCCACTCTCTTCCAACTCTATGATTCTATCACTCTCTTCCAACTCTATGATTCTATCCACTCTCTTCCAACTCTATGATTCTATCCACTCTCTTCCAACTCTATGATTCTATCCACTCTCTTCCAACTCTATGATTCTATCCACTCTCTTCCAACTCTATGATTCTATCCACTCTCTTCCAACTCTATGATTCTATCCTCTCTTCCAACTCTCTTCCAAACTCTATGATTCTATCAACTCTCTTCCAACGCTATGATTCTATCNNNNCTCTTCCAACTCTATGATTCTCTCAACTCTCTTCCAACTCTATGATTCTATCAACTCTCTTCCAACTCTATGGTTCTATCATCTCTCTTCCAACTCTATGATTCTATCAACTCTCTTCCAACGCTATGATTCTATCACTCTCTTCCAACTCTATGATTCTATCAACTCTCTTCCAACTCTAACTCTCTCTTCCAACTCTATGATTCTATCCACTCTCTTCCAACTCTATGATTCTATCAACTCTCTTCCAACTCTATGATTCTATCCACTCTCTTCCAACTCTATGATTCTATCCACTCTCTTCCAACTCTATGATTCTATCCACTCTCTTCCAACTCTATGATTCTATCCACTCTCTTCCAACTCTAACTCTAACTCTATGATTCTATCCACTCTCTTCCAACTCTATGATTCTATCCACTCTCTTCCAACTCTATGATTCTATCCACTCTCTTCCAACTCTATGATTCTATCCCAACTCTTCCAACTCTATGATTCTATCCACTCTCTTCCAACTCTATGATTCTATCCACTCTCTTCCAACTCTATGATTCTATCCACTCTCTTCCAACTCTATGATTCTATCCACTCTCTTCCGACTCTCTATCCCAACTCTATGATTCTATCAACTCTCTTCCAACTCTATGATTCTATCAACTCTCTTCCAACTCTATGATTCTATCAACTCTCTTCCAACTCTATGATTCTATCAACTCTCTTCCAACTCTATGATTCTATCAACTCTCTTCCAACTCTATGATTCTATCAACTCTCTTCCAACTCTATGATTCTATCCACTCTCTTCCAACTCTATGATTCTATCCACTCTCTTCCAACTCTATGATTCTATCAACTCTTTTGGGTTTACATTAGAGCCAAACAGAGACCCTGGGGCCCAAAGACATGGCCAACGAGAGCCTGCCTATAAGAGTTATTTGTAACCTCCTTCTAGCACATTTAAGTCTGCACGAAATTTCCCAAACGCCGCCTCGATACAAACCTTGCTGCTTCTTTGATCGCGAATTCAATGAAATATTTTTGAACGGCAGCGGGGCCTTGCACTTCTTCGAGCAGAGAAAATATTTTCTCGTAGTCTGCAATTACAAAAAAAAAAGGGGATAAGATGGAAAACATTAAAGTCATGGCAGTGCTAGAGAGGCTATACACACAACACAACACAACGCCTGCTTTTCCTAGTGTTCTACAGGGACTAGGCCTATTGATGGCCATCTAGAGATGAAGACACTAACTACCCCATCCTGACTTTGTATTGGCCTGAATTGAGTATCTTAACTATTTTGGGGCAGGGAATTACCAGGGAAGTCCAAGGAGATGTAACTTACACCTACCAAGTGGAGCATTCGCTATGTATAGTAGGTTCCTCTCCTGCTACTGCCCTCAGATGAAGACTCAGGTGCATTTACTGCAAAGGGATGAACATCTTTTCCAAGTCACTTCAGGGCGATCTAGAGCAGTAGTTCTCGGCCTTTGGTCTCCAGACGTTTTGGAGTTCAATGCCCACAAGTCCAAATACCGTATATACTCGAGTATAAGCTGGGTTTTTCAGCCCCCTTTTAAGGCTGAAAAAGGCTTTTACTCAAGTCAAGGTTATTTATTATTTTCCTCTGTTGTTATTATTACATTAATTATTTTACTCTTTTAATTTTTTTGTTACATTTACAATATTTTACTCTATTATTACTTTGTTGCATTTATTATTTTACTATTATTACATTTACATTATTTTACTTGATTATTTTATTGCATTTATTATTTTATTATTTATAGACCACTCCGAGCCCTCGGGGAGTGGCGGTCTATAAATTTGAAGCATAAATTAATAAAATTAATAAATATTTATTATTTTACTCCATTTATTATTATTATTACTCCATTTATTATTATTATTACATTTACATTATTTTACTCTATTATTACTTTATTGCATTAATTATTTTACTATTATTATTACATTTGTTGTTTTGCTCCATTTATTATTATTACTACTAATTTATTATTTTACGATTATTACATTTACATTATTTTACTCTTATTATTTTTATTGCATTTATTATTGTTCATTTATTATTACATATAATTTTATTCTATTATTGTTATTGTTGCATTTATAATTTTACTCTATTATTACTGTTATTATTTATTATTACATTTACATTATTTTACTTTATTATTTTATCGCATTTATTATTATTACTGCATTTATTATTTTTACTCCATTTATTATTATTGCATTTATTATTTTACTAGTATTACATTTACATTATTTTACTCTATTATATATATTGCATTTATTATTTTGTTCATTTATTATTACTACTAATTTATTATTTTACGATTATTACATTTACATTATTTTACTTTATTATTTTATTGCAATTATTATTTTACTCCATTATTACATTTACATTATTTTACTCTTATTATTTTTATTGCATTTATTATTTTGTTCATTTATTATTATTACATATAATTTTATTCTATTGTTATTGTTGCATTTATAATTTTACTCTATTATTACTGTTATTATTTATTATTACATTTACATTATTTTACTTTATTATTTTATCGCATTTATTATTATTACTGCATTTATTATTTTTACTCCATTTATTATTATTGCATTTATTATTTTACTACGGTAGTATTACATTTACATTAGTTTACTCTATTATATTTATTGCATTTATTACTTTGTTCATTATTATTATTGTTATTACATATAATTTTACTCTATTATTGTTATTATTGCATTTATAGTTTTACTCTATTACTATTATTATTATTTTACTATTATTACATTTGCATTATATTACTCTATTATTTTATTGCAATTATTATTTTACTCCATTTATTATTACATTTATTATTTTACTATTATTACATTTACATTATATTACTCTATTATTATTTTTATTGCATTTATTTTGTTCATTTATTATTATTGTTATTACATTTATAATTTTACTCTATTATTACTGTTATTATTATTTATTTACCCTATTTATATCCTGCCTTTCGCAACTATCTACAGATGGATCAACTTGCGGCCCATTTCAAGGAAAGGCCTGAGGGAGGGCAGAACCCGCAGAGCGGCTTCCCCGTAAGGCCCTCGGTCACCAGGTGGCACTCACTTCTCCCCGGCTTGCGGACCTCCTTCATGACTTTGATCTTGATCACTTCGTTGTTGCCTTCGAACATGCTGGGCGTGATCTTCACGGAGTTGGGGACCGTCCCCGAGGGCAGGTCCGCTGTGAGCTTCGGGTCCTCAGCCGCAGAGTCGCTGTAGTTCACGGGGCTCCGAGCGGAAAGGGAGTTGGTCAGCGGCCGGTGGTCCAAGCCATCCTCACCGAGGCAGTTCAACTCCCCGGGAAAGGCGTCTACGTCGTTGGGCAGGTCCTCGTCCATTACGGGGGCCGCCGGGGCCAAGAGGGAAGGCAGCCCCTCGCCCGGCCTCTCCGGCGACTGGAGGTTCTCCGCTTTCTTGTCCCCATTGCCCTCTTGCACCATATTGCTGTTCGCATCTGTAATTTGAAAAGGGCTTTACACTAGTCATGTGCATTCAGGTCAAAAGGCACACTGTTTTCGGGTCTGTTTCCCTGACCCCTCATTTCGTTTACCAGAGGTGTTTTCAGTTTCATTCGGCAGGGATTTGGCCCATTGGCTACAATGAGAAACTCGAAAGGCTCAATCCGCAGCCATTTTAAGGCCTATCTGCACGAAGCCTACCTCAGTTGTAGACCGCATTTACAACTGCAGGCATGCCAAGTTTCAAAACAATTCCCCAATCTACTGATTTTTTTTAGAATTATTTTAAGTTTTAACCACAACATTTTAAAAAAAATAAGACAAACCGCAAAGAGAGGGTTCTGGGAATTGTAGTCACTGGTTGTGACACCTGTGATTAACACCTTTTTGCGCCCTAGACCACACTTTGGAATTACGCCCCCTTTGCGCCAACGTCTACTGCACCCCCCCCCCCCCGGGAAAGGGCCCTCCTTACTCGCCGGGCAGCAGAGCAGGAAGGCCAAGGCCACCAGGCAGGCCCGGATTAGCTGCTTTTAGCGCCCTAGGCCAAAAGAAGCACCGCCGCCCCCAGGTCAGGGGAAGCCCCCGCCCCCAGGGCGTGCTGCGCATGCACGGCAGTGGCCCCGAGGGTCTTCCTTCCTTCTTTGAGTGAAGGAAGGAAGGAGGGGGGAGCGAGGAGGAGCAAGAGGCAAAGCGAAGGGGCGCCGCATCAGAGGCCCGGCTGTGACGCGGTGCCCCTTCGCTCCGCCTCTTGCTCTTTGCTCACCCAAAAAATTGACCTTTTTTAAAAAAAAAAATTCGGGGGGTCCGGATCTGCTGCCCCCCCCCCCATTTGTGCCGCCCTAGGCCTTGGCCTAGGGTGGCCTTATGGGTAATCCGGGCCTGCCACCAGGAGTCTCCGGGCGCTTCCCAAGGAGGAGTGTCCCGGGCAGCCGAGAGCCAGGGGCCGGGCCGAGACAGAGCGGGCGGGCGGCGGATGTCCTCCGTCCCTGTGTCCGTCCGTGCCTGGCTGGTGTGCCAGGAAGGCAGAAGAGTCCCACCTGGCAGGACAAGGGGCAGAATATGCCCACAGCCAGCCCCCCTCCCCCCCGGCGGGGAACGTCTCCTCCCCCCGGCGCGGACCCTGAGCCTTCACCCTGACCCTCGCTCGGCCCAAGTCTTCTGGAGGAGCCTCCTCCCTCCCTCCCTGCCTGCCTGATGGTTGGAAAGGTCCTGGGCTGCCCCCCCCCCCGAAGATGTGCCCTCAAGGGCAAAGGCTCCCCGAGGGGGCGGGTCCGTTGTCAAAAGAGAGCGAAAGGGGCTCCCTCCCTCCCTCCCTCTCACAAAAGCCACGTTTTTGCAGCTGAACCCACTCTCCCCACCCATGTTTTGATGATAGAAGCCACGAGGAAAGACTGGCTGACATGGGCAACTCACCAGCCCTGGAGGCGACGCCGGCAAGAAAGACCCTCCCTCCAGGACTGCCCCCCCCCGGCGCAACCCATTCAGAACACACACACACACTCGTAAGGGTCATTATTTGCACAAAAGCAGAGAGTTCCCCTGGTGAACAATAGTTCTCTCTCACACACACACAGTCAGGAAGCTCTTCCTCCCTCCCTCCCAAGAAGCAGAGCCCCCACCTGGCCTCCTTCTCCTTCCCAACCAAGGGAGCAGCCAAGGGCCCCGGGGACAGCCTCCCCAGGAAAGATAGAGGGAGAGGGCCAGCCAGGCCAGGGCGCCCACCCGCACACCATTCGCTCCCTCCCTCCACAAAGGAGGCCATGTCCAGAAGGGAGGGAGAAGAGGGTCAGGTTCTCGGGATTGGACCCGGGGACAGAGCCAGGCACCCTCCCCACAACCAACACACCCAACTCCCCCTTGGCATTCGCAAGCTCCGAGAGTTGGGAGAGACCCCAGGGGCCGGCCACGGCGTTTTTATTTGTTTCAACATTTTTATTATTATTTTTGGTCCGTGATCTGCGTCCCCCCCCCCCCCACGGCTTGCACCCCTAGGCCATGGCCTAGGTTGGCCTTATGGGTAATCTGGGACTGCCCAAGGGGCCGCATCCGGCCCCCGGACCTGGGTTTGCCGATACCCACTATGAATTGATCGAATGAATTGAATGCATTAGACTCAAGTAAATAAGGGTAGTGTGCCCTCTTTCAACCATGCTCTGTGATGGCCCTCGTATGTAGCTAGCCACGACCAAGAACTTCCTTACCAAAGGTACACACAAGCAAAAGAGCCCTGGACAAACACAGTGTAATTAGAGGATAAAGGCAGAAGAGGCCGGAGCCGTAACTCCGAAGTCACCTTTGAACGCTGGTACGGCTTTAAGGCCGGGGTTGGCAGGAGACCCTGCAGGGGTCGCGGCCCCCTTCCCCGCGATGTGGTTGGCCACGACAGGGGGAGATTGGGGCCGCCGCAGGAGCGGAGACATGCTGCGCCTCCGCTTGAGGGAGGCCGGGGTGTTGGGCTCCCCGGGGCGCTTGATCTTGTTCTGGGGACCGGCCACGAACTCGTCCGCTTCGTCGATCATCATTCCCTGGTGGGGGAAAAACATCAAGCCAACTGTAAACAACAGGAAGAGCAGGAAAAAGGAGCAGGAGAACTTGGCCCCTCCCTCCAGGTGTTTTGGACTTCAACTCCCACCATTCCTAACAGCCTCAGGCCCCTTCCTTATCCCCCTCAGCCGCTTAAGCGGCTGAGGGGGATAAGGAAAGGGCCGGAGGCTGTTAGGAATGGTGGGAGTTGAAGTCCAAAACACCTGGAAGGAAGGTCCTGCCTCAAGGAGACAAATATCACCAGTTACCCACCTTCTTATCCTGCTTGAAAGGGTTCCCAAAAGTATGGAGCCTTTTGGGTTGGTCGGGGTCGATTTCCCGAAGTGGGGAAGGCATCAACTTCAGGTATTCCTGGTAGTTCCCCATCTGAGCCACAGGAACACTGTGAAGGCAATCTGCAACGGCAACACAACCAGAAAGAAACTGGACTCAATGTTCCCAAAATCCAATACTACACTCCTCCCAGTTCCAAAGTGATCCCCAATATCTACCTACCTATCTATCTATCTAATAAAAGTCAGTGTTTGCGGCGGGAGGTGCGGAGGAATATGTGGCAGCTTTTCGATTGGTCGCCACTGTGGGATTATTTGCATAAATGACTCTGATTGGCCAGTCACCCAACATTCCAACACTCCAAGGCAGCACAGAGAGGAAAGGAAAGGGCCTGAGGCAGACATAAATGGCTGGAGTTGAAGTTAGCCAGTTGACAGTTTTATCGTTGGAAATGGAAGGTTCAGTACCTTCACCCAAGACACTTCACAAAAAACACTGCAACCCTTACAAATCACAGACTAGGCCCAAAATTGACAGTAAGGTTTCATTAACTTGATTTTCCTGACTAGGCCTGACCTAATGGGATACTGTTTAAGGCATGAATTGACAGTAAGGCTTCATTAATTTGATTTTCCTGACTAGGCCTCACTTAATGGGATACTGTTTAAGGCACGAATTGACAGTAAGGCTTCATTAACTTGATTTTCCTGACTAGGCCTCACCTAATGGGATACTGTTTAAGGCATGAATTGACAGTAAGGCTTCATTAATTTGATTTTCCTGACTAGGCCTCACCTAATGGGATACTGTTTAAGGCATGAATTGACGGTAAGGCTTCATTAATTTGATTTTCCTGACTAGGCCTCACCTAATGGGATACTGTTTAAGGCATGAATTGACGGTAAGGCTTCATTAACTTGATTTTCCTGACTAGGCCTCACCTAATGGGATACTGTTTAAGGCATGAATTGACGGTAAGGCTTCATTAACTTGATTTTCCTGACTAGGCCTCACCTAATGGGATACTGTTTAAGGCATGAATTGACAGTAAGGCTTCATTAACTTGATTTTCCTGACTAGGCCTCACCTAATGGGATACTGTTTAAGGCATGAATTGACGGTAAGGCTTCATTAACTTGATTTTCCTGACTAGGCCTCACCTAATGGGATACTGTTTAAGGCATGAATTGACGGTAAGGCTTCATTAACTTGATTTTCCTGACTAGGCCTCACCTAATGGGATACTGTTTAAGGCATGAATTGACAGTAAGGCTTCATTAACTTGATTTTCCTGACTAGGCCTCACCTAATGGGATACTGTTTAAGGCATGAATTGACGGTAAGGCTTCATTAACTTGATATTCCTGACTAGGCCTCACCTAATGGGATACTGTTTAAGGCATGAATTGACAGTAGGCTTCATTAATTTGATTTTTTCCTGACCAGGCCTCACCTAATGGGATACTGTTTAAGGCATGAATTGACGGTAAGGCTTCATTAATTTGATTTTCCTGACTAGGCCTCACCTAATGGGATACTGTTTAAGGCATGAATTGACGGTAAGGCTTCATTAACTTGATTTTCCTGACTAGGCCTCACCTAATGGGATACTGTTTAAGGCATGAATTGACGGTAAGGCTTCATTAACTTGATTTTCCTGACTAGGCCTCACCTAATGGGATACTGTTTAAGGCATGAATTGACGGTAAGGCTTCATTAACTTGATTTTCCTGACTAGGCCTCACCTAATGGGATACTGTTTAAGGCATGAATTGACGGTAAGGCTTCATTAACTTGATTTTCCTGACTAGGCCTCACCTAATGGGATACTGTTTAAGGCATGAATTGACGGTAAGGCTTCATTAACTTGATTTTCCTGACTAGGCCTCACCTAATGGGATACTGTTTAAGGCATGAATTGACAGTAAGGCTTCATTAACTTGATTTTCCTGACTAGGCCTCACCTAATGGGATACTGTTTAAGGCATGAATTGACAGTAAGGCTTCATTAACTTGATTTTCCTGACTAGGCCTCACCTAATGGGATACTGTTTAAGGCATGAATTGACGGTAAGGCTTCATTAACTTGATTTTCCTGACTAGGCCTCACCTAATGGGATACTGTTTAAGGCATGAATTGACAGTAAGGCTTCATTAACTTGATTTTCCTGACTAGGCCTCACCTAATGGGATACTGTTTAAGGCATGAATTGACGGTAAGGCTTCATTAACTTGATTTTCCTGACTAGGCCTCACCTAATGGGATACTGTTTAAGGCATGAATTGACGGTAAGGCTTCATTAACTTGATTTTCCTGACTAGGCCTCACCTAATGGGATACTGTTTAAGGCAGTCTTTCTCAACCAGTGTGCCGTGGCACACTAGTGTGCCGTGACGGACCTCCTGCTGTGCCGCGAGAAAAGCTCTCTGCCCCCCTTCCTCCCCCCCTGTCGAACTCCTGCTGCTTGGGGAGGAGGAAGGGCCGGGCAGTGGCGAAGAAAAAAAAAAGGGCCGGTGCGCCGCCTCCTTCTGCCATTTCCCCAGCCAGCCTCCAATCCGCCATGACTCCCACCATGACTCTCGCCCCTCGCTCGCTGAAGCCGCGTGGAGGAGCCCCGCCCACTGAAGCCCGTCCACCGCTCATGCTCCTCCTCTGTAGGAGAGCTGAAGCTGGGGGGAGGGGGTGGGGCATGGCGCGGCCTAGCTCTGCCCCCTCCCCCGGCTTCGGCACTCCCAGCAGCTGCTCCAGCCTTGAGGGGACAGTGCCAAGCCAGCATTGTGCTGGCTCTGCCACCGAGGGCTTGGCACTGCCCCTCAAGGCTGGAGCAGCTGCTGGGAGAGGTGAAGCCGGGGGTAGGGGCGGCATGGCACAGCCTGGCTCCGCCCCTCCCCAGCTTTGGCACTCCCAGCAGCTGCTCCTCGAGGCCACCATCCCCAGCCGTTCTTTACTGTGTTCGAGTGTCATTTTGTGTCATTTTGGTTGTTGGTGTGCCCCCGGATTTTTTAAATGTTAAAAGTGTGCCACGGCTCAAAAAAGGTTGGGAAACACTGGTTTAAGGCATGAATTGACGGTAAGGCTTCATTAACTTGATTTTCCTGACTAGGCCTCACCTAATGGGATACTGTTTAAGGCATGAATTGACAGTAAGGCTTCATTAACTTGATTTTCCTGACTAGGCCTCAGCTCATGCCACACTGTGTATGGCCTGAATTGACAGTAACCAAATTTGGCACACAGAACCCCCATGACCCACTCTACATCCTGGTGCAGTTTGGAGGAGGATGGACCATGGACGATGGGACTCCCGGCACCTTCCCTCACTTTCCAAGACCACTACAAGCCATATGATAAAGACCAACCTTGGCACAAAAGGCCTTGGCTCAAATAACCCGGGCAGCACCGGGTCCCCAAGCTAGTGTATATAATAAAAGTCAGTGTTTGCGGGCAGTGGTGCGGTGGGAAGAATATGTGCCAGCGTTTCGATTGGCTGCCATTGTGAGATTATTTGCATAAAGGGCTCTGATTGGCCAGCCTCAGAACTCCAACATTCTACGGCCCCAGACAGAGAGGATTGGTTGCCACTGAAATGGTATTTACATAAAGGACTCCAATTGGCCAACCACATTCCAACATTCTAAAGTGACTC
The DNA here is from genome assembly GCA_030556195.1 of Anolis apletophallus. Classification (NCBI taxonomy): domain Eukaryota; kingdom Metazoa; phylum Chordata; class Lepidosauria; order Squamata; family Anolidae; genus Anolis; species Anolis apletophallus. The sequence goes on along the minus strand of JARBWK010000016.1, from coordinate 5,079,198 downwards.
AGAGGGAAAAGGAAAGGCCTCAGGCAGTCAGCCATTGCGGTCCACAGCAATGACAGATCGGGACCAAACTTGGCAAACAGGGGCCCAATGGCCCACTTCACAACCTGGTGTGGTTTAGGGCAGGATGGGCCACGGATGATGGGATTTGCAGTACCTTCACATCATTCACTTCCCAAACAACACTGTAGCCCCTATAACTCACAGACCAGGCTCAAAATTGACAGCAAGGTTTCCTTGACTTGATTTTCCTGACTAGGCCCCCAACAATGACAGAACAAGACCAAACTTGGCACACAGACCCCCCCCCCAGATGTACCCTACATTCTGGTGCAGTTTGAGGGAGGATGGACCTTGGCATACAATGCCTTCCTCAAATAACCCGGGCACCGCCGGATCCTCAGCTAGTTAGTAATAATATATCGGTGTCTCCATCAGTGGCAATTGTATTGCCTTCCATCGTAAACTACAGAACGGGTAGCACGCTAAACCTAAAATCTACATAGAACTAAACACGCAATCCCACATTACACTACGTTATTTTAAATTTTTAATATTTCACATTTGGTCCGCCCAGAATGGTTTTAAACTGTTATTGCTTGCGTGGAAGTATATTGATTGTATTGTTGTATTATTTGCTGTTATGCTGTTATTATGTGTCATTGGGCTTGGCCTCATGTAAGCCGCCCCGAGTCCCCTTGGGGAGATGGTGGCGGGGTATAAATAAAGTATTATTATTATTAAGTAAGGAGCGCACAATTGAACAGGAAATAACACTTTCAACCCAGGAACAGAACATTTTTCCAATTTGGTTACATAGCGTTATACACACCAGTGAACCATAATGAAATGGCCTACTCAAAAACAGCTATAGAATTACCTGTCAGAAATATTTTTAAAAAATTAACTAGGGGAACGCGGAAAGTACTTCATCAGTGTCGCAGATGGATGCTGAAGCGACAGCTCCCCTGGTGGCCAGAAAGAGGTTAAATAGCCTCTGACTGTCTGTCTATATGAGTTGTGTTGTGTGTCTATGGCATTGAATGTTTGCCGTGTATGTGTACATTGTAATCCACCCTGAGTCCACTGCAGGGTGAGAAGGGCGGAATATAAATACTGTAAATAAATAATAAATAAATAGCTTTGCCTGTTGCTTTGCCCATGGAAAATGCCCCAAGATTTAAAACACACATTTCCAGGTGTTTCTGGGAATGTTTACAAATCTGGCTACAACGAGTCCAGAGCTACGTGGAACTGAAAGGGACCAAAACCAGAGTGCCCCTCTCGTACCTTCATCCTGGCCTAGAATCAGCTTGTGTGTCTTCAACAGGTTAGTCCTCATCCGGGTCAGCTGGTCCAGAAGGTTGCGCCGGGGAATATCGTAAGCGTTCCTGTAGGCCTGTGGCTTCAGATCCTGATTTTTGCGGGGGCAAAGAGGGGGGACACGTTGGTTATGTGGCCCCGACAAAACCAGAAGAGTCCAATCAAGCTTTCTCTGGCATTTACCATATATCGGGCCTGTCCAACAGGCGGCCCGCGTGACGCACACGGCCCGCCAGCCCCTTGGTTGCGGCTCGCCTACCCTCCCTGCCCCGCCACCGCGCCGGCTGCAACACCGCAGCTGGCCCCGCTGCCCGCACCGCCAGCCGCGACTCCGCATGCGCGAAAATCTCCACGCATACGTACTGGCTCCAAAGCGCGCCTCCCGCTTTGGAGCCAGTATGCATGCGCGGAAATTTGCGCATGCGCACTGGGCTCCAGAGCGTGACTCGCGCTCGGGAGCCACTGGGGGGTGGGTTGCCGCAATTTTTTCCCCGCTTGTAATAATGTAATAATAACAATAAAAAAGTAAAATAATAAATGTAATAATAATAGTAAATTGAGTAAAATAATAAATGTAAAATAATAACAACAGAGTAAAATAATAAATAACCTTGATTCAAGTATAAGCCGAGGCGGACGTTTTCAGCCTACAAAAAGGGATGAAAAACTAGGCATATCCTTGGGTATATACATTACCTTGTTCAAGAGCCCTATATGGAACCCGGCAAATTCCTTCACACTCATCTCCGGAAGCCTGAGTGGCGATTCCCCAGAGATGCCTTGAAGCAGCTGCTTGAAATCCCGGCTCTGGATCAAGGAGAGGCCGCTGGAGTGGCTTTTGACCTTAATGCCCGTCTCTTGGGGCGGCTTCTTCCCCACCGAGGAGATTATCCGCTCCGACTCCGTTTTCGTCTGCGGTGAAACGGACACAAAACGCATTAAGGGAAGCGAACGGCACCGGAGGCCTTTCCAACATATACACTTGCATTTCCAACTACATCGTCGGCCAAATCCTCCCTCTCCTAAACATCAAAGAGGTGTCCTCGTAAAGCCAAAATACTATCAACAAGGCATTTTCAAAACTGGCCTTATTTATTTATTTATTACCATATTTATATACCGCCTTTCTCAGCCCGAAGGCGACTTGAGGTGGTTGACAATCGGTAATCAATGCCTCCAACACATAAAATATGCCGTATATACTTGAACATAAGCCGACCCGAATATAAGCCAAGGCACCTAATTTTTCCACAAAAAACTGGGAAGACGTATTGACTCGAATATAAGCCGAGGGTGGGAAATGCAACTTAGCAATAAAAATAGATAACAATAAAATTACATTAGTTGAGGCATCAGGAGGTTGAATGTTTTGCAATATTTACATGAAACTGTTTATTTAAGATAACTCTAATTAAACCATTATTCTAACCTCCTTCTATGTAAATGTGCTTCCAATAACGATAAAGAGAGTAAGATAATAAATGTAATACTCTTATTAATAATAATAAGAGTACAATAATGGAAATGTAATAATAACATCATTTCGTACCTCATGTTTATTAGCAAGCATTAGCTAATACTGTTCATACCCTACGGCCCGTGGGCCGGATGTGGCCCGCCAGCCGATTCTGACAGGCCTGGGGAGAAGGGCGTCAGGGGCGGGGCCAAGAGGAAGGGGTGCGCTTGCCGCCATCCCATTGCGGGCTGTGGGGCATGTATCGGCAGACAGCCCGCCGCTCCGGAGAACGATCGGAGGAGCGGCGGCTTTGGAGTGCCTGCCATCCCGGGAGGCGATCCAGGCCTGCAACGGGAGCAGTCGGCGGCCTGCGGCGGCTGATCGCCCTGGCGACCCGGAAGACTTGATCGTTTTCCGGGACTCCAGGGCGATCAGCCGCCTCAGGTCGCCGACTGCTCCCGCTGCAGGCCCGCATTCCCTCCCGGGATGGCAGGCACTGCAAAGCCGGGATGGCAGAGCGATCAGCCGGGGAACGGCTGGGTGCGAGAGCGGGTGGAGGCCTACAGCCTCCGATCGCCTGCTGCTCTGCTCTCCTCTGCTGCTGCTGCGGCAGCTGGGTCTGCTTTGCCATCCTCTGGGCTGGGTACATTGGGCCATTCCATCTTGGGATCCTTCCTCTCTCGAGGATGTCAGCCTTCATCTTGGTTCGCACCTTGTCTTCTTGAATTTAATTTAATTTAAGTGGTTTGTATTATTATTTTATAATAATTTTATTATAATAATCTAATAATAAAATAAATAATATAATATGTTGTATTATATTATAATTTCAATATATTATAATGTCTATATATATATATACTGTATACTATAATTATGATATTAATACTAATAATATATGAATATTTCTTTATATATTAATGTTAATATTAATGATGTATAATATATAGCAAATAAATAAATAATTAGCAAGCATTAGCTAGTACTGTTTCCTATACTCATTCACTTACAAAACTAAAGTTCTGGTGGTGAACACTAGGTGGCGCTGGTACTCATTCACTTCTAGTGGCGGCTTTTCAGTTTCTGCTCTTTGCCCGTACCTGCTTTCTCATTACTTTCCTAAAGCCCTATCCCAAAAGATAAAAGCACAGCCAGTGCCAAAGCTTCCACCTGTGATTCCTAAAATTGTCCCTACGCAACGACGAGGGAAATTCAACAGCCTTCTTTAAAGCCCGTTGAAACTCCTCCATGCAAAACCGAAACAAAACTGAGGTTGTTTCTTACATGACACAAGCAAAAGAATGGGTTTTTTTCCCTTGCTGTCCAAAGCTGACCAAGGAGGAAGGACAGCAACAGCTTTCCAGATGCGTTGGCACCCACCCTTAAGCGGTATTAGTCACGTCGGGAGCTTACAAACACCTGGACAGCCACCAAGGCTCATGTTTCATAGCGTTTTATAAAAGACAGAAGCATGGCCTCCTGCCACTAAGAATACAAATTACACTGCTTTAAGTAATGGGCAAAAATGCACTGACTTCTCCCCCCCCCGGACAACCAGAGTTCACACCACAAAACCCCAGCATGCACTGCAGAAATAACTGAATGGTTGTCTTCTCGGGTAACTTGTGTCAGAAATATTACAATTAACTAGGTATATTTAATTACAAAAAAAGTGAGTCAAGCACTGAAAAGGTGAAATGGATGCAATTGCTCAGCAAAAGCTGCCGTGATATCAGCAGGTGTATCTGTAGCTTAGTAGCCGTCAAGTCCGTAAAGTTGTGTTAGTAGGCCTCAATATGAATAGGCCTCAGTGTTAAATTTGGCTCTGTCTGAGAGAGGCCTCAGTGTAATGTAGGCCTCAGTGTTAGTTGTAGGCCTGGGCAATCATGGTTCTGAAGTACTAACAAAACTAAAGTTCTGGTGGTGAACACTAGGTGGCGCTGGTGCTTTGCTTCTACAGTGTTGCTAAAGTTCTGGTGGTGAACACTAGGTGGCGCTGGTGCTTTGCTTCTACAGTGTTGCTCAAGTTCTGGTGGTGAACCCTTGGGGGCGCTAGTGCTTTGCTTCTACAGTGTTGCTCAAGTTCTGGTGGCGAACACTAGCTGGCGCTGGTGCTTTGCTTCTACAGTGTTGCTAAAGTTCTGGTGGTGAACACTAGGTGGCGCTGGTGCTTTGCTTCTACAGTGTTGCTAAAGTTCTGGTGGTGAACACTAGGTGGTGCTGGTGCTTTGCTTCTACAGTGTTGCTAAAGTTCTGGTGGTGAACACTAGGTGGCGCTGGTGCTTTGCTTCTACAGTGTTGCTAAAGTTCTGGTGGCGAACACTAGCTGGCGCTGGTGCTTTGCTTCTACAGTGTTGCTAAAGTTCTGGTGGTGAACACTAGGTGGCGCTGGTGCTTTGCTTCTACAGTGTTGCTAAAGTTCTGGTGGTGAACACTAGGTGGCGCTGGTGCTTTGCTTCTACAGTGTTGCTCAAGTTCTGGTGGTGAACACTAGGTGGCGCTGGTGCTTTGCTTCTACAGTGTTGCTAAAGTTCTGGTGGTGAACACTAGGTGGCGCTGGTGCTTTGCTTCTACAGTGTTGCTAAAGTTCTGGTGGTGAACACTAGGTGGCGCTGGTGCTTTGCTTCTACAGTGTTGCTAAAGTTCTGGTGGTGAACACTAGGAGGCGCTGGTGCTTTGCTTCTACAGTGTTGCTAAAGTTCTGGTGGTGAACACTAGGTGGCGCTGGTGCTTTGCTTCTACAGTGTTGCTAAAGTTCTGGTGGTGAACACTAGCTGGCGCTGGTGCTTTGCTTCTACAGTGTTGCTCAAGTTCTGGTGGTGAACACTAGGTGGCGCTGGTGCTTTGCTTCTACAGTGTTGCTAAAGTTATGGTGGTGAACACTAGGTGGCGCTGGTGCTTTGCTTCTACAGTGTTGCTAAAGTTCTGGTGGTGAACACTAGGAGGCGCTGGTGCTTTGCTTCTACAGTGTTGCTAAAAATCTGGTGGTGAACACTAGGAGGCGCTGGTGCTTTGCTTCTACAGTGTTGCTAAAGTTCTGGTGGTGAACACTAGGAGGCGCTGGTGCTTTGCTACTGTTGCTAAAGTTCTGGTGGTGAACACTAGGTGGCGCTGGTGCTTTGCTAGTGTTGCTAAAGTTCTGGTGGTGAACACTAGGTGGCGCTGGTGCTTTGCTAGTGTTGCTAAAGTTCTGGTGGTGAACACCAGGTGGCGCTGGTGCTTTGCTAGTGTTGCTAAAGTTCTGGTGGTGAACACTAGGTGGCGCTGGTGCTTTGCTAGTGTTGCTAAAGTTCTGGTGGTGAACACCAGGTGGCACTGGTGCTTTGCTTCTACAGTGTTGCTAAGGTTCTGGTGGTGAACACTAGGAGGCGCCGGTGCTTTGCTAGTGTTGCTAAAGTTCTGGTGGTGAACACTAGGTGGCGCTGGTGCTTTGCTAGTGTTGCTAAAGTTCTGGTGGTGAACATTTCAGAACTCTAAAAAAACTTTCAAAACTTCATTATTATTTCATTATTGGTGATTTTTAAGACAGAACCAATTAGGAACTGCCATTTATAACATTTTGAAAGTTTTGTTAGAGTTGTGAAATGTTTACTACCAGAACTTTAGCAACACTGTAGAAGCAAAGCACCATCGCCACCTAGTGTTCACCACCAGAAATTTAGTTTTGTAAGTCCTTTAGAACCATGATTGCCCAGGCCTAGTTAGTAGGCCTGGTGTGAGAATCTTTGGTGAGAGAAGCCCCAGGTTGAAAGCAATTGTGTGAAGGCTTCTGTGTGTAAAAGGCTACTGTGTGAAGCTCCTGTGTAACTTCGGTGTGAGAGGAGGCTCTGTGAGAGCAAAGCTGTTTATCTGCATAAGATGACCCAGCGTGGAAGCAAACAAGGAAGTATAAAGAACTTTGTTCGTGTTATGGAAACCTTGTTCTTGTAAATAGTACAACTATATTATTTTGCTAAAAAGAAAAGCTTCCAAAGGAAGAATTAACATTGGTCTGTGCGTTTTTGTTCGTTTTATCGCTTTTCGCTTGTGGGTCACGCTGCTGCTGCCGCCAAGTTACTCTGCTATACATTTATGAGGAGGGTCTTTTGTTAATAAGCCCATTCATCCAACGACTTGTATCCCATCGCCACTTACAGAAACAGATTGTGTAACCTTCACAATAATACAAAAACAAAACAAAAACAAAAAAAGGAGAATCCTTGTGCAATATTACTTATATATAACCAAAGCAACACACAAACTAAATAATAATAATCATCATCATCAATGTACTTCTAATGGCAAAGGTTTTGTCGATACTACCTGTTGGCTGAGTTTTTTAAGGTAAGAGATAACACTGTAACTAAGTCCACAATCTAAATTATCTGATATCAGATTTGGAGCTCCCATCATCCTTAGGGCTTTCTTTAATGGCTATAAGGAAAACAAAATACACAAGGGTAAGAAAAATATCAATTTTTTTGTTTTGTTTCTTTTTTTTTATTAAATAAAAAAATTAGTTGTCAAAGTTTTTTTGTTTGTTTATTTGTTTGTTTAGAAAAAGAGGGTCTCACAGATCGGAATAACGGGACGCGAAGGGCATAGCAGAGTCGGTGCTCCAGCATGCCACTTTTTTTTTCGGGGGGAAAGGAAAGCAAGGAGCGCATCCGGCGGTTGGGTGGGCTTCAGATGGACGCCACGTGCAACCGGGCACCGTGCAACCGGGCACCGCCAGCTGTTTCTGCACAAAAGGCCAGAGACTGATTGCCGGGATGATGCAAGTCCATACTGGGGCATCGCGCCCATGCTAGGCAGGTCATGGACCCCACAACTGACCCAAACCGTTCCCCCTTTCCTCCCACCCTATCCGGTCAAGTGCAGACACCTTTTCTTTTCGGCAAAGGTCATGCTCCGAACCGGCCCTTTGACCCAACTAGAAACAGGCGGGCAGCTAAGCAGATAACTCTGAAGCCACGCTTATTATGAGATGCCCACCTCGCATTTGGTCAGTACTAAGCCGCTCGGCGAGGGAACATTACTACTTCAACCGTTCCACCACTAATTTAGTTTAGACCCCTTCGAAATGGATGGAGATACGTACCAGCAAGTAGTAAGGAGGCATGGTTTTTAAGTAGTTGTCCAAAGCTTGCCGCCACTTCATATTGGGCTTAAGTTTGTGGACCTTGAAAAAGTCATCTGCAAAGAGGAGAAACACCCAAGTCACACACAACTCTCATGTCAAGTCGCAAGCCCTCCATCTCTGGGGAAGTATAAATGTGTTTCTTGCTACGCAGGATTCTCCCAGAAAATCCTGAGCTTTCCAAACGGAGCTTCCCAAGGTAGATTTCCTCCCGCCCCACTTCAGAGCCTATCGTCGCAACCACATCTTCCCCTACGAACCTGCACGATCTTTAAGATCTTTTGAGGAGACTCTCCTCTAGGTCACAAGCACGATTGTTTTTGTTGGTGTTCTATATCAGGGGTGGGCAACCTACAGTCCGCGGGCCGGATCCGGCACGGAAGCTGATGCTGTCCGGCCCTTGGCTCCCTCAAGGCTTCGTCCTGAAGAGAGGGAGGCGAACTCCCATTGGAGCTGCTACAAACGTGAAGAATCCACAGTGCTCTCTGGATGTAGGAGAACTACAACTCCCAAACTCAAGGTAAATGCCCAGCAAACTCTTTCAGTACTTTCTGTTGGTCTCATGAGAGTTCAGTGTGCCAAGTTTGGTTCAAGATGGCTGAATGGCCATCTGTGAGGAATGCTTTGTGTTTTTCCCTTATGGCAGAAGGAGGTTGGACTGGATGGCCCTTGGAGGTATCCTCCTACTCTACGAACTTGTTGTTGTTATTATTATTATTATTGGTTGATGGCCATCTGTGAGGAATGCTTTGTGTTTTTCCCTTATAGCAGAAGGAGGTTGGATTGGATGGCCCTTGGAGGTATCCTCCTACTCTACGAACTTGTTGTTGTTATTATTATTATTATTGGTTGGATGGCCATCTGTGAGGAATGCTTTGTGTTTTTCCCTTATAGCAGAAGGAGGTTGGACTGGATGGCCCTTGGAGGTATCCTCCTACTCTACGAACTTGTTGTTGTTGTTGTTATTATTATTGGTTGGATGGCCATCTGTGAGGAATGCTTTGTGTTTTTCCCTTATAGCAGAAGGAGGTTGGACTGGATGGCCCTTGGAGGTATCCTCCTACTCTACGAACTTGTTGTTGTTATTATTATTATTATTATTGGTTGGATGGCCATCTGTGAGGAATGCTTTGTGTTTTTCCCTTACGGCAGAAGGAGGTTGGACTGGATGGCCCTCGGAGGTATCCTCCTACTCTAGGAACTTGTTGTTGTTGTTGTTATTATTATTATTGGTTGGATGGCCATCTGTGAGGAATGCTTTGTGTTTTTCCCTTATGGCAGAAGGAGGTTGGACTGGATGGCCCTTGGAGGTATCCTCCTACTCTAGGAACTTGTTGTTGTTGTTATTATTATTATTGGTTGGATGGCCATCTGTGAGGAATGCTTTGTGTTTTTCCCCTTATGGCAGAAGGAGGTTGGACTGGATGGCCCTTGGAGGTATCCTCCTACTCTACGAACTTGTTGTTGTTATTATTATTATTATTGGTTGGATGGCCATCTGTGAGGAATGCTTTGTGTTTTTCCCTTATAGCAGAAGGAGGTTGGACTGGATGGTCCTTGGAGGTATCCTCCTACTCTAGGAACTTGTTCTTGTTATGATTATTATTGGCTGGTTGGCCCATCTGTGAGGAATGCTTTGTGTTTTTCCCTTTATGGCAGAAGGAGGTTGGACTGGATGGCCCTTGAGGTATCCTCCTATTCTACGAACTTGTTGTTGTTGTTATTATTATTATTGGTTGGATGGCCATCTGTGAGGAATGCTTTGTGTTTTTCCCTTATAGCAGAAGGAGGTTGGACTGGATGGCCCTTGGAGGTATCCTCCTACTCTAGGAACTTGTTGTTGTTATGATTATTATTGGCTGAATGGCCATGTGTGAGGAGTGCCTCGATTGTGTTTTTCCCTTATGGCAGAAGGAGGTTGGACTGGATGGCCCTTGGAGGTCTCCTCCTACTCTAGGAACCTGTTGTTGTTGTTATTATTAGCAGAGGATGAATGAATATTATCATCATCATTATTATATGGCTCTCACAGAAATAAATTTCCAAATATTTTGCTTTTGTGGCTCTCTGAGTCAAAAAGGTTCCTGACCCCTGATATAATGAATCACAAAGGATACAAAAGTTCACATTTTGTTAACCATTGTTTTGTAAAGTTTTAGTGAATAAATGTCATTTTTCCTACGACAACCTCTCTTTTTCATTGCTCTTAACATATACTCTTATCCGTCTTATTAATATATCAAAAACGTAATTTAGTGCCTTTTTATTATTATTATTAAAGAAATTCAATTGATATTATGTAGAATGCAGTTCAGCCTTTAGGTGCGGCCCTCCATCATATTTTTTGGCTCTCGTGCAGCCCCTTGGAAAAAATAATTGCCCACCCCTGATCTATATCCTGCTTTTATCCCAACTGATCCCAGGAAGCTTGGTGAAGTTCAGAAGCAAAGGGGAAGCATTCCAAGCCAGACCATAAACATCAAACATTTTCGTTAAGATGTAGCAGGAGCTCTTGGGGACATCCCCATTACACAGGCCTCCCAAGGAAAGCTGGGTGCAAACCATCACGATCCCTCAATGTCTTGTTTTTAAGACCGAGATCTAAGGCTACTCTCCATCCAAAGCAACGCTGTGCTCCCTTGCGGATTGACCTCTCTCGTATGTGCTATTGGCCTCCTTCTCAGGACAACAAGGGTGGAGGCTTCATATCACAGCCAATTTCATCACTCTACTTCAGTTTATTCGTTCGACCATTATTATTCCGCATGAAGGACTTACTAGTTTTCTGGGAGAACTTGACAAATAACCAGTGCAACAAACAAGAAGAAGAAACCTACAAGAATAGCCAAGCGCTATTGCGAAAAGCCGATGCAAACAAAAATGCATGCTTTTCGAATGCCAGTTTCGTTATGGGTGCAAGCAAAGAAATGTCAATAGTTTATACCAAGGATAAACAATAAAGTGTTCTTTGGTGTAAAGCGGTGATTCTCAACCTTTTTGTGACCAGGGACCACTCTTCAACGTTAGTACCAAAAGGGTTACGAATCTGTTTTTGGTCAACTTTAGATGTGGTTTGGTTATTTGAGGTGCTGTTTCAGAAAATTGCATTGGGTAAACCACATCAGATCTAGTTCCTAGAACAGGGCTGTCCAACTGATGGCCCGCGGGCCATATACGGCCCCCAGCACCTTCCCTACGGCCCCCTACCCTTTTAAAAAAGAAATCGGCTGTTTAAAATAAAAAGAAAATATTATTTTATTTATTTTTTTATTATTTTTTTAAATACATTTTTTTCGCGGCAGGAAGGGGCGGGGCAGGGAGGAAGAGCAGGCTCCCTCCTCCTCCTACTCCCCCCCCCCGGCCAATCGGCGCGCTCCGTCTTTGTGAGGTGCAGCCGCAGCAGAGGCGCAGCCGCCTCGCTCGCTCGCCAGCCGCCTCGCACGTGGTCCGGCTACTGGATCCAGCGTGTTTGGAAAGGTAGGCCAAAGCAGGGGGCTTAAGGGGAAGATGGGGTTGTGAATATATGGGGCAGAAAAATAATAATAATAAATGTATTTAATTTGGAAATAAGGGGAAGATGGGGATGGGAATATATGGGGCAGAAATATAATAATAATAATAATAATAAATGTATTTAATTTGGAAATAAGGGGAAGATGGGGTGGGAATATATGGGGCAGAAATATAATAATAACAATAATAAATGTATTTATTTGGAAATAAGCGGAAGATGGAGGTGGGAATATATGGGGCAGAAATATAATAATAATAAATGTATTTAATTTGGAAATAAGGGGAAGATGGGGTGGGAATATATGGGGCAGAAATATAATAATAACAATAATGTATTTAATTTGGAAATAAGGGGAAGATGGGGATGGGAATATATGGGGCAGAAATATAATAATAATAAATGTATTTAATTTGGAAATAAGGGGAAGATGGGGGTGGGAATATATGGGGCAGAAATATAATAACAATAATAAATGTATTTAATTTGGAAATAAGGGGAAGATGGGGATGGGAATATATGGGGCAGAAATATAATAATAGTGTATTTAATTTGGAACTGAGGGCTGTTTTGCTGGGGTGGGCTCCTTTCTTCCTTGCTTTAATTCTTGCTTTTATGTTATTTATTTATATTTATTTCCCTCCCATATATATTCCCTTCCTCAATCCATCTCTTTTTGTGTGTTTCTGATATTTATTTATATTTATTTCACTCCCATATATATTCTCTTCCTCAATCCATCTCTTCTGATATTTATTTATATTTATATTTATTTCATTCAATTTCATTTTTTTTATTTTATAATTAATAATGCAACTAGTAATTGTAAGTAAATTGGAGCCCAGGGAGGGGGGTCGGAGCCGGGGGAGGGGGCAGGGCCAAAGTGGGGGCGGAGCTGGGGAAGGGCGGAGCCGGGGGCGGAGGCAGACCCTAAGGCCCCCCAGGTGATCAGTGACCGGAATTCAGGCCCCCGGTCCGGTAGAAGTTGGACAGCCCTGTCCTAGAACATATGCCATAATAATAATAATAATAATAATAATAATAATAAATGTACTGTATATAATAAAAGTCAGTGTTTGCGGAGGACGGGAGGTACGGAGGAATATGTGGCAGCGTTTCGATTGGTTGCCACTGTGGGATTATTTGCATAAAGGACTCTGATTGGCCAACCTCAGAACTCCAACATTCTAAGGTACCAGACAGAGGGGATTAGTTTCCACTGAACAAGTATTTGCATAAAGGACTCTGATTGGCCAGCATCCAAGAATCCAAGCCTCTACACTCAAACAACATGATTGATTGCCACTGAGTCACACCAACCTTGGCATACAATGCCTTTCTCAAATAACCCAGGCACCGCTGGGTCGCCAAGCTAGTAATAATATAAAATTTTATATATATACCGCTCTATCTCCCCGAGGGGGACTCAGGGTGGTTTCCAAGTAACATCACCAAAACATAAGAGTAAACAACATGATCTATTTATTTATTTTTGGTACTTGTACCCCGTCACTTCTCTACCCCCGAAGGGGGACTCGGGACGGCTTACATTCGCAGCGGTACAAGGCCTCTATTACCACAATACAACAATATAGTAACAGTCATAAACATAAACAATTAAAACTACATAATCATTAAAAGCCAAAATAAATAACATTTGCTCAAACCATAAAAGCAGAGTCTCATCTGCCGCAATGCCATTCCAGACAAGGTCCAGTAAAGTGCTAGTTCTATATAATGCGTATTAATAAGGAAGATCTATCTACGCAAGACCATCGGAGCTAATGCCTATGAAACAACACCCTCTAAAAGTCCATTACAGCCACACGAATCCTGAAGACCGGACAATTTGCATGATAGACAAAGAGAATGGCAAGTATGGAATTCACCCAAAAGGCATCCAGCATCGTTGTGGTCAAGCTGGAATCTGAATCCAAACTTTTTGTGTGTGTGTGGAGGTAATCGATCTTTATTTGTTCGTTCTGCCACAGAAACGAAAACGTTCCACCAAAATAATTTGGGACAGACAAGGAGGTGCTTATTTTTTCCAGCAGATGAAGGGAAGAGTCCCAAAGTGGGCTGAGGCCCCGGTCCTCTCTGTGGGTTTCCGTCTCTCCCCCACACACCCCTTTTTGCCTTTTGGGACCCAAACGAAAGCAAAACAAAAACAGAACCAAAAGGTACAGGGGCCACACAAGGCGCTGCAAAGGCTCTGCAGGCCCCACATCCTGAAAAGAGGGAAAAGAACGGAGGTTGAACCTTACTCCAATTAAGGAAGAAGCTACGAGTCTAGGAGGTGAGCGGCATCAAACATGCACAGGCAGCAGGTGGCCCTCCTCCTCTGCTGCAGAAAAAAAAAGGGAGAGCGGGTGTAAAAATCCTCTTCTCCCCACGGCAGAGTAGTAGTAGCAGCAACACGAGACGCTCCAGTCTCCCATCCCGTTTAAGAAAACGGCTGGCAAACAGACAGACAGACAGACATCACGGGCAACGCCAGACAGACAGGGCCATCCTTCCTCCGTGGCGGAGCGGTCGGGCCCTGCGCAACTCACCTAGAAGCGGGAGCAAGACGGGGTAGTTGTAAGGCATCACAAAGAGGTTGACGCAGGTGAGAGTGGTGCTGGCCTTCAGGTAGCCAAAAGGGTGGTCCAGCTCACTGTATTTGCCACTGCTGCTCACAAAAACCTGGATGAAGAAGATGTCCAATATTAAAAATTAAGTAGGTATTTTAAATTCCAAAAATGTGAGTCAAGTGCTGAAAGGGTTGAATGGATACAATGACTCAGCAAAAGCTATAGTTAATAATAATAATAATCTTTATTTATACCCCACCACCATCTCCCTGGGATGAATGGATACAATGACTCAGCAAAAGCTATAGTTAATAATAATAATAATATTAATACTTTATTTATACTCCGCCACCATCTCTCCGGGTTGAATGGATACAATGACTCAGCAAAAGCTGTAGTTAATAATAATAATAATAATAATAATCTTTATTTATACCCCACCACCATCTCCCTGGGATGAATGGATACAATGACTCAGCAAAAGCTATAGTTAATAATAATAATAATAATACTTTATTTATACCCCACCACCATCTCCCTGGGTTGAATGGATACAATGACTCAGCAAAAGCTGTAGTTAATAATAATAATAATAATTTATTTATACCCCGCCACCATCTCCCTGGATTGAATGGATACAATGACTCAGCAAAAGCTGTAGTTAATAATAATAATACTTTATTTATACCCCACCACCATCTCACCGGGTTGAATGGATACAATGACTCAGCAAAAGCTGTAGTTAATAATAATAATAATACTTTATTTATTATTATTGGTTGGATGGCCATCTGTGAGGAATGCTTTGTGTTTTTCCCTTATAGCAGAAGGAGGTTGGACTGGATGGCCCTTGGAGGTATCCTCCTACTCTAGGAACTTGTTGTTGTTGTTATTATTATTATTGGTTGGATGGCCATCTGTGAGGAATGCTTTGTGTTTTTCCCTTATGGCAGAAGGAGGTTGGACTGGATGGCCCTTGGAGGTATCCTCCTACTCTACGAACTTGTTGTTGTTATTATTATTATTATTGGTTGGATGGCCATCTGTGAGGAATGCTTTGTGTTTTTCCCTTATGGCAGAAGGAGGTTGGACTGGATGGCCCTTGGAGGTATCCTCCTACTCTACGAACTTGTTGTTGTTATTATTATTATTATTGGTTGGATGGCCATCTGTGAGGAATGCTTTGTGTTTTTCCCTTATGGCAGAAGGAGGTTGGACTGGATGGCCCTTGGAGGTATCCTCCTACTCTAGGAACCTGTTGTTGTTGTTGTTGTTGTTATTAGCAGAGGCTGAATGAATATTATCATCATTATTATTATATGGCTCTCACAGAAATAAATTTCCAAATATTTTGCTTTTATGGCTCTCTGAGTCAAAAAGGTTCCTGACCCCTGATATAATGAATCACAAATGATACAAATGTTCACATTTTGTTAACCATTGTTTTGTAAAGTTTTAGTGAATAAATGTCATTTTTCCTACGACAACCTCTCTTTTTCATGGCTCATAACATATACTCTTATCCGTCTTATTAATATATCAAAAACGTAATTTAGTGCCTTTTTATTATTATTATTAAAGAAATTCAATTGATATTATGTAGAATGCAGTTCAGCCTTTAGGTGCAGCCCTCCATCATATTTTTGGGCTCTCGTGCAGCCCCTTGGGAAAAAATAATTGCCCACCCCTGATCTATATTCTGCTTTTATCCCAACTGATCCCAGAAAGCTTGGTGAAGTTCAGAAGCAAAGGGGAAGCATTCCAAGCAAGACTATAAACATCAAACATTTTCGTTAAGATGTACCAGGAGCTCTTGGTGACACCCCCATTACACAGGCCTCCCAAGGAACGCTGGGTGCAAACCATCACGATCCCTCAATGTCTTGTTTTTAACTTTATTTATACTCCGCCACCATCTCCCCGGGTTGAATGGATACAATGACTCAGCAAAAGCTGTAGTTAATAATAATAATAATAATAATACTTTATTTATACTCCGCCACCATCTCCCCGGGTTGAATGGATACAATGACTCAGCAAAAGCTGTAGTTAATAATAATAATAATAATAATAATACTTTATTTATACCCCGCCACCATCTCCCCGGGTTGAATGGATACAATGACTCAGCAAAAGCTGTAGTTAATAATAATAATAATAATAATAATAATACTTTATTTATACTCCGCCACCATCTCCCCGGGTTGAATGGATACAATGACTCAGCAAAAGCTGTAGTTAATAATAATAATAATAATAATACTTTATTTATACCCCGCCACCATCTCCCCGGGTTGAATGGATACAATGACTCAGCAAAAGCTGTAGTTAATAATAATAATAATAATAATAATACTTTATTTATACCCTGCCACCATCTCCCCGGGTTGAATGGATACAATGACACAGCAAAAGCTGTAGTTAATAATAATAATAATATTAATACTTTATTTATACCCCGCCACCATCTCCCCGGGTTGAATGGATACAATGACTCAGCAAAAGCTGTAGTTAATAATAATAATAATAATAATACTTTATTTATACCCCACCACCATCTCCCCGGGTTGAATGGATACAATGACTCAGCAAAAGCTGTAGTTAATAATAATAATAATATTAATACTTTATTTATACTCCGCCACCATCTCTCCGGGTTGAATGGATACAATGACTCAGCAAAAGCTGTAGTTAATAATAATAATAATAATACTTTATTTATACTCCGCCACCATCTCTCCGGGTTGAATGGATACAATGACTCAGCAAAAGCTGTAGTTAATAATAATAATAATAATACTTTATTTATACCCCACCACCATCTCCCCGGGTTGAATGGATACAATGACACAGCAAAAGCTGTAGTTAATAATAATAATAATATTTAATAATAATAATACTTTATTTATACCCAGGCCCGGATTACCCATAAGGCCACCCTAGGCCATGGCCTAGGGGCGCAAGACAAGGGGAGGCGCAATTCACACGGACCAAAAAAAAAATGTTGAAACAAAACCACAACGCAACTCTCTCTCTCTCTCTCTCTGGGGGAGGGAGGAGGAGGGAATGGCGCCCCCCCTCACCGCCGCCCCCTTGTCAAGGAAGGAGGGTGCGAGGAGGAGGCGGCAGAAGGAAGCATACGCGGCACCCAGGAACATGTCGGAGGAGGCAGAGGCGGTCGCGCCCTCCTGCTGCACATGCCCGGCAGCGGCCCCGGGGGGCGGGGCTTCCCTCTGCCTCCTCGCGCCCTCCTTCCTTGACTCAAGAAAGGAGGGCGCGCCGCGAGGAGGAGGAGATGGAGGGAAGCCCCCGACAGAGATTGGTTTGGGGGCGTAATTCCAAAGTGTGGCCTAGGGCGCCAAAAGGCGTTAATCCGGGCCTGGTTAGATGTCGGCAATAATAGACAACGTCAAACCACAAATACAAGCAAAAGTTAAAAGCAGCAACAGTTAAACAAATTATCAACAGTCAAACTAAATTAAAATAATATTCCGTCTATATCAAGTCATCACCCCATCAATAACAGTAAGCCGTATTCTCATGTCCGTCGTCATATCAGAAGAAGAAAGTGTCATGGAAACGTTTTTCATATCAATAGCCCACCTCGCCCGTCCCTGCCCTGCCCTACACATCGGCCTTGGTTCCCAGGCCTTACCTGCCAGCACGCGTGAGGCGACTTCCGCTCCAAGATGTACTGCGTCAACGGTGAGGGCTCAAGCTCATACTTGTCGAACGGGAGCTTGTCGATCACCATGGGCTCGCAATCCATGCAAGAGAACCTCACCACCGGGTGGGCTGTGCGGGGCGGCTGGGAAGAAGAGGCAGGAAAGGCATCAGAGCCAAAGGCCCAGCAAGGAAGACCCTCCAGTCGTCTTCAAAGTGGGACATTTCAACACCCTCAACACATTTCTCTCCAGAAGTGGAACATGGTCTTTACAAAGTTCCTCTGACACTTTTGTAAGTATAGGCAGTCCCCAAGTTACGAACAACTATATACATTAGCTTTGGATAGCATGTTTAGATTCTCCAATGAGACGTGTAAGGACCTAGGAAGCACTTTACAATTCTGAGATCGAATACTGCTGTTTTTACCTACAGTATTCACTGTATTTTATTGTTTTTTAACCAGGGGGTGCTGTGAAATTGTGATGCTGCAGCCCGTCATCTTGATTTTGTTTTTATTTTATTTTTATTTTACTTTATTTTAGGTTATTTGAGTTTTATAGGAGTAGTGAAATGATTGGTAGAGGATAATTTTATTTAAAAAAATATTTATTATATTTATGAGCTTGACCCAGGGTCATTGTCGGTGCCGGACAGTTTCAGCCAAGGATTGAGAGCGGTGACGAGCTGGCTCAGAGCACATAGACTCAAAATCAACCCGGCAAAAACGGAGATCCTCTGGCCTGGCCGACCTGATCCTCACCCATCACTGCCACTCTTTGAGGGCGAGTCCCTATCCCCGGCTCCGGCAGTGAAAAGCCTGGGAGTGATTCTGGACGAAAAACTAACGATGGAGGCTCAGATCCAGGCTGCAGCAAAGGCGCCTTTTTTCCATCTCCGTAGGGCCCGACGGCTGGCCCCCTACTTACCATCGGAGCGCTGAGAACCGTGGTACATGCCACCGTTGTCTCGCGTCTTGATTATTGCAACGCCCTATATGTGGGCCTCCCTCTGTCCACAACTAAGAGGCTGAAACTCATCCACAACGCAGCGGCCAGACTCATCTCTGGGTCATCAGTGAGGGACCACATTTCTCCTATTTTAAAAGATCTCCACTGGCTGCCCCTAGAGTTCAGAGTGCTCTACAAACTTCTGGTGCTCACTTTTAAAGCTCGGCATAATATTGGGCCAGCCTACTTGAGCGCCCGGCTGACGGTCCAACGCAGCGAGAGGCCAGCACGTGCCATAAATGGCGATCGTATGACCATCCCGGGGGTGCGAGAGGCTCGGCTGATGGAGACCCGGCGGAGAGCCTTTTCCGTGGCGGCCCCCATGATCTGGAACTCACTGCCACCCGCCCTCAGAGCCACTCTGACCCAAACTAGATTCCGGTCAGACCTAAAGACCTGGCTCTTCCGCCTAGCGTTTGGGGCCTGATCGGTACCTTTGAATGACTGAGCCTTTCTTCGCCGTCTGTATCTATGTTTTAAATTGCTGTACATTGATGTATTTTGGGGTTTTTAAATGATGTAAGTCGCCCGGAGCACCGGTGGTGGAGGGCGACTCACAAATATTAAAGTATTATTATTATTATTATTTATTATTTTATAATACATTTATTATTATTATTATTACTATAAATATAATAAATGAAGCACAACAACCCCTATCAACACATCTGTATATCTCTATCTCTATATATTAATAAAGTGGAATGTTTGTATGTGGGTTTGTTTGTTTGTTTGTGGGTTTGTGGATATGTGCCAGCATTCTGATTGGCTCCCGGCCTCTATATTCTGATAACATGATTGGTTGCCAGTGAGGGAGTATTTGCATAACGCCTCTATTGGCCAGCCAACACGAACATTCCGACCCTCTAAACTGGCAGAGGAGGATAAGGCCAAGGCCTGAGGCAGTCGCCAACACGAACATTCCCACACTCTAAAGTGGCAGAGGGGGTAAGGAAAAGGCCTGAGGCAGTCAGGCATGGTGGGAGTTTCAGGCCAAAACACTTTGCGACCCCAAATAATGAGAGAACAAGACCAAACTTGACAGACAGAACCCTCAAGACCCACTCTACATCCTGGTGCAGTTTGAGGGAGGATGGACCATGGATGACTGGATTTTCACTACTTAAACTCACTTCCTTACAGCACTGTGGCCCACACCAATGACGGATCAGAACCAAACTTGGCACACAAATCCCCCATGACCCACTTTACACCCTGGTGGAGTTTAGGGCAGGATGGGCCACAAATGACACCTTCACCCAATTCATTTCCCACAGACCACTGCAGCCCCTAAAAATCACAGACCAGGCCCAAACTTGCCACACAGAGTACTCATGGCCCACTCTACATCCTGCTGCAGTTCTAAGGGGGATGGGCCATGGATGATGGGTCTTGCAGTACCTTCACTCACTTACTGAAACCACTGCGACCCTCATCCAATGCAGACCAAACTTGGTACAGAGCCCCCTGACCCACTCTACATCCCGGTGCAGTTTGGAGGATGGACCATGAATGATGGGACTTTTAAGTATCTCCACTCACTTCGCAAGACCGCTGCGACCCTCATCCAATAACTGATCAAGACCAAATTTGGCACACAGAACCCTCATGACCCACTTTACATCCTGGTGCAATTTGGAGCAGGATGGACCATGGATTCTGGGACTTGGAAGTACTTTCACTCACTTCCTGAGACCACTGCGAGCCAAATAAACAACTGATAAGGACCAACCTTGGCACACAATGCCGTTCTCAAATAACCCGGGCAGGGCCGGGTCCCCAAGCTAGTATAGAATAAAATCAAAATAATACAAATTTATAACCAACGAGAGGCCATCAACTCACAAAGTGCCAAGTGTCTACATTACCCCACCTCCCCTTTCATGACCTCGACTTCGGATGGTGTGTTAACTTACCAGGGTTGGCGAATTCTGATCAGGCCAAAAAGACTCAGGGATTGGCCAGTGCCCAACAGGAACGCCTGTTTTTGGGTTTGGCCGCACATAGATAAGCTTATGGCAGCTGTGCCAGGGCTGAGATCCAAAAGAGTTGACCGGCCTCACGGGTTCAACAAGCCCATCTAAATACAAGGGGAGAACAATAAACAACTCAGGATGTTAGCCACCCCAAACACTGTATTTCAGCCACTATTTAACTCTCATGCCGTTACCCTAACAAAGGACTCCTCTGATCTGCATAAAAGCACTAAACTTTAATTGAGGTATCCGTAGGAATATTTACATAAAACTGTACTTTAAGATAAGACTGCCTAACTCTGCTTAAACCATTATTCTAACCTTCAATGTATATGTGATTACATATCCTTCCAAAAATAATAGAGTAAAATAAATATAATTAAATAATAATAATAGAGTAAAATAATGGAATTCTGATAAAAACAGTAATAATAGAGTAAAATAATAAATGAAATAATAGAGAGAAAATAATAAAAGTAAAATAATGGAAATGTAATAGAGTAAAATAATAAATGTAATAAAATAGAGTAAAATAATAAATATAATAAATGAAGCACAATAAATGTAATAAAAATAGAGTAAAATAATAAATATAATAACAATAATAAATAGAGCAAATAATAAATGTAATAAAAATAATAGAGAAAAATAAGAAATATAACAATAAATAGAGCAAAATAATAAATGTAATAAAAATAATAGAGTATAATGATATAATAAATGTAATAAAAATAGGGTAAAATAATAAAATAAAATAAATAAAGCACAATAATAAATGCAATAGAAAAAAAGTAAAATAATAAATATAATAACAATAAATAGAGCAAAATAATAAATGTAATAAGAATAATAGAGTAAAATAAATGTAATAAAAAGAGTAAAATAATAAATGTAATAACAATAGAGCAAATAATAAATGTGATAAAAATAATAGAGAAAAATAATAAATATAACACTAGAGCAAAATAATCAATGTGATAAAATAATAGAGTAAAATAATAAATGTAATAATAGCGAAAAATTAATGAAAGTAAAATAATGTAAATGTAATAGAATAAAATAATAAATGTAATAAAAATAGAGCAAAATAATAATATAATAACAATAATAAATAGAGCAAAATAATAAATGCAATAAAAATAAGAGTGAAATAAAAGTAATAAAAAGAGTAAAATAATAAATATAATAACAAGAGAGCAAATAATAACTAATAAAAATAATAGAGAAAAATAATAAATATAACAATAAATAGAGCAAAATAATAAATGTAATAAAATGATAGAGTAAAATAATATAATAAATGTAATAAAAATAGGGTAAAATAATAAAATTAAATAAAGCACAATAATAAATGCAATAGAAAAAAGTAAAATAATAAATATAATAACAATAAATAGAGCAAAATAATAAATGTAATAATAATACAGTAAAATAAATGTAATAAATAGAGTAAAATAATAAATGTAATAACAATAGAGCAAATAATAAATGTGATAAAAATAATAGAGAAAAATAATAAATATAACACTAGAGCAAAATAATCAATGTGATAAAATAATAGAGTAAAATAATAAATGTAATAATAGAGAAAAATTAATGAAAGTAAAATAATGTAAATGTAATAGAATAAAATAATAAATGTAATAAAAATAGAGCAAAATAATAATATAATAACAATAATAAATAGAGCAAAATAATAAATGCAATAAAAATAAGAGTGAAATAAAAGTAATAAAAAGAGTAAAATAATAAATATAATAACAAGAGAGCAAATAATAACTAATAAAAATAATAGAGAAAAATAATAAATATAACAATAAATAGAGCAAAATAATAAATGTAATAAAATGATAGAGTGAATAATAAATGTAATAATAATACAGAGAAAAATAATAAAAGTAAAATAATGTAAATGTAATAATAATAACAACAGAGTAAAACGATAAATAAAAACAGGGTGAAAAATTCTGCTTATACTCAAGCATATACAGCAATTGTTATAGGAGAAAGCATCTCAAACCCAAAGGAAATGAGTTTTCCACACAATACTATTAGACATGGTAAAAGTAATTGTAACAGTTACTCTAATTATATTTTCATGGCTACTACATGAAATGTCAATTTTTTAAAAAATAAGGTATTAATCTTAATAAATGAATAAATGAGGCACCTGTACCTTCCCCAATGGGGGATGGATCTGGTCCTGATTTTTCAAAATTAATCACAACGCCGCTCTGAACCTTCTGAGCTAGCGATTCTAAACACTGGTTCAACATTCGTTGTGTCCGAACACAATATGAGCGTCCTATAGTGGGAAAGACAAAAGAGAGCAGAGTTTGAAGGCAAGCGCATGTCATTAACAGAAAGCCGCACCATTAAGTTACACAGGCAGGTCCAAGGGCATTAGGTGTTGAATCACAGAATCATAGAGTTGGAAGAGACCTCGTTGGCCATCCAGTCCAATCCTATTCTGCCAAGAAGCAGGAAAATTGCATTCAAAGCACCCCCGACAAATGGCCATCCAGCCTCTGTTTAAAAGCCTCCAAAGGAGTCTCTACCACACTCTGGGGCAGAGAGTTCCACTGCTGAACAGCTCTCACAATCAGAGGAGGGGGGAAAAAAACCCAAGGGAAGCAGCTACCTCCTGTGACTTCACACATCTGCGTGATGGCGGAGTCATCGGTGGGGACGCTCCCCAGCTGCTCGGGTTCCACCGACGAGGCTCCGGCCAAGCGCAGCACCAGCGCAAAGAGCCTCTGGTCCCAGCGAAAGGGTTCTTTGGTGAGCTCGCTCCCAGGCAGCGGGGAATGCAATGGGAGGTGAAGCTAGAAAGGAAAGGGAGAATTGGCTGAAGGCATCAATATTTCACCCCAAATGACTAAAAGAAGGTGCTTGCATCGCATTTCCCAATTTATCTCAACTATGCAGCCACTTTAAGAGTGTTAATTAAAACAGTGTTTCCCAACCGGTGTGCCGCGGCACACTAAGAACATAAGAACATAAGAAGAGCCATGCTGAATCGGACCTCAGCCCATCTAGTCCAGCATTCTGTATCACACAGTGGCCCACCAGTTGTACACGGGGATCTCGAGCAGAAGGGAGGGCAAAACCCTGACCTGCTCCCGACCCCCCACAACCAGTACCCGGGGAAATCCTGCCTACCTCAACCAACTCCGAGGTGGCACTTGAATGTCCTTTTCAGTAACTACCGATACACTTGGTATCCATGAATCTGTCTAATCCTGCCTTGAAGCTGTCCAGGCTGACCGCTGTCACAACCTCCTCTGGAAGTGAGTTCCATAACCCAATGACCCTCTGGGTGAAGAAATATTTCCCTTTATTAGTCCTAACTTTCCTACCTTGGAGCTTCAGGGAGTGCCCTCTAGTCCTAGTGTTTTGTGACAAAGAAAATATTTTTTCTTTATTCCCCTTTTCTATCCCATGCATGACTTTATACACTTCGACCAAGTCACCTCTTAAACGCCGTCTTTCAAGGCTGAAAAGACCAAGGTTTCATAAGGGAGCCGCTCCATCCCTTGGATCATTCTTGTTGCCCTTTTCTGTACCTTTTCCAGTTCCGTTATATCCTTCTTAAGGTGCGGAGACCAGAATTGTACACAGTACTCCAAATGTGGCCTTACCATCGATTTGTAGAGAGGTAATACAACATTTGCTGACCTATTTTCGATTCCCTTCCTGATCATGCCATGCATAGAATTTGCTTTTTTCACTGCTGCTGCGCACTGGGTTGACATCTTCATTGAGCTGTCCACCAAGACCCCAAGATCCCTTTCCTGGTTTGTCTCGGAAAGCTTTGACCCCATCAGTTGATAAGTGTAGTTGGGGTTCTTTGCCCCGATGTGCATGACTTTACACTTGTTTAGGTTAAAATGCATTTGCCACTTTGTTGCCCATTCACTCAATTTCGAGAGATCTTTCTGGAGCTCTTTACAGTCAGTTTCATTTTTAACTACCCTGAACAATTTAGTGTCGTCTGCAAACTTTGCTACCTCAGAATTCACTCCTACATCCAGATCATTTATGAATAAATTAAAAAGTAACGGACCCAAAACTGAACCTTGGGGTACGCCACTTCTCACCTCTTTCCACCCAGAGAAATGTCCGTTTATTACCACCCTTTGTTTCCTACAGTTTAGCCAGGTTCCAATCCAGGACAAGACCTGTCCCCTGATTCCATGGCTGAAGAGCTTGTTTAGGAGCCTTTGGTGAGGGACTTTGTCAAAAGCCTTTTGAAAGTCAAGGTAAACAATATCAATTGGGTCCCCTTTATCTATGTGTTTATTTACACCCTCAAAGAATTCTAACAAGTTAGTAAGACATGATTTGCCTTTGCAGAAACCATGTTGATTTTCTTTCAACACGAGTGTGCCGTGAGCGATCATCAGGTGTGCCGTGGAAAATTGGAACTTTTTGAGTCTTGAATAAGGCACGCCCCTTTATTCCCCGCGGGCCAATCCTGTTGCGGTGGCCTTGAAATCCCGCCCGGCACCAAGATGGCGGAGGTGGCGGGAACAGAAGCGCCTTCCCTGAGGGGACGCCAGTGGGGCTGAAGTGCCTCGTCTGAGGCGATGCGGCGGCAGGTGTGCCTGGCAGTGCTGGGCTTGGCGGCAGGCCTGGCGCTGGTCCGGCCAGCCAGGGCGGTGGAGCCCTTGAGCCTGAGCCTGGCCAGCGCCGCCGCCTCTGCCTTCACGGGCTTCCACTCCTACCCGCGGCCAGGGGCGGTCTAAGGTAATTTTAAATGGTAAGCGAACATTATTTTGGTGCCCCCCTCCAAAAAAAACCATTACGGGTGGAGGAAGAGCCCCTTCTTCTGACGCAAAAGGGGTCTCCACCTTAATTTTGGGGGAGAAGGGGCGGAATCAGGGGCGTCATGCCGGGCCAAAGGGAAGAGCCAGAGGGCGGCCTCTTTGCAGGGTGGGGTGTTGCCTCCTCCGTGCCTCCACCTCCTACCGCCGCACCTTCGGCCCCGCGCCAGGCTCCTACTCTTGCTCCCCCCGCGTGGGCGCTGTTTCCTCCTCTTCCTTGCGCTTCCTCGGTGCTTCCTCTTCCTTCCCAGGGGTCTCCCTGCGCCAGGGCCGTAGCCAGGATTTTGATTCGGGGGGGGGGGGGGCTGAGACTGGGTGGAAGAGGGTCTACCCTAGCAAACCATTGGTATTGTTATCCCAATATAACAATACGAAAGTTTGTATTGTTATAGTGTGGGCTATAATGAGCATGGTGATCAGATCATGATATGAATAAACATAACAGTTTAAATAATGTACCAGTAAGGCCTTTTCGCGGACCACCCTGAGAATTTCGGGGAAGCCCCCTTAGCCCCCCCCCTGGCTACATGCCTGCTCTGCGCTCTTACTGCACCGGCAGTGGTGGCACGAGCAACCTCTTCCTGCGCTCCAGCACGCCGCTCTCCTCGGCGTCTCCGCAGCAGCGCTACTACTCATCGGGCTCCTCTTCGGCCGTGGAACATCGGCCGGACGCTGTCTGGTGGGCGGGGAATGCGCCCTTTACCCAGATGGCGCCCCACACAGCGGCGTCCTTTTCCTACCGGTAGGACCGCCCCTGCCCGTGGCTCTACTGCCTCTTCGCCCACTGCTGCCACGACGCGGGGAACAACGGGGCCCGCCTCCGGGCAGGTACGCGAGCAGCCTACCAGGCCTCAGAGACTGTGACAACACAGGCGCCTCATGGGCTATATTATTATTATTATGAACTATGTATTAACATAATATTATTTTCCCTTAGTATATGCTATTATATTGTTATATTATCAGTATTTGTCATAGTCATGGTGTATATCATTATTGACTATGAGAGTAATGATAACAGTCAGGATTAACTCCTGTGCTTTACTGATAATATATTGTATGCACCTATAATATTTATATTATTATAATGTAATACAAGATAATACTTTAAAAAATAACACAATATTGAAATTATATATATTTATATTACTTGTAATAGTACTAATAATATTACAGTATAATGGTATAGTACAATATAGTAAGTTAGAGTGTCATTTTGTGTCATTTTGGTTGGTGGTGTGCCCCAGGACTTTGTAAATGTAAAAAATGTGCCACGGCTCAAAAAAGGTTGAAAAACACTGAATTAAGACATCTGGAGGTTAAATGTTTTTGAATATTTACATAAAACTGAAGTTTAAGACTCCCCAACTCTGATTAAACCATTATTCTAACCTTCTTCAATGTAAATGTGCTTAAGCATCCTTCCAATAATAAAGACAGGAAAATCATAAATGTTATAATAATAATAATAATAGAGTAAAATAAGGGAAACATAATAATAACAGTAATAATAGAGTAAAATAATAAATGTAATAATAACAATAATAAAGTAAACTAATAAACGTAATAATAATAATAGAGTAAAATAATAAATGTAAAATAATAATAGAGTAAAATAATAAATGTAAAATAATAATAACAACAGAGTCAAATAATAAATAACCTTGACTCGGGTATAAGACGAGGCGGACTTTTTCAGCCTACGAAAAGGGATGAAAAACTAGGCTTAAACTCGAGTATATACAGATAGACCACATCAGCTCTATTTTATTAAATATGGTTTTATGGTTTTATGTGGGCGAACAGATGGCAACTACTGGATGGCATATGTTCTGTATCAGAAACTAGAGCTGATGTGGTCTATCCAATGCAATTTTATGAGTCAACACCCCAAATAACCAAACCAAATCTAAAGTTGACCAAAAACCGATTCGTAACCCATTTGGTACTAATGTTGGAGAGCGGTCCCTGGTCAAAAAAAAGTTTGGGAACCACTGAACTAAATAGTGAGGGAGTCCCACAAGCCACCATTTTGTTTATTTATTTATTTACTACATTTTGATACCGCCCCTCTCATCTCAAAGGTGACTTGAGGCGATTTACATAGGCCAAGGCTGTCCAACATCTTCGGGCCCAAGGGCCGGAATCAGGTGACGGATCACCTTGGGGGCCGGAGTGGAGGGCGTGGCTGCTCGCGGGCGTGGCCGCAGTGGGGGCGGGGCCGCTCCCGCCCTGGCGCGCATGCCCAGCGTCCTCGTGACCCGCCCCTTTCGGCGGGGTGACGTCAGGCACCACGCCTGGCGTCACCAGCCCCGTCGAAAAGGGGCGGGTCGCGCAAGATACCGGGCTTGCGCGCCAGGGCAGATCGGCGAGCCGCCCTCCGCCGTGTCCTTGACTCTTGCTGCGGCGCGCCTGAAGGAAGGTAAGCTCCCAGGCTTACCTTCCTTCAGGCGTGGCGCTGCAAGAACTAAGGCGAAAGCGGCGGAGGGCGGCTCGCCGATCCTCCCCGCCCACCTCCCGCCCTGGCGCGCATGCCCGGCATCTTGTGCGACCCGCCCCTTTTCAGCGCCTGACGTCACCTCGCCGAAAAGGGCGGTCGCGCGATGCGGACATGCGCGCCAGGGCGGGGAGGCGGGCCGGGGATCGGCGACCGCCCTCCGCCGTCTCCCTAGCTCTTGCAGCGGCGGCCTGAAGGAAGGTAAGCCCGGGAGCTTACCTTCCTTCAGGCGCGGCCACAGCAAGAGTCAAGGACACGGCGGAGGCGGCTCGCCGATCCTGCGCGAGCGAGGAAGAGGCGGGGGGAAGTCCCGCCCCCAGGGCATCTGACGTGGCTTCCCTCCTCGCGCCGCCACCCCCCCCCCGAGATCGAAATTTTTCAAAAAAAACCTGATGTCTTGCAGGGGGTTAGGGGGCCGTGGGGAAGGGGCTTGGGGGCCATGTACGGCCCCAGGGCCGCCAGTTGGACAGCCCTGACATAGGCTATTACTGCCCTCCAAATAAAACACAATTAAAACAATAACTAATAAATGTAATAATAATGATAAATAAAGTAATATAATACATGTAAAATAATAATATGAGTAAAATAAGGGAAACATATTAATAACATTAATAATAGAGTAAAATAATAAATGTAATAATAACAATAGTAAAGTAAACTAATAAATGTAATAATAATGATAAATGAAGTAAAATAATACATGTAAAATAATAATAATAGAGTAAAATAAGGGAAACATAATAATAACATTAATAATAGAGTAAATAATAAATGTAATAATAACAATAATAAAGTAAAATAATAAATGTAATAATAATGATAAATAGATTAACAATTAACAATAACAATTAACAATTAAAAACAGTTAAAGGCAATAACATTTTGGGGCCCACAAATTGAAAAAGACCCAATCAAACCAGTGCCTCTCAAGCTCCGTTGCTCCAAACGTTTTGGATTTCAGAATCCACAATCTTTCGCCAGAAATAAACGACTCCTACGGGGAGTCTGGGAATCGAAGTCCAAAATATTAGGTGGAGCCAAGTTTAAGATCCACTCTCAAAGAAAATATTGAGCCAGGTGAAAATGCAATTTCCGATGGACTCCCAGGCTGAGAGTTGCTGAGAAACTATAAAATCACTGATCAACAAGGTACACACAGTTCTCCAAAAAGCAGCCACTTATTTAGCATTTTAAGTGAAAACACGCACTGCTAGCATCACAGGGGACATTTATTGTGTGTTTTTAAATGGCCAATGACTACTCCGAGTGACCACAATGCACTTCCCAGCCCCTCGCCGTGCCTTACCTCTTCCTGAACGCCAGAAGTGTTTGTCAATTTGTTTCCATCTGTGATGGTAATTAAAATAGATGGCTCTAGAAAAAAAGGATTCCTTCCCTATAGAGAAGACACAAAAGATATCTGTGTTAATGTTTCCGGTATAATATAAACGTGTCATTGGGATAAGCAAATATCGTACTGTGATGATAATTAGAAACTAAACAAGAAAAGCAGGTTCGTGGGTCACAAGTTCGAGCCGAAAAGGTTGTCCAGGTGAGCACCAGCATCCTTTACCTGCCCATAGTTGTCTATTCCAGACACTAATCTGTTGAGGTTCAGCAGGTCGAACGACGATCTCAGGGCCTGTCCGAGCGTCGTCAATCCTGAGGCTTGCAAGTTTTTCAGTTCATTCATAAAAGTGGCGTGGTTTTCCTTCCATCCAGCCTATAAAACAGCAGAGGGCGGCTGTTATTATTATATTTATTTGCATCCTGCTTCCCTCAGGAATTATTGGTTGCTTACCTGTAACCGTAGTTCCCCGATGGTCACCTGTGAATTCGTACATATGGTAATTTCTGCACAGGCACAGGAATTACCATATGTACGTATTCACAGGGACCACGACAGGAAAGTAGGAATATATAAACAAGCCTCTTCTACCCAATATTCTCTGCCGACAAAACTATTCTACGAGGTCCCACCAAATAGAGCCCCGAGGATACACAAGGACCTAATTTATATTTTTTGTGTTTTTATCTATGTAATCTGTTATCTATATTTTATTTATGTTCATATATATTTTAATTTGATCCCCCCCGTCTTGAGCCCTCAGGGAAGGCAGGTAATAAAATTATTTATTTATTAATTACCTAATAACAATAAAATAAATTATTATTATTATACTTTATTTATTTATTTATTTACGTCATTTATATTCCGTCCTTCTCACCCCGCAGGAGACTCAGGGCGGATCACAATGCACATATACAGGCAAACATTCAATGCCATTGACATACAACGTATATAGACAGACATAGAGGCAGTTTAACATTCCAGAAATCAGTTAAATTAGCCTCCCCACAAAGTGGTACCTAAATTTCCTACTTGACAGATGCAACTGTCTTTTGGGTTGCAAAGGTTGACAACGAGCTACACAAATTGGTCGAGAGCTCACCCCAACCTGGGCAGGCCTTGAACTCATAACCTTCTGGTCAGTAGAGATCTTATGCAGCTGACTCCCAGCCAGCTGCGCCACAGTCCCAGTACTAATGGGATTACCAAGCATTATCATCTCTCGCTCCAGCCCCATTCGCAAGTGTGACTGGTGGGGACGAGAGGGCCTTTTCTGTGGTGCCCCCCCCCCCGACAAGCCCCCTCATTGGCAGTTTTTAGAAGGAGCTTGAAAGCGTGGCTATTCCAACGTGCCTTCCCTGAATAAAGGGAACAATGTCCTGCTTTCACCAATCCCCTGCAAATGTCCTCAGATGCACTTTAACTACCTGATGGGTTGACCTCCCCACATTACCCAAAAAACACTTCTGCTAGATCAGGGCTGACCAGGAAGTCGATCGCGATCGACCAGTCGATCGCGGGACCAAAGGAGGTCGATCCCAGCTGCAAGGGGCGCTTCTCAGAGGGGGCGGAGCCAGGTCGCACCAAGCCCCGCCCCCTTCCCGGCTTCGGCAGTCCCAGCAGGTGCTCCAGGTTTGAGGAGGGCAGGGCCAAGCCAGCCT
The DNA here is from genome assembly GCA_030556195.1 of Anolis apletophallus. Classification (NCBI taxonomy): domain Eukaryota; kingdom Metazoa; phylum Chordata; class Lepidosauria; order Squamata; family Anolidae; genus Anolis; species Anolis apletophallus. Next base: position 5,048,232 of record JARBWK010000016.1, on the reverse strand, counting down.
TCTGCTAGCTATGTCACCACTGGCTTGGCACTGCCATCCTCAAGCCTGGAGAAGCTGCTGGGAGCTCCAAAGCCAGAGGGGAGGGGGCGGGGCTTGGGGCGGCCTGGCTCCGCCCCCCTGTGGCTTACGCTCTACCAGCAGCTTCTCCAGGCTTGAGGAGGGCAGGGCCAAGTCAGCCTTGTGCTAGCTATGTCACCACTGGCTTGGCACTGCCATCCTCAAGCCTGGAGAAGCTGCTGGGAGCTCCAAAGCCAGAGGGAGGGGGCAGGGCTTGGGGTGCCCTGGCTCCGCCCCCTGTGGCTTACGCTCTACCAGCAGCTTCTCCAGGCTTGAGGATGGCAGGGCCAAGTCAGCCTTGTGCTAGCTATGTCACCACTGGCTTGGCACTGCCATCCTCAAGCCTGGAGAAGCTGCTGGGAGCTCCAAAGCCAGAGAGGGGGGGGGGGCTTGGTGCGGCCGGCTCCGTCTGTGGCTTACGCTCTACCAGCAGCTTCTCCAGGCTTGAGGATGGCAGGGCCAAGTCAGCCTTGTGCTAGCTACGTCACCACTGGCTTGGCACTGCCATCCTCAAGCCTGGAGAAGCTGCTGGGAGCTCCAAAGCCAGAGGGGAGGGGGCGGGGCTTGGGGCGGCCTGGCGCCGCCCCTGTGGCTTACGCTCTACCAGCAGCTTCTCCAGGCTTGAGGATGGCAGGGCCAAGCCAGCCTTGTGCTAGCTATGTCACCACTGGCTTGGCACTGCCATCCTCAAGCCTGGAGAAGCTGCTGGGAGCTCCAAAGCCAGAGGGGAGGGGGCGGGGCTTGGTGCGGCCTGGCTCCGCCCCCTGTGGCTTCCGCTCTACCAGCAGCTTCTCCAGGCTTGAGGATGGCAGGGCCAAGTCAGCCTTGTGCTAGCTATGTCACCACTGGCTTGGCACTGCCATCCTCAAGCCTGGAGAAGCTGCTGGGAGCTCCAAAGCCAGAGGGGAGGGGGCGGGGCTTGGGGCGGCCTGGCTCCGCCCCCTGTGGCTTATGCTCTACCAGCAGCTTCTCCAGGCTTGAGGAGGGCAGGGCCAAGTCAGCCTTGTGCTAGCTATGTCACCACTGGCTTGGCACTGCCATCCTCAAGCCTGGAGAAGCTGCTGGGAGCTCCAAAGCCAGAGGGGGAGGGGGCGGGGCTTGGCGCGGCCTGGCTCCGCCCACTCTGGCCAAGCCCCGCCCCTCTCCAGCCTTGAGGAGGTAGCTAGATCATTCTGACTTGGTTTTATTATAAGTAGCTCGCGTGCTGAAAAAGTGTGGGCACCCCTGTGCTAGATACATCTTATCTCCGTCCATGTCCAGTGTTTATTTTTTTTTTAAAAAAATTAATACATGACATCTAGTCTGGGCATTATGGTTTTTAAACTTACTTTTTACTACGTGTTTTATTGATTGTATTGTTTTATTTGCTGCTGTGTTGTTTTTATTGCTGTGTTGTTGGGCTTGGCCTCATACAAGCCGCCTCGAGTCCCTTCTGGGAGATGTTGGCGGGGTATAAATAAAGTTTAATAATAATAAAATAATAATAGATGAAATGAGAGAAGATGTCTTCGTCCTCTCCTGATGGAGCATCGGAAAGCACTTATTTCCTATGGTCTTAGGAACCAAGACACCGCTAACTCTTTCCCAACCCCTTCGCTTTCCAGAGGCCTCTTGTTCTTCTCTAGATACAAGTGGTGACATCACTCAACCCTGCTTTGGAGTCAAGAGCGAAGAGGAGGAGAAGGAAGAGGAGGAGGAAGTGAAGGTGAGGGAGGGGGCAGGGCTTAGAGAGGGGTGGAGTCGTCCTTCCTTGGCCAAATCCCAGGGAGGAAGAGAAGTAACAATAAAAATACATCCTGCATATCAGATATTTACATTATGATTCATAACAGTAGCAGAAGTAGAGAGTATTTGAGGACCGGGACAGCCGTAGGGAGACCAAGGTGCTTGTTGCTAAAGTTATTGTCCTCCCAACCCTGCGAAATGTGGACTGTTTACAAACGTCACACTCAACTCCTGGAACTATTCCATCAGCATCGCCTCCCAAAAAAAATCCTGGAAATCTCTCAAGAAGTCAGGCGGACAAATGTCAGCGTGCTGGAAGAAGCAAAAACCACCAGCATTGAAGCGATACTCCTACGCCATCAACTCCGCTGGACAGGCCACGTTGTCCAAATGCCCGATCGCCGTCTCCCAAAGCAGTTAGTCTACTCCCAACTCAAGTACGGACAACAGAATGTCGGAGGACAGGAAAACAAATAGAAAGATCGGTTCAAAGCCAACCTTAAAAACTGTGGCATAGACCAGTGATTTTCAACCTTTTTTGAGCCGCGGCACATTACATTTACAAAATCCTGGGGCACACCACCAACCAAAATGACACTCTAACGGTCATTTTACTATCACCCGCCCCCCTCGTGACCCCGCTGCTTCTGCCAAATCCCGCCCCCCGCCCCCCCCAGGAGGCCCACGTGCAGGAAGCCCGTCACCGTCCCACGGGGGAGGGCTGCGGTGAGCGGCCAAAGCGCACGCGGGCTCAGCTGAGCAGGACGAATAGGAATTGAGCACACGGGGTGGCTCCGAGCCTCGGAACAAACTGCGGCGAAGGCTCGCAGCTGTCGCCACCCCCAGCTCTCCCTTCTGAAGTGGTTCAGCCCCCTCCCCCAGGAGTGCCCCCCCCCGCGTCCCTTTGGCTTTCCTGCTGTCGCTTTGGGGTCAGATCGAGAAGGAACCAAGCTGGGCTGTGGAGCTACGCATCCCGGCCTCTGCTTTGCTTTGCTCTGCAGCGAACCTGGGGCCCAGCCAGGAGAGGCCAAGAGATGAGGGGTTGCTCCCCTTCCCTGGCGCAGAGGGGCTAGAGGGCAGAAAGCCTTGCCTCGAGCCTCTGGGAATGGGGTCGGACGGGGGCAGGTCCTGCGGACTCCTCCTCCCTCTCCTCCTCCTTGCTGCCGGAGGGGAGGAGGGCGGAAGAGCGCCCAGGAGCCAGGAAGCAGGAGGAGCCGCAGCCCAGCCAGGTAGCCCTTGGCGCGCAGAGGGAGGGAAGGAAGGAAGAGAAGGAGAGAGAGAGGAGGGGGGGAGGAAAGTTCTGGATGCCGAGGGCTCTCCCTGACTGCAGCCAGGCTGGCTGGCATTGCTGCTTCGGCCAGGAAAGCCTCATTTCCGCTGCCTGAAGTTTCCTGCTAGGCTCTCTCTCTCTCTACAGCACATCTGATGATCGCTCACGGCACACTAGTGTTCCGCGGCACACTGGTTGAAAATCACTGGCATAGACACAGAGAACTGGGAAGCCCTGGCCCTTGAGCGCTGTGCTGTGGAATTTGAAGATGCACAAATTGGGGGCATGGGCGAGGGGAGGGAGAAACATGCCAAGATGAAAGCGCATCAAGCCAACCCTGACTGGGACCGCCTTCCACCTGGAAACCGATGCCCCCACTGCGGGAGAACATGCGGATCCAGAATAGGGCTCCACAGTCACCGACGTACCCACCACCAGGACACCGCACTTGGAGGACAATCTTACTTGGACAACGAAATACAGTATATGAAGTAGCAATGAAAATAATTTTATGGTTGGGGGTCACCACAACAAAAGGAACTGTATTAAGGGATCATGGCATGAGGAAGGTCAAGAAACATTGTTCTATGAAAAACTATAGCAACATGTGCTGCAGGATGTCCAAAGTTTTTACAGTTTAATATACTTTTCCCGCATTTTTATGATAGAACAAATTAGGAGATGACATTTATAACCCAGGCCTCGATCTTCTTTGAGGCGGGCAGTATCGATTATGGGGTTTTCCAGGAGGGCTGGATAACGTCAAGGAAATACAGCAGGAATGGCAGTAACAGGGTCGGTGGGGCCTCTGACTGGACCCGTTTAAAGACTGAGTCGGTCACGGCTTTGTGTCCGCCATGCGAGCCATTTGGTCAGCAAACGCTCACACATTGTCGGTCAACGACGGAGGGTCCGCATCATACGCATCATGGGTCAGTGACCTGTCGATATCGAGGGACAGTACAGAATCCAAATGGATTGATTCGGTACCTTGTTTTCTCCTTCTTCGGCCTCAGACTGGGCAGTCGAGGAGGGAGACAAAGAAGGTGGAGGAGGAGGCGGTGGGCGAGGAGAAAATGGCATTGGCGGTTGTTTTGATGCCGAAGCCTGAGCCACCCAGGCCAAACGCGCTGTGTGCCTCCCTTTTTCCGAGGTAGACGTCACCGGGAAGAGCTCCTGTCTAGCAGCAACCACATTCGGTGGAGGTTGCTGGTGAACCTGCACCAGTATCGACCGACACCCCTGGAGAATCAAGGGGTTCCTGGGGGGGGGAGGGGGGTGCTCGGCTGGCTGGTCTGATGAGAGAGCTGCACCGAAGGAGATGGCTGAGCCAGTGGGATCGGGGAAGAGCACGCCAACGAGGCGCGTGGAATAATTCTCGACGAGGAAGATTGCGGCACTGCTCTCTTCTTCGCTGGCGGCTGTGATGAGGTTGGCACTGGTAGGGACTTCCCTGGTGTCGGCCGAACTGCAGGCGGTGTCGCCCTCGCTCGGTGGGATTCCTCATGCGTTCTTTTGAATGCAATGCGCACGGCAGAAGATGGCGGCGTAGCCGAAGCTGACCTTGTGGAGGAGTCGAGTGAGCGGAAGCCATTGTGCTCACGGTGGACGAGTGTCGAACCTGCACAGTTTCTGTCGTCACAGTGCAAAGCTGTTTGGACCGTCTCGTCTGCCTCGAAGAGTTTGATGCTGTCGACATCGTCGAGCAAGGTCTTGGTGGCGGTTTCTTTCCTGCCAAAGTGGAGCACGCCAAAGAAGCCAGAGCTGCCGGGGTAGATGCCGAGGACAGGTTAGCTTAGGATGAGTCTGCTGGGGTTGATGCCAAAGGAGGAGCTGTCGACATCGATGATGAAGGGGCCAAGGAGTGCTGGTACAGGAGATACCTCAGCCAATGAGCCCGATTTTTATGGGATTGGGCCGTCAGCGCCTGGCAATGACGGCAAGAAACGGCGATATGAGCCTCGCTGAGGCAAAGGAGGCACTTGGAGTGCTTATCCGAGTCAGGGATCTTCCAAGAACACTGTGTAGTGTTTAAAATGGTAGTCCACGCTCTAGTTACATCCCGTATTGATTACTGCAACGCTCTCTGCGTGGGGCTGCCTTTGAAGACTGCTCGGAAGCTTCAATTAATCCAACGGACAGCAGCCAGGTTGGTAACAGGAGCGGCACTCAGTTAGTGTACAACTCCCCTGTTGTGCCAGCTCCACTGGCTACCACTTTGCTACCAGGCACAATTCAAAGTGCTGGTTTTGGCCTTTAAAGCTTTAAACGGTTCTGGTCCAACTTACCTGTCCGAACGCATCTCTCCTTCTGAACTATCAAGATGCTTAAGATCATCCGGAGAGGCCCTGCTCTCGGTCCCGCCTGCATTGCAGGCGCGTCTGGCGCAGATGAGAGACAGAGCCTTCTCAGTGGTGGCTCCTCGGCTTTGGAACTCCCTTCCTAGTGACATCAGATCGGCCCCCTCCCTCCTGACATTTCGTAAGAAAGTCAAGACTTGGCTGTTCGAGCAGGCTTTCGTAAGCCAACTTTAATTAATCGAGATCAAAGGATTAGTATCGAAACGGAAACCGATTTTAAGATGGTGGAGCTGAGATTTGTATTTTGTAGTTTTAATTGTTACTTTATATGGTTTTATATGACTGTTTTTATCTTATTATGATGTATTGTATATGGGCACTTGCTGCCGCTCGTTCACCGCCTCGAGTCGCCTTCGGGCTGAGAGAGGCGGTATAGAAGCATGGCAAATAAATAAATAAAAATAAATAATAAAACGAGTTGTTGATATAGCAAGGATGTTCCGATGCGAGCCTTGTGGCGGGAAAAAAAGGAATTGTGTCGTTTGTGCGGGGGGGGGGGTTGCCTTTTATGCCCTGCCGGGGACTGGGCGGGGTTATCGCCAAAACTTGGGAAAGTTTCCGTTGGGGCCTGCGCAGGGGCAGGCACTCCACATGCGTGCATTGACAGAGACCACGAAGAAAAAACAAGCTGAGAACCACTTGGAATTGAAAATTCCTAGAAGCCAATTTCCCAGCACATGAGACAACAGTGCTCCTACCGGCAAAGAACATTAGGTACATTGACGACAAAAAAAAGTGAAATACAGTCATAGCAAATAAAGCAAATTCTCAAGAAAATGCTTGGGTTATTTTTTCTCAACTCCAGCTCAGTTGCCATGTTTCAAGCCCTGAGATGAACCACCGTGTAAAGAGCCACAATACATGACTGCTTTGGCAAACTCTGCTGTGGCACATTAGCAACATGCCACTTCCTAATTACACAACAATTTCACTGGTACACTGTTAATGAGGGAAGCCGTTGAGGGGAAAATATCCCTTCCTTCCACATTCACAGAAGCAAAGCAGGCAGGGCACAAAGTTTGGCATTAAAGTTAAAGACCAAGTACTCAGACATTATGAGTTACAGCAAGGAAATTGTACACAGTGGTCCATAAAACGCCTACGAGCTTCTCACGCCAATATTTGCACAAGGGAATCCGTTTTCCCTTTGCTGGGCACCAGCTACATGATCAAGTTGAATAACAATTATTTCTTACACTTCCTGAGGTTATCTCTACCGTCATGCCGTCTATATAAATAAAAATGTAAATCAGTGTTTCCCAACCGGTGTGCCGCAGCACACTAGTGTGCCGTGAGCGATCATCAGGTGTGCCTTGGGAATCTGGAACCTCCAATACCCTTTCTTCCTCTGCTCCACCTTCGGGTGTGAGGCATGCGCGAGGCCATCGGGACCAGAGTCCCTACAAACAGAACGAGGACATCGGAGCAGGATAGTTCAGGAGTGTGTCCTCCGATATCGGAGAGCCTCCTAACTTGCCGCCTCCTTGGCACACCTACTGTGCAGAATGCGCATGTGCACCGATACCGAGACGCGCCTCCGACATCGAGGCCCTCGGACTGGGTCCATGCCCCTCCATCGCGGGTGTGCGATGCTGTGAGCGCGCCTCTCAAAAGCGCGTCTCCCATGCCGGAGGGCTACGGTTTGGGGCCTCCCCTTCCATCGCGGCGCAGCTGTTGACCTAAGCGCCTCTTTGGCTCACTGTGAGCGCAGGCACGGGGCCTGGCACAGGGCCGTGCCGAATAAGCAGGATGCGGGGCCTCCGCTCCAATATGGAGCGCATGCCCAGACTCTGAGCTCCACCAGGAGGAGCAATAGACACCATCGATGCCGACTCTCATGGTGTCGAGACCAGAGGAGCAGGCTGCAGAAGCGGAGGTGGCTAAGGAAAGCCCCCGCTATCTATGCATGCGCACTCTTTGAGCTCGACACAAGCGCCGGTATCGATGACAGGAAACCGCGCTGCTCCTCCCATGCCGGCAGCACCAGTGCCTGCTGGAAAGGATGCTCCCGCGGCAGACACTATGGAACCTGCGCCTGGGGAGCTGCATGTGGGGCTGCCGCCCCAACAGGGACGATAATATAGAATCCTAGAGTTGGAAAGGACCCCAAGGGACAGCCAGTCCAACCGGCTTCTGCCAGGCAATATAGGGAACAACCATAGCCCTCCCAACAGATGACCACCAGTTATGTTAGAGTGTCATTTTGTGTCATTTTGGTTGGTGGTGTGCCCCAGGATTTTGTAAATGTAAAAAATGTGCCGCGGCTCAAAAAAGGTTGAAAAACACTAATGTAAATATCTATTTGGGAATGACCTCAAATCTCCCAAAATACCTCAGCAATTGCTTCGAAATTTCGACACAATGCAGCATTCGTACAGGCAAATACCTACCATATATATATATATATATATTCTCTCTCTCTCTCTCTCTCTCTCTCTCTCTCTCTCTATATATATATATATATATAGGGTTAGGCACATACCTACTATAAATTCTCCAGCAACTACAACTTCCAAATGTCAAGACCTATTTTATCCAAATTCCACCAGTGTTCACATTTGGCATATAGAGTATTTGTGCCAAGATTGGTCCAGATCCATCATTGTTTGAGCCCACAGTGCTCTCTGGATGGAGGCGAACTACAACTCCCAAACTCAAGGTCCATGCCCACCAAACCTAACCCTTCCAGTATTTTCTGTTGGTCATGGGAGTTCTGTGTGCCAAGGTTGGTTCCATCAATCCAAGCTCCTCCCAGCAGGATGCACGCTCCTGACTTGGATGCGCGCCTCTCCCATGGTGACTTGGCGAACACAGGAGATTGGCGAACGCAGCGGCGAGGAGATGGAGAGAGCGTTCGTGGGCAGACAAGGAAGAAGCCCCGCGCCATCCCGTTGCCATCCCTTCCTGCTTTCTGCGTGCGCAGCAAGCCCCTCCCATGCACGCAGCAGGACCTGTTTGGCGAACACAGCGGTGAGGAGATGGAGAGAGCGTTCGTGGGCTGGCAAGGAAGAAGCCCCGCGCAGCCGGAATGCGGCAGCAGAAGCGCGCGCGCACACGCGTGCCAGGTAGATTTGTTCAACTTTGTTGTTCATATAGTAGCTCGCATGCTGAAAAAGTGTGGGCACCCCTGATATAGAGAGACTAGTCTAGGAGGCTGAATTTAGACCTTCAAAATGTTGGTACTGCAAACACCTTGGCAAGGGTACCGATGTTTTGCTCATAGTTCTGTAAAAGAACCATAATCCCCGTCACAAAATAGTGCTTCCTTATGAATACAATCAAATTCGTAGAAGAATTCAATGTATAGTCACACGCCAAATCAAGCTTGAACCATACCTAGCAACTGTGGTAAAGCTACTTGGACCACAACAGTTATGCCAAGGAAATATCCATCTAATGCTCAGCTTCTTGGGCGAAGAAGGGTTAAAGGGTTAAAGGAACACAGTCGTCACTTATGTAAGGAATGCATGCTTCGTTTCCAGGCATAAAATGCAGGCAAAGTTTGGAAAAACAGGAAGAGGCATCCTGACCAGAGATTCCAAAGAACTTTCCAACGACAGATCCGGAGAGCTTCGCCAGAACAAGCGCTGCCAGCGAGCCAGGCCCTTTTAAGAGATGGCAGCGGCTAAAGGAGCAGCTCCGACCAGGAGGGGGAGAACAAAAGCCCTTTCGGGTCTTTGGCGACGGAGGCGACTCGCAGCCAAAATGGACACACACGTCCCGAACCCAGGCTTCACAAAGCCTCTCGCCAAACATTTCTCTGCACTTCTGTATGGCTGCTGCACTAGGAAACCGATGACTGCCTCCATTCACAAGCCTACCCACTTCCTCTTCTGCCACTCTCGATTTCCGATGTGCAGAGAATCCCTAATGCAATTCCCGCCCCAGTGGCTTTTTGCTGTGCAAGAACTGCAAGCACTTCGTTCACCCCCAAAATGTGTTCAATGCATTAGATTTCCCACCTCATTCAGAATAATAGAACTACAGCAATCCCTCACTTATCGCGGGTGTTCCGTTACAGGACCACCCGCAATAAGTGAAAATCCGCAAAGTAGGGACGCTCTGCCCACTCGAGTGGGCGGAGTGTCCCTACTTCGAGGGTTTTTAACTTATTGCGGGTGGTCCTCTAATGCAGGGGTGCCCACACCTTATCAGCATGTGAGCTACTTATAATAAAACCAAGTCAGAAAGATCTACCTACCTCCTCAAGAGGGGAGGGGTGGGGGTGTGGCTTGGCGTGGCCTGGCTCCACCCCCCTCTGGCTTCAGCTCTACCAGCAGCTTCTCCAGCCTTGTGCTTGCTATGCCTCCACTGGCTTGCCATTGCCATCCTCAAGCCTGGAGAAGCTGCTGGTAGAGCTGAAGCCAGAGGGGGGCGGAGCCAAGCCAAGCCCCGCCCCCTTCCCCTCTGGCTTTGGCGCTCCCAGTTCCAGGCTTGAGGATGGCAGTGCCTAGCCAGCCTTGTGCTCGCTATGCCACCACTGGCTTGTCACTGCCATCCTCAAGCCTGGAGAAGCTGCTGGTAGAGCGGAAGGCAGAGGGGGGGCGGAGCCAGGCCGTACCAATCCCCGTCCCCTCCCCTCTGGTTTTGGAGCTCCCAGCTCCAGGCTTGAGGATGGCAGGGCCAAGCCAGCGTTGTGCTCGCTATGCCACCACTGGCTTGGCACTGCCATCCTCAAGCCTGGAGAAGCTGCTGGTAGAGCGGAAGAAAGAGGGGGCGGAGCCAAGCCACGCCCCGCCCCCTTCCTGCTGGCTTTGGAGCTCCCAGCAGCTTCTCCAGGCTTGAGGATGGCAGTGCCAAGCCAGTGGTGGCATAGCGAGCACAAGGCTGGCTTGGCACTGCCATCCTCAAGCCTGGAGCTGGGAGCTCCAAAACCAAAGGGGAGGGGGCGGGGATTGGTACGGCCTGGCTCCGCCCCCTCTTGCTTCCGCTCTACCAGCAGCTTCTCCAGGCTTGAGGATGGCAGTGCCAAGCCAGTGGTGGCATAGCGAGCACAAGGCTGGCTTGGCACTGCCATCCTCAAGTACCAAGCCAGTGGTGGCATAGCTAGCACAAGGCTGGCTTGGTCCTGCATCAAGACTGGAGCAGCTGCTGGGAGTGGCGAAGCCAGGGAGGGGGCGGGGCTAGGCGCAACCTGGTTCCACCCCCTCTGAGAAGCGCCCCATCTGGCTGCGATCAACCTCCTTTGGTCCCGCGATCGACTTCCTGGGCAGCCCTGCTGTAACGGAACACCCGTGATAAGCGAGTGTCCCTACTTTGTGGCGGCCTCCTTCTTGACGTCTCTGCTGCTCCCTGCTTCGGACGCCCCTTCCTTGTCAGGCTGGGCACCCAAGCCTGGCACCCAAGCCTGGTGAGGAAGGAGCGCGGAGTAGCGAGGAAGAAGACGATGCCGCAGAGGCACTCTTTGGTGGCAGCCTCCTCCTCTTCACCACCTCTGCTGCTCCCCGACTTGGAGAGTCCCTTCCTCGCCAGGATGGGCACCCAAGCCTGGTACCCGCCTGACGAGCAAGGAGTGCGAAGCAGTGGAGGAGCAAGGAGGAAGATGCCGCCGTCAAGGCCCTCTTCGGTGCTGGCCTCCTCCTCACCGCCTCCGCTGTTCCCCACCTCGGAGGCCCCTTCCTCACCAGGCTGGGCGCACAAAAGGGCACCCAACCTGGCGAGGAAAGGAACGGGGAGCAGCTATACAATGTTTACTTATTTATTTATTTACTTTATTTATATTCCGCTCTTCTCACCCCAAAGGGGACTCAGTGCAGATTACAGGTACACATACTTAGCAGACAATCCCTGCCGTTTCCACAAACTCACATATAGACGAACAGAGACAAACTCTGGCCACCAGGGGGAGCTGACGCACTCATCTCTCAGTGTTCCCAGCGTCCCTTGTTCCCTCGCTACTCCCCGCGATATAGCGAGTCCGCAATAAACGAACCGCGAAGTAACAAGGGAACACTGTATATAGGGTGGTGATTTATGGGGAAGGGGAAACTATAATAATACTAATAATAAACTTTATTTATACCCCGCCACCATCTCCCCGATGGGGACTCGGGGCGGCTCACATGAGGCCAAGCCCAAACAACAAATTACAATAAAATAAGAATCAAAACATCAACAATAAACACAATGAGAATACATATAAAAAACAATATACAATTAAATATCTAAAATCAGAAATGACAAGGCGGGCCGCATGCACGAATATAAAATGTTAAATACTTCTCTTATCAGATGCCAGGAGTGAGAAGGCCACAGCTACTTTTGGGATGATATGCTCGCTAGTGTCATTCTCATAGCCAAAACATTTGCCTGTGTTGAATATACTGGGAAGCCCTGTGAGAACCTAACCTTTGGCAGGAGTGGATTATTTGCATTGTTGCTGCAAGTGCCAGACATACATACACATACACACAGCTCTTCCCCAAACTAAAGAGAACATGCTTCAATATAAAACAAACTCCGAGATAAGAAACTCCTTGGCAGGACAGGATTTAGTAATGATTTGTGGCAAAGGCCACACAATTCAACATGTCTGAAATAATGAGATAGAGGAGTGACAACTTAAAAACGTTTTTCCTTATATCGGGGACACAACGATTATATTTTAATTATTTTATATGCACCTTGAAGCTGTATTTGTTTTAAACCAGGGCTGTCCAACAGGCGGCCCCCGAGCCCCTTCCCTCCGGCCTCCTAACTTGTTTTAATAAAATACAAATTAAAAATAAAAAATAAATAAAAACCTACTTCCGGGTTTAGGCAAGCATCGCGAGACTACGCCAGCCAGACGGGATTTCGACCTCCCTCGAAATCCCGTCTGTGGTTGCGTAGTCTTGCGATAGCTGCCGAAATCTCGGGTCCCGTGGGATTGGCGGCCGTCCTGGGCGCGTGCCTCCTCCTCCCTGGCGGCTGCTTCCAGGCCAGCCCCCATTCCCTCAGAGAGAGGGAGGAGGGGAGGCAGGGAAAGCCCCTCCTGGCTCCGTCCTCTTCCTGTGGAGGGCCCTCGCTTCCCGCCCCGCGGATGGGAGAGCCGCTGCACCTGGCCTGAGCTTGGCCTCAGCTCCAGCGGGGACGGCTCTTTGGGGACGGCGGCGGCGTTGGCGCTTCGGCCCTGTGGCGGGGCTCCCGCAGTATGGGTAAGGAAGGGCCTGGCTCGAATCAATCAATCTAAAAACAGTGGGACGTTGGGTGAGGGGGGGGAGGGGTCCCTCAGCGGCGGTTTCTTTGGCGACGCTTCCTTCCCCTCCTCCGCACCCCCTCCCCCTTGTTGTGCTGCCTTCCCCCGCGTTCAGGGCGCAACGTGGCTTCCTTTGCGCCTGCCCCCGCGGCTTGTTTTCCCTTCGGGGAGGGAGGGAGCTCTTTGGGCCTCCTCCACCTGCCTCTGGGAAAGGAGGCCCCATCAAGCCCTGCGATGGCATTGAGGTGTTTGGGTTTTTTTTGGTGAGTCCCAATCTGAGTGTGGACTCAAATAACTCAAAGGTATTAGGAAACATTCCCCCAAATCCACCAGTGTTCCCATTTGGGAATATTGAGTATTCATGCCAAGTTTGGTCCAGATCCATCATTATTTGAGTCCACAGTGCTCTCTGGATGGAGCTGAACTACAACTCCACAACTCAAGGTCCATTGTAAGTAAATTGGAGCCGGGGAGGGGGCGGAGCCGGGGGAGGAGGCAGACCCTTCGGCCCCCCCAGGTGATCATTGACCGGAATTCCGGCCCTTGGGCCCGTAGAAGTTGGACAGCCCTGTTTTAAACTATGAACTCTGCCTTCCAGCTCAAATTGAGATATAAGTAAACATAATACAATGTTTATAGAACTACAGCAGTGGTTCTCAACCTGTGGGTCCCCAGATGGTAAACTTGCTGGGATTTCTGGGAGTTGTAGGCCAAAACACCTGAGGACCCACAGGCTGAGAACCACTGAGCTACAGCATGGCCGCGCGCAATATTTATTTAGAACATACAGAATGTGCAGGAGCCCCCGGTGGCACAATGAGTTAAATCCTTGCGCCGGCAGGAATGCTGACCAAAAGGTCAGCAGTTTGACTCTGGGGAAAAGGATGAGCTCCCATCTGTCAGCTTCAGCTTCCCATGTAGCGACGTAAGAGAAGCCTCCCACAGACTGGGAAAATATTTTGGCTTCCCCTGGGCAACATCCTCCGGTCTCACACCAAAAGTGACTTGCAGTTTCTCAAGTCACTCTGAACACAAAAAAATGTAAATATTATACTATTACCTATACATACACCTGTACCATACATACATACTTATACCTGAGTATGGCCATACAGATACAGTATCGCTTATCTAGGACTCTAGATCAGTGTTTCCCAACCATTGTGCTGTGGCAAATTAGTGTGTCGTGAGAAATTAGCACTCTCGCCCCTCCTAGCAGCCCCCTCACAGGTTTCCAGGAAACAAATTGAGCCTCTCCACTTGGAAATGTGTTTGTTTTTTACTATTTTACTGGATTTTTTTTAGAGTCCACCCACCCACCCAAAGGAACTGTTTATAACAGCTTCATGACATCCAAGTTGAAAGGTGAAATTTCACAAAGGTCTGAAGAACAAGCTCTATGAGGAGCGGCTTGAAGAGCTGGGCATGTTTAGCCTGAAGAAGAGAAGGCTGAGCGAAGACATGATAGCCAAGTATAAATATGTGAGAGGAAGTCATATATATGTTGTGTTCATCGAAACAGGCCCTGGTTTCACACTGAGTGTATAAATACATTTTAAAACATATTAACTATATGTATTACTGTTTTAGAGTGCACTTTTGTGTCATTTTGGTTGGTGGTGTGCCCCAGGATTTGGTAAATGTAAAAAAGTGTGCCACGGCTCAAAAAAGGTTGAAAAACACGGCTCTAGATCCTAAATGAGGGCCGATATAATATCTTTACCTTTTGATGTTTACAAAGTTGTTCCATGCAGAATTCTTCTATTTTTTGAAAAATATTGTGTATTTACCTTCGGACTACGTGCACAGGATGCATATAAACATAAATAAGTTCGGTGTTTTAACATGGGCCCTATCTCAAAGATATAAATAAAACTAACCACTTTCGGCCGCAAGTGTTTTGGATAAGGCAAGTTCATCTGCCGTGTGTTTCTACACTCAAAGGTATCACAATAGCTGTGTGTGCATGTGTTTTTCTGGACACACATTAATTGTATTTTCAGTTGCCTTTACAAGAGTAGAGTTCTATCAGGACCTGCTGTGGCAAAAAAAATATAAAAATAAAGATCCAGCAATCCTTTCAGCGCTCTTTTTATTTAAGCCAAAAACATTTCACCAATTGAAAGTAATAAGGTAAAGCTTTTCCCCGGACATTAAGTCCAGTCGTGTCCGACTCTGGGGAGTGGTGCTCATCTCCATTTCTAAGCCGAAGAGCCAGCGTTGTCCATAGACACCTCCAAGGTCATGTGGCCGGTATGACTGCATGGAGCGCCATTACCTTCCCTCCTGAGCGGTACCTATTGATCTACTCATATTTGCATGTTTTCGAACTGCTAGGTCCGTGCCCTTCAGAGTCTGTTAGCTTTTCAGAAGGCCTGCAAGATCCTACTGTTCCAGCAGGCCTTTGGGTCTTAAACTGTTCGGCTTCTCCTGATGCAATGTGTATTTTATTGCTATTGCTTTTAATCCGTAGTCTGATCTGGCTACGGTGGTCCACGTTCTGGTCACATCCCGAATAGATTACTGCAACAAACTCCACGTGGGGCTGCCTTTGAAAACGGTTCGGAAATTGCAACCAGGTTACTAACTGGAGCTACATACAGGGAGCATACCACCCCCCTGTTGTATCAGCTCCACTGGCTGCCTGTCCAATTCCGAGCCCAATTCAAAGTGCTGGTTTTGACCTTTAAAGCTCTATACGGTTCTGGCCCAGCTTACGAATCCAAACAAACCTCGTAATCTAAGGTCATCCGGTGAGGCCCTGCTCTCGCTCCCGCCTAATTCCCAGATGCGGTTGGTGGGGACGAGAGATAGGGCCTTCTCGGCGGTGGCCCCCCGCCTGTGGAATGCGCTCCCTATCGATGTACGATCCACCACATCCCTCCTGGCATTCAGGAAAAAAGTAAAATCCTGGCTGTGGGATTTTGCTCACAATGCTTTTATGGACTGAACATGGTTTTAATCTGGAATGAATGTGTATGATGCTAAGGCAACTGTTTTAATGTATTTTAATGTATCTTAACTGTTGAAGGGGTTTTTTGGGGGTTTTATATTGTTATTATGTAGGCATCGAATTGCCGTACTGTAAGTCAAGACTGAGTCCCCCCTCGGGGGTTGAGAAGAGCGGGGTAAACTCCTGAAATGAATAAATAAATAAATCCTGTGACATGGTTTTAATATGTCTGTTTTAATTCTTGTTTTATCCTGCAAGTCGCCTCGAGCCAACTGGGAGTGGCGACGAATAAATTTGAATAAATACATAAAAATAAATAAATAGGTTGGCAGAAGCTGGAGCCGACAGCGGAAGCTGACAGCGGAAGCTCATGCCACTCCCCGGATTCGAACCTGCAACCTTTCAGTCAACAAGTTTAACAGCTCAGTGGTTTAACCCACTGTAACCCCATATTAAAATCTATGGATGCGCAAGACCCATTATATTATCATCATTTAGAGACACATTCCAAAATATGTGGGTGCTCAAGTGTAGTCCTATTGTTGTTGTTGTTGCCAAAATACTAAAATCTGTGGTCAACAAGCTTAGCAGCTCAGTGATTTTCAACCAGTGTGCCGCAGAACACTAGTGTGCCGTGAGAGATCATCAGATGTGCCGTGGGAAATTATTTTTGAACTTAATTCATATATAAACTATAAGGCGCATCTGTCCCTTTAAGAAATGGAACCATAGCACTCTCGTGTCACCTAAGAAGTGACGCTAGACCAGGGGTGGGCAATTACCGGCCCTCCAGGTATTTTGGACTTCAACTCCCAGAAATCCTAGCCAGTTTACCAGCTGTTAGGATTTCTGGGAGTTGAAGTCTAAAACACCTGGAGGGCCAGTAATTGCCCACCCCTGTGCTAGAGTGCTATGGTCATGCCATCTTGGATTCGCTCAGGCGCGGCTAAGTAAACATAAAGTGTTACTTAGGTCCAGTGGATGTTGTGCGGCAAAGTGCTGGCCCGAGTGTGTGAGCTGCGAGAGGAACTTAAGGTCTTTCTACCACTCCTGCCAGGATATATATTTTGTGTTCATCGAAACAGGCCCAGGTTTCACACTAAGTGAAACATTCAATCTGTGACCACTCTGGGTTATAGCAAAATACTGTTAAATTGGTTTTTATTGCGTTGTTTTATGTGTCCTGTTGGTTGTTGATATGTTTTATGATGTAATTCGATATGCTGTAAACCGCCCTGAGCCAGTCAGAAAGGACAGTATACAAATCGAAATAAATAAATATAAGTGAGTGTATAAATATATTTAAAAACATATTAACTATATGTATGACTGTGTTAGAGTGTCATTTTGTGTCATTTTGGTTGGTGGTGTGCCCCAGGATTTTGTAAATGTAAAAATTGTGCCGTGGCTCAAAAAAGGTTGAAAAAACTGATTTAACCCACGGCACCACTGGGGGGTCCAATTGAAAGCCGAGGCCAAAGGATGGATGTTCTGGAGACTGGACACACAAATGCAGCCACTTCCCTTGACCTTAGCCACGGCCTCTCCCTTCAAAAAGGAGCTTTTGAAGCCTTGCTTCTCATTTACCTGAGGCACACCTGTCTAAGGCACCTTCTATCTCCACCCAACAGACTAGCCCCTCGAAAGAGTTCAAACGAAAGGGGGGAGGCTAGAAAATGAGCCTGCCCACCCTACCCTTACCCTAAAAGCCTGGTAATTCTCTCTTCAATATGTGGCCTCTGAAACCTTGTTTCTCACTCTTTACTACAGGATGCTACTCCTCTTATGAGGATGCCTGCCACACACAGATGCAGGCGAAACGTCAGGAGAATGCTTCTAGCACATGGCTGTACAACCCAAAAAACCTACATGGGCCAACTTGGACCTTCTGTCCAAGTGTTTTGGACAACTCCCACAATTCCCAACAGCCTCAGGCCCTTCCCTTTGCAAACTAGGCTGACCTGCTGGCAAAGCAATGGCTGTAATGGACTTGACGGGCTGCTTTTAGGACGATGACATAAATCGGCAACTGTTTTTATACTTTTTTAAATTTAAATTGTGTATTTATGCTTTTGGTTGGGGACACCATGGTGTGCCAGTTGTTAGCCGCCCTGAATCCCTCTGCGGAGATCGAGATAGGATGGGATACAAATGTGAAAAATCATAATAATACAACCCAGTTGACCAGCTGTTAGGATTTCTGGGAGTTGAAGGCCAAAACATCTGATTGAGAACCACTGCTCTATAGTCCCAAATATGGAGCTGTGGGCACTTTGCTTCTCAGTCTTTAGCCATTAGTATTCATAGAATCCTAGAGTTGGAAGAGACCTCGTGGGCCATCCAGTCCAACCCCATTCTGCCAAGAAGCCGGAAAATCACATTCAAAGAACCCCCGACAGACGGCCATCCAGCCTCTGTT
Organism: Anolis apletophallus; assembly: GCA_030556195.1. Lineage (NCBI taxonomy): Eukaryota > Metazoa > Chordata > Lepidosauria > Squamata > Anolidae > Anolis > Anolis apletophallus. The sequence continues at coordinate 5,030,271 of JARBWK010000016.1, read as the reverse complement.
TCAAAGCCTCCAAAGAAGGAGCCTCCACCACACTCCAGGGCAGAGAGTTCCACTGCTGAACGGCTCTCACAGTCAGGAAGTTCTTCCTCATGTTCAGGTGGAATCTCCTTTCCTGTAGATAGAAGCCATTGTTCCATTGCGTCCTAATCTCCAGGGCAGCAGAAAACAAGCTTGCTCCCTCCTCCCTTTGACTTCCCCTCACATATTTATACCTGGCCCTCATCATGTCTCCTCTCAGCCTTCTCTTCTTCAGGCTAAACATGCCCAGCTCTTTAAGCCGCTCCTCACAGGGCTTGTTCTCCAGACCCTTGATCATTTTAGTTGCTCTCCTCTGGACACTTTCCAATATTTATTTATTTATTTACGACATTTATATGCCGCCCCTCTCACCCCGAAGGGGACTGAGTGCGGCTTACAAGTAAAATGTAAATACATTATACTATTGTCATAGCACAATATTACTTTGGTGCATTTAAAGTCTTTTCGGCTCAGTGTTTCCTTTAGTTTCTTGAGAAGCAAAAGAAAGTAGTAATTACGGTTGGGGGGGGGGGGAACTACTGCTTTAGACAAGCAGGGACATCTTAAACCAGTGCCGCAACTCCTTAATACAGTTCATGTTGTGGTGTCCCCAACCACAACATTATTTTCATTTGCCACTGTTATGAATCGCAATGTAAATATCTGATATGCAGGATGTATTTTAATTCACTGGACTAAATTTGGTACAAATACCCGATACGCCAAAATTTGAATACTGGTGCAGTTGGGAGGGGATTGATTTTGTCATTTGGGAGTTGTAGCTGCTGGGATTTATAGTTCACCTACAATCAAAGAGCATTCTGAACTCCATCAACGATGGAATTGAACCACACTTGGCACACTGAACTCCCATGAACTCTTTCCTGTTCCATGTCCTGGTCTCCAGGGCAGCAGAAAACAAGCTTGCTCTCTCCCCTCTATGACCTCCCTTCACAGATTTATACCTGACCCTCATCATGTCTCCTCTTATTCTTCAGGGTAAACATGCCCAGCTCTTTAAGCCGCTCCTCATAGGGCTTGTTCTCTAGGCCCTTGATCATTATAGTCAACCTTCCTCTGGACACATTCTAGCTTAGAGTCAACAGCTCCCTTCAATTGTGGTGCCCAGAACTGGACACAGGTGTAGTCTGACCAAGGCAGAATAGAGGGGTAACATGACTTCCCTGGATGAAGGCACTAGACTCCTTAATCACCCTTGATTAGCATTGCAAAGCATTGCAGCTCCAAGGAATGGCTGCTTCCTTCCTGGGGGGAATCCTTTGTTGGGAGGTGTAAGCTGGGCCCAATTGATTCTTGTGTGGATTTCCCATGTTGATCTTCATTTACTGTCCTGCTCAGGCCTGTGCAATCTTCGGCCCTCCAGGTGTTTTGGACTACAACTCCCACAATTCCTGACAGCCTGCCGACTGTTAGGAATTGTGGGAGTTGTCGTCCAAAACACTTGGAGGGCCTAAGTTTGCCCAGGCCTGGTCCTGCTCCTTCCTCCCTATACATACTTATACATGGCCCTCATCATATCTCATCTCAGCCTCTTCTTCTTCAGAGTAAACATGGGCAGCTCTTTAAGCCGCTCCTCATAGAGCTTGTTCTCCAGACTCTTGATCATTTTAGTCACCCTCCTCTGGACACATCCCAGCTTACAGTCAACATTGAGGTGCCCAGAACTGGACACAGGTGTCGTCTGACCAAGGCACTAGACTCCTTAATCACCCTTGATTAGCATTGCTTTGTTGGGAGGTGTTAGCTGGGCCCAATTGATTCTTGTCTGGTTTTCCCATTACAAAGCCTTACAGCTTCAAGGCCTGGGGGAATCCTTTGTTGGGAGGTGTTAGCTGGGCCCAATTGATTCTCGTCTGGTTTTCCCATTGCAAAGCCTTGCAGCTTCAAGGCCTGGCTGTTTCCTTCCTTGGGGAATCCTTTGTTGGGAGCTAGGCATTCCTGGGGGAATCCTTTATTGGTATGTGTTAGTTGGGCCCAATTGATTCTTGTCTGGTTTTCCCATTGCAAAGCCTTGCAGCATCAAGGCCTGGCTGCTTCCTTCCTGGGGGAATCCTTTGTTGGGAGGTGTTAGCTGGGCCCAATTGATTCTTGTCTGGTTTTCCCATTGCAAAGCCTTGCAGCATCAAGGCCTGGCTGCTTCCTTCCTGAGGGGAATCCTTTGTTGGGAGGTGTTAGCTGGGCCCAATTGATTCTTGTCTAGTTTTCCCATTGCAAAGCCTTGCAGCTTCAAGGCCTGGGGGAATCCTTTGTTGGGAGGTGTTAGTCTTCATTTACTTTCCTGCTCCTTCCTCCCACATACTTATACATGGCTATCATCACGTCTCCTCTCAGCCTCTTATTCTTCAGGGTAAACATGCCCAGCAGCTCTTTAAGCCTCTCCTCATAGGGCTTGTTCTCCAGGCCCTTGATCCTTTGAGTCACCCTCTTTCTCTGGACACAGTATTCCAGCTTAGAGCCAACACCTCCCTTCAGTTGGGGTGCTGAGAATAAAGGGGGGGAGGTGATGAGGGAAGACTACCAAAAAAAGAAAAGAAACTCTCCTCACTACGCGAGGAAGAGGCGCCTGTGAGAAGAGCTAGGCCTAAACTCCAAAGTCTCGCGAGACCTGGCTGCGGGGCCGAGCCTCAATTGATTCTTGTCTGGTTTTCCCATTGCAAAGCCTCGCAGCATCAAGGCCTGGCTGCTTCCTTCCTGGGGGAATCCTTTGTTGGGAGGTGCTAGCTAGGCCCAATTGATTGTTGTCTGGATTTCCCATGTTGGCCTTCTGCTCCTTCCTCCCTACGACTCCCTCTCACATACATATATATGGCCCTCATCATGTCTCCTCTCAGCCTTCTCAAGGTAAACATGGCCAGCTCTTTAAGCCGCTCCTCATATGGCCTTTTCTCTTTCTCTCTGGACACATCCCAGCTTAGAGCCAACACCTCCCTTCAGTTGGGGTGCCCAGAACTGGACACAGGTGTCGTCTGACCAAGGCAGAATAGAGAGGCAACATGACTTCCCTGAATGAAGGCACTAGACTCCTTAATCACCCTTGATTGGCATTGCAAAGCCTTGCAGCTTCAAAGCCTGGCTGCTTCCTTCCTGGGGGAATCCTTTGTTGGGAGGTGTTAGTCTTCATTTACTGTCCTTGCTCCTTCCTCCCTAGGACTTCCTCTCACATACTTATACATGCACGGAATATAAATGATATAAATAAATAAGTATGACAAAGCCTTGCAGCTTCAAGGCCTGGCTGCTTCCTTCCTGGGGGAATCCTTTGTTGGGAGGTGTTAGTCTTCATTTACTGTCCTTGCTCAATTGAGGACTTCTTGTCTGGTTTTCCCATTGCAAATTAAATAAATAGCTTGACAAAGCCTTGCAGCTTCAAGGCCTGGCTTCCTTCCTGGGGGAATCCTTTGTTGGGAGGTGTTAGTCTTCATTTACTGTCCTTGCTCCTTCCTCCCTAGGACTTCCTCTCACATACTTATACATGGCTATCATCATATCTCCTCTCAGCCTCTTCTCCAGGCTAAACATGCCCAGCAGCTCTTTAAGCCGCTCCTCATAGGGCTAGTTCTCCAGGACCTTGATCCTTTGAGTCACCCTCTTTCTCTGAACACATCCCAGCTTAGAGCCAACACCTCCCTTCAGTTGGGTTGCTCAGAATAACAGGTGAAAGGCAGAATGGTGATGGATGAAGGCACTACCAATCACCCTTGATTAGCATTGCAAAGCCTTGCAGCTTTAAAGTCGGGCTGCTTCCTTCCTATGAGGTGTTAGCTGGGCCCAACTGATTCTTGTCTGGATTTCCCTCTTTCTCTGGACACATCCCAGCTTAGAGCCTCGGCTCAGAATAAAGGGAAGTGGTGATGGAGAAAGAGTACCAAAAAAAAAGAAACGCCTCACTATTGATTCTTGACTGGTTTTCCCATTGCAAAGCCAATTGCAGCTGTCTGGTTTTCCCTGGAGCCTTGCTTTCCTGGGGGAATCCTTTGTTGGGAGCTAGGCCTTCCTGAGGGAATCCTTTGTTGGGAGGTGTTAGCTGGGCCCAATTGATTCTTGTCTGGATTTCCCATGTTGGTCTTAATTTACTGTCCTGCTCAGGCCTGGGCAAACTTCGGCCTTCCAGGTGTTTGGACTACAACTACCGGCTGTTAGGAATTGTGGGAGTTGTAGTCCAAAACACCTGGAAGACCAAAGTTTGCCCAGGCCTGTTCCTGCTCCTTCCTCCCTTTTAGATCCTCTCACATACTTATAGACTCCTTGACCACCCTTGATTAGCATTGCAAAGCCTTGCAGCTTCAAGGCCTGGCTGCTTCCTTCCTGGGGGAATCCTTTGTTGGGAGGCGTTAGCTGCTCCTTCCTCCCTATGGCTTACTCTCACATACTTATACATGACCCTCATCATGTCTCCTCTCAGCCTTCCCCAGGCTAAACATGGCCAGCTCTTTAAGCCGCTCCTCATAGGGCTTGTTCTCCAGGGCCTTGATCCTTTTGAGTCACCCTCTTTCTCTGGACACAACATCTCCCTTCAACTGGGGTGCTCAGAATAAAAGGAAAGGTGGAGATGGAGGAGGTGATGATGGAGGGAAAGTACCAAAAGAAGAAAAGAAACACTCCTCACTACGCGAGAGAGGGGCGCCTGCGAGATGAGCTAGGCCTCGGATACAAAATCTCGCGAGACTTCAATGCGGGGCCGATCCTCTCGCGAGAGTAGGCGAGAGAGGGAGGCGCCGCGTGGAGGGAGGCAGGCCGCCGCGAGCCGCTTCTCCTCCTCCTCCTCCCTCCCCTCAGACTGAGTCTCTCTCTCTCTCGCTCAATCTCTCTCTCAATACATACAAAAGCAAAATGTCCGCCGCCATCTTCTATGGAGGGGAAGGGGGAAAACACCGCCATGGCGGCTGACATTTTGTACGGAAAAGGGCCTCGGGTGGGCGGCTGACATTTTGTACGGAAAAGGCCTCAATGGGAGGCCTCGAGGCCCAGACTTACCTTGATGCAAAAGGGCGCCTCGTCGAAGGTGACCAGCATGTACCTGTCGCCGCGGCTGGCCGGGTCCCGGGCCCTCAGCTGCGGAGACACAGGGAGGAGAGAAGGGCGGGCGTTTAATGGGAGGGAAGCAACAGAGAGAGAGAGAGGTACGTGTGTGTAGGCAGACGTGTGGGTGTGGGAAGCGCCTAGGCCCCACCTTCATGAAGAGCTCGACGGCGCCCTTGGCGATATCCAGGTAGCTGGTGCCCAGGTAGGCGCGCTGGTTCATGGAGGCCGACGTGTCTATGAGGAAGAGGAGGATCGGCATGGTCCGGCCCGGGCCCCGGAGAAGCCTCGCCCTCGCCTGCCTTGCTCAGCCCGCCGCCTGCCCTCCCTCCCGCTCCCTCCCGCCGCCGCGCTCGCACTGAGAGGCGCCCGCACTCGGCTTCCCCTCAAATGCAGCCCAGGCCACGCCTACTCTCACCGCCGCTCGCCATTGGCTGGCCGTTGTGGCCGCGATTTGCATAAAGGGACTGGGGGGGGGAGATGGAAAAGAGGCGTGGCTGGGCTTGAGTGACAAGCCGACATTGTCTCCTCCTCTATTGGCTGGCCAGCGTGCCGCGATTTGCATAAAGGGACGGGAGGAAAGGAAAACGGGGCGTGGCTGAGCGTGAGTGACAAGCCGACATTGTCTCCTCCTCTATTGGCTGGCCAGCGTGCCGCGATTTGCATAAGGGGACGGGAGGAAAGCAAAAGGGGCGTGGCTGAGCTTGAGTGACAAGCCGAGATTGTCTCTATTGGCGGGCGATTGCTCCGCGATTTGCAAAGCAAAGGGGCGGAGCGATGTGGCTCTGCCTGGCCTTCTAAAGAAGGTTTGATTGACAAGCGCTGGTTGTCTCCGCCTCCTTCTCTTGGAAAGTGGGAAATGAGCCAATCTATTGGCCGCGATTTGCATAAAGGGCGGAGCGATTGAGCTCTAGCTGGTGATTGACAAGCCGGGGATGTCTCCGCCTCCTTCTCTGGGAAAGTGGAAACGCGCCAATCTATTGGCCGTGATTTGCATAAAAGGCGGAGCGATGGAGCTCTAGCTGGTGATTGACAAGCCGAGGATGTCTTCTCTCCCACCCATTGGCTGGCGATGGCTCCGCGATTTGCATAAAAGAGGAACAAAAAAGGAAAGGGGTGGAGCGATATGGCTCTGCCTGGCCTTCTAAAGGGGGTTTGATTGACAGGCCGCGGATGTCTCCGCCTCCTTCTTTGGAAAATGGGAAATGAGCCAATCTATTGGCCGTGATTTGCATAAGGGGCGGAGCGATGGGGCTCTAGCTGGTGATTGACAAGCCGGGGATGTCTTCTCTCCTCCTCCTTCTCTGGAAAGTGGAAAACGCGTCCACCCATTGGCTGGCGATTGGTCTATTTGCATAAGGGAGGAAAAAATGGGCGGAGCAATATGGCTCTGGTTCGCCTTCTAAAAGGAGATGGATTGACAAGCCCCAGATACCTCCTCCTCCTTCTCCTTCTCAATCTATTGGCCGCGATTTGCATAAGGGGCGGAGCTATGGGGCTCTAGCTGGTGATTGACAAGCCGGGGATGTCTTCTCTCCTCCTCTTTCTCCGGAACGCGCCAATCTATTGGCTGCGATTTGCATAAGGGGCGGAGTGATGGGGCTCTAGCTGGTGATTGACAAGCCGGGAATGTCTTCTCTCCTCCTCTTTCTCCGGAACGCGCCAATCTATTGGCTGTGATTTGCATAAGGGGCGGAGCGATGGGACTCTAGCTGGTGATTGACAAGCCGGGAATGTCTTCTCTCCTCCTCTTTCTCCGGAACGCGGCAATCTATTGGCCGCGATTTGCATAAGGGGCGGAGCGATGTGGTTGTGGCTCGCCTTCTAAAGGTGATTGACAAGCCGGAAAGCGAGAAACGCGCCCTCCCATTGGCCGATGGTCGTACCGCGATTTGCATAAATGTGAAAAGAAAAGATGAGGGAGAGGAAAGGGGCGGGCTTTCTAAAGGTGATGGACAAGCTTCTCCTCCAGGCAGCGAAGCACGCGCGCGCTTCCTCGAGGCGGCCCGCCATTGGCTGACGATGGTGCCGCGATTTGCATAAGTGAAAAAAAGGGAAAAGAAAGGGGCGGAGCCATTAGGCTCTCTCTCCCGGGCTTTCTGAGGGTGATTGACAGCCGCGGGTGTCTCCTCCTCCATCCGCAAAGGTGCCATTCCCGTCGAGGCCGCTAGGGGCGCGAAGGAGGAATGAGTTAAATCCTGGTTTAACTATTGAACCGAATTATGTGTGTTTACACTGCCATTTACTCCAGTTCAAAACAGATAATCTGGATCAATTTGCCATTACAAATCCAATCCAAAGTGCTGCATTGTGCTAATGTGCAAACGCCTGGTCCCAGAGCCATGATTGCACTTTTTTCCTGAATGTCAGGAGGGATGGGGTTGATCGTATGTCGCTTGGAAGCGCGTTCCACAGACGGGGAGCCACCACCGAGAAGGCCCTCTCCCTCGTCCCCACCAGCCGCATTTGAGAAGTTGGCGGGAGCGAGAGCAGGGCCTCCCTGGAAGATCTTAAATTACAAGGTGGGACGTAGCGGCTGATGCGTTCGGACAAGTAAGCTGGGCCAGAACCGTATAGAGCTTTAAAGGTCAAAACCAGCACTTTGAATTGAGCTCGGAAGTGGACAGGCAGCCAGTGGAGCTGACACAACAGAGGGTGGTATGCTCCCTGTATGTAGCTCCAGTTAGTAATCTGGCTGCCGCCCATTGAATTAGATGTAATTTCCGAACTGTCTTCAAAGGCAGCCCCACGTAGAGTGCGTTGCAGTAATCTATTCGGGATGTGACCAGAGCGTGGACAACCATAGCCAGATCAGACTTCCCAAGGTACTAGCTGCAATTTCTGAACTGCCTTCAAAGGCAGCCCCACATAGAGTGAGTTGCAGTAATCTATTCGGGATGTGACCAGAGCGTGGACGACCGTAGCCAGATCAGTACTAGCCAGAAAGGCAGCAGACTTCCCAAGGTACTAGCTTCCCAATACTTCAATTTCGAACTGTCTTCAAAGGCAGCCCCACGTAGAGTGAGTTGCAGTAATCTTCGGGATGTGACCAGGATGTGACCAGAGCGTGGATGACCCCACATAGCCAGATCAGACTTCCCAAGGTACTAGCTGTAATTTCTGAACTGTCTTCAAAGGCAGCCCCATGTAGAGTGCGTTGCAGTAGTCTATTCGGGATGTGACCAGAGCGTGGACGACCGTAGCCAGATCAGACTTCCCAAGGTACTAGTTGTAATTTCCGAACTGTCTTCAAAGGCAGCCCCACGTAGAGTGAGTTGCAGTAATCTATTCAGGATGTGACCAGAGCGTGGACGACCGTAGCCAGATCAGACTTCCCAAGGTACTAGTTGTAATTTCTGAACTGTCTTCAAAGGCAGCCCCACGTAGAGTGAGTTGCAGTAATCTATTCGGGATGTGACCAGAGCGTGGACGACCGTAGCCAGATCAGACTTCCCAAGGTACTAGTTGTAATTTCCGAACTGTCTTCAAAGGCAGCCCCACGTAGAGTGAGTTGCAGTAATCTATTCGGGATGTGACCAGAGCGTGGACGACCGTAGCCAGATCAGACTTCCCAAGGTACGGGCGCAACTGGTGCACGAGTCTTAACTGTGAAAAAGCTCCTCTGGCGACCACCGAGACCTGGGGATCCAGGCTCAGCGATGAGTCCAGGATCACTCCCAAGCTGTGAACCTGCGTCTTCAGGGGGAGTGTCACCCCGTCAAGCACAGGCTGTAACCCTATGCCCTGTTCGGCCTTACGACTGACCAGGAGGACCTCTGTCTTGTCTGGATTGAGTTTCAATTTGCTAGCCCTCATCCAGTCCGACACAGCGGCCAAGCACCGGTTCAAAGTCTGGACAGCCTCCTTAGTGACAGGTGGGAAGGAGTGACAGATCTGGACGTCACCTGCGTGCAGATAACACCTGACTCCGAAACTCTGGATGATCTCTCCCAGTGGTTTCATGTAGATGTATTACTATATTGTACTATACCACTATGCTGTAATCTTACTTAGTCGATCCCTCCTTGTCCAAGGATGTTGGTTCTCCAAGATCGGTGTACTGGCAGTGGGTCTGTAGGTGACCGTGGAGCCCTATTCTTGATCTGCATGTTCTCCTGAAGTGAGTGCATCGGTTTCCAGGTGGGAAGTGGTCTCGCTCAGGGTTGGCTTGACGCGCCTTCCTCTTGGCAAGTTTCTCTCTTTCGCCCTCCATTCGTACATCTTCAAATTCTGCAGCACTGCTGGTCACAGCTGACCTCCAGCTGGAGTGCTCAAGGGCCAGGGTTTCCCAGTTCTCAGTGTTTATGCCAGAGTTTTTAAGGTTGGCTCAAACCCATCTTTAAATCTCTTTTCCTGTCCTCCAACATTCCATTTTCTGTTCTTGAGTTTGGAGTAGAGCAGCTGCTTTGGGGGATGGTGGTCGAGCATCCGGACAACGTGGCCGGTCCAGCGGAGTTGCTGGCGGAGGACCATCGTTTCAATGCTGGTGGTCTTTGCTTCTTCCAGCACACTGACATTTGTCCGCTTCTCTTTCCAAGAGACTTGAAGAATTTGCCGGAGACAGTGCTTGATGTAATCGTTCCAGGAGTTGCACGTGACATCTGTAGACTGCCCACATCTCGCAGACGTATAGCAGGGTTGGGAGGACAATAGCTTTATAGACTAGCACCTTGGTCTCCCTTCGGATGTCCCAATCCTCAAACACTCTCTGCTTCATTTGGAAAAATGCTGCACTCTCAGAGCTCAGGTGGTGTTGTATTTCAGTATCAATGTTGACTTTTGTGGAGAGGTGGCTGCCAAGGGAGCGGAAATGGTCAACATTTTCTAATGTTACACCATTAAGCTGTATTTCTGGCATTGCAGAGGGATTGGCTGGTGACTTCTGCTGGAAGAGCACTTTGGTTTTCTCAGTGTTCAATGACAGGCGAAGCTTCTCGTATGCTTCTGGGAAGGTGTTTAGAGTGGCTTGTAGGTTTTCTTCTGAATGCGCACAGACGACGGTGTCATCAGCATACTAGAGTTCTATAACAGATGTTGTTGTAATCTTGGTTTTGGCTTTCGATCTGCTCAGGTTCAATAGCTTGCCATCTGTCTGATAGATTATTTCCACTCCGGTGGGAAGCTTCCCATCGACAAGGTGAAGTATCATAGCAATAAAGATGGAGAATAAGTTTGGGGCAATAATAATACATCCCTGTTTGACACCTGATTCCACCTTAAATGGGTCACTTTGGGAGACATTGCTGTCCAAGATTGTTGCCATCATGTCATCATGGAGGAGCCGCAGGATGTTCACAAATTTGTCAGGGCGCCCGATTTTGTGGCGGATGGTCCAGAGAGTACTGCGATTCAATGTGTCGAATGTCTTTGCAAGGTCAGTCAATGCTATGTACAGAGGTTAATTCTGTTTTATACCACTATACTGTAATATTATTTGAATTATTACATGTAATATAATAATAAAACTTTATTTATAATATAAACATAAAAATAAAATTCTTATATTTTATTATTAGTATTATATTGTATTATATTACAATATTATTGTCAAGTTTTATTATAATAAAACTTTATTTATAATATAAAAATAGTATTCTTATATTTTATTATTAGTAGTATTATATTGTATTACAATATTATTATCAAGTTATATTATAATAATCATAACACTTTATTTATAATATAAAAATAGAATTCTTATATTTTATTATTAGTAGTAGTATTATATTCAGAAGCAGCCCTGCAGCGCCTCACATCCTGCTTTGCAACAGCTGCAGAGCTGTTTCGGCTGGAAGACAGCCTGAAGAAAACTGAAGTCCTCTACCAGCCCGCACCACAGGAAGAACACCATCATCCCCACGTCAGCATAGGTGAATCTGTGCTTAAGTCCGTTCAGCAGTTCACCTCCCTGGGAAGCATCATCTCTTCAGACCCCAAGATTGACAAAGAGATAGATCACAGGTTAGCAAAGGCATAAAGTGCATTTGGAAGGCTTCACGAAAGAGTCTGGAGCAACAAGCACCTGAAGCAACGCACCAAAATCAGTGTGTACAGAACTATCGTACTGTCTATTCTCCTCTATGGGTCTGAAACATGGGTCACCTATCGCCAACACCTACGACTCCTCGAACGCTTTCATCAGCACTGTCTTTGCACAATCCTGAATATACACTGAACCGACTATGTGACGAATGTGTCTGTCCTTGAGCAAGCAGGGACCACCAGCGTTGAGGCCATGCTATTGAGAACACAGCTGCGCTGGGCTGCGCTGTCTCGAGGATGGAGGACCACCGCCTCCCAAAGATACTACTCTACGGTGAACTCGCCACGGGTCAGCGCAAGAGAGGCGCCTCCAAAAAGAGATACAAGGACTCCCCGAAACAACATCTCAGGCTCGGCCAGATTGATCCCCAACAATGGTCCACCCTGGCCTCACATCGGGAGGCATGGAGATGCACTATCCACAATGCTGCGGCCTCTTTCGAGAAGTCATGTCGAACGGGTCTTGACAACGCAGAAAGAGCCGCAACTCGGAAACGACATCACCCAAGGGGACTTTCTCTGCTGTGCTTTCTGCAACCAGACTTGCCTATCTCAGATTGGCCTTTTTAGTCATCAACGCGCTTGTAAAAAGCGTGGGACAAGTCCTTTCCTAAGATTCTTCGTTCGCGAAGTAATGCCGAGAGAGAGAAATATTATTTGTGATATTACATGTAATATAATAAAAAAACCTTTATTTAATAAAAATAGAATTCTTATATTTTATTAGTAGTAGTAGTATTATTAGTATTTGTATTAATAGAATTATTATATTATAATACATTATTATTGTCAAGTAAACCCATTTACAGGGTCAGAGGCCTACAAAGGCCTTGTCTTGTCAGAAAGCCACCTTTAACAGTAGCTGTGGGCTTTAGTGACCGGAAAGGGGGAAATGCGCCTGCGCAAGATTGCAGCACCAAGTAGAAAAAAGGGGGGGGGGAGGAAGAGAGGAAAAAAATGAGAAAACAGTTTCTGCGCATGCGCGGGGATAGGGCGGCCTCTGCGCACGCGCGGAGTCGGAAGGCGGCGACTATGGCCCACGTCAGGAATAGAAAGGGGGGAGGTTTTCCGCGCGTGCGCAGTGGCGTTCCTTGTCCTAGCTGGGGGCTGACGTCAGTGGGCGGGGAAACCGAGACAGGCAGGAGGGGAAAGGGGCGGGGCTTGTTCCTCTGCGGCAGCCGGCGAAAGAGGCCGAGAGGGGCCGCCGGGCGGAGAAGGAGGAAGGAAGGAAGGGAGAGGTAAGCCAGGCCACGGCCTCGCGTGGGAATGCCTGTACACGTGTCTGGTGTAACTAAGAGCCGGGTCCCTCCTCTCCCCTCACCACCTTGAGGGTTGAGGGCCCGCCTTTGTCTTGGGCTTGGCAGGAGGGGATGAAGGCAAGCAGGCAGGCGCCTCAGCACAAAGGCCAGGCCTGGCACACAGGACTAGGCCCCAAAAACCTGCAGTCCTGTTATTATTATTGTTATTATTGTCATCATTATTATTTAGGGGTCCATCCCCAAATCTGTGCTCAACTCTAGTCCTGTTATTCCTATTATTATTATTATTATTAGCAACCCCATACTCAAATCTGTAGATGCTCAAGTCCTGTTATTATTGTTATTATTGTCATCAATATTATTTAGGGGCCCATCCCCAAATCTGTGCTCAACTCTAGTCCTATTATTCCTATTATTATTGTTATTATTAGCAACCCCATACTCAAATCTGTAGATGCTCAAGTCCTGTTATTATTATTGTTATTATTGTCATTATTATTTAGGGGCCCATCCCCATATCTGTGCTCAAGCCTTGTCCTATTTTTCCTATTATTTTTATTGTTATTATTATTATTACCAACCCCATACTCAAATCTGTAGATGCTCAAGTCCTGTTATTATTGTTATTATTGTCATCATTATTATTTAGGGGCCCATCCCTAAATCTGTGCTCAAGCCTGGTCCTATTATTCCTATTATTATTATTATTATTATTATTAGCAACCCCATACAAAAATCTGTAGATGCTCAAGTCCCATTATATTGTTATTATTATTGTCATCATTATTATTTAGAGGCCCATCCCCAAATCTGTGCTCAAGTCTAGTCCTATTATTCCTATTATTATTAGCAACCCCATACTCAAATCTGTAGATGCTCAAGTCCTGTTATTATTATTGTTATTATTGTCATCATTATTATTTAGGGGCCCATCCCCAAATCTTTGCTCAAGTATTCCTATTATTATTGTTATTATTATTATTAGCAACCCCAGACTCAAATCTGTAGATGCTCAAGTCCTGTTATTATTATTGTTATTATTGTCATCAATATTATTTAGAGGCCCATCCCAAAATCTGTGCTCAACTCTAGTCCTGTTATTCCTATTATTATTATTAGCAACCCTAAACTAGTCCTGTTATTGTTATTGTTAGCAACCCCATACTAAAATCCCGTTATTATTGTTATTGTCATCAATATTATTTAGGGGCCCATCCCTAAATCTGTGCTCAAGCCTTGTCCTATTATTCCTATTATTATTATTATTATTAGCAACCCCATACTCAAATCTGTAATGCTCAAGTCCTGTTATTATTATTGTTATTATTGTCATCAATATTATTTAGAGGCCCATCCCCAAATCTGTGCTCAAGTCTAGTCCTGTTATTCCTATTATTATTACTATTATTATTAGCAACCCTAAACTAGTCCTGTTATTATTATTGTTATTAACCCCATACTAAAATCTTGTTATTATTGTCATCAATGTTATTTAGGGGCCCATCCCCAAATCTGTGCTCAAGCCTTGTCCTATTATTCCTATTATTATTATTGTTATTATTAGCAACCCCATACTCAAATCTGTAGATGCTCAAGTCCTGTTATTATTATTGTTAATATTGTCATCATTATTATTTAGGGGCCCACCCCCAAATCTGTGCTCAACTCTAGTCCTATTATTCCTATTATTATTATTAGCAACCCCATAGTCAAATCTGTAGATGCTCAAGTCCAATTATATTATTATTATTGTCATTATTATTTAGAGACGCATCTCAAAATCCGTGCTCAAGTCAAGTCCTATTATTATTATTAGCAACCCCATACTGAAATCTGTAGATGCTCAAGTCATATTTTATTGTTATTATTATTATTGTCATTATTACTTAGAGGCCCATCCCAAAATCTATGCTTAAGTCTAGTCCTATTATTCCTATTATTATTATTATTATTATTAGCAACCCCATAGTCAAATCTGTAGATGCTCAAGTCCAATTATATTATATTATTTATTTACCACATTTGTATACTGCCCTTCTCAGCCCTCAGGCAACTCAGGGCTCAAGTCTGTGCTCAAGTGTAGTCCTATTATTATTAGTATTATTAGTATTATTTATTTTTATTTATTTTATTTATTTATTGTTTGGACTTTTATGCCGCCAACTCCACAAGGCTCGCAGCAGCTTACAAAAGCCAAGCAGCTACACAAAAATACATCAACAGTAAAATATAACAAACAGGGGGCAGTACAACAGTAGGCAGGGGGAAGATGGGGGGGAACAGGGTGGGAGCGGACCCAGCGAGTCAAGCGGGCCCTACTCTCCCGTCAAAGGGAGGGAGCAGAGGTGGTCTCGGGGTGATCCTATCAAGAAGGTCCGAACCGGCCCGCCCCCTATTGACCAGGGGTCTGGTAGGGGGAGTCCGATCTGTGGGATTGCTGACTTTCTTCCACTGTGGGCCCGAGAGAGAGGGCTTCCGTTGCCCAAAGCCCGGACCCCAAAAAGTTCTGACCCGCAACGGGTTCCAGGACTTGGGCTCGGGCGGGGCAGGTCTCCCCTCTCTCTGGCGGGCAATGGCAAGTGTCCCGGGGGCGGGGGGCCTGGTGTTCTTCGGCCTCCAACGCCGCCTTCTCCGGCGGCCACCTGGCCTCGGTGCTGGGCGCCCCCCGGGGCTCACCGGTCTATGCTGTCCCGGCTCGATGAATCTGTCGGCCCCCGGCCGCCAGAGGAAGGCGGGGGGGGGGGTTGGAGTCCGGTCGCAAATGAGGGGACGGCCGACAACTTGCAGGCTCGGCGCCGGGGTCGGGCCTCCGGAGCCCTTGCTAGGGTTCCGGAGATATCCAGCCCCTCCGGGCGGGGACCAACGGCAACTGCTGCTTCGCCCGTCTGTCGGGGAGGGCGAGGGCTGGGTTCCCAGGCCGTGCAAGGCCGCGGCTACAGCCCCTGAGGAATGAGCGAGGGGCGGGGCCAGGGACACCGGGCAGCTTGGAGTCGACGCCATCTTGCTACCCCCGGCCACCGCCTCGCCCCATACAAAAATCTGTAGATGCGCAAATCCCATTATATTATTATTATTACTATTATTGTCATCATTATTATTTACAGACCCATCCCCAAATTTGTGCTCAATTATAGTCTTTTTATTAGTATTAATATTATTAGCAATCCCAAACTAAAATCTGTAGATGCTCAAGTCTCATTATATTATTATGTCAGCATTATTTAGAAACCCATCCCGAAATCTATGCTCAAGTCTAGTCCTATTATTAGTTTTATTATTATTATTAGCAACCCCAAACTAAAATGTGTAGATGTTCAAGTCCTATTATTATCGTCATCATTATTATTTAGAGGCCATCCCAAAATCTGTGCTCAAGTCTAGTCCTGTTATTAGCATTATTATTATTAGGAACCCCATACCAAAATCTGTAGATGCGCAAGTCCAATTATATTATTATTATTACTGTTGTTATTATCATCATCATTTAGAGACCCATCCCCAAATCTGTGCCCAAGTCTACTCCTATTATTAGTATTATTATTATTATTATTAGCAACCCCATACAAAAATCCGTAGATGCTCATCCTATTATATTATTATTATTGTCATTATTATTTAGAGACCCATCCCGAAATCATTCTGAAGTCTAGGCCTATTATTAGTATTATTATTATTAGCAACCCCATACTAAAATCTGTAGATGCTCCAGTTCCATTATATTATTATCATCATTATTATTTAGAGGCCTATACCAAAATCTGGATGCTCAAGTGAAGTCCTATTATTATTATCATTATCATTGTTGTAACTTATTTATTTACATCATTTATATTCCGCGGATCACAATGCACATATACAGGCAAACATTCAATGCTATAGACATACAACATATATAGACAGACAACGAGCTACACAGTTAGTCAAGAGCTCACCCCGGCCCAGGCAGGCCTTGAACTCATGACCTTCTGGTCAGTAGAGATCTTATGCAGCTGACTCCCAGCCAGCTGCGCCACATTCCCGGTGTAACCCCATATTAACGTCTATTAATGCGCAAGTCCCATTATATTATCCTCATTATCATCATTTAGAGACCCATCCCAAAATCTGTGCTCAAGTCTAGTCCTATTATTAGTATTATTACTAGCTGCCACGCGTTGCTGTGGCCAACCTTTCCTCCCTCTTTCTCTTCTTTCCTTTCTTCCTTCCTCTTTCCTTCCTTTTTTCCCTTTCTTTCCTTCTCTCCTTCCTTCCTTATCTTCTTCTTCCCTTCCCTTCCTCTTTCTCTCGTCTCTTCCTTCTCTACATATTGGACTACAACTCCCAGCAGTCCTTCCGATCAATCTATCTATCTGTCTACTTACCTATCTATCTCGGTCTAATCTATCTACCTGGAGGATTGCTGGAAGTTGCAATCCAGGAATAGGAAATTGGAAATACGCAGGGATTGGGATGCTCTCAAAGAGATCCAAGGAGAAGGAAGCTTGCATCTTGCAAGGAGTGCGTTTGGATCGTCCTCTTCTAAAGGGCCTGGTCTAGGGGATGTTGGGAGCTGTAGTCCGGAAGAGAGCGTGGATATGCTATCGTGTGTTTTGTTTGCCTGGGGGAGTCGTTTTTGCACATGCGCTGTAGCGTCTTTTTACTTTTTTGGCTTTTTAAGTCCCTTCCACTGTGTTTTTCAGTGTTTTTATGAGTGACTAGCTTGGGGACCCGGCGGTGCCCGGGTTATTTGAGGAAGGCCTTGTGTGCCAAGGTTGGATCCTATTAGATGTTTATGTGGCTTGCAGTGGTCTCAGGAACTTAGTGAAGGTACTGCAAGTCCCATTGGCCATGGTCCACCCCCCTCCAATCAGCACCGGGATGTAGAGTGGGTCATGGGGGCTGTGTGTGTCACATTTGGTCTTGATCATTCTTTGGATGAGGGTTGCAGCAGTCTCGGAAGGTGAGTGAAGGTATTTCAAGTCCCATCATCTGTGGTCCGTCCTCCTTGAAATAGCACCAGGGTGTTGAGTGGGTCAAGGAGGCTCTGTGTGCTAATTTTGGTCTGTATTTTTCATTGGGTGAGGGTCACACTGTGAAGTGGGCCATTGTGCCCCTGTGTGCCAAGTTTGGTCCCGATCCGTCACTGCTGTGGGCCGCAGTGTCTAACTACCTGAGGCCTTTCCTTTTCCCTCTGAGGCACCTAGGAATGTTGGATTGTGGATGGCCAATCGGAGTCCTTTATGCAAATACCATTTCAGTGGCAACCAATCCCCTCTGTCTGGGGCCGTAGAATGTCTGAGGCTGGCCAATCAGAGTCCTTTATGCAAATAATCACATAGTGGCAACCTATCAAAATGCTGTCGCATATTCCTTGGCACCTCCGCACCTCCCAGAAAATGAACATTCTATTTTCAACGGAAAAAAACTGTCATTTGGCTAACTCACGCATTTGGTTGCATTCTGTTTTGCTGGCCAATCAGAGTCCTTTATGCAAATTGTCTCTCAGTGGCAACCAGTGCCCTCTGTCTGGTGCCTTAGAGTGTTTGAATTCTGAGGCTGGCCAATCAGAGTCCTTTATGCAAATAATCTGGTGTCTTAGAGCAGTGTTTCCCAACCTTTTTTGAGCCGTGGCACACTTTTAACATTAAAAAAATCCGGGGGCACACCACCAAGTAAAATGACACAAAATGACACTCTAGCACAGTAAAGAACGGAGTTGGTGGCCTGGGGAGCAGCTGCTGGGAGTGCCGAAGCAGGGCGGAGCCAGTCGCCATGCCCCACCCCCTACCCCCAGCTTCACCTCTCCCAGCAGCTGCTCCAGCCTTGAGGGGGCAGTGCCAAGCCAGCGGTGCCAGAGCCAGCACAATGCTGGCTTGGCACTGTCCCCTCAAGGCTGGAGCAGCTGCTGAGAGTGCCGGGGGAGGGGGCAGAGCCAGGCCGCGCCATGACCTGCCCCTCCCCCCAGCTTCAGCTCTCCTACAGAGGAGGAGCATGAGCGGTGAACGGGCTTCAGTGGGCGAGGGGCGAGAGTCATGGTGGGAGTCATGGCGGATTGGAGGCTGGCTGGGGAAACAGCCGAAGGAGGCGGCGCCCCGGTCCCTTCTTTTTCTTCGCCACTGCCCGGCCCTTCCTCCTCCTCCCCCAAGCAGCAGGAGTTTGGCAGGAAGGGGGGGAGGAAGGGGGGCAGAGAGCTTTTCTTGCGGCACAGCAGGAGGTCCGTCACGGCACACTAGTGTGCCACGGCACACTGGTTGAGAAAGACTGTCTTAGAGTGTCGGAGTTCTGAGGCTGGCCAATCAGTGTCCTTTATGCAAATAATCCCACAGTGGCAACCAATCGAAACACTGCCACATATTCCTCCCTCCGCACCGCCGCAAACACTTGAGTTTTATTATATACATAGAATAGCTAGCTAGCTAGATAGATAGATAGATAGATAGATAGATAGATGGGGAAAAATCAACATTTTGTTTTGGAATTCTTTTTTTTTGGGGAAGGGTTTGGTGCATTCGTGGCGGTGGATACAGAGATAGCGAGAGCCAACTGCGATCTTTCCCTTGGTGCAAATGGGGAATGGTTGCTGAGAGATAGAGCGTGAGCCGTGGGTGGTTATTTCGGACTGGGTTGACGGCCGGAAAGGAGGAGGGTTGCCTTTGAAAGGAGGATTTATATAGAGTTGCTAGAGCTGCAAGTTTCTCTCTTACGGCAGAGTTGCATAAGGGATGGCCCTTTGCAAGTACAAGATGATGTCTGTTTAAAAATAAAAGCTAGCGCAGGCTGCTAGGGCTCCAAAACCTCACCGAAGAAGGGCCTGCGGATGGCAGTCTGGATGCTTATAGAGTACTAGCCATCCCCTGCCACGCGTTGCTGTGGCCCAGTCTGGTGATCTGGAAAATAAAGTAATGAGAAAATGTTGGTTTCTAATATATACAATTTCTTTATGCGTATGAGTAAACAGCATTTTGCTGGGTTTTTTGTCAGTGTTGATGTAGAGATTGTCTGGTTTGCCTACTCTTGAACATGCAACATATCTCTCTGGCATTACTTTGCGAACGAAGATTCTTTAGAAAGGACTCATCCCACGCTTTTTACAAACGCGTTGATGACTAAAAAGGCCAATCTGAGATAGGCAAGTCCGGTTGCAGAAAGCACAGCAGAAAGTCTCCTCGGGTGATGTTGTTTCCAGGTTGCGGTTCTTTCTGCGTTGGAGACCCGTTCGGCGTGTCTTCTCGAAAGAGGCCGCAGCATTGCGGAGAGTGCGTCTCCATGCCTCCCGATGTGAGGCCAGGGTGGACCATTGTTGGTGATCAATCTGGCCGAGCCTGAGATGTTGTTTCAGGGAGTCCTTATATCTCTCTTTGGGGGCGCCTCTCTTGCGCTGACCTTGTGGCGAGTTCACCGTAGAGTAGTATCTTTGGGAGGCGGTGGTCCTCCATCCTGGAGAAGTGCCCTGACCAGCGCAGCCGTGTTCTCAATAGCATGGCCTCAACGCTGGTGATCCCTGCTTGCTCAAGGACAGCGACATTCGTCACATAGTCGGTCCAGTGTATATTTAGGATTGTGCGAAAACAGCGCTGATGGAAGCGTTCGAGGAGTCGTAGGTGTTGGCAATAGGTGACCCATGTTTCAGACCCATAGAGGAGAAAAGACAGTATGATAGCTCTGTACATATAATTGTCCTTCTTTAGGGTTCCTTTCAAATCTATGATGCTATATCTCTGTGGTGCGAATCATATCTATCTATCTATATCTATGGCTGGATGGTTCTTTATCAGGAGGGCGTTGATTACGTTTTCTTGCCCTGGTGAAAGCAGCTGGACGGGATGGCCTTAAGGAAGCATCTTTCAGCCTAGAGGTCAGCAGTGTTTCTCAACCTGGGGGTCAAGCCCCCTGGGGGCATGCAAGGGGGTATCAGATGGGTTGCCAAAGACTATCAGAAAAAACTGTATTTTCTATTGGTCATAGGGGTTCTGTGTAGGAAGTTTGCCCCAATTCCATCATTGGTGGATTTCAGAATGCTCTTTGATTGTAGGTTAACTATAAATCCCAGTATCTCTCGGCATTACTTCGCGAACGAAGATTCTTTAGGAAGAACTCATCCCACGCTTTTTACAAGCGCGTTGATGACTAAAAAGGCCAATCTGAGATAGGCAAGGCCGGTTGCAGAAAGCACAGCAGAAAGTCTCCTTGGGTGGTGATGTTTCCAAGTTGCGGTTCTTTTTGCGTTGTCTTTTCTCTTCGAGACCCGTTCCCAGTATCTACAACTCTATTTCCCCCAAACTCCATCTGTGTTCATATTTGGGCATATGGAATATCCATGCCAAGTTTGGTCCAGATCCATCATTGTTTGTGTCCACAGTCCTCTCTCGATGTAAGTGAACTACAACTCCCAAACTCAAGGTCAACGCCCACCAAACCGTTGTAGTGTTTTTTGTTGGTCCTGGGAGTTTTGTGTGCCACATTTGGTTCAATTCCATTGTTGGTGGAGTTCAGAATGCTCTTTGATTGTAGGTGAACTATAAATCCCAGTAACTACAACTCTATTTCCCCCAAACTCCATCTGTGTTCATATTTGGGCATATGGAATGTCCGTGCCAAGTTTGTTCCAGATCCATCATTGTTTGAGTCCACAGTCCTCTCTGGGTGTAGGTGAACTACAACTCCCAAACTCAAGGTCAACGCCCACCAAACCCCCTTCTAGTGTTTTCCGTTAGTCGTGGGAGTTTTGTGTGGCACATTTGGTTCAATTCCACTGTTGGTGGAGTTCAGAATGCTCTTTGATTGTAGGTGAACTATAAATCCCAGCAACTACAACTCCCAAATGACAAAAATATTTTTTTAGTGGTGGTCACTCCTTGGATTAGTAGGTGTCTTGTGGCAAAATTTGGTGTCAATTCATCCAGTGGTTTTTGAGTTATGTTAATCCAATAAACCAGTGTTTCCCAACCTTTGTGCCGTGGCACACTAGTGTGCCGTGAGAGATTATCAGGTGTGCCGTGGGAAATTGGACCCTCCGATACCCTTTCTTCCGAACACTTCTTCTCCACTCGGGTTCCCTTCTTCCCAGCCTCGCTCTGCTCGCTTTGCCTCGCTTTGCTCTGGGGCGACTCTGCGCAGTAGTGCCCGCACGGGTCATGCCTTCCTCCCTCCCCCTCCCTTTCTGAACACGCTCACGCTGCCCCCTCGGATCAAAATGGCGGCAGAAGCAGCAGTGTAGAAGAAAAAGTAAGTGTTCGGCAGGAGGAGGAAGAAAGGGCGCGAAGGGGGAGGAAGAGGTCTCTGTCAAAACCTGGCATGGACAAACTTGGACCTTCCAGGTGTTTTGGACTCCAACTTTCACCATTCCTAGCAGCCTCAGGCGCTTTTCCTTTTCCCCCTCAGCCACTTAAGCAAGAAAGGGCCTCAGGCTGTTACGAATGGTGGGAGTTGGAGTCCAAAGCACCCAGAGGGCCGAAGTTTTCCCATGCCTGTTTTAGGGACCTTAAAGTGGCGAGCCTCCTTTTAACAACATAGTTTGAGTCCACAGTGCTCTCTGAGTGTAGGTGAACTACAACTTCCAAACTCAAGGTCAATTCCCAAGCAAACCCTTTCAGTACTTTCTGTTGGTAATGAGAGTTCAATATGCCAAGTTTGGTTCAATCCATTGTTGCAAGAGTTCAGGATGCTCTTTGATTGTGTGTTAACTATAAATCCCAGAAACTGTAACTCCCAAATGTCAGGGTCTATTTTTTCCCAAACTCCATCTGTGTTCACATTTGGGCATATTGAGTATTCATGCCAAGTTTGGTCCTGATCCAACGTTGTTTGAGTCCACAGTGCTCTCTGGATATAGGTGAACTACAACTCCAAAACCCAAGGTCAATGCCCACCAAACTCTTATAGTATTTTCTCTTGGTTATGGGAGTTCTGTGTGGGAAGTTTGTGTCTTTCTGCCATTCCTGCCAGGATATCTATGTTGTGTTCATCGAAACAGGCCCAGGTTTCACACGGAGTGTATAAATACATTTAAAAACATATTAACTATATGTATTACTGTATTAGAGTGTCATTGTGTGTCATTTTGGTTGGTGGTATGCCCCAGGGTTTTGTAAATGTAAAAAATGTGCCGCGGCTCAAAAAAGGTTGAAAAACACAGTTGAAGACTGAACACTTCTGGTCCTTCCCATCCTCTCTCTCCTTTGACAGATCTGGACAATATCCCCTCTTGTTGTAAACACCATCATATGACTCGACTGCGGTGTTGTTGGGACATTCGGTTCATTTCACACTCAACTTGTAGCCTAGGATGCCTTCGAAAGATGTTCTTAGCTCTCTCAATATGGAAAACATAGTTAACATTCAAAAAGTCTGCGCTGGGGCGGAGATAGATAGATAGATGGATGGATGGATGGATGGATGGATGGATGGATTCTCAAAGAAGAATTCAGTTGGATGCCCCAGTTCCTGTCAACTATATTATTTTCCAATGTCGTGATTCACAAGTGTGGCGTAAGAACAAGTCCTGCGCAACTTCCTGCCTCTCCTGGCATAAACAATCCTCTTCACATGCCATTTCAAGGGCTTATCGTTGTGAATAACTGGGGGTGTTGTGTTCTCACCATCGTGTTTCTGCTTGGCTGAGCAAGGACAAAAACCATCATAGTGCCTTAAAATCCCATATAACCTTTCGTTATTTGTCATTCACCGAGAATCCTTGAGATTTTCCTTTTTGGCAATTGTTAAGGTTAGAGGGCCTACTAACAATTAGTCTCTCTGTGCTGAATAATATCACCCTGTATGCCCTTTAAACAGCATTTCTCAACCTGGAGATTGGGATCCCTGGGGGGGTCACGAGGGGATGTTACAACCCCTCTAACACAGTCTTTTCTTTCCACCATGGCGGTTCTGTGTGGAAAATTTGGCACAATTCTATTGTTGGTGGGGTTCAGAATGCTATTTTTATTGTAAGTGAACTATACATCCCGGGAACTACAACTCCCAAATAACAAGGTCTATTTTCCTCAAACTCCACCAGTGTTTGCATTTGGGCATATTGAGCATCTGTGCCAAGTTTGGTCCAGATCCATCATTGAGTCCACAGTGCTCTCGGGATATAGGTGAACTACAACTCCCAAACTCAAGGTCAATATCCACCAAACCCTTCCAGTATTTTCTGTTGGTCACGGGAGTTCTGTGTGCCAAGTTTGGTTCAATCCCATTGTTGTTGGAGTTCAGAATGCTCTTTGATTGTAGGTGAACTATACATCCCAGCAGCTACAACTCCCAAATGACAAAATAGTGTCCGCCCCCCAACTCCACCAGTAGTTAAATTTGGGCCTATTGGGTATTTGTGCCAAATGTGGTCTAATGAATGGAAATACATCCTGCACATCATATATTTACATTACGATTCATAACAGTAGCAAAATTAGTTATGAAGGAGCAACAAAAATACACCACAACATGAGGGACGGTATTAAGGGGTCGTGGCACTAGGACGGCTGAGAGCCACTGCCTTAAAACATATTGTAACCAATGCAGGGTGCTTCCAAGTAGGTAAACAGAGGGTTTAGCTGGTAAATCAGTGACTAAAGCAATAGCTTCTGACGTCCGGGTTGTGTCACATTCCGCAAGTGAGATAACATGCTTGCCTTAAAAACAGAATACAAATAACTGATACCTACAGCTGAGAACCCGCAATTGTTTATTCAGATTAGTAACTCCTTTCCACATAATGGGCACTTTCCATAGCTTTTCTCGCGTGGTAGTTTGGCCTGGATGTGAACCTCTTGACAGGTAGTTGAATGATCAGAGATCTGGAAACTATGAATTTCTGAAGAGAGATGTTTGTTTATTTATTTACATGATTTATATTCCGCCCTTCTCACCCCGCAGGAGACTCAGGTCGGATCACAATGCATATATACAGGCAAACATTCAATGCCATAGACCAGTGTTTCCCAACCGCTGTTCCGCGGCACACTACTGTGCCGTGAGCGATCGCCTGGTGTGCCGCGAAAAAAACCTTTCTTCCCCCTCCTGCCGAACTCCTGCTGCTTGGGGGAGGAGGAGGAAGGGCCGAGCGGCGAAGAAGAAGAAGGGGCTGGAGCGCCGCCTCCTTCGGCCGTTTCCCCAGCCAGCCTTCAATCGAGGGAGGGCGGGGAACGGAAGTGGAAGTGCGCTTGTCTGGGCGCATGTGCACTAGGTCCCAGGAGGTGGCAGACACATTCACCTTCCTTCTGCAGTGGTGAAGGAAGCGAAGGAGCCAGCTGCTTCCGGAGGTGCCCCGTCTCGGCCCTGCTGTGTCCCAGATGAGGCCCTGGAGCGCCCTTCCCCTAGCCCCCCCCCCCCCAAGTCCCTCGGGGAGGAAGGGCCCCAAAGCGGAGAAGGGGCCTTCCTTCGCGGGGAAAAGGGTCAGGGCCTGGCAGGAGGGCCCTCAGAGGAAGGAAAGGCAGGCGGGATTCCGTGAGGGACTCCCTCGCCATCCTTCTTCAGCCTTCCTCCCAAATGTCAAGGTCTATTTTTCCCAAACTCCATCTGTGTTCACATTTGGGCATATTGAGTATTCATGCCAAGTTTGGTCCTGATCCAACGTTGTTTGAGTCCACAGTGCTCTCTGGATATAGGTGAACTACAACTCCAAAACTCAAGGTCAATGCCCACCAAACCCTTCTAGTGTTTCTCTTGGTCATGGGAATTCTGTGTGGGAAGTTTGTGTCTTTCTGCCATTCCTGCCAGGATATCTATGTTGTGTTCATCGAAAGAGGTGCAGGTTTCACACTGAGTGTATAAATACATTTAAAAACATATTAACTATATGTATTACTGTGTTAGAGTTTTCATTTTGTGTCATTTTGGTTGGTGGTGTGCCCTAGGATTTTGTAAATGTAAAAAGTGTGCCGCGGCTCAATAAAGGTTGGGAAACACTGCCGTAGACATACAACATATATAGACAGACATAGAGGCAATTCAACATTCCAGCTTCTAGCCACAAGGGGGAGCTGTCGCATTCCTTCATTCTTTTTTGTGTACTTCCTGGAGATTATATGGCCCCGTAAATCAGTTAAATTTAGCCTCCCCACAAAGTGGTACCTAAATTTCCTACTTGACAGATGCAACTGTCTTTCGGGTTGCAAAGTTTGACAACGAGCTACACAATTGGTCGAGAACTCACCCCGACCCGGGCAAGCCTCAAACTCATGACCTTCTGGTCAGTAGAGATCTTATGTAGCTGACTCCCAGCCAGCTGCGCCACATTTCTAGTTCTTCTTTGTCTGGAGAAGAAAAGGGAGAGACAAGATGTGAGAGCCAGGTTTAAATATCTGAAAGGATGCCACGTTGAGGCAGGGCCAACCTTGTTTTCTGTTTCCTTTCGCCCTAAAGTCTTTGTTTTGAGCCTTGGCCCTTCCCTTTGGTTGTTGTCATTTTAAAAGCATGTCTCCTTCTAGGTGTGTCTTGAACCCTTGTCCCAAGACGCCCTAGAGCAGTCTTTCTCAACCTTCCTTATGCCGCAACACCTTAATACAGTTCCTCGTGTTGTTTTGACCCCCAAACATAAAATTATTGTCATTACTACTTCATAACTGTAATTTTGCTACTGTTATGAATCGTAATGTAAATATCTGATATGCAAGATGTATTTCCATTCACTGGAGCAGATTTGGCAAAAATACCAGATACGGAGAGATTTTCAGCCTTCTCTGCCAAAGGGTTTCCTAAAAGCATCAGAAAAAACAGTATTTTCTGTTGGTCATGGGGGTTCTGTGTGGGCAGTTTGGCCCCATTCTATCACTGGTGGGATTCAGAATGCTCTTTGAGTGTAGGTGAACTATAAACTCCCAAATGTCAAGGTCTACTCCCCCCAAACTCCATCTGTGTTCATATTTGTGCCAAATTTGGTCCAAATCCATCATTGTCGTTTTTCCATCTACGACAGGCTAGGCGACTGGCACCCTACCTGTCCAGGAACGACCTGGCCACGGTGATCCAAGCGACGGTCATCTCGAGACTGGACTACTGTAACGCCCTCTACGTCGGCCTTCCCTTGTCGACAATCTGGCCCATCCTCTGGCAACTGCACTGGCTTCCCCATCGAGTACCGAATAGCCTTCAAGGTGCTGGTTTTAACCTTTAAGGCCTTGCACGATCTAGGGCCTGCGTACCTGAGGGACCGCCTTACCCGTATGTTCCCCCGAGATCACTACATTCAGAAGAACGGAATTTGTTGTTGGTACCATCAATCCGCTCCTGCCACTGTCCACAACTAGGACTAAAAAATCCCTTGACTTAACAATAGATCTATACTCCATCACCAACGTTGCCTGGACTAGCGGACCCATCTTCTGAGCTTGGTGATATAGAGAGAAAATCATGCTTTCTACCCTGGGAAACTAATAAGGACTTGCTTTGACCTTCGTACAATCTCCTGAGAAGCCCTATGTTGACAGAACCTAAATCTCCTATCTAACTGCTCATTAGTCTGTCCACCTGGACTTTCATTTTCATCCTTTGTGCTCAAGTCTGTTCCTGACCTTGCTTCCCCTAGCAAACTGCCTTTCAGGAATGTGGCCTTCAGACACAGACCGCTCATTTTCAGGGCTTAAAATCTCTTGCTGGCTCCTCTGCTGACTTGCAGACCCAGAATTCCCAGTGTCATCAGAATGACTTGCAGACCCAGAATCCCCAGAGACATCAGGTGCAGGCACAATCAAAGACTGAACCACAACACCTATATAAAAATATTTTATTTAAATAAATTATTTACTATTTTATAATTATAATATTATGTGGTATATTATAATATGATATATCATAGTATAATATGGTATGGTATAATATATTGTGTATACATATAATATTGATAATGGTGTAATGTAATGCAATATAATATTACTACGAATAATACGATATTATAATTATATATTTTGTGTTACATGCAATATTACTAATAATATTGCAATATAATTGTTATAGTTCAATGTGATAAGATATGTAATATTGATGTACTATAGCAGTAATATAGATTATTGTAATTGTTATAGTTCAGTATGATATTGTTATTATACAATGTGATATGTAATATTGATGTTGTGCTATGGCAATAATATAGTTTATTGTATTTGCATTTTGCTTTGAGCCGCTCTGAGTCCCCTTCGGGGTTGAGAAGGGCGGCATATAAATGCTGTGAAATAAATCTATCTATCTATCTATGTATATAATAAAAGTCAGTGTTTGCGGCGGTGCGGAGGTAGGAATATGTGCCAGCGTTTTGATTGGTTGCCACTGTGGGATTATTTGCATAAAGGACACTGATTGGCCAGCCTCAGAACTACGATATTCTAAGGCACCAGATTATTTGCATACAGGACTCTGACTGGCCAGCCTCAGAACTCCAACACTCTAAGGCACCAGAGAGAGGGCATTGGTTGCCACTGAGAGGCAATTTGCATAAAGGACTCTGATTGGCCAGCAAAACAGAATGCAACTGAATGCTTGAGTTAGCCAAAAGACAGTTTTTTCCGTTGGAAATGGAATGTTCATTTTCTAGGAGGTGCGGAGGTGCCAAGGAATATGTGACAGCATTTCGATAGGTTGCCACTATGGGATTATTTGCATAAAGGACTCTAATTGGCCACCCTCAGAACTCCAACATTCTACGGCCCCAGACAGAGGGGATTGGTTGCCACTGAAATGGTATTTGCATAAAGGACTCCGATTGGCCATCCACATTCCAACATTCTAAGGTGCCTCAGAGGGAAAAGGAAAGGCCTCAGGCAGTCAGACATTGTGGCCCACAGCAGTGACGGATCAGGACCAAACTTGGCACACAGGGGCCCAATGGCCCACTTCACAATGCGACCCTCACCCAATGACCACTACAGACCAAAATTAGCACATAGAGCCCCCTTGACCCACTCTACACCCTGGTGCTGTTTCAAGGAGGATGGACCACAGATGATGGGACTTGAAATACCTTCACTCACCTTCCGAGACCGCTGTAACTTTCATCCAAAGAATGATCAAGACCAAATGTGACACACAGAGCCCCCATGACCCACTCTACATCCTGCTGCTGTTTGGAGGGGGGTGGACCATGGCCAATGGGACTTGCGATACCTTCACTAAGTTCCTGTGACCACTGCAAGCCACATAAACATCTAATAGGAACCAACCTTGGCACACAATGCCTTCCTCAAATAACCCAGGCACCGCCGGGTCCCCAAGCTAGTAAATACATAAATAAGGTCTGGCAAAGCAGCAGTCAACTAGTTGAAAAAGTGTACTGGGGACTCTTTGACCAAGCTTTTCATTGAATAGTACCACCTTTTCCCCAATATGTATCACCCAGCTACTAACAGAGGAAAGGAAAAGCGATCACTCCTGACATTTATTTTGTTTGTCCCTCTGTGCCTGCAGGTGTGCCAAAATGCTTTCGGATTCCTGACTGACTGCGAAGCGGCAGACTTTGGAGGCAAAGCCATCCTAAGGACCGAGGGGGGAGCTGCAACGGATCCGGGGCCAATGCAGCAGCAAAAAAGGCAGCCAGAGTTAGTGGAAGGAAACCTTCCCATCTTTGTGTTTCCCACCGAGCTTATATTTTATGCCGACGACCAGTCAACGCACAAACAGGTGTTGACTCTCTATAATCCCTATGAATTTGCCTTAAAGTTCAAAGGTGGGTCTCAGGTACAACTCTGTCGAAGGGGCGCTTGGGTGACACAACTGTGTTGGTTTTTGAGTTTTGAAATGCCGGGGAATGAGAGGCAAAGTCGAAAGCTACGATTGGTTGTTGATGCTGTTTTTACTGTTTACATCAGTGCTTCTCAACTTGTGGGTCCCCAGATGTTTTGGCTGTCAACTCCCAGAAATCCTAGTAGCTGGTAAACTGGGTTATCGTAGCTTTTTCGGGTTGTATGGCCATGTTCTAGACTAGAGCAAGGGTGCCCATTAGGTCGATCACGATCGGCCAGTCGATCGCGAAGGCGAAGTTGGTCAATCGCGTAGCCTGGAGGAGGGAGGAAGCAGGAAGGAGAAGCAGGGAGGCTGGCAGCAAGGAGGGCGGCCAGGAAGCGCTGCAGAGCGTCCTCGCCCAGGCAGGGGCTTCGCGGGAGAAAGGGTCTCGTAGCGTGCAGCCTCCCTTCCTCACCACGCAGCAGGCTCCATCCCCCTGCCCCCCCCTCCTCGCCATCTCCGTGGTGAGTGGGCCAGAGGAGTGTTCTGCAGCCGGAGGCTCTGCCTCCGCGTGCAAAAAGGGTGAAGGGACTGGGCCCAGCAAGCGGCCCCACAGCAGTGGCCAGGGCATCCAGGGGCTTTCTCCGTTCGCCTCCCGTCCCCTCTACTCGAGGCGAGGGGGGAAGGCTGCCTGCATGGCGAGGTTTGTGGAGTGCAGGTTGGTCCAATCCCCTCGCCTGAAAGCAATGGAAGCAGGCAAGGGGAGAAGTAGGAGGGCAGAGGGAGGAGGGGGTCAGTAAACATGTAGAAAACCATATATGTTGATTTTTAGTATAATCCAGTTATTCAGCTATAAAATCAGGATTATATTCCACTCTTAAGTATATAATTGCCAAAATAGAGTACTCTACTTATGGTAATATTGATAGTAATGCATTTAACATGTAGAAAACCATATATGTTGATTTTTAGTACAATCCAGATTATCCAGCTATAAAATCAGGATTATATTCCACTCTTTAAGTATCTAATTGTCAAAATAGAGTACTAATGCTGATATTGATAGTAATGCATTTAATATGTAGTGTCCCTTATTTTTGCGAAAAATCACGTAAATGTCCCTTATTTCTTCTATCAAAATATGGGTAGGTAGATCTTGGTTGTTTTATAAGTAGCTCGCATGCTGAAAAAGTGTGAGCACTCCTGTTCTAGAGGCATTTCTTGACGTTTCACCTGCATCTGTGGCAAGCATCCTCAGAGGTTGTGAGCTTTCCATGTACCTGTATATCTGTATCTATTACACCTGGGCAATCATGGTTCTAAATGGTTCTAAAGTACTCACAAAACTAAAGTTCTGGTGGTGAACACTAGGTGGTGCTTCATTATTATTTCATTTTTGGCAATTTTTAAGACAGAACCAATTACGAACTGCCATATATAACGAAATTTTGAAAGTTTTGTTAGAGTTCTGAACTGTTCGCCACCAGAACTTTAGCAACACTGTAGAAGCAAAGCACCAGCGCCACCTAGTGTTCACCACCAGAACTTTAGCAACACTGTAGAAGCAAAGCACCAGCGCCACCTGGTGTTCACCACCAGAACTTTAGCAACACTGTAGAAGCAAAGCACCAGCGCCACCTAGTGTTCACCACCAGAACTTGAGCAACACTGTAGAAGCAAAGCACCAGCGCCACCTAGTGTTCACCACCAGAACTTGAGCAACACTGTAGAAGCAAAGCACCAGCGCCACCTAGTGTTCACCACCAGAACTTGAGCAACACTGTAGAAGCAAAGCACCAGCGCCACCTAGTGTTCACCACCAGAACTTTAGCAACACTGTAGAAGCAAAGCACCAGCGCCACCTAGTGTTCACCACCAGAACTTTAGCAACACTGTAGAAGCAAAGCACCAGCGCCACCTAGTGTTCACCACCAGAACTTTAGCAACACTGTAGAAGCAAAGCACCAGCGCCACCTAGTGTTCACCACCAGAACTTTAGCAACACTGTAGAAGCAAAGCACCAGCACCACCTAGTGTTCACCACCAGAACTTTAGCAACACTGTAGAAGCAAAGCACCAGCGCCACCTAGTGTTCACCACCAGAACTTTAGCAACACTATAGAAGCAAAGCACCAGCACCACCTAGTGTTCACCGCCAGAACTTGAGCAACACTGTAGAAGCAAAGCACCAGCGCCACCTAGTGTTCACCACCAGAACTTGAGCAACACTGTAGAAGCAAAGCACCAGCGCCACCTAGTGTTCACCACCAGAACTTGAGCAACACTGTAGAAGCAAAGCACCAGCGCCACCTAGTGTTCACCACCAGAACTTGAGCAACACTGTAGAAGCAAAGCACCAGCGCCACCTAGTGTTCACCATCAGAACTTTAGCAACACTGTAGAAGCAAAGCACCAGCGCCACCTAGTGTTCACCACCAGAACTTTAGCAACACTGTAGAAGCAAAGCACCAGCGCCACCTAGTGTTCACCACCAGAACTTTAGCAACACTGTAGAAGCAAAGCACCAGGGCCACCTAGTGTTCACCACCAGAACTTTAGCAACACTGTAGAAGCAAAGCACCAGCACCACCTAGTGTTCACCACCAGAACTTTAGCAACACTGTAGAAGCAAAGCACCAGCGCCACCTAGTGTTCACCACCAGGGCTTTAGCAACACTGTAGAAGCATAGCACCAGCACCACCTAGTGTTCACCACCAGAACTTTAGCAACACTGTAGAAGCAAAGCACCAGCGCCACCTAGTGTTCACCACCAGAATGTTAGCAACACTGTAGAAGCAAAGCACCAGCGCCACCTAGTGTTCACCACCAGAACTTTAGCAACACTGTAGAAGCAAAGCACCAGGGCCACCTAGTGTTCACCACCAGAACTTGAGCAACACTGTAGAAGCAAAGCACCAGCGCCACCTAGTGTTCACCACCAGAACTTGAGCAACACTGTAGAAGCAAAGCACCAGCGCCACCTAGTGTTCACCACCAGAACTTTAGCAACACTGTAGAAGCAAAGCACCAGCGCCACCTAGTGTTCACCACCAGAACTTTAGTTTTGTTAGTACTTTAGAACCATTTAGAATCATGGATTGCCCAGGCCTAGTATCTATATGTACATGTTATTTTTATATACCTAACAATCTCTAAGGATGCTTGCCACAGATGCAGGCGAAACATCAGGAGAGAATATTTCTAAAACATGGCCATTCAACCCAAAAGACCTACAACAACCCAGTGATTCCGGCCATGAAAGCCTTCGAAAATACAGTTGGTAAACTGGCTGAGGCTTTTGGGAGTTGTAGGCCAAAACACCTGAGGACCCAAAAGTTGAGAACCACTGGTTTACATATCCGAAGCACACAATGCCTTACTACCAGGGGTTTTCTTTGTTTCGTTTCAGTTCTTTGTACAACTCCAAATAAATATGCTGTCGTGGACGCCGCAGGTGCAGTGAAGCCTCAGTGCTGCGTTGATATGTGAGTAAAAGTGACTCCTTTGTTCTTCAAGGAACTCTTTGTTGAGTCATTGGGTCTAGAATTTGATGTTGTAGTCCATTTTTTTCACCCTAAGCTCCCACACATAGCACTCCTGAGGCCGACTACTGAACCACAACGTAAAATACATTTATTTCGCTCGGGTTTGCTTTGGGAAGCATTAAATGTTCTGTTCCTGGTACAAAAGGGTTATTTCCTGTTTAATTGTGCGGTCCTTCCTTTGAAAGTAGTTGTTCTACTCCAGAAACTTTGTTGACCCCTGAATTATTTGTTAATCTCTCCTACAGATATATAGCCCTTTCCCCCTGCAAGCCTTTGCAATCCTTATGAACCTGTATATCTGTATCTTTCTAGCTATATACAGTATATTAATTTTATATATGAATTTCCCCTCATATGTTTGCAGGTCTTTGCAAATCATAACTACATATAGATATCTAGAGATTTCCATGTTCCTGTATATCTGTATCTGTATCCAGGCCTGCAGGGCTTTTAAATTGGTTTTATGATGTCGCACTTTTATATGTTTTAATATGGTATATTTTATTGCTGTAAACCGCTCTGAGCTTCGGATAGAGCAGTCTATCAAGCCGAAATAATAAATAAATAAATATATGTATACGCTATAAATTTATAAATTTTCCCCTCACATATTTTCAAGTCGGTGCAAATCCTGTATAGATGCAATTATTTTTATATAGAGATGTCTAGATAGATATATATGAATATAGATATATAGATCTTGCAAATATTACACATGCGAAATTCACACACAAATATATTTAGACACACACACATATATATATATTGGAAAATGCTATCAAGGAGGCGAAAAATTATATTACGCAACCATGATAACGTCTGCTAGCTCACGCCCGGCTCAATTGTTTAAAGCAGGGGTGCTCACACTTTTTCAGCATGGGAGCTACTTATTAAAAAAACCAAGTCCCAAAGATCACCTACACATAAATGTAAAACATGTAACTATTTTCTTATTTATTTATTTATATTTATTATTCATTTTAATGTACCGCTCCTTCCAGCAGAGAGGCTTGGGAGCTAAAAGGCCATTTTTTAAAATAACAAGAAAACAAAGGGACATGCAAAAGCACCCACCCCCTCCCACATTTCCATATTCCCACAGATATGTCCCAGACACAAAGTAGTAAGCAAGCAGAGAGGCTTTTAATGTATTATTTATTTATTTATATCAGGAAGATAGTAAACAGACCGACCTTTGAGATGCTATCTGGTAAGCCAGGTAAGGAAATGGCCCCAAAGCGTCCTTCTTCCTCTCCTCCTCCTCTGTCGTTGCTCCTGTTTCCACGCTGCCTGCACGTGTGCTGCCTCCAAGTGCATCTGAGCCAGGCAGGAGGGAGAATGGGCTCTTCTGCGCACGCGCTGGGGCCAGCTGAGCACCTCGTCTTCCACCCGCGCCCCCTCCTTTGGTCTGTGACGTCTGTGAGTGGCTGGAGAAGGGCAGAGGGAGGAGGAATGCAAAGGAGGAGGCGGCCATCCACGCCCACCCCCTCTTTTGCCCTTCTGCATTCTTCTTCCCCCCGTCCTTCTCCAGGAACTCACAGACGTCACAGACCAAAGGAGGGGGTGCGGGTGGATGACGGGGTGCTCAGCTGGCCCCAGCACCTGCGCAGAAGAGCCCATTCTTCCTCTTGCACGGCTGAGATACACTTGGAGAGTGCAGGCGGCGCGTCGAGAGAAGCAAGCAGCGATTGACCGGGTGAGGGCCTGAAGATCACCCGGGTCAGGCCCAAAGATCACCCGGTCGATCGCGATCGACGCAATGGGTGCCCATGGTTTAAAGTAATTCGGTCATTAACGATGGTCCCTACCATCCCAAAAAATGATGATCAGGCCCTGACTGCCGAGGTTTTTCAGAGCTATTTTGCAGACAAGTTCTCGGCCCTCCGCCGGGACCTTCCAGCCACAATTGATACGGTGAGTGAACTTGAGACTCCGTGGCCGCTCGCTGGGCCCACCTTCGACCGTTTCCAACCGCTGGACGCAGAGACTGTTGATAGGATCGTAACTGCATCTAGACCGACCACATGCTCCCTCGATCCGTGTCCCTCCTGGCTAGTTAAATCTTGCCTGGAGGGGCTACGTGGCCCTCT
Organism: Anolis apletophallus; assembly: GCA_030556195.1. Taxonomy (NCBI): domain Eukaryota; kingdom Metazoa; phylum Chordata; class Lepidosauria; order Squamata; family Anolidae; genus Anolis; species Anolis apletophallus. Next base: position 4,995,647 of record JARBWK010000016.1, on the reverse strand, counting down.
GTTGAATATAATAAACGGCTCCCTTGAGCAAGGAGTCTTTCCAGAGGTGTTGAAAGAGGCAGTGGTCTCCCCATTGCTGAAAAAAACAGAGTTAGACCCCTCGGTTCCCTCCAATTACCGTCCCATTTCGAATTTATCGTTCCTGGATAAGGTGATTGAGAGGGCAGCAATGGAGCAGCTGCAGACTTTCCTAAATGACACAGCCGGACTAGATCCCTTCCAGTCCGGCTTCTGTATAGGGCACAGGACGGAGATGGTCCTGGTCGCCATCACAGACCAGCTACGTTGCCAACTTGACCAAGGCGGATCGGCACTGCTCGTGTTATTGGACCTCACAGCAGCTTTTGATACAGTCGATTATGATCTTTTGGCCCACCGCCTTGCCGTGGTTGGAGTGAGGGGGACAGCCTTGAATTGGCTGTCCTCTTTCCTCCACAATCGGAAACAGCGAGTGCAAAGGGGAGAGTCGGCCTCCGGGGGGTCCCCTCTACCTTGTGGGGTCCCTCAGGGAGCCATCCTCTCCCCTCTGTTATTTAACATCTACATGCGACCACTTGCTCAGCTGGTGCGCAGCTTTGGGCTTGAGTGCCATCAGTATGCTGATGCCACTCAGCTCATTCTGAGGATGGAGGGCCAGCCGGAATCCGTACCCAATAATTTCCATCTACCGTGTTTCCCCGAAAGTATGACACCCCCGATTGTAAGACGTATCGGGGGTGTCAGAGGGGTCGGCTTATATAAGCCGTACCCCGAAAGTAAGACGTACCTCGGGCGGCATGGCATGGCTTCTTGGCTGGGCGTCGAGAGGCTCCCAGAGGGGCTCAAAAGGGGCCCAGACTCCTCCTCCTCTTCTTTCCCGCGGCGCCTTCCATCCTCCTCCTCTTCCTCCCAGCAGCGCCTTCTCCCTCTCGCCGGTTCCGCCCTCCCTTCAGTGAAGGGAGGAGGGGCGAGCCGCCGCCGGCGAGAGGGAAGAAAGCGCCAGCGGAAGTCCCGCCCGCACGGCGGCTCAGGCGTCTTTCCCCGCGCCTGAGTCGCCCTGGGGTCGGGACTCGCCGGCGCCTTCTCCTCTGCCGGATCCGCCCCTCTCCCTTCACTGAAGGGAAGAGGGGCGGAGGCGCCGGCGAAGTCCCGCCCGCACAGCGGCTCAGGCTCTTTTCGCCGCCGCCCGGCTCGCCCCGCTAGAGGGAGAAGGCGCTGCTGGGAGGAAGAGGAGGAGGATGGAAGGCGCCGCTGGAAAGAAGAGGAGGAGGATTCCGGCCCCTTTGAGCCCCTCTGGGAGCCTCTCGTCGCCCAGCCAAGAAGCCATGCCATGCCGCCAGTAAGTCTTATTTAAGCCTTACTTTCGGGGTACCATCGGCTAATGTAAGCCGTACCCCGAAAGTAAGCCGTAGTGGGGATTTTGGGGGTCAAAAGAAAGTAAGACGCTGTCTTACTTTCAGGGAAACACGGTATGCCTCGAAGCCGTTACTGGATGGCTGTGAGCCAGCAGGTTGAAGGTGAATCCAGCGAAGACGGAAATCCTATGGCTGGGCCGCCCGGGTGATAGGGATATCCATCTGCCGACCCTGGGTGGCGTGGCACTATGCCCGTCACCGTTAGTAAAAAGCCTGGGTGTCCTTCTGGGCCCTCTACTGTCAATGGAGGCTCAAATCTCCACTGTCAGTAGAACTGTTTTCTTTCATCAGCGACAGGCAAGGTGTCTGGCTCCCTATCTGTCCCGCAGCAACCTAGCCACGGTGATCCAGTCCACGGTCATCTCAAGACTTAACTACTGTAACGCTCTTTACATTGGCCTACCCTTGACGGTGATCCGGAAACTTAAACTAGTGCAGAACGCTGCAGCTCGACTGCTCGCAGGGGAGCCTGGGAGCTGTCATATTACACCGGTTCTCCAGGGTCTGCGCTGGTTACCTATTGAACACCGGATCACCTGCAAGGTATTAGTCTTGACTTTTAAGGCCTTGTATGGTCTGGGGCCAGTGTACTTGAGGGATCGTCTCTTCCCATATAACCCCCTGAGATCTCTAAGGTCAGAGGATCAGAACCTCTTAGATATCCCCAGTATGAAATCGTTCCGTCGGACAACAACTCGCTGAAGGGCATTCTCCATCATCGCCCCGGTTCTATGGAATGCCTTTCCATCTGAAACTTGAGCCTTGCAAAGCCTGAGCACCTTTCGCAAAGCATGTAAAACTTACTTACCTACAGGCAGGCCTTTGAGTCCTTAATAATCTGTTTTCATCCTGTTTTAACCCTGTTTTAATCCTGTTGTTTTTTATTAGTATTGTTTTATACAAAATCTGCTGTATTGAGCCGCTGGGAGTGGCGGTGTATTTGTCACGTTTATTTATTTATTTATTTGTCACGTTTCTATCCCGCCCCTCTCAGCCCGAAGGCGACTCGGGACGGTTTACACAGGCAGTCTCTGCCCTCAATACAACACAGCAACAAGTCAAACCCTCCCCCCACCCCCCAAAAACACATATAATAACAATTTAACAATTAAAAACATACAATTGCAGCCTCAGCGTCATGTTGAAATCAGTTTCCAACGCATCGTCGTCATTCCATATATCCAATTAAGCCTTATATATTTCATCAGGAAATGCCTGCTCAAATAGCCAGGTCTTGACTTTCTTGCGAAATGTCAGGAGGGAGGGGCCGATCTGATGTCTCTAGGAGAGCATTCCAAAGCCGAGGAGCCACCACTGAAAAGGCCCTGTCTCTCGTCCCCGCCAGTCGCGCCTGCGAAGAAGGTGGGACCGAGAGCAGGGCCTCTCCAGATGATCTTAAACATCTCGATGGTTCATAGGGAGAGATGCGTTCGGACAGGTAAGTTGAACCCAAACCGTTTAGGGCTTTAAAGACTAAAGCCAGCACTTTGAATTGTGCCCGGTAGCAAACTGGCAGCCAGTGGAGCTGGCACAACAGGGGAGTTGTGCGCTCTCTGAATGGCGCTCCTGTTATCAACCTGGCTGCTGTCCGTTGGACTAGTTGCAGCTTCCGAACAGTCTTCAAAGGCAACCCCACGTAGAGAGCATTGCAGTAATCTATACGGGATGTAACCAGAGCGTGGACCACCGTGGCCAAGTCAGACTTCTCAGGGTACGGGAGCAGCTGGCAAATCCATCCAATAAATACAAATGTACAAATCCATCCAATAAATAAATATTTAGAGAGATGTCTAAATAGATATAAACATAGATTAAATATTGCATGAGGGAAGTGCACATATAGATATATCTATGAATATGTAAATATTACAGGGGGAAATGCACACACACATGCACACATAGAAAGAGAGATGTCTAAATAGATGTAAACATACTGTAGATTAAATATTGCAAGGGGGAGATGGACAAATAGATATATCTATGAATATAGATATATAGAGCTTGCAAATATTACAGGGGGAATGCATACACACACACACATATAAAAAGAGAGATGTCTAAATAAATAGAAAAATAGACTAAATATTGCAAGAGGGAAATGCACATATAGATATATCGATTGCCTCTCCAGTTAAGTTGTAAAACGTCAACAACCACAACCATAAAGCTCAGTAGATGAACCGAATGCCTCTCGAAGCCGTTCACAGAGCGACCCTGTGGCCTGTCTTGTGTTGCAGCGTGATCCGTCACCGGGACGTCCGGCCGTGTCACTATGGCATGATCGACAAGTTCCGGCTCCAGGTCTCCGAGCAAAGCCAGCGGAAAGCCTTGGGGAGGAAAGAGGTCATTGCCACCCTGCTGCCCACAGCGAAGGAGCAGCAGCAGAAGGAGGAGGAGGAGAAGCGGATTAAGGAGCACCTGACGGAAAGCGTCTTCTTCGAGCAGGCCTTGTGCGCACCAGGTAGTTGGAGGGCGCTCCGAAATGCAGGATGCGACTGCCTCTCCCGTTGCCAGTCGTCACGCAACCTCTGTAGATTCAGATACAGACAGCCCCCACTTTACAAACAAGATCGGTTATGTGGGTTGTTCTTAAATTGAACTTGTTTGTAAGTTGGAACAGGGACATTTTTAAGTGTCACTCCATCCAAATATATACATACCGATTTTACGAGCATTCCTACGAACCTACCCAGGCCTAGTGAATACCCCTGTAATGTTTCCTTTGCCGTCTGTGCTCGTCTTCAGAAGATCCTGTTGCGCGAGGGTGCTTATTAACAAAACTCTCGCCTCATAAATGCACAGCAGAGTAACTTACTAGCATCAGCGTGACCTAGCACCAGTCGCCCAAAGTGATTAAAAGAACATAAACACAATGTATTATTTGTGTTTCCAAAGCACAAATGAAGTTCTTTATGCTTCCTTCTTTGCTTCCACTCTGGACTTCTTTCTCATGGCAACAAACACCTTCGCTCTCACAGAGCCTTTTCTCACACTGAAGTTACACAGGAACTCCACACAGTAGCTTTTTTTTACGCACAACAGCCTTCACACTGGAGCTTCACACACGATGGCCTTCAACCTGGGGTTTCCCTCACTGAAGCTTCTCACACAACGAGGCCTACTCACACTGAGGCCTTTCTCCCACTGAGGCCTTCTCACACTGAAGGCTGTCTTAGACTGACGCCTCTCATACACTGAGGCACTAACACTGAGGCCTCCCTCACACTGAGGCCTTCTCACACTGAAGGCTCTCTTAGACTAACGCCTCTCATACACTGAGGTGAACTCACACTGAGGCCTCCCTCACACTGAGGCCTCCCTCACATTGAGGCGTTTCTCCCCATCGAGACCTTCTCACTGAAGGCTCTCTTAGTCTGACGCCTCATACACTGAGGCAAACTAACACCGAGACCTCCTCACACTGAAGGCTCTCTTAGACCGATGCCTCTCATACACTGAGGCACTAACACTGAGGCCTCCCTCACACTGAGGCCTTCTCACTGAAGGCTCTCTTAGACTAACGCCTCTCATACACTGAGGTGAACTAACACTGAGGCCTCCCTCACACTGAGGCCTCCCTCACACTGAGGCGTTTCTCCCATCGAGACCTTCTCACACTGAAGGCTCTCTTAGTCTGACGCCTCTCATACACTGAGGCAAACTAACACCGAGACCTCCTCACACTGAAGGCTCTCTTAGACCGATGCCTCTCATACACTGAGGCACTAACACTGAGGCCTCCCTCACACTGAGGCCTTCTCACACTGAAGGCTCTCTTAGACTAACGCCTCTCATATACACTGAGGTGAACTAACACTGAGGCCTCCCTCACACTGAGGCCTCCTCACACTGAGGCGTTTCTCCCATCGAGACCTTCTCACACTGAAGGCTCTCTTAGTCTGACGCCTCTCATACACTGAGGCAAACTAACACCGAGACCTCCTCACACTGAAGGCTCTCTTAGACCGATGCCTCTCATACACTGAGGCACTAACACTGAGGCCTCCCTCACACTGAGGCCTTCTCACACTGAAGGCTCTCTTAGACTAACGCCTCTCATACACTGAGGTGAACTAACACTGAGGCCTCCCTCACACTGAGGCCTCCCTCACACTGAGGCGTTTCTCCCATCGAGACCTTCTCACACTGAAGGCTCTCTTAGTCTGACGCCTCTCATACACTGAGGCAAACTAACACCGAGACCTCCTCACACTGAAGGCTCTCTTAGACCGATGCCTCTCATACACTGAGGCACTAACACTGAGGCCTCCCTCACACTGAGGCCTTCTCACACTGAAGGCTCTCTTAGACTAACGCCTCTCATACACTGAGGTGAACTAACACTGAGGCCTCCCTCACACTGAGGCGTTTCTCCCATCGAGACCTTCTCACACTGAAGGCTCTCTTAGTCTGACGCCTCTCATACACTGAGGCAAACTAACACCGAGACCTCCTCACACTGAAGGCTCTCTTAGACCGATGCCTCTCATACACTGAGGCAAACTAACACTGAGGCCTACCTCACACTGAGGCCTTCTCACACTGAGGCCTACTACCACACTGAGGCTCTTCTCCCACAGAGACCTCTCTCAGACTGAGGGTTACTAAGCTACAGGCACACCTGCTTATATAGAACTGCACTTTGCTGAGTCCTTGCATCCACTTAACCCTTTCAATACTTGACTCACATTTTCATAATTAAAATACCTAGTTAATATTTAATATTTCTGATGCGGTGCGCTTTGAACAGCACTATTGGAGGCTTGTTGTTGCCATTGCATGTGTGGCTAAAGGCAGAGTGTGTCTTTCCTTCTTCCAGAGAGCAGAATTGCCTCGTCGGGACCGAGTTTACTCACCGTCTTCCTGGGAATCGTCTGCATCGCGGCCCTCATGCTTCCCACATTGGGAGAAATGGATTCCCTGGTGCCTCTCTACCTCCATTTAAGTGTCAATCAGAAGCTCGTTGCTGCTTATGTGTTAGGTAGGTGTTTCTGTTTGCGGCTGTTAGGCAGAGAACGGGGCTGTGGTGCAGCTGGCTGGGAGTCAGCTGCATTAAGATAACTACTGACTGAAAGGTCATGAGTTTGAAGCCAGCCCGGGTCAGAGTGAGCTTCTGACCAATTTGTGTAGCTTGCTGTCGACTTTTGCAGCCCGAAAGACAGTTGCATCTGTCAAGTAGGAAATTTAACTAATTTACGATGCCATAAAATGTCCAGCAAGCGTGCAAATTAATGAGGAAGTACTCCATCAGTGTCACAAATGGAAAGAAGGAAGGAAGGCAGGCAACCGCGGACCGAGTGAGTGCCTTGCCTTCTTGCGTGGAAGAGGGAGAGAGCCATTCAGGAAGAACCTGGGGGATCTGTGTGGGAAGTTTGGCCCAGTTCTATCATTGGTGGGGTTCAGAATGCTCTTTGATTGTAGGGGAACTATAAATCCCAGCAACTACAACTCCCAAATGTCAAGGTCTATTTCCCCTGAACTCCATCTGCGTTCATATTTGGGCATATTGAGTATTCATTTCAAGTGTGGTCCAGATCCATCATTATTTGAGTCCACAGTGCTCTCTGGTTGTAGGTGAACTACAACTTCCAAACTCAAGGTCAATTCCCAAGCAAACCCTTTCAGTACTTTCTGTTGGTAATGAGAGTTCAATATGCCAAGTTTGGTTCAATTCCATTGTTGCAAGAGTTCAGGATGCTCTTTCTTTGTGTGTTAACTATAAATCCCAGAAACTGTAACTCCCAAATGTCAAGGTCTATTTTCCGCAAACTCCCATCTGTGTTCACATTTGGGTATATTGAGTATTCATGCCAAGTTTGGTCCTGATCCAACATTGTTTGAGTCCACAGTGCTCTCTGGATATAGGTGAACTACAACTCCAAAACTCAAGGTCAATGCCGACCAAACTCTTACAGTATTTTCTCTTGGTTATGGGAGTTCTGTGTGGGAAGTTTGTGTCTTTCTGCCATTGCTGCCAGGATATCTATGTTGTGTTCATCGAAACAGGCCCAGGTTTCACACTGAGTGCATAAATACATTTAAGAACATATTAACTATATGTATGACTGTGTTAGAGTGTCATTTTGTGTCATTTTGGTTAGTGGTGTGCCCCAGGATTTTGTAAATGTAAAAAGTGTGCCGCGGCTCAAGAAAGGTTGGGAAACACTGGTCTATGGCATTGAATGTTTGCCATGTATATGTGCATTATAATCCACCCTGAGTCCCCTGCGTGGTGAGAAGGGCGGAATATAAGTACTATAAATAATATATAAATAAAATCGTAAACGGCCCCCTCTGTAATGTGGGCAATCGATCAAGTTTCCCGTAAACACAACCATTGACGCCTTCTGTCGTGTCTTTCCAGGTCTTATCACCATGGTCATCCTGAGAACATGAGTGCGCATGGAGTTGGACGTCGAGACTCCTCGTCTGTGTGTTGTCTTTTTTAAGACTGCGTTATAAACTCACATCATGAATGTGGACCGCCTTTTGACGCCCGTCTGGTTCGTTAACAGCAAAAAACGAAACAAAACAAAAACCGATCCAGTGATTGACAGTATCTTTTAACTATGTTTGACTGTTTTAACTATGTTTGACTGAGGAGGAAAAATAAGAGACTCGAGGGGCTCGGAGGGGCTTTCGCTTGAGACGGCTACGAATCATTCTTCCACGACAAAACGCATCAGGAGAAACTTTTATATCTTATGCCGACTGTATAAAAAAAAACCTTATTAAAATAGTTTGTGTTTTTTAATATATATATATATATATATGTATATATATATATTCACATCCATGTTTTGATCACCGTCCAGCCCTGTCGACCATGTTTGATTTGTCTGCGCCGCGCCCTTTACTACAGTGAGTACCGAAAGAGGAAAAATATACATATGAAGGAACATCCAACAGTGACAGCTTTAAAAACTACCAACAGTATTGTGTTTACATTGCGCACTTGCTTTCTATATATACCAGGCATGGGGAAACTTGCCCCGTCCGGGTGTTTTGGACTTTAACTCCCACAATTCCTAACAGCCGGTAGGCTGTTAGGAATTGTGGGAGTTGAAGTCCAAAACACCCGGAGCGCCAAACTTTGCCCATGCCTGGTATACACCCTATTTACTCAAGTCTAATGCTCACCTTGCCAAAATTGATAAACTGCAAGTCACTTCTGGTGTGAGAGAATTGGCCATCTGCAAGGACGTTGCCCAGAGGATGTTTTTAATGTTTGACCATCCTTGCGGGAGGCTTCTCTCATGTCCCCGCGTGGGGAGCTGGAGCTGACAGAGGGAGCTCATCCGCGCCCTCCCTGGATTCGAACCTCCAACTCGTTGGGTCTTCACAAGGGTTTAACCCACTGTGCCACCAAGGCAATTAAAGTGGTACCATTCTACATAGTAGTCCTGTACAATTATGGTTCTAAATGGTTCTAAAGTACTTACAAAATTAAAGTTCTGGTGGTGAACACTAGGTGGCGCTGGAGCTTTGCTTCTACAGTGTTGCTAAAGTTCTGGTGGTGAACACTAGATGGCGCTGGTGCTTTGTGTCTACAGTGTTGCTAAAGCTCTGCGGATGAGCACTAGGTGGCACTGGTGCTTTGCTTCTACAGTGTTCCTAAAGTTCTGGTGGTGAACACTAGGTGGCGCTGGTGCTGTACTTCTACAGTGTTGCTAAAGTTCTCATGAACATTTCAGAACTCTAACAAAACTTTCAAAACTTCATTATTATCTCATTATTGGCCATTTTTAAGACAGAACCAATTAGGAACTGCCATTTATAATGAAATTTTGAAAGTTTCTGAGTTCTGAAATGTTCACAATGAGAACTTTAGCAGCACTGTAAAAGCAAAGCACCAGCGCCACCTAGTGTTCACCACAAGAACTTTAATTTTGTAAGTACTTTAGAACCATGATTGTACAGAACTACTATTTACAAAGGTGGAGGCATTACTTTTCATTCAACCCTCGTAGTATGATGCCAAGTAGCTAGTAGGCCTGGACAATCATGGTTCTAAATAGTTCTAAAGTACTTGCAAAACTGAAGTTCTGTTGGTGAACACTAGGTGGCGCTGGTGTTTTGCTTCTACAGTGTTGCTAAAGTTCTGGTGGTTAACATTTCAGAACTTTAACAAAACTTCCAAAATTTCGTTATAAATGGCCGTTCCTAATTGGTTTTGTTTTTAAAATCGCCAATAATGAAATAATAATGAAGTTTTGAAAGTTTTGTTTGAGTTCTGAAATGTTCACCACCAGAACTTTAGCAACACTGTAGAAGCAAAGCACCAGCGCCACCTAGTGTTCACCACCAGAACTTGAGCAACACTGTAGAAGCAAAGCACCAGCGACACCTAGTGTTCACCACCAGAACTTGAGCAACACTGTAGAAGCAAAGCACCAGCGACACCTAGTGTTCACCACCAGAACTTGAGCAACACTGTAGAAGCAAAGCACCAGCGCCACCTAGTGTTCACCACCAGAACTTTAGCAACACTGTAGAAGCAAAGCACCAGCGACACCTAGTGTTCACCACCAGAACTTGAGCAACACTGTAGAAGCAAAGCACCAGCGACACCTAGTGTTCGCCACCAGAACTTTAACACTGTAGAAGCAAAGCACCAGCGCCACCTAGTGTTCACCACCAGAACTTGAGCAACACTGTAGAAGCAAAGCACCAGCGACACCTAGTGTTCGCCACCAGAACTTTAACACTGTAGAAGCAAAGCACCAGCGCCACCTAGTGTTCGCCACCAGAACTTGAGCAACACTGTAGAAGCAAAGCACCAGCACCACCTAGTGTTCGCCACCAGAACTTGAGCAACACTGTAGAAGCAAAGCACCAGCGCCACCTAGTGTTCGCCACCAGAACTTTGGTTTTGTAAGTACTTTAGAACCATTTAGAACCACGATTGCACAGGCCTACTACATAGATGCATCACAAGATTTTTATTTTTCATCACTGGAAGCTTCGGTGCAGTGACACTTTTGTGTCCGGGAGGCGAAATCCAAACCAAGCAGCACCTGTAATGGACAAATGACAAACAAGGTGGTTTTTTTTGTGCATTACATCTGTCACTTTTCTCAGTTTCCGGGTTTCCGGGTTTCGAAAATCGAGGCGCGCATTAGGTTCGATGCTGCATGAGCCTCGAGTCAAGACAGTATATATATATATATCCTTTCCCCTTTTTGTGGGACATAGGGCTTATTGCTCCACTGCGGCAATATCCATTTACTTGCAGCGGCGTCAAACTTGCAGCCCTCCCAAGTATTTTGAACTCCAGCTCCCAGAATTCCCAACTTTTGCACAAACTGGCAATAGGGGCTTCTGGGGGTTGGAGTCCCAAACGCCTAGAAGGCCACAAGTTGGACATTCCCCGAGGAAGACGGAGGCCAACATTCCCTCAATCGGTACTGTCTCTTTAACAATGAGAAACCTCTATTGACGACAGCATATCTTGTAAACGTGCTCGAATCCCGCCGCCGGGGGGAAGATTTTGTTTCCGCCGTCTGTATATTTCTCCCTCTTTTCTCCCCGTCTCTTCCAAAGAAGCGTCCTTCCCGTTTCCTAAACCTGGTTGTGAACTGTTCCTTTTGAGTTCGTTCCTTTTTCCATCCGTTTCCCATTTGTTGTTGTTTTGTTTTTGCGTGTTTTTTTTAATACAAAACAAACTGTCAAATGCACTTTGAACTCTGTAAGGAATGTTTTGGAGAATTAAAACTTTTGCCCCTAACTGCAGCTTGTGTGTGGCTCTCCTCTTCTGTTCTCCGGGGGAAGAGAAAGATGACCCGCCCTTACACCTCGGTGGATTTGGGAGCAACGACTGTGCTGACGGCTTATACTGTATGTCAGGGGTAGGGAACCTATGGCTCGCGAGCCAGGTGTGGCTCTTTTCGTGATTGCATCTGGCTCTCCAGACCAGCCTGGGCCTCGGTTTCCCAGCATGCAGTGGGGAGGAGTGACGCAAATTTTCCCTCTTTTTCTTTCATTCTTTTTCCTCCCCCTCTCCCTACCTTCTTTCCTCCCTCCTTGTTCCTTCCTCTTCCATTCTTTCCTTCTCTCCTTCCTTTTCCCTCCTTTCTTTCCTCCATTCTCCCTCTTCTTCCCTCTTCCTTTCTTTCTCCCCTTCACCCTTCTCCTTCTCTCCTTCCTTCTTTCCTCCATTCTCCCTCTTCTTCCCTCTTCCTTTCTCTCTCCCCTTCACCCTTCTCCTTCTCTCCTTCCTTTTCCCTTTCTCTCTCCTTCCTTCTTTCCTCCATTCTCCCTCTTCTTTCGTCATTTCTATCTCCCCTTCACCCTTTTATTCTCTCCTTTCCCTCCCTCTCGCCTTCCTTCTTTCCTCCATTCTCCCTCTTCCTTCCTTCCTCTTCCTTCATTTCGTTTTCCCCTTCACCCTTTCCTTCTCTTTCTTCCTTTTCCCTCCCTCTCTCCCCTTCTTTCTTTCCTCCATTCTCCCTCTTCTTCCCTCTTCCTTTCTCCCCTTCACCCTTCTTCTCTCCTTCCTGTTCCCTCCCTCTCGCCTTCCTTCTTTCCTCCATTCTCCCTCTTCCTTCCTTCCTCTTCCTTCATTTCGTTTTCCCCTTCACCCTTTCCTTCTCTTTCTTCCTTTTCCCTCCCTCTCCCCTTCTTTCTTTCCTCCATTCTCCCTCTTCTTCCCTCTTCCTTTCTCCCCTTCACCCTTCTTCTCTCCTTCCTTTTCCCTCTCTCTCCCCTTCCTTCTTTCCTCCATTTTCCCTCTTCCTTCCACTTCCTTTCTTTCTCTCCTTCACCCTTTCCTTCTTCTCTCCTTCCTGTTCCCTCCCTCTCCCCTTCCTTCTTTCCTCCATTCTCCCTTTCTTCCTTCCTCTTCCTTAATTTCTTTCTCCCCTTCACCCTTTCCTCCTTCTCCCTACCTTCTTTCTTCCTTCCTTGTTCTTTCCTAAATGAGCCGAGGGTTATTTAGGTACCGCTTATGCAGGGAGGGTAATTTAACTAATGTACGACACCATAAAATCTCCATCAAGCAAGCAAAAGAATGAGGCAGTACTCCCATCAGTGTCACAATTAGACTGAAGCAACAGCTCCCCCGGTGGCCAGAATACCCTCCTGAAGTTGGAAAATTAAATAGCCTCTGTGTGTCTGTCTATATATGTTGTGTGTCTACGGCATTGAATGTTTGCCATGTATATGTACATTGTAATCCACCCTGAGTCCCCTGCAAGGTGAGAAGGGCGGAATATAAATACTGTAAGTAAATAAATAGAAGGGAGCAGCCGTTGCCTCCCTTTGAGGCTGAGAGTGTGTGACTTGCCCAAGGTCACCCAATGGGATTCCATGGCCAAACTACACACTGCTCTTAAAGGAGATGAATTTGACGAACGCCCCATGTTTTACAGCACATAGAAACCCTGAAACAACCTTCATCTCAAAGGGGGTTGCTAACAGAGCTTATGTTTTACTAACTTACATTTCGCATCTACGCAGCGGATTTAATCCCGTTTGACACCACTTTAACCACCCCGGCTCAATGCTATGGAATCATGGGAGGCGTCAAGGACTAAATCCAGATTTTTACATCACCAAAGAAGAAGAGCCATTCAGACAGTGGTTGTGCTTCGTTTTCCGCTTATGTATCATAACGTTTATTAGAAAACTCAGGTGCATTAAAATATATATACATATATACCAATACGCTGGTCTCCTTGGAGGAGAATCGGCTCCCAGTCACCTGCCTCTTAGGCATCGTTGCTGTCGGCGTCGTGCGCAATGGTGAGCTTTTCCAGTTCTTCTTTTTCCATTTCAGCTGCTGCATCTAACTGGGCCTAGTTCGGGAAGCAAAGAAGAGGGAACAGTATAGACCAGGCATGGGCCAACTTCAGCCCTCCAGATGTTTTGGACTCCAACCCCCACCATTCCTAACAGCCTCAGGCCATTTCCTTTTCCCCCTCAGCCGCTGTAGATGCTCAAGTCCCATTATATATTATTATTGTCATTATTATTTAGAGATGCATCCCAAAATCTGTGCTCAAGTCTACTATTATTATTATTATTAGAAACCCCAAACTAAAATCTGCAGGTGCTCAAGTCTCATTATTTTATTATTATTGCTATCATTATTATTTAGAGGCCCATCCCAAAATCTGTGCTCAAGTCTACTCCTATTATTATTATTAGCAACCCCAAACTAAAATCTATAGGTGCTCAAGTCCCATTATATTATTGTTGTCATCATCAGCGGCACCGGGGGCTTCCCTTCGCCTCCTGCTCACGCCCTCCTTCCTTGACAAGGGAGCGGGGGCGATGGCAAGGGGGGAGCGCCATTCCCTCCTCACCCGCCCCCTCGCAGCGCTCTCCCCCCGCCCTCCCCAGAGAGAGAAAGAGAGAGTCATCATGCTGCACGTTGTGGTTTTGTATCACCATATTTTTTTTGGCCCATGAATTGCGCCCCTCTCGGCTTGCGCCCCTAGGCCATGTCCTATGGTGGCCTTCTGGGTAATCCGGGCCTGATCATCATTAATTAGAGACCCATCCCGAAATCTGTGCTCAAGTCTACTCCTATTATTATTATTATTATTATTATTATTATTAGCAACCCCATACCAAAATCTACAGGTGCTCAAGTCCCATTATATTATTATTATTGTCATCATTCTTATTTAGAGGCCCTTCCCAAAATCTGTGCTCAAGTCTATTATTATTATTATTAATCTATTATATAAAGGAGGTCCCGTCATGGAACGACTGTCCTAGGCAGAGAAACTTTCCAAGGCAGAGACACCAAATCAGCCCACATACACACAAAACCCCACTTGGTATGTTTACCACCCCCCAAAAAAACAAAAAATTAAACAACATGGCCAAAAATACAAAAAGCCCACTGGACTACAACTCCCATGATCCCTCACACCACACCCTTCTGGCAGTTTAGAATGTCGGAATGCTGGTGGAAGGGAGGGAGGGAGAAGAGGCAAGGGGAGCAAGGACTGATACAGAAAGGGGAGGAATGGCAGGAAGGAGGGAAAGGAAAGAAGGAGAGAGGGGAAGGAAGGAAGGAGGGGAGAAGAAGGAAGATAGAGAAGGAAGAATGGATGGAAGGAAGGAGGGAGAGAAGGAAGGAAGGAAAAAGGAAGGATAGCAGGAAGGAGGGGAGGGGAAAGGAAGGAAGGATAGAAGGATGGAGTGAAGGAAGGAAGGAAAGAGGAGAAGAAAGGAAGGAAAAGGAAGGATAGCAGGAAGGGAGGGGAAGGAGAGGATAGAAGGATGGAGTGAAGGAAGGAAGGAAAGGAGAAGAAAGGAAGGAAAAGGAAGGATAGCAGGAAGGAAGGGAGGGGAAAGGAAGGAAAGGATAGAAGGATGGAGTGAAGGAAGGAAGGAAAGAGGGGAGAAGAAAGGAACACAGAAACACACACACATATACATGCACAGAAATATACAAATATACATATACACACATACATAAACACACCTGTACTTACACACATCAACACATATACACGCACATACATATACAAACACACACATATACATAAGTACACACATATACACGCATACACATATACATGACTACACACACAGTCCCCAAGTTAAAAAAAATCCCACAGCAACGCGTGGCCAGGACAGCTAGTATTATTATTATTTTTATTAGCAGCCCCATCAGGCCCGAATTGTCATTGCCGCCGAGACGAGAAAAGTTACCGCAGAGTCGGTATCACAGGAGACAGAAACTCAGGAAGGGGCCTGAGTGTGATGAAATGAAAAATACACCACGTGTAGTTCACATTTGATCAGTTGGGAGCAGGGGCGGTCTACGGTTATCTTATTTGGTAAGCAAACATTACTTTGGCGCCCCTTTGTCTCCGCCCCTTTCCCTTTGTCTCCGCCCCCTTTCCCTTTGTCTCCGCCCCCTTTCCCTTTGTCTCCGCCCCTTTCCCTTTGTCTCCGCCCCCTTTCCCTTTGTCTCCGCCCCTTTCCCTTTGTCTCCGTCTCCGCCCTAAGCGGCCGCTTACTTCGCGTATACGTTGGACCGCCCCTGGTTGGGAGTTCCAAACGCCTGTAGGACTAAAAGGTTGGGCAGCAGTCCTTCAAGCCAAGCCAAGTGAGGGGAGACTCCTACCGCCATGTCTTGCTCCACGGAGCTCAAGTTGTGCTCCAGCCTTTGGGCTTCTTCAAGCTCTCGGGCGTCTGCCGCTCCCGCCTCGTCCAGAAACTCCTCCAACTCTTGTTGCTCCGGTCCAGACTTCTTCCTACAGGACACAATGACCGCTTCGGCCTCCCAGCAGACGCAGGCGTGTTTGGTGACCACCTCCGACCTCGCCTTCGTGAGCGCCTGCAACGTCCGACAACAAGCCTCACGAAAAGCAGGACAGGAAGGCGCGCGGAGCACTCTCCCCATGTTCCCTCGTTCTTTTTGGAAGCAAAGACGACCATATTTCATCTCATAATAGTCGCACTCCCCCATCAAAATAAAGGAGGGTGCGACTATTACGTGAGGAAAAAACCTGCCTTTGGTTTCCTGGTTTCTATTGTTTTTGTTTTTAAAGATGGGTGGCCTCCTTCAGGTCCGGATTACCCATAAGGCCAGACTAGGCCATGGCCTCGGGCGGCGGATTTGGGGGGCGGCATTTCCGGCCCTGAAGGAAGGGGTGAAGGAAGGAGTGGCGCCCGCCCGCGGGACAAGGAGCCGGGGGAAGTCCTGCCACCCCTAGGGCGATTGACACGGCGGGCGCCACTCCTTCCCTCAGTGAAGGGAGGAGGTGCGCCGGTGCGAGCGCGGCAGCGGGGGAAGCCGCGTGAGTCGCCCTAGGGGCAGGACTTCCGGCGGCGCTTTGTGCGTCACGCCGACAGCGGCTCCGCCCCGCCTCCCTTCAGTGAAGGGAGGGGGGCGGAACCGGCGAGAAGGAGAAGGCGCCGCTGGAAGCCCCGCCCCTAGGGCGACTCACGCGGCTTTCCCCACCGCCGCCCCGCTCGCCCGTGCCCCAAACACGAGCGGGGCAGCGGTGGGGAAAGCCGCGTGAGTCGCCCTAGGGGCGGGACTTCCAGCAGCGTCTTCTCCCTCAGTGAAGGGAGGGGGGCGGAACCGGCAAGGGAGGAGAAGGCGCCGCTGGAAGTCCCGCCCCTAGGGCAACTCACGCGGCTTTCCCATTCGCCGTGCTCACACCGGTGCACCTCCTCCCTTCAGTGAAGGGAGGAGGTGCGCCGGAACGAGCGCGGCGGCAGCGGGGGAAGCCGCGTGAGTCGCCCTAGGGGCGGGACTTCCGGCGGCGCCTTGTGCGTCACGTCAGCCCCGCCCCCCGCAAGAGGCCCCGCCCCCGGGGGGGCTGCGTTTAGACCGGGCGGCCTTGGGCGGCTCAGTCCGCTAATCTGGGCCTGGCCTCCTTTCTCCAAGATCGGGGACAACGGGTGGAGAGGGGAGGGATGGTCTCGGAAAGGGTCCCCCTTAATTGTGGGGTCCCCCAAGGGGCTATCCTCTCTTCTCTATTATTTACCACCAATATGCGTCCACTTGCCCAACTGGTGCGTAGTTTTGGTCTGGAGTGTCATCAGTATGCTTTGAGTAAATAGAGTACATTTGGACTTCAACTTTCAAACTCGGCGACAGAAATGCAGCCACTCACTTGAGACTTGGACCTCAGGACTCCCAATAAAGCCTGCAGGTTCTTGGTGTCGCGCCGAATGCCCTTTGCGAAGTCCGGCAGGCAGAAGACGACGCTGCACTTGGCCACGTATTGCCTCCGTTCGCGGCGACTGCCCTCCAGCTCCAGCACCTTGGCTTCGATGTCGAGAAGCTCTTGCTCCAGGCGGGACATGTCCTGCAAAATGTTCTGGGGCGGGAAGCATGTTTGGAGCATCAAACACCTTGAAGTCCACTCAAGGCATCCCAGTGCCTAAAACATAGGAGCCGTTTGGGCTGGAAGTCAGCCTGAAGAAAACGGAAGTCCTCTACCAGCCCGCACCACAGGAAGAACACCATCATCCCCACATCAGCATAGGCAAGTCTGTGCTTAAGTCCATTCAGCAGTTCACATACCTGGGAAGCATCATCTCTTCAGAAGCCAAGATTGACAAAGAGATAGATCACAGATTAGCAAAGGCATAGAGTGCATTCGGAAGGCTTCACAAGAGAGTCTGGAGGAACAAGCACCTGAGGCAAAGCACCAAAATCAGTGTGTACAGAGCTATCGTACTGTCTATTCTCCTCTATGGGTCTGAAACATGGGTCACCTATCGCCAACACCTATGACTCCTCGAACGCTTTCATCAGCGCTGCCTTCGCACAATCCTAAATATACACTGGACCGACTATGTGACTAATGTTGCTGTCCTTGAGCAAGCAGGGACAGGCCCGGATTACCCATAAGGCCAACCTAGGCCAAGGTCTAGGGTGGCACCCATGGGGTGGCAGCAGATCCTGACCCCCCCCAAAAAAAAAAATCGGGAAAAAAATTCAAAAAAATTCAAAAAGTAATAATAAATAAAGTGCGCATGCGCGCGGCCGCCCCCCCTTTGCTCGCTCCAAAGGCTCTGGCCATGCCCCCGCCCTGCCCCAGGCTCCGCCCCCGCCTCCTTGCCAGCATGGTGGCTTTAGGAGGGAGGGAGGTGCCGTGGGGAGGCCCCGGGGTTGGGGCTTTCCTCCTCCCTGCCGGCGTGGGGTGGGGCGGGGCAGAGCCGGGGGTGGGGCTTTCCTCCTCCTTGCCAGCGAGGGGGGCGGCGGCAGATGGCCCTTTTGGCCTACGGCGGCAAAAGGGCCTGATCCGGGCCTGAGCGGGGATCACCAGCATTGAGGCCATGCTATTGAGCTGCGCTGGGCAGGGCACGTCTCTAGGATGAAGGACCACCGCCTCCCAAAGATACTACCGGCTTATATGTCGCACTCGAAAGTAAGCCGCACCTCGTCCGCCGCCGCGCCGCCGCTGCCGCAACCAGCCTCATGTGCTGCGGCACACCTCCGGCACACCTCCGCGGCACACCTTTTCGCCAGGCCTTCAAGCAAGGGAGGGGGAGAGAGCCAGGGGCGTGGTGAGGAAGCGTCGCGTCACAGTGATGCGGGGCGTGTCCTGGCCCTTTCCCCTCCCTTCTTTCTTCCAAGCAAGGGTGTGCCGGAGGTGTGCCGCGCACATGGGGCCGGTTAAGCGGCGATGTGACGGCGGCAGCGGCGGCAGCGGCGGCGTGGGCGTGGGCGACGGGCACGCCTTTGGGTTATATAAGACGTACTCCAAGTAAGCCGTGAGGGGACTTTTTGGAAAAGAAAGTAAGACGCTGTCTTACTTTCAGGGAAACACGGTACTCTATGGGGACCTCACCACGGGTCAGCGCAAGAGGTGCCCCAAAAAGAGATATAAGGACTCCCTGAAACAACATCTCAGGCTCGGCCAGATTGATCACCAACAATGGTCCACCCTGGCCTCACATCGGGAGGTGTGGAGACGCACTATCCACAATGCTGCGGCCTCTTTCAAGAAGACACGCCGAATGGGTCTCGAAGAGAAACAACAACGCAGAAAGAACCGCAACATCACCCAAGGAGACTTTCTGCTGTGCTTTCTGCAACCGAACTTGCCTATCTCAGATTGGCCTTTTTAGTCATCAACGCGCTTGTATAAAACGTGGGATGAGTCCTTCCTAAGAATCTTCCTTCGCGAAGTAATGCCGAGATATATCCTTGCATGGCAAACTGAATTAACTCTGCTGTGTAGACCAGGCATGGGCAAACTTCAGCCCTCCAGGTGTTTTGGACTTGTTTAGGAATTGTGGGTGTTGAAGTCCAAAACACCTGGAGAGCTGAAGTTTGCCCATGCCTGGTGTAGATGCACCCATTGCCAAATCCGCTATGTTGCAAACCCAATGATGGAGAGACCCATATACCTCCAAGAATTCGTCCAGCTTGGCCCTCAGAACAGGGATCCTGCTGAGCCTGAACCTGTGGCACCATTCCTCCGCTTTCTTCAGGGTCTGGGTCTCCATGAGCAGCCTGAGTTGCTGGATGTTCTCCTGCAGCAAGTCGCCTGAGCAAGAGGAGATGTTCAGGTAGTAGTCGCCGCTGTCCTTCAACCAGACGGGGAAGTAGTACTGTCGGAGACGGAAAGAGGAGGCATTGAATCGGCACACAGAAAACACTGGAGGTTTCTAAGCAGAGACCATTTGGTCCATTTGAAACCCACTTATGACTTCAGTGGAGCATTTAGACTAGGGGTGGGCAATTATTTTTTCCAAGGGGCCACACGAGAGTCAAATAATATTATGGAGGGCAGCACCTAAAGGCGGAACTACATTCTAATCTACATTATTTATTTATTTACGATATCTATATATATAAAGGAAGAGTCATCATGGAAAGACCGTCCCAAACAGAGAAACCTTACAACGCAGAGACACCAAACTTGCCAACAGAAATAGGCCTCAAGCAAGGTATGTTTGTAGCAAAGAAACTTTCCCACCCAAAACCTAAAAGGCCCCCAAAACAACAAGTAAAAAAACCTACATTTCCCAGCATCCTCCGGGGCTGCCAACGACTCTCCCAGCCTCTACATTCTGACAACATGATTGGCTGCCAATAAGGGCGGATTTGCATAACTCCTGTACTGGCCAGCCAACATGAACATTCCGACCCATAATAAACTGTCAGAGGAGGATAAGGCAAAGGGCTGAGGCAAAAACACAAACACCCAATTCACTTCCCACAGAAAATTTACACCCCTACAAATCACAGACCACGCCCAAAATTGACAGTAAGGCTTCATTAACTTAATTTCCCTGATTAGGCCTCACTTAATGGAATGCTGTTTACGCTCTGAATTGACAGTAAGGCTTCATTAACTTGATTCTCCCGACTACGCCTCAGCTCATTGGATTCATTGTGTATGGCCTGAATTGACCTGTAAGGCTTCATTAACTTGCTGTTCCTGACTAGGCCTCAGCTCATGGGACACTGTGTATGGCCTGAATTTACAGTAACCTACCTTGGCACACAGAGCCCCTATGACCCACACTCCATCCAACTGCAGTTTGGAGGAGGGTGGACAATGGATTATGGGACTTGAAGTACCTCCATGGATAATGGGATTTGTAGTACTTCAAAACCCATCATTCCCCACAGACCACTGTGTCCCAGAACCAAGACCAATAAAGACCAAACTTGGCAAACAATGCCCCCCATGACCCACACTCCATCCGACTGCAGTTCAGAGGAGGACACACCATGGATAATGGGATTTCAAGTACCTCCACTCACTTCCAAAGTACCCCACCCACACACGCATCAACCTCTACATCAACACAGCAGACGGAAGGACAAAAAACATTGTATATCCACAAGCTATGCAGAACGCCAGCAACACCACACAACAACAACTCCCAAGGACTTCAACATCCCACCCACCAGAACAACCCACAACGACACAGCCAGGGCCCCAACAACACAAACAACAATTCCAACCCTTACATACTCAGACTTTCTCTCATCTCCTAAATAGGGCACAGCAACGCGTGCCGGGTACAGCTAGTATTATTATAATAAAATTATTATAAAATAATAATAAAAAACACTAAAATAAAATGAAATTCAAGAAGACAAGGTGCGAACCAAGATGGAGGCTGACATCCTCAAGAGAGGAAGGATCCCAAGATGGAATGGCCCAATGGACCCAGCCCAGGGGATGGCAAAGCAGACCCAGCTGCCACCGCAGCAGAGGAGAGCAGAGCAGCAGGCGATCGGAGGCTGCAGGTCTCCGCTTGCTCTTGCCCCCAGCCATTCCCCAGCTGATCGCCCTGCCATGGAGGGCCTGCCATCCCAGCTTTGGAGTGCCTGCCATCCCGGGAGGGGATCCGGGCCTGCAGCGGGAGCAGTCGGCGATCTGAGGCGGCTGATCGCCAGGGCGATCAGCCCTTGCAGGTAGCCAAGTGCTCCCGCTGCAGGCCCGGATCGCCTCCAGGGATGGCAAGCAGTCCAAAGCCGCCACTCCTCCAGCCTGTCTGCCGACACAGGCCCCACGGAGCCCGTGATGGGATGGCGACGGCAGCGGCACCCCTTCCTCTTGGCCCCACCCCTGACGCCCTTCTCCCCGGGCCAGACAGAACAGGCTGCCGGGCCACATCCGGCCCGCGGGCCATAGGTTGCCCACCCCTGATTTAGACCAAAGTTTCTCCACCTTCCAAATGTCGCAACCACTTAATACAGTTCTTCATGTTGTGGTTTTATTTATCATGTCAGGAGCAAAACAAACAGTTGTATTGTATTTTTTTTTAGTTTGCAAACTTGGCATTACGGTGTTCCCTTGGCAATGCGGGAGGTTCCAGGACCTCCCGCAATAAGTGAAAATGTAGGGATGCTGTATTTTATTTTAATATTTATACATTATTTTAATAATTATACACTATTTTAAGTTTATAATAAAGTGAAGGAAAGGAAGGAAAGGCCCTTCAAGGCTGGAGGGAGGGAGGACTGAGGAGGGAAAGCGCCTTGGAGAGCAACACATACCTTCACTTCATCCAAGAGGCTGCAGACCTTGCTGGTGGTTTGTTCATAGGCCGCTTGGAGCCTCTGGACGCGGGACGCGTTGACCGGCAAGAGCTGCGGGATCCGCTCCTCCGTCAGGGCTTTCACCCGGTCCATTTCCGCCTTGAGGTTCAGAGCAACTCTTTCGACGCATTCCTTCTTCTTTTCCATTTTCGGCAACTTGGCCGCAATCTCCTGAAATGAGGGAAGAGGTTTAGGTTGAGTAAAAAAATAGCCGCAACATTACTGGAAGCTCCCCTGCCTGGCCTTGCTGTTGCCGGTGCTAGGAGAGCCGGAGTGGGCAATCGAGCGCGCGACGAGCGGTGGGTGAAACGAGCGGTGGGCGGGGCGAGCGGCAAGCGGGCCGCACAGAACCGGCTGCCAGGTCGGGTACGGCCCGCAGGCCGTAGGTTGCCCACCCCTGCTTTAAACCAAAGGTTTGTCTGCCAGGGACTAGCAAGCTTAGGACAGTGGCAGAGAGGTCCTCAGTTTAAGCCCAATCAAATACCCATGAGATCATGGCAAACACACCTGGGCTTCAAGATCTTCTTGCGGACAGGGGCGGTCTGTCCATGTAAGCAAACTACGCGGCCGCGTGGGGCGCCATCTTGGGTGGGCGCCGCCGTGTCACCGTAGCAAACCTCCCTGCTGCTGGCCTGCTGCCTGCTGCAGCTTCTGAGCATGCGCGAACATTTTCGCGCATGCCCAGAACCTCAGCTCCGGCAGTTCTGGGCATGCGCTGAAGCTGCTGCTGGCAGCAGCGAAGATCGGCGCAGCTCCTCCTGCTTCTGCCAGCAGCAGCTTCTGAGCATGCGCTGACATTTTCGCGCATGCCCAGAACCTCCGGCGCTGAACTTCAGCTCCGGCAGTTCTGGGCATGTGCGAAAAATGTTCGCAAGCTCAGAAGCTGCTGCTGGCAGCAGGGATCGGCGCCAGCTGCGCCGCCGAAGCAAAACTCCCTGCTGCTGCCAGCAGCAGCTTCTGAGCATGTGCAAACATTTTTGCGCATGCCCAGAACCGCCGGAGCTGAACTTCGAAGGCCTCCCCTAGCGCTTCCTGGTGCCCGTTGCCGGCCCCTCCCATGGGGCGTTGCACAGTGCATGAGAGAGCGCTCCCCGCCCTCTGCAATGCCTCGTGGGTGGGGCTGGCAGGGGAACCAGGATGCGCGAGGAGGGGCCTTCGGAGGCCTTCAATGCACAGGGCATGGAGTGGCGGCGCACGGGAGGAATGCAAGGAGCGCGTGCAAGGTACCACTTAAAAAAATGGGGGGGGGGCACCAAAATAATGTGGAGGGGCGCCAAAATAATGTTCGCCTACCATTGAAAATTACCTTAGACCGCCCCTACTCGCGGATTATCTCAGAATGACTAATCTGTCACTCCCTCTGTTCTCAAACCTAATCTGACTTCTCAGGAAAACTCCCCATTGGCTGAAGGCTGATTCTCACGTCCCATTCCAAGGAAAAATACATGTTGTAAGCATTTCTATGCGCTGGAAATGGATTGGAATCAGCCCTGCGTTGTTTGATGGGTTCTGTTTGATTTGAGTTTCCTTCTCTAGATGGTTGACCTGACAGGGTTAGACGAGCACATCTGCCCAGGTTTGAAATTAGAGTTTTCCTTCTCTTAGGATGGTTGCCAAAGGGCTAGAGAGCCCATCCTGCCCGTTGACGTTCTTTGTCAGACCCGTTTGGCATGGGAGGCCCTACCGGTGGCTATTATGCCACCGCCATCATAGCTCACAACTTCAAGATTAGCACGGGATCCCATCAGGTGCCATTGTGTTGCCGTACGGCTCCATACCTTCTCGACAAAGATGATCAGCTGGCTTCGAAGAAGGTCGTTTTCCACTTTCAGGCTTGAGACGGTTTCCCATAAGACGGCCATGACCTTCTTCAGGTAGGCGTTATCCATCACCACTTGTTGCAGGTTCTCTTTCCTCCACTCGTTTTCACTCGACAGGTCTTTGTTCTCACTGATCTGCAAGTCGAGCTCCGCAGTTAATTGTTCCAGCTGGAAATAAACGGGGGCGGCGACATTACGTTTACCCAGAAACTACCCATTGAAATGGATAATAACAATAAACTTTTATTTGTATCCCGTCACCATCTCCCAGAGGGACTGTGCCTGGATCCAAACGATCCCATATTTCGTATATCGATATGAGTACTGGGAGGAGAGTACAGAAAAGGATGCAGATTGAGCATCAATTATTTGAAATACTGCAGATGTTTCAGATTTTGGAATATCTATACAGTGTTCCCTCACTGTTGCGCGGTTCATTTTCCGCGGACTTGCTGTTTTGCGGTTAGGGTTGAGAATATTTGTAATATATTTTTAATAAATGTTGTGGTTGTAAAATCACAAAATCTATAAAAATATTTTTAAAATATTAATTCTGAACCCTATCCACTAAACAGCGAGTCCGCGAAAAGACGAAGTACATAAAAGTCCAGACAGCCAAAATCTATAGTAGTCGTTCAACATAAATCCATAAACATGAAAACAGGAACTTTTCCCAAAGCAAGCCCTTCAGGGAACCAAGACATGCTGGAACGGGAAACTTGAATCATGAACCTGAGAGCCGAGACAGGAAAGCCATCCTTATGGCAACACTGTTTCCTCTGAGAGGCGTAAAGCCAACACCACTTCGTTTAAGCCCAATCAAATACCCATGAGATCATGCCTAACACACCTGGGCCTCAAGGTCTTCTCTCGGATTATCTCAGAACGTCTAATTTGTCACTCCCTTTGTTCTCAAACCTAATCTGACTTCTCGGGAAAACTCCCATTGGAAAATTTCCATAGGATGAGCTCCTTAGCCAAAATGGAAAGGATTATTGATGCTTTACCAAGGAGCACTTGTTTCTCCATGAAGCATCATTCAAATGCTTGGCACCCACTTACTTTTTGGTTCAGCTCTTCAATTTTTGGCTTTGGGTTTTCTTCATTGTCGGGAACCTGAGTCGCCTTCTCAGAAAACATGGCCCTCGCTTCCTTTAGGATCTCGTGGCATCCTTTCGTAAACCCTGTAGTCGCCCTGAGTTGATGTTGCAATTCCATGTTCTTTAAAAAAATACACAAGAGGGAAAGGAATGAATCCCAAAAGTCAGGATTGACGGTATTCCTGAAGAGAGAACGTGGGAAGAGAATCAACTCCTTTGAAATGATGGTGGAATTCTATTTCTCCAATTCTAAGTGGACTTTTCCTCCACCTAGTGTTCACCACCAGAACTTGAGCGACACTGTAGAAGCAAAGCACCAGCGCCAGCTAGTACTCACCACCAGAACTCTAGCAACACTGTAGAAGCAAAGCACCAGCGCCAGCTAGTACTCACCACCAGAACTCTAGCAACACTGTAGAAGCAAAGCACCAGCGCCAGCTAGTACTCACCACCAGAACTCTAGCAACACTGTAGAAGCAAAGCACCAGCACCACCTAGTGTTCACCACCAGAACTTTAGCAACACTGTAGAAGCAAAGCACCAGCGCCACCTAGCTGTCACCACCAGAACTTTAGCAACACTGTAGAAGCAAACCATGAGCGCCACCTGGTGTTCACCACCAGAACTTTAGCAACACTGTAGAAGCAAAGCACCAGCGCCACCTAGTGTTCACCACCAGAACTTTAGCAACACTGTAGAAGCAAAGCACCAGCGCCACCTAGTGTTCACCACCAGAACTTTGCAACACTGTAGAAGCAAAGCACCAGCACCACCTAGTGTTCACCACCAGAACTTTGCAACACTGTAGAAGCAAAGCACCAGCGCCAGCTAGTGTTCGCCACCAGAACTTTAGCAACACTGTAGAAGCAAAGCACCAGCGCCACCTAGTGTTCACCACCAGAACTTTAGCAACACTGTAGAAGCAAAGCACCAGCGCCAGCTAGTGTTCGCCACCAGAACTTGAGCAACACTGTAGAAGCAAAGCACCAGCGCCACCTAGTGTTCACCACCAGAACTTTAGCAACACTGTAGAAGCAAAGCACCAGCGCCACCTAGTGTTCACCACCAGAACTTTGCAACACTGTAGAAGCAAAGCACCAGCGCCACCTAGTGTTCACCACCAGAACTTTGCAACACTGTAGAAGCAAAGCACCAGCGCCACCTAGTGTTCACCACCAGAACTTTAGCAACACTGTAGAAGCAAAGCACCAGCGCCACTTAGTGTTCACCACCAGAACTTTGCAACACTGTAGAAGCAAAGCACCAGCACCACCTAGTTTTCACCACCAGAACTTGAACGACACTGTAGAAGCAAAGCACCAGCGCCACCTAGTGTTCACCACCAGAACTTTAGCAACACTGTAGAAGCAAAGCACCAGCGCCACCTAGTGTTCACCACCAGAACTTTAGCAACACTGTAGAAGCAAAGCACCAGCGCCACCTAGTGTTCACCACCAGAACTTTAGCAACACTGTAGAAGCAAAGCACCAGTGCCACCTAGTGTTCACCACCAGAACTCTAGAAACACTGTAGAAGCAAAGCACCAGCGCCACCTAGTGTTCACCACCAGAACTTTAGCAACACTGTAGAAGCAAAGCACCAGCGCCACCTAGTGTTCACCACCAGAACTTTGCAACACTGTAGAAGCAAAGCACCAGCGCCACCTAGTGTTCACCACCAGAACTTTAGCAACACTGTAGAAGCAAAGCACCAGCGCCACTTAGTGTTCACCACCAGAACTTTGCAACACTGTAGAAGCAAAGCACCAGCACCACCTAGTGTTCACCACCAGAACTTGAACGACACTGTAGAAGCAAAGCACCAGCGCCACCTAGTGTTCACCACCAGAACTTTAGCAACACTGTAGAAGCAAAGCACCAGCGCCACCTGGTGTTCACCACCAGAACTTGAGCAACACTGTAGAAGCAAAGCACCAGCGCCACCTAGTGTTCACCACCAGAACTTTAGCAACACTGTAGAAGCAAAGCACCAGTGCCACCTAGTGTTCACCACCAGAACTCTAGAAACACTGTAGAAGCAAAGCACCAGCACCACCTAGCGTTCACCACCAGAACTCTAGCAACACTGTAGAAGCAAAGCACCAGTGCCACCTAGTGTTCACCACCAGAACTCTAGCAACACTGTAGAAGCAAAGCACCAGCACCACCTAGTGTTCACCACCAGAACTCTAGCAACACTGTAGAAGCAAAGCACCAGCGCCACCTAGTGTTCACCACCAGAACTTTAGTTTTGTAAGTACTTTAGAACCATGATTGCCCAGGCCTACTGGAGGGGTTGGAGGGGATTGATTTTGTCATTTGGGAGTTGTAGTTGTTGGGATTTATAGTTCAATTGCAATCAAAGAGGATTCTGAACCTCTTGGAGTCTGTGTTGGGGTCCCGATAACAAACACCCCTCAAGCTCTGAAGGCCCCAATCCCCTACGAAGATACTCACCGCGGCCACGGTCTTCTCTATAGTCTTTGAAAGGCGGAGCAAGTTGCGGTTCAGGACCTCTCTCTCGGACTGGAGGTCCCCAATCACAGTTTCCAGGTCGTTTTTCGCTTCGACAACAGAGCGTAGACACTCCTCGGCACCTTGGATCCTCTGGAGCAGCTGCGTTTTCTCCTTCTGCAAGGCGTCAATGTTGGCCTCCAGTTGCTCAGTCTTGGCCATCTCCTCCATGGTCAACTCCAGGAGACCGGTTGGTTGGTGGATCTGAGAGAAGATTCCCCTGGAAAAGACTAGATCTCAACATTTCTGGTCCAGAAGACCAAACAGGCCAAATCCTGGGGCACACCCCCAACCAAAATGACACAAAATGACACTCTAACCCAGTAATACATATAGTTAATATGTTTTTAAATGTATTTATACACTCACTTAGTGTGAAACCTGGGCCTGTTTCGATGAACACAACATAGATATCCTGGCAGGAATGGCAGAAAGACACATACTGCCCACACAGAACTCCCATAACCAAGAGAAAATACTGTAAGAGTTTGGTGGGCACTGACCTTGAGTTTTGGAGTTGTAGTTCGCCCATATCCAGAGAGCACTGTGGACTTTAACAATGATGGATCTGGACCAAACTTGGCATGAATACTCAATATGCCCAAATGTGAACACAGATGGAGTTTGGGGAAAATAGACCTTGACATTTGGGAGTTGTAGTTGCAGGGATTTATAGTTCAGCTACAATCAAAGAGCATTCAAAACTCCACTAATAACGGAATTGAACCGAACTTGGCATGCAGAACTCCCAAGTCCGACAGAAAATACTGGAAGGGTTTGGTGGGCATTGATCTTTGAGTTTGGGATTTGTAGTTCACCTACATCCAAAGTGCACTGTGGACTCAAACAATGATGGATCTGGACCAAACTTGGCATGAATACTCAAGCTGCCCAAATGTGAACGCTGGTGGAGTTTGGGGAAAATAGACCTTGACATTTGGGAGTTGTAGTGGCAGGGATTTATAGTTTACCTATAATCAAAGTGCATTCTGGATTCCACCAATGATGGAACTGAACTAAATTTGGCACACAGAACTCGCATGAACAACAGAAAATACTGGAAGGGTTTGGTGGGCATTGACCTTGAGTTTGGGAGTTGTAGTTCACCTACACCCAGAGTGCACGGTAGACTCAAACAATGATGGATCTGGACCAAACTATCCAAGATAGATGGATACACCCAATAAGTGGGTTTTACTTGGCTGCTGTGAGTTTTCCAGGTTGTGTGGCCATGTTCCAGAAGCATTCTCTCCTGACGTTTCACCCACATCTATGGCAGGCATCCTCAGAGATTGTGGGGTCTGTTGGAAACTAGGCAAGTGAGGTTTCAATATCTGTGGAATAATGTCCAGGGTGGGAGAAAGAAGTCTTGTCTGCTTGAAACAAGTGTGACTGTTGCAATTGGCCGCCTTCATTAGCATTGAATGGCCTTGCAGCTTCAAACACTGGGTGATTCCTACCTAGGGGAATCCTTTGTTGGGTGGTGTTAGCTGTCTTTCTCCCACCCTGGACATCCCACAAATATATCAACCCCACTTGCCAAGTTTTCCAACAGAACTCACAACCTCTGAAAATGCCTGCCATTGATGTGGGCGAAACGTCAGGAGAGAATGCTTCTGGAACATACCCGTACACCCCAGAAAACTCACAGCAGCCAAGTAAAACACTGGGACTGTGGCGCAGCTGGCTGGGAGTCAGCTGCATTAAGATCACTACTGACCAAAAGGTCATGAATTCTAAGCCAACCTGGGTCAGAGTGAGCTCCTGACCAAAATTGTGTAGCTTGTTGTCGACCTTTGCAGCCCAAAAGACAGTTGCATCTGTCAAGTAGGAAATTTAGATACCACTTTGTGGGGAGGCTAATTCAACTGATTTATGAGGCCATAAAAATCTCCAGGAAGTATGAAAAGAATGAGGAAGCGACAGCTCCCCTTGGTGGCCAGAAGCTGGAATGTTAAATAGCCTCTGAACGTCTGTCTATATATGTTGTGTGCCTATGGCACTGAATGTTTGCCATGTATATGTACATTGAAATCCGCCCTGAGTGAGAAGATGGAATATAAATACTGAAAATAAATAAATAAATTATTGGGTGCCCAGGCTCAATGCTATGGCACAATGGGAGTTGTAGTTTTGCAAGGTCTCTCGCCTTCTCTGCCAATTGTGATACTTAGAGAGTCGCCGAACTGCATTAATTCTGCAGTGTAGATGTACCCTTGGCCGAAGCAGCTGAGAGGCATAATAATAATAATAATGTTTTATTTGTTCCTGGCCTCATAATGCAAATATAATAATAATAATAATAAGATGAAAAATAAATTTTCTTTGTTCCCAGGCTCATAATGCAAATATAATAATAATAATTTTTAAAATTTATTTCTGGCCTTTAATAATAGTAACAAAAGCAACATTATGTTTTATTTGTTCCCAACAAATATTATTATTATCATTATTATTATACGCATATAGCCACATAAAGAATAATAATAAATTTTATTTATTTCTGGCCTCTAATAATAATAACAATAGCAACATTATGTTTTATTTGTTCCTAGCTTCATAATACAAATATAATAATAAATTTTATTATTACTAATATACGTATAGCCACATAATGAATAATAATAATAATTAAAATTTATTTATTTCTGGCCTCTAATAATAATAACAATAGCAACATTATGTTTTATTTGTTCCCAGCCTCATAATACAAATATAATAATAATAATTATTATTATTATTATACGCATATAGCCACATAATGAATAATAATAATAAAAAATGTATTTATTTCTGGCCTCTAATAATAACAAAAGCAACATTATGTTTTATTTGTTCCCAGCCTCATAATACAAATATATTAATAATAATAACTATTATACATATAGCCACATAATGAATAATAATAAATTTTATTTATTTCTGGCCTCTAATAATAATAACAATAGCAACATTAGGTTTTATTTGTTCCCAGCCTCATAATACAATTATTATTATTACTATTATACGTATATAGCCACATAATGAATAATAATAATAATAATTTTTTTATTTATTTCTGGCCTCTAATAATAATAATAATAATAACCATAGCAACATTGTTTTATTTGTTCCCAGCCTCATAATACAAATATAATAATAATAATTACTATTATGTGTATAGCCACATAATAATAATAAATTGTATTTATTTCTGGCCTCTAATAATAATAATAATAATAGCAACATTATGTTTTATTTGTTCCCAGCCTCATAATACAAATATAATAATAATAATTACTATTATGCGTATAGCCACATAATTAATAATAATAATAAATTTTATTTATTTCTGGCCTCTAATAATAATAACAATAGCAACATTATGTTTTATTTGTTCCCAGCCTCATAATACAAATATAATAATATTAATTATTATTATTATTATTATTATTATACGTATATAGCCACATAATGAAATAAAACAAAAGCAGCAGCAACACAACAACAAGAACAAGATATTTTATTTCTTTTTGGCTTGTAATAATAATAAGAAGGCATTTTCCATTTAAATTTCCCTTCAATCCCCACATTTCTGAGTTGTATAAAAAGCAAAAGGTCAAAATTAATGCTTCTAATACTATAAATGTGTAAGAAGATGTAATAGAGGAACAGAATACTTATTTAGGGTAGTATTGCCTCTGCTTATATCGTCTCATAGAGAGAGAGAGAAACCTTTTTCCAGCATACCTGTCTTGAGAAGGCACCTTCAATCCGCTCCTTTTAGGATAGCAAGGCTTTTTTCGCCTACCTGCGAGGAGGCAATTTATACCTCCCTCCAAACCAGGTGGGAAAACTTTTGAATACTGAAGGGTGTCAAAGGAGAAGGAGGTTAATATTCTTAAAGGGAAAGCTATGAGAAGCTGCAAAGGGGTTGTTAAGGGTTTCCCATTCAGGTGTATCACTTCCTCACCTGCAGACAGGTGTAGTCCATCTCAGGAGGAGATATGAACCATTTAATTCACCGGGACTGTGGCGCAGCTGGCTGGGAGTCAGCTGCATTAAAGATCACTACTGACCGAAAGGTCATGAGTTCGAAGAGAGAGCCATTTAATTCAGGTCGTGGCGCAGCTGGCTGAGCTTCCACTACTGACCAATTGTGTAGCTTGTTGTCGACCTATGCAACCCGAAAGACAGAGATATGAACCATTTAATTCACCGGGACTGTGGCGCAGCTGGCTGGGAGTCAGCTGCATTAAAGATCACTACTGACCGAAAGGTCATGAGTTCGAAGCCAGCTCAGGTCGGAGTGAGCTTCCGACCAATTGTGTAGCTTGTTGTTGGGCATTCCCCGAGGAAGACGGAGGCCAACATTCCCTCAATCGGTACTGTCTCTTTAACAATGAGAAACCTCTATTGACGACAGCATATCTTGTAAACGTGCTCGAATACCGCCGCCGGGGGGAAGATTTTGTTTCCGCCGTCTGTATATTTCTCCTTCTCTCTTCCTTTTCTCCCCGTCTCTTCCAAAGAAGCGTCCTTCCAGTTTCCTAAACCTGGTTGTGAACTGTTCCTTTTGAGTTCGTTCCTTTTTCCATCCGTTTCCCATTTGTTGTTGTTTTGTTTTTGTTTTTTTAAAATACAAAACAAACGGTCAAATGCACTTTGAACTCTGTAAGGAATGTTTTGGAGAATTAAAACTTTTGCCCCTAACTGCAGCTTCTGTGTGTCTTTTCTCTTCTGTTCTCCGGGGAAAGAGAAAGATAACCCGCCCTTACACCTTCGTGGATTTGGGAGCAACAACAGTGCCGACGGCTTATACCGTATATCAGGGGTAGTTAACCTATGGCTCGCGAGCCAGATGTGGCTCTTTTCGTGATTGCATCTGGCTCTCCAGCATGCAGCGGGGAGGAGTGACACAAATTTCCCCTCTCTTTTTCTTTCATTCTTTTTCCTTCTTCTCTCCCTACCTTCTTTCCTCCCTCCTTGTTCCTTCCTTCCTCTTCCATTCTTTCCTTCTCTCCTTCCTTTTCCCTCCCTCTCTCCCCTTCTTTCTTTCCTCCATTCTCCCTCTTCCTCCCTCTTCCTTCCTTCCTTTCTCCCCTTCACCCTTTCCTCCTCCTTCTCTCCTTCCTTTTCCCTCCCTCTCCCCCTTCTTTCTTCCTTCATTTCTTTCTCCCCTTCACCCTTTCCTTCTCCTTCTCTCCTTCCTTTTCCCTCCCTCTCTCTCCTTCTTTTTTTCCTCCATTCTCTCTCTTCCTCCCTCTTCCTTCCTTCCTTTCTCCCCTTCACTCTTTCCTCCTCCTTCTCTCCTTCCTTTTCCCTCTCTCTCCCCTTCCTTCTTTCTTCCTTCCTTCCTTTCTCCCCTTCACCCTTTCCTCCTCCTTCTCTCCTTCCTTTTCCCTCCCTCTCCCCTTCCTTCTTTCTTCCTTCATTTCGTTTTCCCCTTCACCCTTTCCTTCTCCTTCTTCCTTTTCCCTTCCTCTCTCCCCTTCTTTCTTTCCTCCTTTCTCCCCTTCCTTCCTCTTCCTTCCTTTCTCCCCTTCACCCTTTCCTTCTCTCCTTCCTTTTCCCTCCCTCTCTCCTCTGTTCTCCCTCCTTCTTCTTCCCTTCCTCTTCTATTCTTTCCCCAAGACTTCCTGTCCTTCTCCTTCCTTTCTTTTCACTTCCCCCTCTCCCCCTTCTTTCTTTTTTCTTTTCCCTTCATTATTTTACTTTTTCCTCACTCCTTTTCCTTTCTTTTCTCCACCCTTTTCTTTCCTCCCTTCCCATTTCCTTCTTTCTTTTCCCCTCCTTGTCTCTCTCCTGCTTTTCTTATCTTCCTTTTCCATGGTTCGTTCTTCTTTTCTTTCTTCCTCTCCCCCTCCTTTATTTCCTCTGTCCGTCTTTCTTTCCCCCTTCCTTCCTTCCGTCTTCTCTTCCTTCCCAGAGTCCTGAGCATGCCTTTTGCAGAGCCAGGTCTGAAGTGTCCGTCATTCTGCCGGGGGAATCCTTTCCTCATAGTATGTACGTATATACTAACATTTAGTTGAATTCAGTCTTAAAATATATTATATACATTACTAGCTGTACCCGGCACGCGTTGCTGTGCCCTATGTTGGAGATGCGAGGAAGTCTGAGTATGTATGGGTTGGAGTTGTTGTTAGTTATGGTGTTGTTGGGGTCATGGCTGTGTTGTTGTGGGATGTTTTGGTGGGATGTTGGAGTCCTGTGGAGTTGTTGTTGTGTGGTGTTGCTGGCGTTCTGCATAGCTTGTGGATATACAATGTTTTTTGTCTTTCCGTCTGCTGTGTTGATGTAGAGGTTGATGTACAACTAGCGGGCCACTGTGTGACACAGAATGCTGGACTAGATGGGCTGAGGCCCGATTCAGCATGGCTCTTCTTATGTTCTTATGTTCTTATGCGTGTGTGGGTGGGGTACTTTGGAAGTGAGTGGAGGTACTTGAAATCCCATCATCCATGGTGTGTCCTCCTCTGATCTGCAGTCGGATGGAGTGTGGGTCATGGGGTGCATTGTTTGCCAAGTTTGGTCTTTATCGGTCTTGGTTCTTGGACACAGTGGTCTGTGGGGAACGATGGGTTTTGAAGTACTACAAATCCCACTATCCATGGAGGTACTTCAAGTCCCATAATCCATGGTCCACCCTCCTCCAAACTGTAGTAGAATGTAGCGTGGGTCATAGGGGCTCTGTGTGCCAAGGTAGGTTACTGTAAATTCAGGCCATACACAATGTCCCATGAGCTGAGGCCTAGTCAGGAACAGCAAGTTAATGAAGCCTTTCTGTCAATTCAGGCCATACACAATGTCCCATGAGCTGAGGCCTAGTCGGGAGAATCAAGTTAATGAAGCCTTACTGTCAATTCAGAGCTTAAACAGCATTCCATTAAGTGAGGCCTAGTCAGGGAAATTAAGTTAATGAAGCCTTACTGTCAATTTTGGGTGTGGTCTGTGATTTGTAGGGGTGTAAATTTTCTGTGGGAAGTGAATTGGGTGTCTGTGTTTGTGCCTCAGCCCTTTGCCTTATCCTCCTCTGACAGTTTATTATGGGTCGGAATGTTCATGTTGGCTGGCCAGTACAGGAGTTATGCAAATCCGCCCTTATTGGCAGCCAATCATGTTGTCAGAATGTAGAGGCTGGGAGAGTCGTTGGCAGCCCCGCAGGATGCTGGGAAATGTATTTTTTTTACTCGTTTTGGGGGCCTTTTAGGTTTTGGGGGGGAAAGTTTTTTTGCTACAAACGTACCTTGTCTGAGGCCTATTTCTGTTGGCAAGTTTGGTGTTTCTGCGTTCCAAGGTTTCTCTGTTTGGGACAGTCTTTCCATGACGACTCTTCCTTTATATATATAGATATGGCTCTCACTGAAATTTCCAAATATTTTGCTTTCATGACTCTCTGAGTCAAAAAGGTTCCCCACCTGAATATAAGCCAAGGCACCTAATTTTTCCACAAAAAAATGGGAAGGCGTATTGACTAGCCGAGGGCTATTTAGGTACCACTTATGTGGGGAGGCTAATTTAACTAATTTACGATGCAATAAAATCTCCATCAAGCAAGCAAAAGAATGAGGAAGTACTCCCATCAGTGTCACAATTAGACTGAAGCAACAGCTCCCCCGGTGGCCAGAATACCCCCATGAAGTTGGAAAATTAAATAGCCTCTGTGTGCCTGTCTAGTTGCATCTGTCAAGTAGGAAATTTAGGTACCGCTTACGAGGCCATAAAATCTCCAGCAAGCGTGCAAAAGAATGAGGAAGTTCTCCATTAGTGTCACAAATGGACGGTGAAGCAACAGCTCCCCCGGTGGCCAGAATACCCTCATGAAAGCTGGAAAGTTAAATAGCCTCTGTGTGTCTGTCTATATATGTTGTGTGTCTATGGCATTGAACAGGCCTGGATTAACACAACTTTGCACCCTAGGCCACACTTTGGAATTATGCCCCCCCCCCCCCGTGTTGTGCTCCCTCCTGCCCCTCCCTCCCTCTCTTAGGCCCCCTAATCCTAAAGTGAACTATCAAGTGGTTTTATTGGTAAGTTGAGATTTATGTTTGTCTTCCTCTTGAAACCGAAAGCAGGTGTTTCCCTCCCTCCCGCCCAATCAGGCTCCGGCCTCCACTTCCCCCACCCCTCCAGCGCCCCGACCCCCGCCTTTCCCCTCCCTTCGCCTCGCGCCCTAAACCTAAGGCGGTGGTTTTGGAGCCCGCTCGCCGCAACAGGGGACGGTGAAGATGCCCGGCTTACCTTTGGTGGCCTCTGGGTCGAGGTACATTTTCCCCTCGGCTCCTGTTGCACCCCAAGTAAATCCCTCCGGGGATCTGCCTGGGGGCGTGTGTGGCGGTGGGGCTCCGGCTCCTTGTCTTCATCGTCCTCTTCTCCTCTTCCCCGCGGGCGAGCCTCTCAGACGCTGCTACGTAGAGGAGGCGAGGCGGGGAAGCCACAGGCTGCCAGCGGCCCAAGAGTGACCTCCACGGACAGGTTGGAGCCCCAACTGGCGGCGGGAGAGAGTGGCATGACGCGGAGGCAGCCCAGGAGCAGCTGCTTCCTTCCTCCATGCGCCGTTGCGTTTTTGATTCAACATTTAATTTGGGGGGGGGGGTCCGTGATCTGCGCCCCCCTCTGCGTGCGCCCCTAGGCCATGGCCTAGCCTGGCCTTATGGGCAATCCGGGCCTGGCATTGAATGTTTGCCATGTATATGTACATTGTAATCCGCCCTGAGTCCCCTGCAAGGTGAGAAGGGCGGAATATAAATACTGTAAGTAAGTAAGTAAATAGAAGGGAGCAGCCGTTGCCTCCCTTTGAGGCTGAGAGAGTGTGACTTGCCCAAGGTCACCCAATGGGATTCCATGGCCAAACTACACACTGCTCTTAAAAGAGATGAATTTGACGAACGCCCCATGTTTTACAGCACATAGAAACCCTGAAACAACCTTCATCTCAAAGGGGGTTTGCTTCCCTCTGTTGCTAACAGAGCTTATGTTTTACTAACTTACATTTCGCATCTACGCAGTGGTGTCAATCTACGTTTGACACCACTTTAACCGCCCCGGCTCAATGCTATGGAATCATGGGAGGCGTCAAGGACTAAATACAGATTTTTACATCACCAAAGAAGAGCCATTCAGACACTGGTTGTGCTTCGTTTTCCGCTTATGTATCATAACGTTTATTAGAAAACTCAGGTGCATTAAAATATATATACATATATACCAATACGCTGGTCTCCTTGGAGGAGAATCGG
The DNA here is from genome assembly GCA_030556195.1 of Anolis apletophallus. Taxonomy (NCBI): domain Eukaryota; kingdom Metazoa; phylum Chordata; class Lepidosauria; order Squamata; family Anolidae; genus Anolis; species Anolis apletophallus. Next base: position 4,959,114 of record JARBWK010000016.1, on the reverse strand, counting down.
CTCCCAGTCACCTGCCTCTTAGGCATCGTTGCTGTCGGCGTCGTGCGCAATGGTGAGCTTTTCCAGTTCTTCTTTTTCCATTTCAGCTGCTGCATCTAACTGGGCCTAGTTCGGGAAGCAAAGAAGAGGGAACAGTATAGACCAGGCATGGGCCAACTTCAGCCCTCCAGATGTTTTGGACTCTAACCCCCACCATTCCTAACAGCCTCAAGCCATTTCCTTTTTCCCCTCAGCCGCTGTAGATGCTCAAGTCCCATTATACTATTATTATTGTCATCATCATTATTTAGAGGCCCATCCCAAAATCTGTGCTCAAGTTTACTCCTATTATTATTAGTATTATTATTATTATTATTATTAGCGAACTATACCAAAATCTGTAGGTGCTCAAGTCCCATTATATTATTATTATTGTCATCATTATTTAGAGGCCCATCCCAAAATCTGTGCTCAAGTCTACACCTAGTGTTCACCACCAGAACTTTAGCAACACTGTAGAAGCAAAGCACCAGCGCCACCTAGTGTTCACCACCAGAACTTGAGCAACCCTGTAGAAGCAAAGCACCAGCGCCACCTAGTGTTCACCACCAGAACTTTAGCAACACTGTAGAAGCAAAGCACCAGCGCCACCTAGTGTTCACCACCAGAACTTTAGCAACACTGTAGAAGCAAAGCACCAGCGCCACCTAGTGTTCGCCACCAGAACTTTAGCAACACTGTAGAAGCAATGCACCAGCGCCACCTAGTGTTCACCACCAGAACTCTAGCAACACTGTAGAAGCAAAGCACCAGCGCCACCTAGTGTTCACCACCAGAACTCTAGCAACACTGTAGAAGCAAAGCACCAGCGCCACCTAGTGTTCACCACCGGAACTCTAGCAACACTGTAGAAGCAATGCACCAGCGCCACCTAGTGTTCTCCACCAGAACTTTAGCAACACTGTAGAAACAAAGCACCCGCGTGCCACAATGCAAGGTCTCGGCCCAGCCCCTTAATCACACACAGAGAGACGTTAATCAGCTAACTATTTATTGAATAATAAAAAACAGGTGAAAAGGTAAATTGTCCATAAAAGTATCAAAAAGATCAATCAATTGGTTAAGAGTTCTGAAGTCAATCAGAAAACAAAAGCTTGGCAAAAGTTCCGCAACAGCAATGCGGATCAAAACAGACTTGGTCCGTGGCAATTCAAACAAGGCAAAGTTCAAGGAATCAAGGCCCAAGAAACTTCTTGGTAAAACACGAGCCCCAGTCCTGGCTCCGTGGATCTTCACTCGCTTCACTCCCTTCAGATCAGAAGTGGCCGAGCAACTGAGGATCCGTTCCCACGGATCCTATACTTAATCCCCTTGGTGAGGTCTCCACGGCGCTCTAGGCTTCTGCGCCAATCTGTGCTCACGAGACCCAACGCTCCTTTGGCGCTCTAGGCTTCTAGGTGCCATTCCCTCCTACTGGACTCGATGCTCCGTCTCCATCTATCAAAGCTCCTTCCTTGCCTCCCAGCACCTGGGTCCCTATCTTCGTGAGAGCCGGACTCCCTTTCGGCTTCCATGGGCTCATCCCCGCTATCTCCCTGACCCTTTCTTGCGAACCGAAACCACCTGGTTTCTCATACTGATTATCTGAATCAGGAGAATCAGTGTCGGCCTGACCTTCCCAGCACTCATATCCATCCGGCCAGCCATCATCCCATTCCAAACTGTCTGTAGGAGATGAAGGCCCAGCTGCCTCATCGGCCCCATCATCAGAATCTATCTCCATTGATTCTAAAGCAAGTGGGACCCCCGGGGCAGCCCCCTGCCCCCTGGCACGAATGAGAACTGAGTTGCTACACAGCGCCACCTAGTGTTCACCACCAGAACTCTAGCAACTCTGTAGAAGCAAAGCACCAGCGCCACCTAGTGTTCACCACCAGAACTCTAGCAACTCTGTAGAAGCAAAGCACCAGCGCCACCTAGTGTTCACCACCAGAACTCTAGCAACTCTGTAGAAGCAAAGCACCAGCGCCACCTAGTGTTTGTTCACCACCAGAACTCTAGCAACTCTGTAGAAGCAAAGCACCAGCGCCACCTAGTGTTCACCACCAGAACTCTAGCAACTCTGTACAAGCAAAGCACCAGCGCCACCTAGTGTTCACCACCAGAACTCTAGCAACTCTGTAGAAGCAAAGCACCAGCTCCACCTAGTGTTCACCACCAGAACTCTAGCAACTCTGTAGAAGCAAAGCAATGCACTGTAGAAACAAACTGCACCAGCGCCACCTAGTGTTCACCACCAGAACTCTAGCAACACTGTAGAAGCAAAGCAAAGCACCAGCGCTCTAGCACACCAGCTAGTGTTCACCACCAGAACTTTAGTTTTGTAAGTACTTTAGAACCATGATTGCCCAGGCCTACTGGAGGGGTTGGAGGGGATTGATTTTGTCATTTGGGAGTTGTAGTTGCTGGCATTTATAGTTCAATTGCAATCAAAGAGGATTCTGAACCTTTTGGAGTGTGTGTTGGGGTCCCGATAACAAACACCCCTCAAGCTCTGAAGGCCCCAATCCCCTACGAAGGTACTCACCGCAGCCACGGTCTTCTCTATAGTCTTTGAAAGGCGGAGCAAGTTGCGGTTCAGGACCTCTCTCTCGGACTGGAGGTCCCCAATCACAGTTTCCAGGTCGTTTTTCGCTTCGACAACAGAGCGTAGACACTCCTCGGCACCTTGGATCCTCTGGAGCAGCTGCGTTTTCTCCTTCCGCAAGGCGTCAATTTTGGCCTCCAGTTGCTCAGTCTTGGCCATCTCCTCCATGGTCAACTCCAGGACACCCGTTGGTTGGTGGATCTGAGAGAAGATTCCCCTGGAAAAGACTAGATCTCAACATTTCTGGTCCAGAAGACCAAACAAGCCAAATCCTGGGGCACACCCCCAACCAAAATGACACACAATGACACTCTAACCCAGTCATACATATAGTTTATATGTTTTTAAATGTATTTATACACTCACTTAGTGTGAAACCTGGGCCTGTTTCGATGAACACAACATAGATATCCTGGCAGGAATGGCAGAAAGACACAAACTTCCCACACAGAACTCCCATAACCAAGAGAAAATACTGGAAGGGTTTGGTGGGCACTGACCTTGAGTTTTGGAGTTGTAGTTCGCCCATATCCAGAGAGCACTGTGGACTCTAACAATGATGGATCTGGACCAAACTTGGCATGAATACTCAATATGTCCAAATGTGAACACAGATGGAGTTTGGGGAAAATAGACCTTGAGATTTGGGAGTTGTAGTTGCAGGGATTTATAGTTCAGCTACAATCAAATACAGAAAATACTGGAAGGGTTTGGTGGGCATTGACCTTTGAGTTTGGGATTTGTAGTTCACCTACATCCAAAGTGCACTGTGGACTCAAACAATGATGGATCTGGACCAAACTTGGCATGAATACTCAAGCTGCCCAAATGTGAACACTGGTGGAGTTTGGGGAAAATGGACCTTGACATTTGAGAGTTGTAGTGGCAGGGATTTATAGTTTACCTATAATCAAAGTGCATTCTGGATTCCACCAATGATGGAACTGAACTAAACTTGGCACACAGAACTTGCATGAACAACATTGACCTTGAGTTTGGGAGTTGTAGTTCACCTACATCCAGAGTGCACGGTAGACTCAAACAATGATGGATCTGGACCAAACTATCCAAGATAGATGGATACACCCAATAAGTGGGTTTTACTTGGCTGCTGTGAGTTTTCTGGGGTGTACGGGTATGTTCCAGAAGCATTCTCTCCTGACGTTTCACCCACATCAATGGCAGGCATTTTCAGAGGTTGTGAGTTCTGTTGGAAAACTTGGCAAGTGGGGTTGATATATTTGTAGGATGTCCAGGGTGGGAAAAAGACAGCTAACACCACCCAACAAAGGATTCCCCTAGGTAGGAATCACCTAGTGTTTGAAGCTGCAAGGCCATTCAATGCTAATGAAGGCGGCCAATTGCAGCAGTCACACTTGTTTCAAGCAGACAAGACTTCTTTCTCCCACCCTGGACATCATTCCACAGATATTGAAACTTCTGGAACATACCCGTACACCCCAGAAAACTCACAGCAGCCAAGTAAAACACTGGGACTGTGGCGCAGCTGGCTGGGAGTCAGCTGCATTAAGATCACTACTGACCAAAAGGTCATGAATTCTAAGCCAACCCGGGTCAGAGTGAGCTCCTGACTAAAATTGTGCAGCTTGTTGTCGACCTTTGCAGCCCGAAAGACAGTTGCATATGTTAAGTAGGAAATTTAGGTACCACTTTGTGGGGAGGCTAATTCAACTGATTTATGAGGCCATAAAAATCTCCAGGAAGTATGAAAAGAATGAGGAAGCGACAGCTCCCCTTGGTGGCCAGAAGCTGGAATGTTAAATAGCCTCTGAACGTCTGTCTATATATGTTGTGTGTCTATGGCATTGAATGTTTGCCATGTATATGTACATTGTAATCCGCCCTGAGTGAGAAGATGGAATATAAATACTGAAAATAAATAAATAAATTATTGGGTGCCCAGGCTCAATGCTATGGCACAATGGGAGTTGTAGTTTTGTAAGGTCTCTCGCCTTCTCCGCCAATTGTGATACTTAAAGAGACACAGAACTGCATTAATTCTGCAGTGTAGATGTACCCTTGGCCGAAGTAGCTGAGAGGCATAATAATAATAATAACAATAATAACAATACGGTTTTTTTGTTCCCAGGCTCATAATGCAAATATAATAATAATAATACATTTTCTTTGTTCCCAGGGTCATAATGCAAATATAATAATAATAATAATAAATTTTATTTCCTTCTGGTCTCTAATAATAACAACATTAGCAACATTATGTTTTATTTGTTCCCAGCCTCATAATAGAAATATAATAATAATATATTTTATGTCTTTTGGCCTATAATAATAACAATAACAATAACAATAGGAACAATATGTTTTATGTGTTCCCAGCCTCATAATAGAAATATAATAATAATAATATATTTATGTCTTTTGACCTCTAATAATAATAACAATAACAATAGCAACATTATGTTTTATTTGTTCCCAGCCTCATAATAGAAATATAATAATATATTTTATTTCTTTTGGCCTCTAATAATAACAATAACAATAACAATAGCTACATTGTTTTCTTTGTTCCCAGCCTCATAATAGAAATATAATAATAATATATTTTATTTCCTTTGGCCTCTAATAATAATAATAACAACAATAGCAACATTATGTTTTCTTTGTTCCCAGCCTCATAATAGAAATATTATAATAACAATAATAATAATAATAATATAGAGGAACAGAATACTTATTTAGGGTAGTATTGCCTCTGCTTATATAGTCTCATAGAGAGAGAGAGAGAAATACCTTTTTCAGCATACCTGTACTGAGAAAACACCTTCAATTCCCTTTTTTGCCTACCTGCGAGGAGGCAATTTATACCCCCATCCAAACCAGGTGGGAAAACTTTTGATTCTTGAAGGAAATTAGGGTGTCAATATAAGAAAGGAGAAGGAGGTTAATATTCTTAAAGGGAAAGCTACGAGAAGATCCAAATGGGGTTGTTAAGGGTTTCCCATTCAAGTGTATCACTTCCTCACCTGCAAGACAGGTGTAGTCCATCTCAGGAGGAGATATGAACCATTTAATTCACCTGGACTGTGACGCAGCAGGCTGGGAGTCAGCTGCATTAAGATCACTACTGACCGAAAGGTCATGAGTTCAAAGCCAGCCCGGGTCGGAGTGAGCTCAAATTGTGTAGCTTGTTGTCGAGCAACCCGGTATGAACCTTTTAATTCACCTGGACTGTGGCACAGCTGGCTGGGAGTTAGGTGCATTAAGATCACTTTTGACCGAAAGGTCATGAGTTCGAAGCCAGCCCAGGTCGGAGTGAGCTTCCGACCAATTGTGTAGCTTGTTGTCGACCTATGCAACCCGAAAGACAGAGATATGAACCATTTAATTCACCGGGACTGTGGCGCAGCTGGCTGGGAGTCAGCTGCATTAAGATCACTTTTGACCGAAAGGTCATGAGTTCAAAGCTGGCCCGGGTCAGAGAGCACTTACCAATTGTGTAGCTTGTTGTCGACCTTTGCAACCCGAAAGACAGAGATATGAACCTTTTAATTCACCTGGACTGTGGCACAGCTGGCTGGGAGTTAGGTGCATTAAGATCACTTTTGACCGAAAGGTCATGAGTTCAAAGCCAGCCCGGGTCAGAGAGCACTTCTGACCAATTGTGTAGCTTGTTGTCGACCTTTGCAATCCGAAAGACAGAGATATGAACCATTTAATTCACCTGGACTGTGGCACAGCTGGCTGGGAGTTAGGTGCATTAAGATCACTTTTGACCGAAAGGTCATGAGTTCAAAGCCAGCCCGGGTCAGAGAGCACTTCTGACCAATTGTGTAGCTTGTTGTCGACCTTTGCAACCCGAAAGACAGAGATATGAACCATTTAATTCACCTGGACTGTGGCACAGCTGGCTGGGAGTTAGGTGCATTAAGATTACTACACCTGGACTCATGAGTTCAAAGCCAGCCCGCTGGGAGTCAGCTGACCATTAAAGATCACTACTGACCCGAAAGACAGAAATATGAACCATTATTTCAGAGTTCGAAGCCAGCCCGGGTCAGAGTGAGCTTTTGACCAATTGTGTAGCTTGTGGTCAACATATGCAACTGAAAAGACAGAGATATGAACCATGTAATTCACCTGGACTGTTGTGCAGCTGGCCGGGAGTCAGCTGCATTAAATATCACTACTGACCGAAAGGTCATGAGTTCAAAGCCAGCCCAGGTCGGAGTGAGCTTCCGACCAATTGCATAGCTTGTTGTCGACCTATGCAACCCGAAAGACAGTTGCATCTGTCAAGTAGGAAATTTAGGTAACACCTATGTTTGGGGAGGCTAATTTAACAAAATTTACGAGGCCATAATCTCCAGCAAAAGCATGCGGGAAATGCGGAAAAGTACTTCATCAGTGTCGCAGATGGACGGTGAAGCGACAGCTCCCCTGGTGGCCAGAAGCTGGAATGTTAAATAGCCTCTGACTGTCTGTCTATATGTGTTGTGTGTCTATGGCATTGAATGTTTGCCATGTATGTGTACATTGTAATCATATAAATACTGTAAATAAATAAATAAATATCTAAACATGGTCCTCATCCTGTCTCCTCTCACCCTTCTCTTGCTCAGCTCTTTAAGCCGCTCCTCATAGGGCTTGTACTCCAGACCCTTGATCATTTTATATTCCAGGTGTGGCCTAACCAAGGCAGAAGAGAGCATGGGCAGCATGGCTTCCCTGGATCTAAACACTAGGCTCCTATTGATGCAGGCCAAAATCCCATTGGCTTTTTTTTTTGGAGCTGCATCACATTGTTGGCACTGATGCTTTGGGGGAGAGAGAAAACACAAAGTGAGCTTTTTTCTTATTTTATTTTCTTATTTCTTATTTATTGTTTATTTTATTTTCTATTTCTAATTATTTTTTTCCGAAAGCGGGACTCGAACTCGCGAACTCCAGGACAAAAGCGCCACCATTGGTTCTTTTTCACTTTCAAACGCAGTATGCTGATTGGCCGGTTTCAAACCGTTAGCGTCAGAGCGACGCAACCAATCGCGGATCGACCTCAACGCGGGGTTCGAAAGGGGCGGAGCGCCAAGAGAGAGAAACAAGGCCAGTGTGAGGACACACAGCTTTGTGGTTGGCGCCTGCGCAGAACCGAAGCCGAGAGGGCGAGAGAGAGAAGGCAACGCCAGTGTGACGTCACAGAGGAGGGAGAGCTTGTTTGCGCCTGCGCAGAACCGAGAGAGAGAGAGAAAGCAAGGCCAATGAGACAACAGACAGCTTTGTTGTTAGCGCCTGCGCAGAACCGAGGGCGAGAGAGAGAGAGAAAGCAAGGCCAGTGTGAAGTCAGAGGATTGAGAGCTTGTTTGCGCCTGCGCAGAACCGAGGGCGAAAGAGAGAGAGAGAAAGCAAGGCCAGTGTGAAGTCACAGAGAGAGCTTGTTTGCGCATGCGCAGAACGAAGGGAGTGAGAGAGAAAGCAAGGCCAGTGTGAAGTCACGGAGAGGGAGAGAGCTTGTTTGCGCATGCGCAGAACTGAGAGCGAAAGCAAGGCCAGTGTGAAGTCACAGAGAGCTTGTTTGCGCATGCGCAGAACTGAGAGCGAAAGCAAGGCCAGTTTGAAGTCACAGAGAGCTTGTTTACGCATGCGCAGAACTGAGAGACAGCAAGGCCAGTGTGAAGTCACAGAGAGAGCTTCTTTGCGCATGCGCAGAACTGACAGAAAAAGCAAGGCCAGTGTGACGACACACAGCTTTGCTGTTCGCGCATGCGCAGAACCGAGGGCGAGAGCCGGCAAGTCCAGTGTGAAGTCAGAGGAGGGAGAGCTTGTTTGCGCCTGCTCAGAACCGAGAGAGAGAGTGAGGGAAAGCAATGCCAGTGTGACGACACACCGCTTCGCTGTTGACGCATGCGCAGAACAGAGAGAGAACAAGGCCTTGTGACGACACACAGTTTTGCGTTTAGCGCATGCGCAGAAACGGGAGAGAGGAAACAAGGCTAATGTATCGACACCCAGTTTTGCAGTCGACGCATGCGCAGAACGGAGGCCGAGAGAGAGAGAGGAATCAAGGCCAGTGTGACGACACAGAGCCGTACTGTTAGCGCATGCGCACAATCGAGACCGGCTAAGAGCAGGACGAGAAGGCAACAGTTGGCGCATGCGCGTTGGAGTCGGGTTGCAACTCCGCCCCCTTCTCGCGCCGCGGCCGCCCTTGCCGGCGCATGCGCGGGACCGGCGGGGCCTGTGGAGGCGGCCGCCTCCTGCTCCTGCTGCTCCTCCATGGCTCAGGCCGAGAAGATGGAGCTGGACCTGGAGCTGCTGCCGCCGGCCGGGAGCAGCAGCGGCGGCGGCGGCGTGGACGGGGAGGCCTGAGGCGCTCCAACAGCGCCCCGCTCATCCACGGCCTCAGGTGATTGCAGCTCCCAGGGGCAGGCCGGGCCTAGTGCCTGGGCAAAGTTGGGCCTTTGAGGTGTTTTGGACTTCAACTCCCACAATTCCTCACAGCCTCGGGCCCCTTCCGAGGAAGGGGCCCGAGGCTGTGAGGAATTGTGGGAGTTGAAGTCCAAAACACCTCAAAGGCCCAACTTTGCTTAGGCCCAGGCTCTATCCTGCCTTGGCCAGACCACCTTACCTGGAATCACACTGTGTCCAGAGCAGAATATTGTGTCCAGAGGAGGGCGACTCAAATGGCCAAAGCCCCGGAGAACAATCCCTATGAGGAGCGGCTCAAAGAGCTGGGCATGTTTAGGCTGAAGAAGAGGCTGAGAGGAGACATGATGAAGGCCATGTATAAATACGTGAGGGGAAGTCATAGGGAGGAGGAGGGAGCAAGCTTGTTTCCTGCTGCCCTGGAGACTAGGACGCAATTATTTATTTCGTTCGTATCGAAAGCATTGCATAAATGAGCATGAAACTGATTAAAAATAGAAGTCGCGCAGGCGGCTGAGTATCTTTTGACTCAAAAAACGGGCAACAGCAACGGCATTGTCTGTAGCCTCCAACCATTCTTCCTCCGTACACGAGGCTGGGCACAGCAGTGCACTTTTTCTGTAGCAGAATGCCCTCCCAGAGATGGCACGAGCAATAACTGATCTGCAGGCTTTTCGGAGGGCCTGCAAGACCAACCTGTTCCGTCAGGCGTTCAATCTCTAAGCTGTAACACCTACTCTGGTCTTAATCTGTTTTTATTATGTTTTCAAGTATGTTGTGTTTTGTTGTTCATTGCTGTGAACCACCCTGAACCTTTTCGGGAAGGGGGGTATATAAGTCAAAATAATAAATAAATAACTATTAGTGGGATTCGGGGCGGCTTAGAGACCATGGCATACAATGCTGCATTACACATATAATAATAAACATGACATATCATTATTAAACAATTAGGATATCAGTTTAAACATACAGTAATAAAAACAACATGTCAATTGAACAACTCAAACATAAATACATAAATACAATAAAACAGCTTAAAATGTTCAATCGCAACCAAAGGGTGCTGATGGTATAAGTGGCCAGAAGCAGCAGGCAACAGGTGAGTCGGAAGAACCCCAAAAATGAGCACCTGCACAGGTGTTCCAATGGCCAGACGATGATGCGCGATGTGGCCGTTCAAGTAGCTGTGTGGCAAGGCTGTGGGGGCCATGGGACATCCCACACAGTTGTTCTGGCTGTTGGACGATAGGCGGCATGGCTGTTAAAGTAAATTACACAGTTGTCTGTTCTGCTCCACAGTCACACAAGGTGTGGGATTCTTTTAGGTCGTGCCATTTTGCCAGGTTGTCTTTTGATCTGGAAAAAACACACTAAGCAAGGTCTATCTGAATAAACAAACCCATCAATAACAAAATATATAAATGTAATGCTGTGATTTTTCATTCGACTCCCATGAGGGATGAGATGAAGTATTATGTATTTGTGATTCTCATGAATGTATGTATATTGCATTTATGATATATATACTGTATGTATTGTGGATTTGGGACGACTCACCATTTCCATTGTGATTGATTGCATTGCATTACATTTATATATTTTGTTACTGATGGGTCTGTTTATTCAGATAGACCTTGCTTAGTGTGTTTTTTCCAGGTCTTGTATACCTTGTCCCTCTTTTTTGTGGTGTTTCTTTGTCTTTTGATCTGCCCACTCCGCTCTGAGTCTGTTCAGAGACTTCCAAGTTGTCCATCTTGGTTTGCCCCTGGAGGAAGACAATCGCGGGGGTCATCCAGTTGGGATTTCCTGGTTCAGCTGCCCAGAGAGATACCTTTGCTGTTGCTGGGGGAGGGATGCCAAGAAGAGTGGTAGTTCTCATAAAGCTTTTCCTTGATTTGAGTCTCCTGGGAGGAGGGTAGTAGCCATGTAGTGGGTGGCTTTCACAGGGTTCAACCTTATTTCTCTCACAGTTAGCGGCAACTTCTACCTGTTGCACATCAGGGGGCAATGCCAGCTAGCTTATAGAGTTTATCAACAGGTGTACGTTTCTTGATTTGAGTCTACTGGGAAGAGGCTGGTAGTCAAATAGTGTGTGGCTTTCACAGTGTTCAACCTTATTTCTCTCACATTTAGCAGCAACTTCCCATCACACATCAGGGGAGGGGGGCAATGCCAGCTAGCTTATAGAGTTTATCAACAGGTGTAGGTTTAACACATCCTGTGATTATTCTGCATGTTTCGTTCAATGCTATGTTCACCTGGTTCGCGTGGGCAGACTTATGCCAAACAGGGCATAAGAAGAGAAGGCTGAGAGGAGACATGATGAGGGCCATGTATTATGTGATGGGAAGACATAGGGAGGACGGAGCAGGCTTGTTTTCTGCTGCCCTGGAGACCAGGACGCAATGGAACAATGACTTCAAACTACAAGAAAGGAGATTCCACCATGAGGAAGAACTTCCTAACTGAGAAAGAGCTGTTCAGCAGTGGAACTCAATGCCTCAGTGTGTGGTGTAGTCTCCTCCTTTGGAGGCTTTGAAGCAAATGCTGGATGGCCCTCTATCAGGGGTGTTTTGAATGTGATTTTCCTGCTTCTTGGCAAAATGGGGTTGGACTGGATGGCCCACGAGGCCTCTTCCATCTCTGATTCTGTGCATGTTTTCCCCTCAAGGCTTGAATTAGTTGTGGGAACATCAGTACAACCAAAAAACAGTTTCTTCTTAAATGTTCTGTCAAAGCTGATTATGTTGAATAGATTAAAAAAATGTTTAGCCAGGTGGTTACAGAGCCACTCACATCTTCCTTTGTTTCATATTTAGATGGTGGCATTCGGTTGCTTCTGCATGATGGAAACTTGTCATTCTTCTTTCTTCTTGGAGAATGAATATTCCTTCAATGCTATAAAAATCACGGAGTTTACAGGGCCACCTGCCTTGGAGTAGAAGCGGAGTGGTAGTATATATCTCCTACATTAAAATAAGAGAGCGCATATATGTAGAATAATGTACAATTTGCAGGGATCTGAAGCTGTGGACGTTGTCGGTTTTTCTTCCCATACGAGGATTTCTTTGGTAATTACTGGAATGAGTTGAATGGACATGATGAGGGCCGTGTATAGACCTCTGCATATCTTTTTCATAAATTTGGACAGACCTGTGCAAACACTCTCTCTCTTGGCATTACTTAGCGAACAAAGATTCTTAGGAAGGACTCATCCCACGCTTTTTACAAGCGGATTGACTAAAAGGCCAATCTGAGATAGGCAAGTTCGGTTGCAGAAAGCACAGCAGAAAGTCTCCTTGGGTGATGTTGTTTCCAAGTTGCGGTTCTTTCTGCGTTGTCGTTTCTCTTCGAGACCCTTTCGGCGTGTCTTCTCGAAAGAGGCCGCAGCATTGTTGATAGTGCGCCTCCATGCCTCCCGATGTGAGGCCAGGGTGGACCACTGTTGGTGTTCAATCTGGCCGAGCCTGAGATGTTGTTTCAGGGAGACCTTGCATCTCTTTTTGGGGGGCGCTTATCTTGCGAGTTCACTGTAGAGTAGTATCTTTGGGAGGCGGTGGTCCTCCATCCTAGAGACGTGCCCTGCCCAGCGCAGCTGTGTCCTCAATAGCATGGCTTCAATGCTGGTGATCCCTGCTTGCTCAAGGACAGCAACATTACTCACATTGTTGGTCCAGTGTATATTTAGGATTGTGTGAAGACAGTGCTGATGGAAAAGCGTTCAGAGTAAAACGTTAGGTGTTGGCAATGCTGGTGACCCATGTTTCAGACCCATGTTGGAGATAGGAGATTTGACAAGAGGAGAATAGACTGTTAGCTCTGTACACACTGATGTTGGTTCTTTGCCTCAGGTGCTTGTTGCTCCAAACTCTTTTGTGAAGCCTTCCAAATGCACTCTATGCCTTTTGATAATCTGTGATCTATCTCTTTATCAATCTTGGCGTCTGAAGAGATGATGCTTCCCAGGGAGGTGAACTGCTGGACGGACTTAAGCACAGATGTGCCTATGCTGACGTGGGGATGATGGTGTTATTCCTGTGGTGCGGGCTGGTAGAGGACTTCCGTTTCCTTCAGGTTGACTTCCAGCCCAAACAGCTCTGCAGCTGTTGCAAAGCAGGATGTGAGGCGCTGCAGAGCTGCTTCTGAATGGGTGACAAAGGCAGCATCGTCAACAAAAAGCAGCTCATGGACTAGATAGTTTAGAGTCTTAGGTGGCTTCAGTTGAACAAGTTGCCATAGTACGATAGCGTATATATGCAAACACACACACATATGAAAATGTATACCAAACACATATATAATTGACATAACAGTGACAATAGAATGTAAATCAAAACTTAAGCATACACGTATGTATGAAATAAAAAATGGCATGAAAGAAAATGTCCAATAATATAACTCTCATTAACGGTTCCTTTGTACTTTTCAGTGACAATTCACAGGTGTTTCAGCCTTACGTCTTGCGGACCCGTAGGAACAGCACAACTGTTATGAACCGGCATAGCATGGTAAGTATGCGGAAAGGAGGGCTTTTGAAGGTAAAGTAGAAAAATCACCATATAACAATCATCATCACATCAAGTGGAAGCTGTGAGGTCTCCAACTGAAGCTTCAGCTCTTACATAAAAGAAGATGAAGCTCAAAGTGGAAATTCATTAGATAGTTCTGTGGAGTCACAAAATGCTACAGTATTGTCATTCTTTTGAAGGGGAAGCTAATGCCACTTTATTGCATTGGATAATTTAAATACAGCTCTGTAGTTACATTGTAATTCACAGAAGCTTATTGTTTCCAGTCTTGCATATTATATATATATGTGTGTGTGTGTGTGTATACATAGTTTCATTGGTATGTTCTCCCTCCCCCCCCCCACACACACACCTTTCCAGGCTTGAATTACCGTATTTTCTGGCATAAGACGACCCCCAACTTTTCAAGATAAAATGCAGATTTAGGGATATACCCGCCGTTTAGGACTACCCTTCTTCCAACACTGTGTCCATCTTGTTACGAGAAATCCCAAGTGCAAACCTTGTCAATGTGTGGGGCAAAGGAAGGGCGGGGGAGAGAGGGAGGGCATGGAAGGGAGGAGTGGCAGGCGCATTGCCATAGAGATCGTCCAGGGGTGATGGCCCACTGAGCTGTCCGTGCAGCTCTCCCCACTCTACTTTCAAGGCTGTCCTTCACCCTCGCTGCTTACCACCTCCAAAGGCTACTGGGCTTGCCTAGGTCCAAGGAAGCACCTCCAGACGACAACTCCCAGCACCCTGGGGCTACAGTGTGCCTTGGATGTGCTTGCTGAGGCATTCTGGGAGCTGTAGTTCCCTGACTCCTAAAGCTCTCAGAATGCCTCAGCGAGCATATACAAGGCACACCGCCACTTGGGGCTGTGGTGTGCCTGGGATATGCTCACTAAGGCATTCTGGGAGCCATAAGAGTCAGGGAACTACATCTCCCAGAATGCCTCGGCGAACACATCCAAGGCATACCACCACCCTGGGCTGTGGTGTGCCTGGCATGTGCTCACTGAGGCATTCTGGGAGCCGTAGGAGTCAGGGAACTACAGCTCCCAGAATGCCTCAGTGAGCACATCCAAGGCACGCTGCAGCCCGGCTGGCAGCGTGCCTTGCGTGCTCACTGAGGCATTCTGGGAGCTGTAGTTCCCTGACTCCTAAGGCTCCCAGAATGCCTCAGCATCCCAGGCATGCCGCCGCCGGGGCTCCTGGGAGTCCTCGTCCGAGGCGCAAGGAAGTGCCTCTAGACAACGACTTCCAGCAGCCCAAGGCTTGCTGTACCTGGAATGCGCTCGCTGAGGTGTTCTGGGAGCTGTAGTTCTCGGACTCCTATGGCTCCCAGAATGCCTCAGCGAGCACATCCCAGGCATGCCGCCGCCCGGGGCTCCTGGGAGTCCTCGTCCGAAGGCGCAAGGAAGTGCCTCTAGACAACGACTTCCAGCAGCCCAAGGCTTGCTGTACCTGGAATGCGCTCGCTGAGGTGTTCTGGGAGCTGTAGTTCTCGGACTCCTATGGCTCCCAGAATGCCTCTGTGAGTACATCCAAGCTTCCTTGGGCCTGGGAAAGCCAAGTGGCCTTTGGAGAAGGTGAGCATCAGTGGCAGAGGAGGGCCTTGAAAGTAGAGCAGGGAGAGTGGCGGGGCCGCAGGGAAAGCCCAGGGCCATCAACCCCCGGCCGGTCTCCGTGGCAATGCAGCCTGCCGCTCCTCCTCCCTGTGCCCTCCCCCCTCCCTCCTCAGGCCGCACCACTAAGGGAGTTGAAATGTATTTCCTTTTAATTATTATTTTAATTTTATATCCGGCATATTAGACGACCCCCGACTTTTCAAGGATTTTCTAGGGTTAAGAAATTGGTCAGATACGTCCTAAAATACGGAAGTTGTGTGAATATCCGTAGAAACAAAGAAGTTACTTCTTTAATGTACAGAACGCCGCAGCCCGATTGCTCGCAGGCGTTCCTGTGAGCCACCGCATTACACCTATTCTGCAGGAGCTGCACTGGCTGCCTGTCGAATTCCGGATCACCTTCAAAGTGTTAGTTTTGACTTTCAAGGCCTTATATGGTCTGGGACCAGTGTACCTGAGGGACCGCCTTACCCCATATTGTCCCGTGAGATCGCTGAGATCAGAAGATCAGGATCTTCTCCTCATTCCGAGTGTTAAAGTTTACCACCTTACCTCGACGAGGAGAAGGGCGTTTTCTATTATTGCCCCCACGCTTTGGAACTCCTTACCGCCGGAGATCAGGTCACTCCGAGACCTTATGGTGTTTCGGAAGGCATGCAAGACCTGGTTATTCCGACAGGCCTTTGCAACCTGAGATGGTCTTAGTTGTACATACTGATTTTAACGTTAAACAAATTGTTGTATTTTAATGTTCATTATGTTTGTTGTACTCTGTTGTGATTTGTGAGCCGCCCCGAGCCACCCAGGAGTGGCGGCCAGGAAATCGAATGATTAAATTACATTAAAAATTAATGTTGCATAGCTATGAAGAAATGTTTAGAGTTTACAGTAGTTACAGGTGGTGGCATTCGGTTGCTTCTGCATGATGGAAACATGTCATTCTTCTTTCTTCTTGGAGAATGAATATTCCTTCAATGCTATAAAAATCAAGGAGTTTTCAGGGCCACCTGCCTTGGAGTACAGGCTGAGTGGTAGTATATTTCTCCTACATTAAAATAAGAGAGCGCATATACGTAGAATAATGTACAGTTTGCAGGGAGCTGAAGTGTGGACGTTGTCGGTTTTTCTTCCCATAGGAGGATTTCTTTCGTAAGAGTTTCAAGTGCTGAAAGTAGCTGTTCAAATTATACTTTTAAATTAATATAGTGCAAGATTTGGGGGCAAGTTTCAAACCAAAGACAAGTTTGTTGTAATTTTTTTTAAAGTATGGGTATGTTATTCTTTCCACAGTTGATCTCCTCATCTCCGATTCGTATCCCTAGCAGCCGGCTCCATCAAATCAGAAGGGTGAGCTGCGTTTCCGTTTCTTCTGTTTATGTATCAATATGGCACATTGATCTCTTTTCTGGTTTATTACCTGCTTCGGCATACGTTTGATAAAATTATGGTCTCAGTGGTTTAAATACCAGTTCTGCGTGCCCATGAATTCCAGCTTACAGAGGCACAAATGCTATATGTATGAAGGTTAACTTATGCAAATATAGCATGACGTAACAACATTTGAAAAATGTTCTGTTACTGGTTTGAAAGTGTTATTTTCAGTTTATTTGTGCAGTCTTCGCTTAGAAAGTAGTTGTTCTACTCCAGAAACTTTGTTTTTCTGGCTGCCGCAAACTAGGTTGAATTGGTTGAGACTCAACTAGATATATTCGAAGATAAGCCAAGTTTTTCAGACCTTTTTATGGGCTGAAAAAGTCTCCCCTGGCTTATAATGGGGTCAAGCCAGGCGGCAGAGCCTGGAGGCTATTGCTTGCAATATATCAGGGGTGCCCACACTTTTTCAGCATGCGAGCTACTTAAACTAAAACCAAGTCAGAAAGATCTACCAAGAGATAACAGGGCGGAGCTGGGGAAGGGGGCGGGGCTTGGCTCCGCCTCCTCCTCCCTCTGGCTTCAGCATTTCCACTGCTTCTCCAGGGTAGAAGAGGGTAATGCCAAGCCAGTGGTGGCATAGACAGCCACCACTGGCTTGGCATTACCCCCTTCTACTCTTGAGAAGCTGTGGAAATGCTGAAGCTGGCGGAGGGGCGGAGCTTGGTGGGGCTTAGCTCCGCCCCTTTCCTCTGGCTTTAGCATTTCCACAGCTTCTCCAGGGTGCAGAAAGGTTATGCCAAGCCAGTGGTGGCTATCTATGCCACCACTGGCATGGCATTACCCTCTTCTACCCAGGAGAAGCAGTGGAAATGCTGAAGCCGGCGGAGGGGGCGGGGCTTGGCACGACATGGCTCCGCCCCCTCAGAAGCGTCCCATCCAGCTGGGATCGACCTCCCTGGGTCCCAAGATCGACCAGTCGATCGCGATCGACTTTCTGAGCACCCCTGCAATATATGACCTATGTCTCTTTCATCTTCCCCTCCCTAAACAGTATGTTTTCTTTTCTGCTTCTGCTCTGCTTCTCCTCCCAGGCAGGAATGTTTTGAAAAGGGAAAGGAGTGGGGAGAGAAGTCCTTACAAGTCAGGAATATCAATTAACTCTATATAATATAATAATAAAATTATAATATAATAAAATATATTGTGCATATAATATAATATATTGTATATACATATAATATTGATAATATTATAATGTAATGCACAATCTCTCGGCATTACTTCGCGAACGAAGATTCTTAGAAAGGACTCATCCCACGCTTTTTACAAGCGCGTTGATGACTAAAAAGGCCAATCTGAGATAGGCAAGTTTGGTTGCAGAAAGCACAGCAGAAAGTCTCCTTGGGTGATGTTGTTTCCAAGTTGCGGTTCTTTCTGCGTTGTCGTTTCTCTTCGAGACCCATTCGGCGTGTCTTTATTTATTTATTTATTTCTTGGGCTTCTATGCCGCCACTCCCGGGTGGCTCGGGGCGGCTCACAAGCGCCGGGTAAACACAGTAAAATACAGCAAACAATTTTAAAACACGGCAATTAAAATAACACATAGCACAATAACAGTTTAAAATCAAGTGTGTGGAATACAACACTAGAATAACAAAGCGGGCTGTGTACGAGCAAGACCTATAGGCCAAAAGCCAGCTGAAAGAGGTAGGTCTTGCACGCCCGCCTAAAGGGAAGCAAGTCCTGAATGGCGCGCGTTTCTGTGGGGAGGGCATTCCACAAGGTGGGCGCAATAACGGAGAACGCCCTCCTGCGGGTTGCCGTCCACCTAGCGAACTTCACAGAAGGGACATCCAAGAGGTTGGTATCCTCCGACCGCAGTGATCTCGTGGGACAATATGCTCCGGCCTCTTTCTCGAAAGAGGCTGGAGCATTGTGGATAGTGCGTCTCCATGCTTTCCGATGTGAGGCCGGGGTGGACCATTGTTGGTGATCAATCTGGCCGAGCCTGAGATGTTGTTTCAGGGAGTCCTTATATCTCTTTTTTTGGGGTGCCTCTCTTGTGCTGACCCGTGGCAAGTTCACCATAGAGTAGTATCTTTGGGAGGTGGTGGTCCTCCATCCTAGAGACGTGCCCTGCCCAGCGCAGCTGTGTTCTCAATAGCATGGCCTCAACGCTGGTGATCCCTGCTTGCTCAAGGACAGCAACATTACTCACATAGTCGGTCCAGTGTATATTTAGGATTGTGCGAAGACAGCGCTGATGAAAGCGTTTGAGGAGTCATAGGTGTTGGCGAAAGGTGACCCATGTTTCAGACCCATAGAGGAGAATAGACAGTACGATAGCTCTGTACACACTGATTTTGGTGCTTTGCCTCAGGTGCTTGTTGCTCCAGACTCTTTTTGTGAAGCCTTCCGAATGCACTATATGACTTTGCTAGTCTGTGATCTATCTCTTTGTCAATCTTGGCGTCTGAAGAGATTATGCTTCCCAGGTAGGTGAACTGCTGAACGGACTTAAGCACAGATGTGCCTATGCTGACGTGGGGATGATGGTGTTCTTCCTGTGGTGTGGGCTGGTAGAGGACTTCCGTTTCCTTCAGGCTGACTTCCAGCCCAAACAGCTCTGCAGCTGTTGCAAAGCAGGATGTGAGGCGCTGCAGGGCTGCTTCTGAATGGGCGGCAAGGGCAGCATTGTCAGCAAAAAGCAGCTCATGGACTAGATAGTTTAGAGCAGACCTGGGCAATTGCCGGCCCTCCCGGTTTTTTGGACTTCAACTCCCAGAAATCCTAGCCAGTTTACCAGCTGTTAGGATTTCTGGGATTTGAAGTCCAAAACACCTGGAGGCAATTGCCCAGGTTTGGTTTAGAGTCTTAGTGTGAGCCCTCAGATGGCTTAAGTGGAACAAGCTACCATCAGTATGATAGCGTATATATATGCCGCCTACATATAATATTGATAATATTATAATGTAATGCACAATACTACTACTACTACTACTACTAATATATTATAATTATATATTTTATATTACTAATATTACCGTATAATGTTATAACATTGGTGCTCCAAGAGACTAGAAACCCAGCCATGATCACCATAGTAAACATAGGTGTGCAGCCAGGTTGTGTGTTGGAAATTAGCCAAAAACCTCTTTAATCTGGCAATAAAAGGGAGGATTTTCTACAATAAAGCAGCAGGGCTACATTCGCACTCAAACTAAGTAGGACTGTTTTGATCCACTGCAGAGATTGGATGCTGCGGATTCGAATGCTTTCTCCTTCAAAATAGAAAAGACCCTAACAAAGCTGTCTCCCTGACCCATCCACAGTTGGTTGTGTAAGCATTTATATATATAGGAAACATAAACATGCCACTCCCCATCTTCGGAGGTGGTGCCATCCACCTGCACTTGGTGCTTCTGCTGGTCAGGCAGTTTAGCTTTAATTCTGGTTGATGTGACAACTGATATGCTGCTGCTTCGCCAGAAGTCATGAAGAGCTAAGACCTGCCTTCTTATACTTCCCTAGGAGGAAGGAGTGGATTTGATGAATAGAGAAACAGCACACGAGAGGTGGGTATGACTGTAAGTGCCATGACGCTGTGCTCACGCCTGTCCCGTCGCAGCCACTAATGGGCCTTTTTGTATTTTAGGGAAGTGCAAACAGCAATGCAGATAAGCCAGTCATGGGAGGAAAGCTTGAGCCTGGTAATCTCTTTACAGCTGTTGTAATGCCACCCCGTCGCTTAATCGGCCGGCCTCAAAAAGTGAAAGAGTGGAATTCCCTGCAGTTGGGGAATCCTGCGGGCTCCACTCGCTTGTGAGGCTCAGCTCCTCGCGTTGCCCTCTCCCGTGAGGCTATAAACCTGGTGCTTTGTGTTCTCAGAGTGACAACGACTTGGACAAATCTGACAAATCTTCATCTCCAAAGAGGATAGACTTCATCCCCGTTTCCCCGGCACCTTCCCCTACAAGGGGCATAGGAAAGGTATGTCTTGAAAGCCAGATTTTTACGTGTCTTGGTGTGACTTGAATGCTTTGTGGCTGATTTGGGAGGTGGCCTTAGTGTTCATTTTTAAAACTGCGTTTAAAAATCCCCAAAATAGAGTCGGGGCTATTGTTACTGTGATCTACTAAAAGCTATTTAAATGACTTTAAAAACTGTGTTTTTTGCATCCTTTAGCAATGCTTCTCGCCATCTCTGCAAATGTTTGTGAGCAGCAATGGGCTGCCTCCAAGTCCCATTCCCAGCCCCACCAGGAGGTTTTCTAAGTGAGTATTATTATTATTGTTATTATTATTTTATACCAGGAGGTTTCCAAAGTGAGTTTATAAGCCTTACAAATGATAAAAATTAGGCTTGGGCAATCATGGTTCTAAATCGGGTAGGGAACCTATGGCTCGGGAGCCAGCTGTGGCTCTTTTGATGATTGCATCTGGCTCACAACAGCCTAGGAACTGTGGGAGTGGAAGTCTAAAACACCTGAATGGACGGCTGAAGTTGGCCCTGTATGTTGGGCTCAGGGAAGACAGACTTGCACACGCAGCTCCCAACTCGCGAGGAGGCCTCTCGCATGTTCGCTCCCTCTCTCTGTCGTCCGCATGCGCCTCTGTTCCCCGTCCCCACACAAGCTTGGCGGCGCCTGACAACCCAGCGTGCCCATTGGTCAATGCGCTCGTGAGGAAGCCGGCGGCCCCGGCCTCCCATTGGCCAGGCGCTCTTTGTGTACATAGCAAGCGAGCACGCCCATTGGTCCATGCACTTGCGAGGAAGTCACCCATTGGTCAAGCGATCTGTGTGTAGGCATCTGCCTGCTCGCCACTCTGAGGAGAAACGCCTAGAGGAAAGGGGCGTGGCCTAAAGCTTCGTTTCGCCACGCTCCTCCGTGAAGAGCCCTAAACATATAAACCAGGGACTATGAAAATAGTTAAAACTGCCAGAACCATTTGGATGCACAACCTGAAGGTAATTCTACACAATATTGGGTTGCTATGAGTTTTCCGGGCTGTATAGCCATGTTCCAGAAGCATACTCTCCTGATGTTTCACCTGCCTCTATACTCATATTTAGTTGAATTCAGTCTTAAAATAATTATATTATATGGCTCTCACTGAAATAAATTTCCAAATATTTTGCTTTCATGACTCTCTGAGTCAAAAAGGTTCCCGACCCCTGGTCTAAATGGTTCTAAAGTACTTGCAAAACTAAAGTTCTGGTGGTGAACACTAGGTGGCACTGGTGCTTTGCTTCTACAGCGTTGCTACAGTTCTGGTGGTGAACATTTCAGAACTCTAACAAAACTTTCAAAATTTCATTATAAATGGCTGTTCCTAATTGGTTCTGTCTATAAAATTTAAAATAATGAAGTTTTGAAAGTTTTGTTTTCAAAGTGAGTCTATAAGCCTTACAAATGATAAAAATTAGGCTTGGGCAATCATGGTTCTAAATCAGGGGTCGGGAACCTTTTTGACTCAAGAGAGCCATGAAAGCAAAATATTTGGAAATATATTTCAGTGAGAGCCATATAATCTATATAATATATTTAAAGACTGAATTCAAGTAAATGTGAGTCTATAAGTACATACTATGAGAAAAGGATCCCCCCGGCAGAATGAGGGGACACTTCAGACCTGGCTCTGCAAAAGGCATGCTCAGGACTCTGGGAAGGAAGAGAAGGCGGGAGGAAGGAAGGGACAGAGGAAATAAAGGAGGGATGGGGAAAGAAAGAAAAGACAGATGGAAATAAGAAAAGGAGGAGAGAGGGAGAGAAAGAAAGAGACTATGGAAGGGAGGAGGAAGAAAAGAAAAGAAGGAAGAGAGAGACAAAGGAGGGAAAAGAAAGAAGGAAATGGGAAGGGAGGAAGGAGGAAGGAAAGGAAGACTTGGGGAAAAATAGAAAGAAAGGAAGGAGGAAAGAATGGAGGAAAGAAGGAAGGAAGGAACAGGGAGGGAGGGGAGAATGGAGGGGAAAGAAGGAAGGGAGGGAGAGGGGAGGAAAGGAAGGGGGAGAAGGAAGTGGAAGAAGGAGGAAAAAAGGAATACTTGGAAAGAATGGAAGAGGAAGG
Organism: Anolis apletophallus; assembly: GCA_030556195.1. Classification (NCBI taxonomy): domain Eukaryota; kingdom Metazoa; phylum Chordata; class Lepidosauria; order Squamata; family Anolidae; genus Anolis; species Anolis apletophallus. Next base: position 4,936,502 of record JARBWK010000016.1, on the reverse strand, counting down.
AAGGAAGGGGGAGGGAGAATGGAGGAAAGAATAAAGGGGATAGAGGGAGGGAAAAGGAAGGAGAGAAGGAAAGAATGGAAGAGGAAGGAAGGAAGGAAGGAAGAGGAAGAATGGAGGAAAGAAGGAATGGGAGAGCCAGATGCAATCATGAAAAGAGCCAGATCTGGCTACCGAGCCATAGGTTCCCTACCCCTGTTCTAAATGGTTCTAAAGTACTTACAAAACTGAAGTTCTGGTGGTGAACACTAGGTGGCGCTGGTGCTTTGCTTCTATAGTGTTGCTAAAGTTCTGGCGGTGAACACTAGGTGGCGCTGGTGCTTTGCTTCTATAGTGTTGCTAAAGTTCTGGTGGTGAACACTAGGTGGCGCTGGTGCTTTGCTTCTATAGTGTTGCTAAAGTTCTGGTGGTGAACACTAGGTGGCACTGGTGCTTTGCTTCTACAGTGTTGCTAAAGTTCTGGTGGTGAACACTAGGTGGCACTGGTGCTTTGCTCCTATAGTGTTGCTAAAGTTCTGGTGGTGAACACTAGGTGGCACTGGTGCTTTGCTTCTATAGTGTTGCTAAAGTTCTGGTGGTGAACACTAGGTGGCGCTGGTGCTTTGCTTCTATAGTGTTGCTAAAGTTCTGGTGGTGAACACTAGGTGGCGCTGGTGCTTTCCTTCTATAGTGTTGCTAATGTTCTGGCGGTGAACACTAGGTGGCGCTGGTGCTTTGCTTCTATAGTGTTGCTAAAGTTCTGGTGGTGAACACTAGGTGGCGCTGGTGCTTTGCTTCTACAGTGTTGCCAACGTTCTGGTGGTGAACACTAGGTGGTGCTGGTGCTTTCCTTCTATAGTGTTGCTAAAGTTCTGGCGGTGAACACTAGGTGGCGCTGGTGCTTTGCTTCTATAGTGTTGCTAAAGTTCTGGCGGTGAACACTAGGTGGCGCTGGTGCTTTGCTTCTATAGTGTTGCTTGCCACTGGTGCTTTGCTTCTATAGTGTTGCTAAAGTTCTGAGGGTGAACACTAGGTGGCGCTGGTGCTTTGCTTCTATAGTGTTGCTAAAGTTCTGGTGGTGAACACTAGGTGGCGCTGGTGTGCTTTGTGTTGCTAAAGTGTTGCTAACACTAGGTTCTGGTGGTGAACACTAGGTGGCGCTGGTGCTTTGCTTCTATAGTGTTGCTAAAGTTCTGGTGGTGAACACTAGGTGGCTGCACTGGTGCTTTGCTCCTATAGTGTTGCTAAAGTTCTGGTGGTGAACACTAGGTGGCACTGGTGCTTTCCTTCTATAGTGTTGCTAAAGTTCTGTTGCTAAAGTTCTGGTGGTGAACACTAGGTGGCGCTGGTGCTTTGCTTCTATAGTGTTGCTAATGTTCTGGTGGTGAACACTTGTTGGCGCTGGTGCTTTGCTTCTATAGTGTTGCTAAAGGAACACTGTCAAAAAGCTGGCGGTGAACCAGGTGGCGCTGGTGCTTTGCTTCTACAGTGTGTTCACCACCAGAGTGTTGCTAAAGTTCTGGCGGTGAACACTAGGTGGCAACACTTCTGTAAGAACACTAGGTGAAGTGGTGCTAAAGTAACACTAGTGTTACATGTTTACCGGTAAGTCTCACTGGCTCAAATGTAAACTTGATTGTGAAATCTTAGCAGCCTAAGAGTGGAAGAAATCTTGGACAGGACTTCTCATTTGGTTAACAGTGTTGTTTCATTCTGGAGTTTCAACCCTACTGAAGGTTTATTATGCTTATTCTTCATTTTGGAAATTGGCTATATGGAAATGAAATCTTTCGCAGAAGAGCTTTAAAGACGTTTAAGCATATGTTAATGTCGAACTTTAATGTTGCAGCTGAATTTGGGTCTTTCTGTGTATAATTTTTAGCAGGAGAAGCCAGAGTCCCATCAACTGCATCCGGCCCAGTGTTCTTGGTCCCATTAAAAGGAAAGGTATGTGGTGCCTCCAGAATATCTGTGAATAGAAGAGATGCCTGTCTTTTGCTGTGTCATATGCGAGGGTTGAATGAAAAGTAATGCCTCCACCTTCGTAACTTGGGTTTGGACGGGAATATTTTAATAAATCAAACGCAGAAATAATCCTTAGAATGGGCTCTTTAATTTGCTTGAAATTACTCTCTGACTGATACGACGATTCTCCTGAATCAATCTGTCAACCTTTTTTTTGTGAAATTCGGTGGTTGCTGTCACAGGACGTTCAACTCTTTTTTTTGTCTCGCAAGTCAGATGTTCAACATCTTTTAACTTATACGCTCAACGACGCACAGTACTCACACCAACACAATCCCCATAAACAGTTTGCATTCTCTGGTGAATCTCCTTTGGGGTGACACCTTCTGCTGTCAAGAATTCAATGACTGCACGTTGCTTAAGTCGCATTGACCGACCGTCTGCACAGGGTTCCATACTTCACACTTTAACAACACAACCGTTCAGTGCTAAGGCTTCCCACCAAGATGGGACTGTAGAGGAGAGTCTACCGAACAAGCCAGTACCTGCCGCATACCAGTACTGCCACCTGTTGAGGACTTACGAAGGAGGAGGCATTACTTTTCATTCAACCCTCGTATATTTTGTAGTGGCATGTCTTTATTCTTGGCTGGTTGTGGAAACAGAGTGTCGACTTCTTCCGTGACTGCTTGTTCATCGATGGCAGAAATGTATCCAATTGTCTGGTGATTATGTGGAAAAGCGAATAGTGGTCGTTCAAGAGCACATTCTAAGGATTATTTCTGCGTTTGATTTATTAAAATACTAGCTTAGGGGACCCGGCGGTGCCCGGGTTATTTGAGGAAGGCATTGTGTGCCAAGGTTGGTTCCTATTAGATGTGTATGTGGCTTGCAGTGGTCTCAGGAACTTAGTGAAGGTACTGCAAGTCCCATTGGCCATGGTCCACCCCCCTCCAAACAGCACCAGGATGCAGAGTGGGTCATGGGGGCTCTGTGTGTCACATTTGGTCCTGATCATTTTCTGGATGAGGGTAATATTATAGTACAATCTATTATATAAATGGGTTCACGTCATGTGATGTATACCTCAAACAAAGAAACCATACAACGCAGAAAAACAATACTTGCCAACAGAAATAGGCCTCAAGCAAGGTACGTTTGTAGCAAAGAAACTTTCCCCCCCAAAATCGAAAAAGCCCCCAAAACAACGAGTAAAAATAAAACTACATTTCCCAGTATCCTCCGGGGCAGCCAATGACTCACCCAGCCTCTACATTCTGAACAACATGATTGGCTGCCAATAAGGGCGGATTTGCATAACTGCTGTAACCATAGCAACGCTGGCAAAAGCCATCCAAGGCTAGGATAGAATGCTGAGAGATTTCAGTTGGTGTTTGAGGGTTAAATTGCCAAAACCAAACTCTGAGGGAGCAATTCTCCAGCAATTCCTACCCACACAACACAACACAACTTCCAATCACAACCCATCCCACCAACCTTACGGGACCCCGTACACACAACACCTACAAACACCACAAACTAAAACCATTCCTTCCTTCCACACAGACATAAACTGACCCAAAAGACAAGCCATGCCTTATAAAAATAACAGCATGGGACGACACACTCACAACGCTACATACATCAAACAAAAAAAAGGGCAGAACAAATGCCAGAACAGAAACACACTGCGCAGCAGAGACACAGACAACAGGTCACTGCACGACGCACAGCTGAGAACCAAATGCAAAGAACTGCACGTCAAGAAGAAGCGCGCAGCCAGGAACAACAAAGACGCAGAAATGCAACACAACAGCAGCGCGCAAGGAGCGCAGAAACACGACGTCACAACACAGAAAACAAACTTCAAAAACACCACAACCAATTCCACCGCCTAGCCTTCAGATACAACGCTGCAGAAGACTACAGCATGGCGCCAGAGGCCGACATTGGCACCGTAACGCACATCTGCACACACTGCAAAGCCCTGAAATACCCAGCAGAAACATCGGGAATGTGCTGCCTAGCCGGTAAAGTCTCTCTACCACCACTTGCCACTCTTCCACAACCACTGCAGACTTTGCTGAGTGGACACACTCCAGAATCAAAACACTTCCTCCGCTATGTAAGACAATACAACTCATGCTTCCAGATGACATCATTTGGAGCACACATAGAAAGTGCGCAATTCATGCCTACATGACCCCACCAAGACCGTAAGTAACATCATTTCCAACCCTTACATACTCAGACTTTCTCGCATCTCCTAAATAGGGCACAGCAACGCGTGCCGGGTACAGCTAGTGTAATATATAATATTAAGATTGTGCTATGGCAATAATTTATTGTATTTACATTTTACTCATAAGCCGCTCTTGAGTCCTCTTTGGGGTGAGAAGGGCGGCATATAAACATTGTAAATAAATCTATCTATCTATCTATCTATCTATCTATCTATCTATCTATCTATACATATAACAAAAGTCACTGTTTGCAGGGGGGGGGTGCGACCGAGCGAAGGGAGGAATATGTGCCAGCGTTTTTGATTGGCTGCCACTGTGGAATTATTTGCATAAATGTCTGTAATTGGCCAGCCTCAAAACCCCAACATTCTACGGTCCCAGACAGAGGGGATTGGTTGCCACTGAAATGGTATTTGCATAACGGACTCCAATAAGCAAACCACATACCAACCTTCTTAGGTGACTCAGAGGGAAAAGGAAAGGCCTCAGGCAGACAGTTAGCCAGTTAACAGTTTTTTCCCGTTGGCAGTGGAATGTTCATTTTCCGTGAGGATATCACTGCGGTGAGAGGGTCTCCTGATGTACTGAGAGCATTACTAGCATTACAAGCAAGCCCCCAAAATAGACAGACATCCTTCAAGCAAAGTGGAATGATGTGATTTGCAGTACCTTCACCTCAGTCACTTCCCAAACAACACTGTGGCCGCTATAAATCGGAGACCAGGCCCAAAATTGACAGCAAGGCTTCCTCAACTTGATTTTCCTGACTAGGCCCCCAACAATGACAGAACAAGACCAAACTTGGCACCCAGACCCCCCCTCCCCAAGGTGCACCCTACATCCTGCTGCAGTTTGAGGGACGATAGGCCAGGGATGATGGGACTTGCAGTACTTCAATTCACTTCATTAGAGCACTGTGGCCCACACCAAACTTGGCACACAGAGGCCTAATGGCCCACTTGACAAACCTGCTGACGTTTACGGCACTATGGCTCACAAATGATGGGATTTGCAATACCTTCACCCAATTCATTCCCCACAGAACATTGCAGCCCCTACAAATCAGAGACCAGGCCCAAACCTGGCACACAGAGTACCCATGACCCAAAACTTGGTGCAGTTTTGAGTGGGACAGACTACGGATGATGGGAGTTGAAGTACCTTCACTCACTTTCAGAGACCGCTACGACCCTCGTCCAATGACCCTCATCCAAGACCACACTTGGCACACAGAGCCCCCATGACCCACTCTACATCCTGGTGCAGTTTTGAGTGGGACGGACCACGGGTGATGGGAGTTGAAGTACCTTCACTCACTTTCTGAGACCGCTGCGACCCTCATCCAATGACTGATCAAGATCACACTTAGCACACAGAGCCCCCATGACCCACTCTACATCCTGGTGCAGTTTGGAGAACGGGGGACCATGGATGATGGGACTTCCACTTCCTTCCCTCACTTCCAGAGACCGCTGCAACCCTCATCCAGCGAATAATCAAGACCAAATGTGACACACACAGCCCCCATGATCCACTCTACATCTTGGTGCTGTTTGGAGGGGGGTGGACCATGGCCAATGGGACTCGCAGTACCTTCACTAAGTTCCTGAGACCACTGCAAGCCACATAAACATCTAATAGGAACCAACCTTGGCACACAATGCCTTCCTCAAATAACCCGGGCATCGCCGGGTCCTCAGCTAGTAATAAATAAATCAAACTTTTCTTGGTTTTCTGAGCGGAGCTAGAACATTTCCTTCCTTCTCTCGGATAACTTTGGTTTTCTTTTGCCATAGGTGAAATGGAGACTGAAAGCCAGCCAAAGAGACTATTCCAAGGAACCACAAACATGCTTTCTCCGGATGTGACGCAACTGACAGACCTCAGTTCCTGGTAAAAGTGACCTTAAGGTGGCCATCCCAGTTCAGTGAAAGGAATATTGATTCTTTCACCACCTTGTTCGTTATTTTACTTATTTTATATGACCCGGTGGTTTCTACATTGACTCTGGATGTTTGGTCTATTGGTCTACTTCGGGCATGGGCAAACTTTGGCCCTCCAGGAGTTTTGGACTTCAACTCCCACAATTCCTAAGTCTGTTAGGAATTATGGGAATTAAAGTCCAAAACACTTGTAGCAACCTGTCAGGCTTTGAATGTTGGACTGGGGTCCCGGGATGTTTTCTCCTCCACATAAACCAAACCGAATGGTTTTCAGTCTGTGATCCTCTGGTTTTATTGACATTGCCTTTAGCCTCCCGCAAACCCCATGGCTTCCCTCCTTCCTCTCTTTCTCTCTCTCTAGCTTGTCTTCGGACCTCCTTGACGGGAGCAGCAGCAGCATGGGCTCCTCCTCCGACTCCTTGGCCAAAGGTGGTGTTGCGGCGGCTGTGGAGTCTCCCATCGCCTGCCCAGACTCCTGTTCCTCCTTCCTCTTGATGGAGGACCTTTCGCCCAAGTGACTTTGCCAGGCTTTGTGCCAGCCACCGCCTGCGCCATTCCCTCGCCGTTCGTTGGTACAGAGACGCCCGCTGAGCTGAATCCTCTGGGATGCCAGGGTTTGAGCCCGGAGTGGAAATATTAAGATTAACTTCTATTTTGGGGGGCAACGTCTCCAAGTGGTTTCGAATTCTCCTTTATCAGGGCCCTGTGGATGTCCGTATGGTGATTCGTTTTCCCTCAGGATCACACAAGAGAAAACTAGATACCCTTTTTTTTTTTACAAAAACAAACAAAAACAAAACCCTCATTTATATTAGCAGGTGGAAAAACCTGTTGCTATCATGAGGTTAGAATAGCAATTACAGAGATTTTTGGTTTGAGACCTTTTTCCCCCACCTAAAATGATTAGATGAGTCTCGATTCTTGGTTCAAGAAAAAAAATCAAAGTCGTCCCGTCCCTCGCTGACCCATTTGGGGCACCAAATCCCCAAGCCAGAATGCACTTAATAGGAAGTTATTTCCCCCTTTTCGTCTTTCCCAAAGATTTCCGGCGGATCCTTCTGTGGGCAATGGCAGCAGTGGTGCTGAGAGCCAAAAAAAATGTCTCTGGGAGCGGGTTTTTAAAAAATGAGATGCTGCTGCTTGTGTGACTCAGTTATGCAGGACCCTAAGATGCGTCTTCGGTGTGGGATCCGCAGCCACCGTTTGCAACTTGTGTGACTCAGTTATGCAGGACCCTAAGAAACGTCTTCGGTGTGGGATCCGCGGCCACCGTTTGCAGAGGTTTATTGGAGCGGCCAGTGTTTTCATGGGATGCTGGTGCTTGTATGACTCAGTTATGCAGGACCTTAAGATGCGTCTTCGGTGTGGGATCCGCGGCCACCGTTTGCAAAGGTTTATGGGAGGGGCCAGTGTTTTTATGGGATGCTGCTGCTTGTGTGACTCAGTTATGCAGGACCCTAAGATGTGTCTTCGGTGTGGGATCCGCAGCCACCGTTTGCAAAGGTTTATGGGAGGGGCCAGTGTTTTTATGGGATGCTGCTGCTTGTGTGACTCAGTTATGCAGGACCCTAAGTGGCGTCTTCGGTGTGGGATCCGCAGCCACCGTTTGCAAAGGTTTATGCGAGCGGCCAGTGTTTTTATGGGATGCTGCTGCTTGTGTGACTCAGTTATGCAGGACCCTAAGATGCGTCTTCGGTGTGGGATCCGCAGCCACCGTTTGCAGAGGTTTATGGGAGCGGCCAGTGTTTTTATGGGATGCTGCTGCTTGTGTGACTCAGTTATGCAGGACCCTAAGAAACGTCTTCGGTGTGGGATCCGCGGCCACCGTTTGCAGAGGTTTATTGGAGCGGCCAGTGTTTTCATGGGATGCTGGTGCTTGTATGACTCAGTTATGCAGGACCCTAAGATGCGTCTTCGGTGTGGGATCCATTTGCAAAGAGCGGCCAGTGTCCCGGAGACATACGGTGCCTTCGGGGGACGTAGCCGCAAAAAGGAGGAATGTAAACAAAGAGGTGTTTTGGGGGGAAATGAAGAGGCCCTTCGGTTGCGAAGTGTTTTGTTATGTCTCCTTTCCCCTTCAAGTTGCTTTGGAGAGGAATCCACACGTGTTTTGGGTCTCATTGCAGCATATATCCTCTTGGAAAGAGCATGCCATACGATAACATCAGTTGTTATAAAGGCTTTACTGTTTGTGTAGACCAGGCATGGGCAAACTTTGGCCCTCCAGGTGTTTTGGACTCCAACTCCCACAATCCCTAACGGCCTCAGGCCTCCTTTTCTGCTTAAGTGGCTGAGGGGGGAAAGGAAAGGGCCTGAGGCTGTTAGGGACTGTGGGAGTTGGAGTCCAAAACACCTGGAGGGCCAACGTTTGCCCATTCCTGGCCTTGACACTTAAGAGTTCAGTGGAAGGAGCAAGAGTCGGCCTCCTTCGTCAGCACAGGATTCGTTACTTCACGAGAGAGAGAGAGAGAGAGAGAGATCCCTTTGTAATCTACTGTGTTATGCTATTTATTATTTATATCTGTAAAAAGAAATAGTCTGGTGATGAATTATAGTATTTTTTTATGATTGAGGAAACCTTCCTTCTTTTTTATGTTCCGTGAGTCCTGGCCGGGCTGTATTTAAAGAGGCAACGTCTTCTTGCCAGGAAAAAAAAAAGAAAAGACATAAACCTATGCTTCCAGCCCCCATTTTGAATGTTTGTTACGTCAATTCCCAGGCTCTTGTTGTCCAAAGCTACAACTCTGGTTTCCTTTCGGTAAGAGACTTAGCACTGAAATTGACGTGAGATTGTGCTCCACTGGTAAACAGCGTCCGCCTTGGACCATCCTTGCCCTTTGGAGGTTTGGAAAGAGAGCATTTGGTTTCCCATATTTTTGCATACAAAAAAAAATACACATTGGTTTGGAATTGTAATAAGTACTACATTTGGGCCAAACGTGCCTCTGTTAAGTGTATTTTGCCTGTGGAGAGTAAGTTTTCCCACCTCCAATAAATGTGCATATTGTAAAATAAATACTATCTGGTTGTAGCGTTTGTTCTCTTCCTTTTTTTTAACAAAAAAAACAACCCCACAGTGCTATTGGTTGCCACTCAAATGGCAACACTGATCACTGGTGCTATCATTGGGTTGCTGTGAGTTTTCTGGGCTGTATGGCCATGTTCAAGAAGCATTTTGTTTATCCACATCTATGGCAGGCATCCTCAAAGCTTGTGAGGGATGTTGAGGTTTATATATCTGTGAAATGTCCAGGGTGGGAGCAAGAATTGTGCTTCATAGTGTTATAGAGCTGTGTTTCCCAACCAGTGTGCCGTGAGCGATCATCAGGTGTGCCGTGGGAAATTGGAGCCTCCAATCCCCTTTCTTCCCCCTGCTGCCGAACCCTTTTTCTCCTCCACTCGGGCTCCCTTCTTCCCAGCCTCGCTCTGCTGGCTTTGCCTCGCTTTGCTCTGGGGCGAGTCTGCACAGTAGCGCCCACACGGGTCACGCCTCCCTCCCTCCCCCTCCCCTCCTGAATGCTCACGCTGCCCCTCGGATCAAAATGGCGGCAGAAGCGGCAGTGTAGAAGAAATCATGAGGCGGGGCATCCAGAGGGAGTTCTCCGCCCTGCCCGTCTCGCTGACAAAGGAAGCTGCACAGCTGCTTCTGGACGAGAGAGAGGCAGGGTGCTCCCTCCAGAAGCCCCGCCTCGTGCTTCCTGCTTCCTGCAATGCCCGGCAAGCGAAAGAAGCACTGCGAGAGCGGAAGCCAGTAGCAGGAGCTCGCATGCGCGCAGGGTGTGCTCGCGCATGGCAGGAGGACCCCATCCGGCTGGTGAGGCCCGAAGATCACCTGGAAGAGGGCCAAAGATCTACTAGTAGCTCCCGAGCTACCTAATGAGCACCCCTGCCTTATACTATTTTCTCTTGGTTATGGGAGTTCTGTGTGGGAAGTTTGTGTCTTTCTGCCATTCCTGCCGGGATATCTATGTTGTGTTCATTGAAACAGGTCCAGGTTTCACACTGAGTGCATAAATACATTAAAAAACATACTAACTATATGTATTGCTGTGTTAGAGTGTCATTTTGTGTCATTTTGGTTGGTGGTGTGCCCCAGGATTTGGTAAATGTAAAAAATGTGTCGCGGCTCAAAAAGGTTGGGAAACACTGTTATAGAGATATAGCTCTCTCTCTCTCTCTCTCTCTGTCTCTCTCTCTATATATATATATATATATATGTGTGTGTGTGTGTGTGTGTGTTCTTCATCCTCCTCCTAAGGCAAGGAGGCCTGAAGAGGAGGGGAAGCGCAGTAGAGCAGTCTTCCTTTTGCGGGTTGCGAAAGCAGTCGCTCGCCACAAACTAAAGATAGCCCCAAGCAAATCGAGCGTCACGAGACGCAAAAGGGTTGGTTTGAGGCTTCTCTCGATTCTGGCAAGTGAAAAACACACAACAACTGGGTTGACATGATGGGACATTCGGACAACACCCTCCGGACTCGGAAGTCGACGCCGTTCTCCGGATCGATATGGAAAAACCCTACAAGTGTCATAAAGGTAAACAATGCCATAGATCAGGCATGGGCAAACTTTGGCCCTCCAGGTGTTTTGGACTTCAACTTCCACAATTCCTAACAGCCGGTAGGCTGTTAGGAATTGTGGGAGTTGGAGTCCAAAACACCTGGAGGGCCAAAGTTTGTCCATGCCTGCAATAGATGCAATGGCTGCAACTAGATTGGTAGGCGAAACCAAATATGTATTACAGGGCCTCGTCTTTTGCAATGCATTGCAACAGAAGCCCATTAATGCAGATTAGTCCAACGTTGGCTTAATGCAGTTTGACACCCTTTTTAACTGCCTTAAAATCCAGGATGTGTAGTTTGCACCCTTTGGCCAAGAAGGTCTTCAGCCCCCAGGATTCCTAGCACCGAGCCATGGGAAAGTGGGGGAGTCTGACTGCAACAACAGCCGAAGCAAGGCCACGGGGCCCGCTTCCTTCTCTACGGGAAAAGAGTTGTTGTGTTCAACTTGCTCAAACCGGAAAAAATAAATGCGTGGCTTTCAGTTCCTGTAATTTTAAATCTAGTTTAGAATTAGGAGGAGGGCCGTAAGCAGAATTAGTGTGATTTTTCAGGCATGTCCAGCAGATGCAAGCACCCACTTTCATACATGCACACATGTATGCATACACAAAACCAAACACAAATCCCATATCCATACACACACGCGTACATACAAAACCATACATCAGCCAATCGAAACGCTGGCACATATTCCTCCGCTCGGTCGCTTGGCTGCACCACCCCCCGCAAACACTGACTTTTATTATATGTATAGATAGCTATAGATATACACACAGACATACACACAGAAAACAATATACCAACCTATATATATATATACACACACACAAACAAACACAAAGACCATACACCATCTCTCTCTATATATACACACACAGACAAAACTATACAACAACCCATTCACACACATACAAACACGCACACTTACCTATACAGTGTTTCCTAGCTTCTTCGTGGACTCGCTGTTTCGCAGATTTTAAATAAATATTAATGTAAAATATTTACATTGTTTACAAAGTGGCGGACAGCGAGTGTGCGGGCCGGGCCTGAGGCGTGGCAGGGAAGGCCTGCTAGTCACGAAGTGTGGCCTATTCTGCTACCGCAACCCCGGAAGTGGCTCCAGGCGCATTTATTGGGTGGACTCGCAGCAGAGGCAGGTAAGGAAGCGCGAGGGCTAGACTGTGCATGCATGCTTCTTATATATGCCCAATGGAAGTGGAGTGCTTTCTAAAAGTTGCTGGTCAACTAAAGTGAGTGAAGGATTTTGTTTATAAGGTAAAGTAAAAGGTTTTCCCCTGAATACTAAAATAATGTATACAATAAATATAGCGTCTCTACTTTGTGGATTTTTACTTATTGCGGGTGGTCCTGGAATGGAACACCCGCGATAAGTGAGGGAACACTATACACAATCATATATATATATATATATATATGATGTATATCCTGCTTTTTCTCTCTGAAAGCAGAATTAAAGCAGCTAACAATGTGAAGAACAATACAATATATAATTTAGAACTAGAAACGGGTAAACATTAACAAAGGAATCTCGGATAAGAGTATTAAAATTTATATACTCACTTTGCTGCAACATTTATACAATTCGAATGGAACAGAAGACATTAAAAGCCTAAAACCCACAAGCATATAATAATAACAACAACAATAATGAGAAGCAATGCAAAGCAAGAAAGGAGGAGGGAGGGGCTGCTGACTCTCTAAAAGGGGCGTGGCTATGGCTCTAACTTTGTCAGAGCCAAAATTACTTGGGAGCCCCTCAATATATACAATCTATATATATAATAAAAGAGAATGTATGTATGTGTGTTTGTGGATATGTGCCAGCTTTCTGATTCGTTGCCACTGTGGGATCATTTGCATAAAGGACTCTGATTGGCCAGCCTCAGAACACCAACATTCTAAGGCACCAGACAGAGGCAATTGCTTGCCACTGAGGGAGTATTTGCATAAACAACTCTGATTGGCTAGGCTCAGCATTTCAACATTCTAAGGTAGCAGACAGAGGGGATTGGTTGCCCCTGAGGGAGTATTTGCATAAAGCACTCTGATTGGCCATCTGCATTCCAACATTCTAAGGTGACGCAGAGGGAAAACGAAAGGCCTCAGGCAGTCAGTCACTGCGGCCCACAGCAATGACGAATCAGGACCAAACTTGGCACACAGGGACCCAATGGCCCACTTCACAACCTGGTGTGGTTTAGGGCAGGGTGGGCCACAAATGATGGGATTTGCAGTACCTTCACCTGATTCACTTCCCAAACAACACTGTAGCCCCTATAAATCACAGACCAGGCCGAAAATTGACAGCAATGCTTCCTTAACTTGATTTTCCTGACTAGGCCTCAGCTCGTGGGATATTGTTGGGCTTCCTCAACTTGAATTTCCTGACTAGGCCCCCAACAATGACAGAACAAGACCAAACTTGGCACACAGATCCCCCAAGATGCACTCTACATCCTGGTGCAGTTTGAGGGAGGATGGACCATGGATGATGGGACTTGCAGTACTTTAATTCACTTCCTTAGAGCACTGTGGCCCACACCAATGACAAATCAGGACCAAACTTGGCACACAGAGGTTCAATGGCCCACTTTACACACCTGGCGCGGTTTACGGCAGGATGGCTCACAAATGATGAGATTTACAGTACCTTAACCCAATTAACTTCCCAAACATCATCCAATGACTGATCAAGACCAAACTTGGCACACAGAGCCCCCATGACCCATTTTACATCCTGGTGCAAATTGGAGGAAGATGGACCATGGATTATGGGACTTGAAGTACCTTCACTCACTTCCCGAGACCACTGCAAGCCAAATAAACAACTGATAAGGACCAAACTTGGCACACAATGTCTTTCTCAAATAACCTGGGCAGGGCTGGGTCCCCAAGCTAGTATAATATATAGAATGCACTAATTATATATAATTATATATATATATATATATATAAATAAATAATAATAATATTGCATTCTATATATTATGATATATTGTACTATATCCTAAGTTGTGGTATATATAATATATTGCAACTTTATTAAGTTGTTATATATCACTAGCTGTACCCGGCACACGTTGCTGTGCCCTATTTAGGAGATGCGAGAAAGTCTGAGTATGTAAGGGTTGGAATTGTTGTTAGTTATGGTGTTGTTGGGGTCATGGCTGTGTCGTTGTGGGTTGTTCTGGTGGGTGGGATGTTGAAGTCCTGTGGAGTTGTTGTTGTGTGGTGTTGCTGGCGTTCTGCAGAGCTTGTGGATATGCAATGTTTTTTGTCTTTCCGTCTGCTGTGTTGATGTAGAGGTTGATGCGTGTGTGGGTGGGGTACTTTGGAAGTGAGTGGAGGTACTTGAAATCCCATCATCCATGGTGTGTCCTCCTCTGAACTGCAGTCGGATGGAGTGTGGGTCATGGGGGGCATGGTGTGCCAAGTTGGGTCTTTATCGGTCTTGGTTCTGGGCCACAGTGGTCTGTGGGGAATGATGGGTTTTGAAGTATTACAAATCCCATTATCCATGGAGGTACTTCAAGTTCCATAATCCATGGACCACCCTCCTCCAAACTGTAGTAGAATGTAGTGTGGGTCATAGGGGCTCTGTGTGCCAAGGTAGGTTACTGTAAATTCAGGCCATACACAATGTCCCATGAGCTGAGGCCTAGTCAGGAACAGCAAGTTAATGAAGCCTTACTGTCAATTCAGGCCATACACAATGTGAGGCCTAGTGAGGGCTAGTCGGAGAATCAAGTTAATGAAGCCTTACTGTCAATTTTGATTTGTAGGGGTGTACATTTTCTGTGGGAAGTGAATTGGGTGTTTGGCCATGTTTGAGCTGCCTCAGTGCCTTATCCTCCTCTGACAGTTTATTATGGGTCGGAATGTTCATGTTGGCTGGCCAGTACAGGAGTTATGCAAATCCGCCCTTATTGGCAGCCAATCACGTTGTCAGGAATGTAGAGGCTGGGAGAGTCATTGGCAGCCCCGGAGGATGCTGGGAAATGTAGTTTTTTTACTCGTTGTTTTGGGGCCTTTTAGGTTTTGGGGGGGAAAGTTTCTTTGCTACAAACCTACCTTGTCTGAGGCCTATTTCTGTTGGCAAGTTTGGTGTCTCTGCGTTGTAAGGTTTCTCTGTTTGGGACGGTCGTTCCATGACAACTCTTCCTTTATATATATAGATGTAATATATTACTAATACTTTTGCAGTAGAGTGGTATCGTCCAATATACTGATATATATCAATATTGTGCTAAACCAATCCTATATTATACATACATTAATTTTGATTCATTTTAATAATATAATATACTATACATACATGATATTGATAATAATATACCTAAGAATAATAATACAATAAAATATAAAAATATATTGTAATATAGTAATACTAACATATTAAATATAATTCCTACTAATAATATATAATAATATACTGTTTTATTATTGTATATTTGTCATGATTTTGATTGTGAGCCGCTTTGAGTGTCAGTATGGAGAGAGAGAAAAAGCAGGATATAAACAAATAAGGGGCGGAGCCGCCACTCAAAAGGGGCGTGGCTATGGCGATGGTTGGAACTCTCTCAGAGCCAAGGAGATGGCAGGACTGCTCACAATCCTTCCGCGGGGGTCCTAGCGCCGCCTTTTTTCTTCATCCTCCTACCTACTACTCCCTGACACGGCTTTAAATACAAAAGGCCGGCAGGACAAAAGGGGCGTGGCTTCAGAGAAGAACTCAGGGGGGCGGGGCCGGCAGGGCAGAAAGGGGCGTGGCTTTGGACAATATCTTTGAAAGAAGCGGAGTCGTCAGGGGCCGAAAGGGGCGTGGCTTTGAACGAGAACCCTGATGTTGTTGAGAAGGGGCGTGGTCGACTGGATAAAGGGGCGTGGCTGTAGTTAAGAACTCCGAGAAGGCAGGAAAGAAGGCGGAGCCGTCCGGGCAGAAAGGGGCGTGGCTTTGGAGAAGATATCAGATTAATGAAAGGGGCGGAGTCGTCAGGGACAGGAAAGGGGCGTGGCTTTTCACAAGATCACCGAAATTATTCAAAGGAGGCGGGGCGGCAGGACAGAAAGGGGCGTGGCTTAAGACAGGGACTAGGATTGGAA
The DNA here is from genome assembly GCA_030556195.1 of Anolis apletophallus. Taxonomy (NCBI): domain Eukaryota; kingdom Metazoa; phylum Chordata; class Lepidosauria; order Squamata; family Anolidae; genus Anolis; species Anolis apletophallus. The sequence continues at coordinate 4,920,692 of JARBWK010000016.1, read as the reverse complement.
GGGGCGTGTCTTTGAACAAGAACTCCGAGAAGTCGGGAAAGGGGCGGGGCTACGGGGAAAAAGGCGGGGTTTAAAAACTCCGATGAGACAGGGAAAAGAGGGCGGGGCCGGCGGGGCAGAAAGGGCGTGTCTTTCAACCAGAACTCCTATAAGAAGACAGGGAAGGGGCGGAGCCGGCAGGGCAGAAAGGGGCGTGGCTTTGAACGAGAACCCTGAGGAGATAGCAGAAAAGGGGGCGGAGCAAACACGGTAAAAGAGGCGTGGCTTTGGACTCGAATCCTGAAGAGAAGGCAGGATGGTGGGCGGAGCGAGCAGGGTATAAAAGGGGCGTGGCTGGGGCGTGGCTTTGGACTCGAATGCTGAGGAGAAAGCAGGAAAGTGGGCGGAGCAGCAGGGCAGAAAGGGGCGTGGCTTTGGACTCGAATGCTGAGGAGAAAGCAGGAAAGTGGGCGGAGCGGCAGGGTATAAAAGGGGCGTGGCTTTGAACGCGAATCCTGAGGAGAAGGCAGGAAAGTAGGCGGGGCGAGCAGGGCAGAAAGGGGCGTGGCTTTGGACCCGAATCCTGAGGAGAAGGCGAGCGAGAACTAGGGGGCGTGGCCTAGTGGTATAGAACGCCGAAGAGAGAAGGGAAGGGGGCGTGATTGGCGGAGGCGGGGCAGAGGGGGCGTGGCCGGCCTCCCCCAACGGTCTCCGCCCCGCGCGCCCTTCCCAGCCTGCCCCGCGCGCGCGACAATGAAATTCGCAAAGTTTTTTCGTTTTCGGCGCCATTTTCGAGTGGAGTCGGAGGTAGGGCGGGGGAGCGGGGGCGGCCGGCGGGGCCCCCGGGGGCAGCAGGGCCCCCGGAAAATACCCCGAAAAATCCCTAAAAATCCCCCCAGGCGCTGGGAGGGGTTGGCGGGCGCGGGGGGCCCCGGGGACGCCCGCAAAGGGCGTGAGGCGCCTCGGGGAGCGGGGGAGGGGGAGGGGCCCTCTCGGGGAAAGGCCGTTTGGGCGCCCCAGGCCTCCTCCTCCGCCTCAGGGGGAAGCTGTCAATTGCCGTGTTTCACTCCTTTTACCTCACAATCTCCACTTTTTAAATATATATATATATATATTCACTTTTTATTCTTTTTTAAAAATGTAATTTTTTTCTTTATTATTATTATTTTATTTTATTCCCTTATATTTTCTTTTATTTGGTTAAATTATTTACTTTTTATATATATTATTTTTTCTTTATTATTATTATGGTATTATTTTATTTTGTTTTATTTGGTTAAATTATTATTTACTTTTTATTTATTTTATTCTTTATTATTATTATTTAAATTGTTTTATTTTGTTTTATTTTGTGAAATTATTATTTACTTTTTTATATTTTATTATTATTATTTATGGTATTATTTTATTTTCTTTTATTTGGTTAAATTATTATTTACTTTTTATATATTTTATTATTATTATTTATGGTATTATTTTATTTTGTTTTATTTTTTTAAATTATTATTTACTTTTATTATTTTTTTATTATTATTATATTGTATTATTTTATTTTCTTTTATTTGGTTAAATTATTATTTACTTTTTATATATTTTATTATTATTATTATTTATGGTATTATTTTATTTTCTTTTATTTGGTTAAATTATTATTTACTTTTTATTTATTTTATTTTTTCTTTATTATTATTATTTATATTATATTATTTTGTTTTATTTGGTTAAATTATTATTTAATTTTTATATATTTTATTATTATTATTATTTATGGTATTATTTTATTTTGTTTTATTTGCTTAAATTATTATTTACTTTTTATTTATTTTATTTTTCTTTATTATTATTAATATTAATTTATTTTGTTTTATTTGCTTAAATTATTATTTACTTTTTATTTATTTTATTATTATTATTATTTATGGTATTATTTTATTTTATTTTATTTGGTTAAATTATTATTTACTATATATATATATAAATAAAACAAAAAAATAAAGCAATACCATATATATTTACTTTTTAACTATATGATTTTAAACTTTATTACCTTATTGTTTTATTTATTTTTTACTTTATATTCTATTTTTTTAAAAAAACCTTATTTGTGGTATTGCTTTATTTTTTTGTTTTATTTGGTTAAATTATTACTTTATATATTTTTTACTTTTTTACTTTACTTTAATATATATTTTTAAACTTTATTTTATTAACTGTTTAACTATATAATTTTAAACTATTACATTATTGTTTTATTTATTATTTGCTTATTTTATTTTACTTTATATTCTATTTTTTTTACTTATTTATGGTATTCTTTTATTTTGTTTTATTTGGTTAAATTATTATTTACTTTATATATATTTTTTACTTTATTTTACTATATATTTTAAAACTTTATTTCACTCTATTGTTTTACGTTATTTTATTTATTTTGCTTTACTTTCTATTTTATTTATTTTTACTTTCTATTTTGTCTTGTTTTATTGGGTTAAATTGTTTTATTTTAGTTCATTTTTTTACTTTTTACATTTATTTATTTTATTTTTACTTTTTAATTTATTTCATTTTATATTCTCTTTTACTTTATATTTTAATTTCCTCTTTATAATATTTTTTACTTTTATATTATATATTTTTACTTTGTATTATATTATACTTTTTCTTTTAGTTTTATTACTGTTTTACATTATTTATTTATTTTTACTTTTTAAAATTTATTTGATTTTATATTTTTACTTAATATTTATTTTACTTTATTTTACTTTATGTTGTTTATTTATTACTGATTTATTTGGTTAAATTACTTATTTTACTTTATTAAAATTTAGCTTTATATTTTATTGTATTTATATTTTATTTTGCTTTATATTTTACTTTTTTCATTTTATATTTTGTCTCATCTTATTCTATTTTTATGGATTTAATTTTTTTAAATTCTGTTTTATCATATTTTATGTTGATATTACTTTATTTATTATATTTATTTATATTTTTATTCTTTCTTTTTTTACTTAATGCTTTTATTTTATATTTACTTTATATGTTGTCTTATCACCTTATTTAAATTTTTACTTAATTTTTCTACTTTACCTTATTTTACTTAATAATTTTATTTTTTATTTTACTTTATATTTTATATTTTATCCTTTGTTATTTTACTTTATTTTTGCAATTATTTTATTTTACTTTATTTTATCCCTATTTTATTTTACATTTTATTTTGCTTTATATTGTATCTTATTTCACTTTACCTTTATTTATTTATTTATCTTTTAACTTTATATTATGTTATTTTATTTCATCTTAATATTACTTTCTTTTATTAAATTACTATTTTTATTTACTTTTACTTTATTTTTATATTTTATTTAACTTTATATTTTGTCTTTTTAACTGTATCTATTATTATTATACCTTAGTTTATCTTACTTTATTTTACAATTTATTTTATTTTGCTTTATATTTGATCTTATTTCACTTTTCTTTTTTTACTTTATATCATATCTTTTTAATCTTACCTTATTTCACTTTTGTATTTTCTTATTTTACTTTTATTATTATTATTATTATTTTACTTTCCAAAGGAGTCAATTCAAATTTGGGAAATATATCTCTATCTATCTATCTATCTATCTATCTATCTATCTATCTATCTATCTAAATAGGTATAAAACTCTTATCTCTAACCCCTCCCTACATATAAAAGTCACCAACACATTTGAAGTTGTAATAACTTTTTTTGGGGGGGGGGATGTAATTTCATTTCCTGTACATACTGCATATGATGTATTCTTATTATCCTTCTGACCCGCCCTTATTTAGCTAAATATGGAATGAAAGTGCAAAAATGTGTAAGATGTTTGGGGGGGGGGGGGAATGGCTTATTTCAGGCCAAAAAAGCAAGAAAGTGGCATAGTCGTATTCTTTTTTAGTGCAACTCTGCCCAGTAAATTGGTGAAGTTTGGTTTTTACATTTTTTTGAAAAAGGAAATTAACACCCACCCCCCTTTTCAGCTTTGAGGGGTATTGCCATACTTCTTAATACTTCTTAAAGGCAATTGAGGCTTCCAACTGAGGAGGGAAGTAATGCACTCTCTGTTAATTGGATCCCTCTAAAAGTCTATTTCATAAGTAAGTTATACAATTGAGGCCTATATAGGGAGGGGAGTCTCAAAGAGCCCCCCCCCCCAATACTTTTTTTGCATTTCCACCCCAAAGATAATCAAAGGCTAAAAACCGTTATGACACCATCCAGGCATGCAATGGTTAAAAAGATGCCTGCTTACATTGCTTCCCTTGAGAAATGCAATTGCAGGAATATATATATATAAAAATGAACCCTTGTATGGAATTGAAGAATATATCTGTGTATGCGTAATTTAACCCTTTAAGCTTTGAATAGCCTTGGAGAAATGTTTATGTGTGTATATCAGTATATAGCTATACTGCAAATCCATGAAATTTGCATAACTATATATATGTGTGTGTGTGTAGGTGTAGCAGTGTATATGTCTGTGTGTATTCCACAATTCCTCATGTGTGTGTGTATGTAGGTGTAGCAGTGTATATGTCTTTATGTATTCCACAATTCCTCGTGTGTGTGTGTATGTAGGTGTAGCAGTGTTTATATCTGTGTGTATTCCACAATTCCTCATATATGTGTGTGCGTAGGTGTAGCAGTGTATATGTCTTTGTGTATTCCACAATTCCTCATATGTGTGTGTAGGTGTAGCAGTGTATATGTCTGTGTGTATTCCACAATTCCTCGTGTGTGTGTGTAGGTGTAGCAGTGTATATATCTGTGTGTATTCCACAATTACTCATATGTGTGTGTGTGTGTGTGTGTGTGTAGGTAGGTGTAGCAGTGTATATGTTTGTGTGTATTCCACAAATCCTCATGTGTGTGTAGGTGTAGCAGTGTATATATCTGTGTGTATTCCACAATTCCTCATATATGTGTGTGTGCGCACACCTTTAACCTTTGCACAGAATCTCAGAAAATTATATATACACACACATACACGTGTGCATCTATATTTTGCAATTCCATTAAAATTTTTCTGTAATTCCATTTTGTATACGGGGCATAAAGTTGTGAGGCTTAAAAGTGTGTGTGTGTGTGTGTATATATATATATATATCTTACAATTTTCTGCAATTCCGTTGTATATATATACAGGACATGAAGTTGCAAGGCGTAAAGGGTTAAAATAGATATATAGATGAATGAAATTAAAATTATATAGTTTTATATAGTGCCAATTAGAGATATAGGTTTAAACCCCACTTTTTAGACAAAAGAAAGAAACAAACCCCAAAACTCTATAAAGTGTATTGCTATGCAAAGCATTGAACCAAAGACACTTGTCAGATTAAATGCTGCGTCATTTGTGAAGTGGAAGGGGTGGGTGGGGGGTGGTGTATTTTTAGTGTGTTCCCTTTTTTAATAAATACTTTAGATATTTGGATTAATACGAATCATTTTAGTTGCCCTGTGTTCTAACGAATGTCGCCATCTGTTAATTTGATTACAGTTTTATTTTGGATGTTTTTCTTTAATTGAATTGCAGGAAACGTTGCAGAAAAGTTCCCTGTCATCCTATTTTTTTAAAAAAATTAAACACTCATCATTTTTACTTCCCGAAAACACATTAAATACTCATTTTTACAAAAAAAAATAACATTAACATTAAATACTCATTTTTTTAACAAAAAGATTCTTCCCATCAAAATAAATATAAATATATTTATTTATTGTTTTTAATTATTTATTCAAATTTATTCGTCGCCACTCCCAATGGCTCGGGGCGACTTACATATAATAAAAACAACAATTATAACATCATATTAAAATTTATATACCACCCTTTCCAAAATTGGCTCAGGGTAGTTTATAGTATGCAACAAGATACCAACAACATAACACTAAAACAATAAAACAATTAAAAAACCATAATACCCTAAAACAATTTTACTCTCAACATACGGATTGACATAGCTAAGAATTGTCAGTGTTTTTTAAAAAAAGACTGCCAATTTTAAACAGTATATATTTCCACTATATTTTGAAGTCCAAAAACACCAATTTAGCCTTTTTAGTATTAACATTAAGTATTGATCTTAATGTTAAAACACAACTCTACCTAGTAACAATTATTATATTTGTAGTTCCCCCTCCCCCCAACTAACTATGTACATAATAATTAGTATTAGTATAACACAAATTAAATATTGCTTTGGGTTGCTATGGCTTTATAATATTTTTGAGGGGGGGGGGAGGAGAAAATGCCATAAAATTAAAAGTAATTTCGTATTATTAAAAAAATTGAATTAGTTTCAATTAGAACCTGTCTGCATCATGAAAATAGGCTGCATCATGAAAATTCAGCAAAATCTGTAATTTAATAAAACTTCCTAGACTTTGAGAGGGAAATTATTATTCTGATTATTATTGCCATTGATGAATTATTATGAATCTATAGGTGTAGTTATTTTTTCTGCATTTTTATTGACTTTGTTTTGCATATATTGCCATTGATGAACTATATGAATCTATAGGTGTGGTTATTTTTTCTGCATTTTTATTGACTTTGTTTTGCATATATTGCCATTGATTAACTATATGAATCTATAGGTGTAGTTATTTTTTCTGCATTTTTATTGACCTTGTTTTGCATACATTGCCATTGATGAATTATTATGAATCTATAGGTGTGGTTATTTTTTCTGCATTTTTATTGACTTTGTTTTGCATATATTGCCATTGATGAACTATATGAATCTATAGGTGTAGTTATTTTTTCTGCATTTTATTGACCTTGTTTTGCATATATTGCCATTGATGAATTATATGAATCTATAGGTGTAGTTATTTTTTCTGCATTTTTATTGACCTTGTTTTGCATATATTGCCATTGATGAATTATATGAATCTATAGGTGTAGTTATTTTTTCTGCATTTTTATTGACCTTGTTTTGCATAGGAAAGAACTGTAAATTATAAACTTCTACACCAAGACATAATGTGGGTCTTTCTTACTCTCTTTCCTCCTTTTCCGAGGCTTAAAAAAGCTATTAAATGCACTATTTTATTTGGCATCTGTTTTGGAGGTGGAAAGAAAGGGTTAAATTCACCGGGGGGGGGGGGACGGGGACGGGGACTAACGGGACAAGAGAAAGTACCCAACTCTGGAAAACATTTTTGCAAAGAGACCCTTTTTCGTTGCAGGGCTTTCCTCATTAAATGCACCCAGCAAGAAATAAATAAATGCCGGCGATCCCCTCGTTCCTTGCAAACCTGTGACGTTTTTGTGAAAATATATGGCCTTTTTATTGAAGACAAGAAATGCGGCTTGAAGATCCGTCGTTCGTTGTGTTGCCTTTTTTGTTTCGATGCAGAAAAGCTCTTCCCGATTCTCTTCTTTGTCAGCACTTTTTAATTGTTCTTTTTTTCTAACGGACTTAGAGCCGTTTTTGTTCCCTCTGTATCTTTAAAAAAAAACCCTTTCCCTCCGTTTTGAAACTTTCAAAGCCACTTTCCAATCAAAGTCTTCTACATGTTAATTGGTTCGGCTTTTGCGTTCACTTTCCTGCCTCTTTTGTCACTTTTTGGTGTGGTTTTGACAGAATATAAATGCCAGTTCGTCTGTGAAATAGGTATGTTCTTTTAATAAAGTTAATTATATATATACACACACACACACAGATAATCTTCTAGTGTTGTCTTTCCATTTGTTGTGAAAATAGATATTTTTGACTTGGAAATTAGACTATTTTAAAGATTAGATTATCCTTGTCAAATAGAAATATTTTAAACCGGTGTATTTCCAAACTGTAGGTATTGATGATCGTTTTGACAGTTTTGTGTGTTTCCTTCCCCTTTAAATAGTAGGTTTTTGTAACTTTTAGCAAAATTAATCACGCTTTAATGAAGCGTCACGACCGACCTGCAACAATATCGATGCTTTTTAGGAGTAACTACGGCAATTACTAGTTACATCACAGTAGTAATTCTACACTACTAATTTTATTACTAACAAAAAAAACTTTTCTAATTCCATTACTCATTTTACATTACTCCTTTTATGAGTAACTAATTATGTAACTAATTACTTTCTGTTAAGAATTACATTACCAATACTGTTATGTTACGCATCATATTTCTTAGACCAGGCCTGGGCAAACTTTGGTCCTCTAGGTGTTTTGGACTCCAACTCCCACAATTCCTAACAGCCTACCGGCTGTTAGGAATTGTGGGAGTTGGAGTCCAAAACACCTGGAGGGCCAAAGTTTGCCCAGGCCTGTCATAGACTACGGGATTTTTTTTAAAAAAATAAACAACATACTGTAATTCCCAGAATTCCCTAAGTACCATAGCTACTTCCTGTCCTGGCAGGTAGTTCATGGGACTTGTAGTCCCCTCAAAAAAGTAACTTTGCAAAATTTGATTACCATGTATGTTCTGTATTTAAGTATTGATTTCTATGTTGAATATCTACACCAGGCATCCTCAAACTGCGGCCCTCCACTGTTTAGCTGCTAATAGCTTAGTGCTTCAGAAACCTGGGACTTGTAGTTTTCCAAGGACTTCGCTAAAAGAGGGCTGGTGCAAACTCCACGTCCTAGGTCTCCGGAGCACTTAGCCATTAGCAGTTAAAGCAGCTTACGAGCTTGTTCAATTGCCAGGAATTCTGGGAGTTGAAGGCCCAAACATCTGGAAGGCCGCAGTTTGAGGGTGCCTGATCTACACTGTCAAGTTAATTCAGTTCAATACTGCTTTAACTGCTTATGGATTAAGTGCTATGGAGCCCTAGGGCTTGTAGTTTGCACCCAGCCCTCTTTTAGCAAAGTCCTTGGAAAACTACAAGTCTCAGGTTTCTGAAGCACTGAGCCATTAGCAGCTAAAGCAGTATCAAACTGAATTAACTCTGCAGTGTAGATGCTCCCGTGGTCAAAAGGGCTTCAAGACCCAAGTTTGCTAACTTCTAATATGGCATTTCATAACTATATTGCATAACAATAACTCAGATACAGGTTTTTGTGCAAAGGAGGCAAAGCCGAAAGAGGCTACCAAAAAAAAATTGCCTTTTGGTTTCGTTTTTGGGATCTGTAGTTTAGGGGAGGGCAGCAGAGAAGGCTTTGTGAAACTGCAACTCCCGTGAATTGCGATTGCATTGAGCCAGGGGAAATAAAGGGTTAAAATGCAGTAATCGTTTGGCAGTGTAGATCAGGCCTGGGCAAACTTCGGCCCTCCAGGTGTTTTGGACTACAACTCCTCCTACCGGCTGTTAGGAATTGTGGGAGTTGTAGTCCAAAACACCTGGAGGGCCGAAGTTTGCCCAGGCCTGTTGTAGATGCAAAGGATAGCCAGAACCAACCCTCTTTTGCAGAGAAGACCTTGCAAAAACTACAAATCCCACGATCCCATCGCATTGAGCTGTGCCACTTGGCAAGTGGTGCCGAACTGCATTAATTCTACAGTGTGGATGCACTCCCAGGAAGAGAGGAGTGGGCTCAATAATGAGCAAGAAATATCACACCAAAGTTTACAACTTTACAAATGTCACTATTTATCTATTTGAGTTGTAATTGAATGCTATGCATTGTTTTTATTTATTTATTTTCCTCTTAACAGGTTGGTTCATCCATTTGTCTGCTGTGTGTTGAGACGAATTGCCTCTTAACTTACAAAGGTAGAACTATTTGTATTTTTCTATTGTTTACCTCACATTCACCTAAATTTCCCCCCTCTTTTTGAAAAAAAAAACAACATTCTGGGAGCTAAGGTACATCTACACTGCAGAATTAATGCACTTTGGCACCCCTCAAACTGCCGTGGCTCAGTATGATGGCATCTTGGGAGATGTAGTTTTTCAAGGTCTCTTGGGCAGACAAGGCTCGAGGCCTTGGGATATTACCAACTTCCAGGAATCCTATAGCATTGAGCCTTGGGAATTTCAAGTGGTGACAAACTGCATTAATTCTGCAGTGTAGATGCACCTTATCTCCCAGAACGTTTTTTTTTAGGTTTCCAAATATATGTGAGGGCCTGGATGGGCATTTGTCAGAAGTTGAATTTGCGCATCTGCAAGATTGCTGCTTCACACGAGAGAAAACAGGCAATAATAATAATGTTAATAATAACAGTAATAGTAATTATATAACATGAGAATAACAATTTTAGTAATATAATATAACATAACAGAATTCTTTATTGATTAGTCAATTTTGACCACATCAAATCATACCGCACATACACATACATACAGTAAATACCAATGTGAATACAAAACATACCTACATACCATTGTGCTAACCCACTCCTATCTACCTCTTTTTTAAAAGATTTAAAATTAATTAATTACAGTAGTAATGGTAATATAACATAATAACAACAATTTTAGCAATATAAAATAATGCAGCAACAACTAGTAATAACTGTTATATATATATAGCAATAGAAAATAATATAAGAACTAATAATATACATAATAATAGCTAATAATATACTGTACATACTAATAATATACATAATAACTAATAACAACAGCAAAAATAGTAATAATATATTCTAAAATAATATATAAAAATAACAATAGTATGTATATAGTATATAATAAAAGTATATATATAATTGTAATATATATATAACAATAGAAAATAATATAATTAATAATATACATAATAACTAATATACATAATAATAACTCATAACAACAGCAACAATAGTGATAATATATATTCTAAAATAATATATAATAATAATAAAAGTATGTATATAGTATATAATAAAAGTATATATAAATGTAATATATATATATATAAAACAATAGAAAATAATAATATACATAACTAATAATATAATAATAACTAATAACAACAGCAAAAATAGTAATAATATATATTCTAAAATAATATATAATAATAATAGTATGTATATAGTATATAATAAAAGTATATATATATAATTGTTATATATATATAAAACAATAGAAAATAATATAATTAATAATATACATAAGAATAACTAATAATATACCTAATAACTAATAATATACATAATAATAACATAACAACAGCAACAATAGTAATAATATATATTCTAAAAATAATAATAATAATAATAGTATATAATAAAGTGTGTGTGTGTAGATATATATATATATATGTGTGTGTGTGTAATATGATGATGATGTGGGCATAATGTATAATAACTCTTCCTTGAGAGAGCGATCCAAAAAGGTGTATTTTCATGTGTGTGTTTGAATACATATTTTATGAAAAGGTTAAGCCAAGAGGGAGGTGCCTCCATCTCTTTTATGTGTTTTGCTTTTCTGGAGGAGGCTGGGTTTTTCCCCATTTCAAGAAAAGGTTAGCGGGCTCCGCTTCCTCCGTGCACCTTTCTTGTTTGTTCGTAATGCAAATGGGCTTGGAAAATAATAATAGTAATAAAAACACGATGTAGGGGCAACACCTTGAGTAGGTTTCATCTCGCATATACTAATCTCAAATATAGTGTGTTTTCTTCTCTTTTCAGTTTATGCAGCAGCTGAAGATCCAGTGGCTTTTGCCTTTTATTCATTCTCTGCAGGTACGTCTGTTTCAAAGGTGAGGATTGCAAGGTGCGGCGTGAATGCAGTTTGGCACCACTTTTAACTCCTCAATGCTATGGGGTCCTGCGAGTTGTAGTTTGGCAGGGAAGCCCTAGTGAAACGACAACTCGTAACATTGAGTCACGGCAGCTAAACCGCATTAATTCTACCGTGTGGATCAAGCATAGGCAAACTTGGCCCTCCAGGTGTTTTGGACTCCAACTCCCACAATTCCTAACAGCCGCTGCCGGTAAAATACAAAAGCAAAACCAGAAATGTCTGGGAGGCCAAGGGTTAATAATTTTCACTGAGCGGATTTGTAAATTTATGGAAATGGACGTAAGTGTCCCAAATGTCAAGATTCGTATTGAATGGAGGTCATTGTCAAAGCAGAAATCTGTTCTGAGCCCATTGTTTGTGAGGAGACGGAGCCGAATAATGTCGCCTTTCGGCATCACAAATGTTGAAATTCTGGCCAAATTGGGGCTCGTTGGATGATCAAACCCACTAGCAAAACATACGCTAAAACTTAAATTACCCAGCGTTTTTGTGCATGAGTTACTTTTAGGATTACTTTTGGCCCATCACCGTCTCATGGGGTGGGTGCGTCCACACTGCAGAATTAATGCGGTTTCATATCACTGCCATGGCTTAATTCCGCAGGAACCTGGGATTTGCAGTCTGGTGAAGCATCAGGTTTCTTTGGCAGAGAATGCTAAAGACCTTGGGAAAACTACAGATCCCATAACATTGAGCCATAGCAGTTATAGTGGTGCCAAACTGCATTAACTATACAGTGTAGGTGCACCCTCTTTTTCTGAATTTCGTTTATATCTGTCTGTCTATATTGTTATTTGTCTGTCTATCCATCTGTTTGTCTTTATTGCTGTCTAATTTTATTATATTTTATATTGCATGTAATATTACTAATATTACAGTATAATGTTATAGTACAGTGTAATATATAATATTAATATTGTGCCATGGCAATAACATAATATATTGTATATACATATAATATTGATAATACTATAATGTAATACAATATTAATACTAATAATAATATATTACAATTATATATTTTATATTACATGTAATATTACTAATAATATTACAGTATAATGTTATAGTACAATTTAATATATAATATTAATATTGTGCTATGGCAATAATATAATATATTGTATTTACATTTTACTTGTAAGCCGCTCTTGAGTCCCCTTCGGGGCGAAAAGGGCGGCATATAAATGTCGTAAATAAATAAATAGTAAATTATCTATCTATCTTTGTATCTATATCAATCTGTCTTTATATCTATTATCTATCTTATTGTTATTGGTCTAGCTATCTACTTATTTGTCTTTATTGCTATCTATCGATCTATCTAATTTAATTGTTATCTATATAGCTATAGCTATATCTGTCTTTATTGTTAAGTGTACATCTATCTATCTTTATTGCTATCTTTCTTGTTATCTATCTACCTATCTATAAAGCAAAATACTACGCTATTATGAGTATTAGATTAGGGATGCATCTACACCAGGGGTGCTCATTAGGTAGCCCGCGAGCTACTAGTAGATCTTCGGCCCTCTTCCAGGTGATCTTCGGGCCTCACCAGCTGGATGGGGCGCTCCTGCCAAGTGTGCGTACGCCCTGCGCGCATGCGCGCTCCTGCTGCTGGCTTTCGCTCTCGCGGTGCTTCTTTCGCCTGCGGGGCATTGCAGGAAGAAGGAAGCACGAGGCGGGCCTCTGGAGGGAGCACCCTGCCTCTCTCTTGTCCAGAAGCAGCTGTGCAGCCTCCGTTGCCGACGAGACAGGCAGGGCGGATGCCCCGCCTCATGCTTTCTCCTTCCTGCAATGCCCCGCAGGCGGAAGAAGCGCTGCGCGTGCGGAAAACAACAGCAGGAGCACGCGCGGTGGCAGGAGCGAGCTGCAGCAGGGGTAGATAGATCTTTTGGACTTGGTTGCTTTAAGAGTAGCTTGTATGCTGAAAAAGTGTGAGCACCCCTGATCTACACTGTAGAATTAAGGCAGTTTCGTAGCACTTTAAGTGCCACGGCTCGATGCTATGGAATCCCGAGAGCTGCAGTTTTATAAGATCTGCAGCCTTCTCTGCCTCGAAAACGGCAACAATAGCAAGGAGCAAGTGATGCCAAGCCACATTCATTTTACATTGTAGACCAGGCATGGGCAAACTTCGGCCCTCGGGGTGTTAGGAATTGTGGGAGTTGGAGTCCAAAATGCCTAGGTCAGGCCTGGGCAAACTTTGGCCCTCCAGGTGTTTTGGACTCCAACTCCCACAATTCCTAACAGCCGGCAGGCTGTTAGGAATTGTGGGAGTTGGAGTCCAAAACACCTGGAGGGCCAAAGTTTGCCCAGGCCTGACCCAGAGGGTCAAAGTTTGCCCATGACTGGTGTAGACACACTCTCGCTTCACGGGTTGCCATGGATTTCAACTTCTCTTGCCTTTCCTCTTTTCTCTCCTATGAACGGAGGGGGGATATTCTCCAAATCGTCCTAGATTATTTTTTTTTGTGGAGGGGGCTTCAATTCGCCAAGAGTTCCCCATCATGGGATTGTCCTTTTGGCCCGGAGGCGATGTAGCAGCACAACATGGTTTGTAGGGACACGGAAGATACAGACCGTTCTGGGCTGCCTCATTACCTTTTGGGATTAAGACACGGAAAGGGATCCTCTCTCATCGCCGGGACCGCCAGGTAGGTTCTTGGAACGGCACCCGTCCCCTCTCACTTGGGAAGAACAAACACAGGGAAAGAAAGCAGGGGAAAGTATCATGGTTGGTTCCCCTTCCAGTCGAATTAATGCTCCAGAGTCCTGGGAGTTGTAGTTTGGCAAGTCAGTTGCACGACATTGCAAAACTGTAAACTCTTATAGACCCATTGAGCTCAAGGGGTGCCGAACTGCATCTGTTCCTACAGTGTAGATGCAGTGTAGATCATCCCATTGAACGCAATAGGATGATAGCCCCCTTTGTAGCCTCCTTTGAGACTAAGAGAAAAAGGTTACGCTTCCTTTGAAAGGGTAGATTTAGACCATGAAAGCTGAGTTTTTGAACTGTACTATATTATATGGTCAGTGAAGACCCGTGTAATGCAGTCCAGACGGACTACATCGGCGCTTTAATGCCATTTGAACTGCATTATATGGCAGTGCAGATCCAGCTGAAGGCACTATAACATCCCTTTGCATACTAGAAGGATCTTGGTATCTGTTGGGGTTTTATTTTATGGTGTTTTATATTTTATCGAACTTTATGTTATCTTGTTTTAATTTACTTGACTTTATTTTTATTATTTTTATTTTCTTGACTTTATTTTCTTTTTTTCTTTTTTTCATTTTCTTGACTTTATTATTTTTTCTTATTTTAATTCACTTGACTTTATTATTTTTATTATTTTCTTGACTTTATTTAATTATTTTTATTATTTTAATTCACCTGACTTCATTTTATTTATTTTTATTTTTACTTGACTTTATTTTATTATTTTTTATTATTTTAATTCACTTGACTTTTTTTTATTATTTTTATTTTCTTGACTTTATTTTTTTATTATTTTAATTCACTTGACTTTATTTTTATTATTTTTTATTATTTTAATTTACTTGACTTTTTCCTTATTTTCATTTTCTTGACTTTATTTTATTATTTTTCTTATTTTAATTCACTTGACTTTATTTTATTATTATTATTTTTTACTTTCTTGACTTTATTTTATTATTTTTTATTATTATTTAAATTTACTTGATTTTTTTCTTATTTTAATTTACTCGACTTTTATTTTATTGTTAATTTATTTTTTTATTATTCTACTTTAATTTTTATTTGAGAGGTTTGGAAGGTGGCTCCAAAAAGAATAGAGAGAGAGAGAGAGAGGTTCAAACTCATTTTGTTTTTTGAGAGTTTGAGGAAAAAAGGGAGACTTTTCAGAAAGTTTAGCGGGTTGAAATATTACTAAAACATTATTATCTCAAGGAAAGGGAGAAAAAAATTATGTGGGTTTGAGGAGAGGGAGAGAAGAGGGCTTACAACCCAATTTTCTGGAATTTAAGGGGAAAAGTTGGGGTTCCCTTAAAATATAATTTGAATATATGATTATTTTAAGAATTTGGGCAAAATTTCTGGATTTTAGTATCTTTGGTGTTCAGGAAGCAAGGAAACCCATCCAAATATATATATAGTATATATGTCTGATGCCTTCTCTCTCTGATATGTAAACCCTGTATTAACGCTTCCCAGAACTAGAAAGGGATGCGTCTGTCCGCCCGGCTCTAGCAGCACGTAAATACTGGAGTCTAGGATGATACGTTTGCCCTCCAGTATTGCTTTGCTGCTTTAATCGGGTTCGATGTTGGCACCGGTCGGAGTGGAAAAGGTTTGTTTGTGGCGGCCTGTTTGTTGATTGGGGAGAAACAGCTCCATCTGGAACCTCCGTCTCGTCGTCCATCCATCCTTCACATCTTGGTTTATTGCTTTATTGTGGGTTGATGGCCCCTTTAAATCCCCCTCTAACCCATGCTCTTTGGAACAATTTGGTGTAACATTACACTAATGCCGTCCTGCCACAGACTAAAGGAACAATACACACACACAAACATTTATGAATACATGTATACACCGCTTGCAGAGAAATTAAACCTTTTCAAGATCTAAAGCTAACTCAATGTCAGTCTAAATGTATGATGATGATGATTATTATTAAGGCTATTCTTTTTTTTTTTTTTTTTTTTTTTCAGGGTTCAACAGCTCTTTATTGCATTCATGTTCGAAGTCTGATTCACTTTATTATGTTGGCTGCAGTTGGCTGACTTTATTCTGTTGGCTGCAGTTGGCTGACGGCGGGAGACATTGAGGTCTGTCCATTCTTCTCGCCCTGCCTCAATTATTTGGTTCTTGAATTGGATTTTCCCTTCGTTCACGCAAACGATAGATTTCCAGTTCTCTGGCTTGAATGTCTGCCGTTTCTGTTAATTCCAGTATCATCGTTTGTGCTGTCTGCAATTCCTGGATCAAGGCGCCATTACTTTGAATCACCGCTGAATTTACTCTCTGGAGGTAACTGTTCTGTGCTTTCAGAGATGCTTTTTCGGATTCTAAGCGAGTGACCTGTATTTCTTTAGCTACGAGTAACTGGTCTCGTGTTAAATTAATAGCTGGAAACCGGGAATTCTGGTGACTCTGATGGTTATCCATAATCCGCCTCGGCTCCTCGCCTGCCTCCTTCCCAGCCTTAAGTGTAAAATGCCATAAGGCTATTCTTAATGTGGCTGTTATAAAGGACTCAGTCTTTGTCCGAAGCTGGATCTCTATCAATAATAATAACACAAGCCAACAAGTATTTTTCATCAGATATGATTATAGGTCATTCTTATGGAGTTTTCCGTGCTGTGTTTCAGATCTGTATTTATTTTTTCTCCCATCGCGTGTAGTTTTTGCTACGAGGCTAATCGAATAATTGATGCATTTATGCACTTATTTGGGACTGCAATTGTATGTTTTTAATTGTTAATTTGTTGTTATATGGTTACTTTTTTTGGTTTGTTGCTTGTGTTGTATTGAGGGCAGAGACTTGTGTAAACCATCCCGAGTCACCTTCGGGCTGAGAGGGGTGTTATAGAAACGTGACAAATAAATCAATCAATAGAATCTAATTGATAATCAGTGTGTAAATGCATTAATTATTCAAGTAGCCTCATTGCAAAAACTAACACGTGATAGAGAAAAAATACCTCGTGACTTCTGAAGATGCCTGCCATAAATGCAGGCGAAACGTCAGGAGAGAATGCTTCTGGAACATGGCCATACAACCCAGCAAACTCACAGCAACCCAGTGAAAAAAATAAACACAAATATAAATTCAGCGCAGAAATCCCTATAAGAATGACCTATAATCATATCTGATGAAAAATACTTGTTGACTTTTGGGGTTGGGTGAAATGCAGTCTCCCTTTGCATACCGCCATCTTGTATTATCTTCTGTTGTCGCAGTGCTTAACCTTCGTCAGGCTGCATATTTTTATAACGTTAACAGGCTGCAGAGGTACAATTGTACAAAACTGAATAGTTACAATTGTACCTACTCAGCCGGACAAATTAATGTGCCTTTTTATCTGTGGTTTTAACTTTCGCTGTATTGGCTGTTTTTATAACATGTGAGTCGCCCCGAGCCATTGGGAAGGGCGATAGACAAATACGAATAAATAAATAAATAATGATTAATTAGATTGTATTGATATCAGTGTGTAAATGTATTAATTATTTGATTAGCCTTGTCGCAAAAAAAACCTACACTTGATAGAGGAAAAAGATCTGAATTTAGTGCAGAAAACTCCATAAGAATGACCTAAAATTACACCTGATGAAAAATACTTCTTGGCTTGTGTTACACTAATATGATACGAAATGTGCAGACTTTACAGTAGTCCGCTGTAATGTACCGTGGACGTGATAGAAAAAAATAAAGACGTCTTTAAAATTTGATTTAAACTGTTCTCCTCTCATTTCCAATTATTACAAAAAGTTTTATTTTGTTGGCTTGTGTAATTGTTTGAGAAGTTTTATTTTGTTGGCTTGTGTAATTGTTTGAGAAGTTTTATTTTGTTGGCTTGTGTAATTGTTTGAGAAGGCCTCGGAGTTGGCTCTCAGCCATGGAAACTCATTGGGGGACTTTGGGCAAGTCACACACTCTCGGCCTCTAAAGAAGGCAATGGCAAGCTCTTTCTGGCCAAACGTTGCCTTTGTAAACAGCCAATGTCTTGGATTTGGTTTGCATTTCAGATTCAGACTTAAAGAGAGTGAGATTCCAACTGTTTTCAGCCTCAGGAGAAGGTGAGAAAACTAGGAGAGAGTGGCCATCAATCAGAATCAAAGGTACCCCACAACAAAGGGTTCCTAAGAGCCTTTCACAGCAATAAAGATCCAACTAAGTGTTACCAGATCAAGAAGTAAAGGTGTATTTTTTTTTAAAAAAAAAGTCTGCACAAAAAAATGGGTAAAGTTACACCAACATAAATATCTATCGCATCGTAATACAGTAAGATCAAAAAACGTCAACTCGGAATGGTTTTAAGGGACGTTAAATCCTGGATCCAGACGTTACAGAGCTCTCCAGTGTTCATTCCCGTAGATGTGAATTCACTTGCGAGGATGTAACGGCACTCTGCCCCCAGTCTAAAAATACGTTCGTGGCTTTTTATAAAAACATATTTTAATTGTAGGCTAAAGGATGGAAATTGGTGGTTTTGGGTTACGTCCTCCTGGGTTCGCGATGGTTTGTCAAAATGGAGAAAGCTCTGAAAACATGAGAGGTTGCTTCATGGTCGGGTTTTTCTCTTTGTGATTTGGTGCCTATTCTCTTGAAAACCCAAATGGAAAATCCAACCATATTGAAAATTGCTGAATGTCAAGGCCTAAAACAGCATATGAGGTCCAGTTATTTTGTGCAGAATGGAGGGAAGAATAGAAAGTCGGTATACACATCGAATGAATTAACAGGGTTGCTGTGAGTTCCCTGTCGTGGTCCCTGTGAATACGTACATATGGTAATTCCTGCGCCTGCGCAGGAATTACCAGATGTACGAATTCACAAGTGACCACTCAGGGAACGACGGTTACAGGTAAGCAACTAATCATTTTCCGGGCTGTATGGCCATGTTCCAGAAGCATTCCCTCCTGACGTTTCACCCACATCTCTGGCAGTCATCCAACAGACCTCTCAACCTCTGCCATAGATGTGAGCGAAATATCAGGAGAGAATGCTTCTGGAACATGGCCATATAGGCCGGAAAACTCACAGCAACCCAGTGGTTCCGGCCCTGAAATCTTCCGACAACACAGTGAATTAACATTTTGGTCTCCAACCACAAGCAAGTCTATTGACATCTCTCCACGTCTGCAGTTTGGGAAGCTAGGGCATTTGCCTGGTGTCAGACTGCCGGGAAACCTTTGAAACAACTCCTGGAAGCCTTGCAGCAAGTTTGGAAAGTCCCAATTTAGGGAGGGTGTCGAATAAAATATGGATTTGTGTCAAGGTCCTCTCTCTCTCTTGAGGAAGGCGGTGTTCCTTTAAGGCAGTGGTTCTCAACCTGTGGGTCCCCAGATACTTTGCCCTACAACTCCCCGAAATCTAGATCTAATCCAGGCCTGGGCCAAAGTTTGCCCAGGCTGATCTAATCTATTTATACCTATATCAGTATATATTTTGCTATATCTATTATCTCTGTGTCTTTCTATATCTAAATGTGTCTATATGTCTGCATATGTCTATAATCTGTTTTATCTCTAAATCTACACGTGTCTACATGTGTCTATCTCTAAATCTACAAATATCTATATGTCTGCATATGTCTATAATCTGTCTATCTAAATCTGTTGCTATATCTATTATCTCTTGTCTTTCTATATCCAAATGTATATGTCTATAACTATATGTCTAATCTATAGACATTTATGTCTATAAATATACACATGTCTATATGTCTGCATATGTCTATAATCTGTCTATCTCTAAATCTGTTGCTATATCATCTCTGTATTTCTATATCTAAATGTATGTCTATAACTATATATATATGTCTATAATCTAGACATATATGTCTATAAATATATACATGTCTATATGTCTGCATATGTCTATAATCTGTCTATCTCTAAATCTGTTGCTTTATCTATTTTTATATCTAAATATATGTCTATCTTTAAATCTCTTTATGCCTATCTATCTAAATCTACCTTGATCTCTAGAACTATCTGTCTAGTGATCTATAAATATATGTATCTATATCTCTACCTCTATATCACTGTCTATATTTATAGCTAAATATATATCTATGTATTCATTTTGTGTGTGTGTGTGTGTGCATGTGCACACCTACCTATGTCTGTCAATCTCTATATATCCATCTCTATCTTTGTAGCTATATCAGGATTGTGAGTTTTCGGGGCTATATGGCCATGTCCCAGAAGCAATAATAATATTAATCATCTTTATACCCCGCCACCGTCTCCCCAATGGGGACTCGGGGCGTCTAACATGAGGCCAAGCCCTTCTAAAATACAGTGCAACACAGTATCAACCCCAGAGGTCACTTCGTTCCGAACAAATGAACCTCCTTGAAGTGCCGACCCGGCGCAGAGCCTTTTCTGTAGTGGCGCCGTCAATCTGGAATACCCTTCCAAGTGATGTGCGGGCCATGCAGGACCTACTCTTTCCGCAAGGCCTGCAAGACCCACCTTTTCCGGCTAGCCTTTGATTGCTAAGCTGGAAAACCTATTAGTCTAATACGTTGTTTTTACTCCTGTTGTGTTTTTACATGATTGTGAGCTGCTCCGAGCCCTCGGGGAGTGGCGGCGTACAAGTCCAAATAATAATAAATAAATATAAAATACATCAAATAATTTTAAAAAATACAATCACAATAACAAATGAAATGATACAGGAAATTCACGCACAAAACCCGAATGGGATGGGCAGGCACCCACAGAGACCTATGCCTTAGATGCAGGCGAAAGGTCAGGAGAGAATGCTTCTGGAGCATGGCCCAAGAAACTCGCAACTGTGAATCTGTCCATTAAAGCCTTCGACAATACATATAACTATATCTCGTTATTACTAGATCTCTAGAACTATATCTGTTATCTAAAATTAAGGAAATGATTGGCATTCAATATCTCCAAAGGGCAGTTCATACAATTGGAAGGGAATGCCCCAAAGGCTATCTAGTCCAGCCACCTCTTTTTTTTCTGCTGGGGAAGGGAGACACAATCTAAGCCTTCCCGACAGATGACCATACAAGCTTTTGGTTGAGAAGACACTCCACTTATGAACATACGCAGCTTGGCAACACTAAAAAAAAAGTCTTGGAAAGTGTGGTATTTGTCTAATACGGGCCTGGGCAAAGGTTGGCCTTCCAGGTGTTTTGGACTTCAACTCCCACCATTCCTAACAGCCTCAGGCCCTTTCCTTTGGAATTCAACTCCCACCATTCCTAACAGCCTCAGGCCCTTTCCCTAACAGCCTCAGGCCCTTTCCTTTGGACTTCAACTCCCACCATTCCTAACAGCCTCAGGCCCTTTCCTTTGGACTTCAACTCCCACCATTCCTAACAGCCTCAGGCCCTTTCCTTTGGACTTCAACTCCCACCATTCCTAACAGCCTCAGGCCCTTTCCTTTGGACTTCAACTCCCACCATTCCTAACAGCCTCAGGCCCTTTCCTTTGGACTTCAACTCCCACCATTCCTAACAGCCTCAGGCCCTTTCCTTTGGACTTCAACTCCCACCATTCCTAACAGCCTCAGGCCCTTTCCTTTGGACTTCAACTCCCACCATTCCTAACAGCCTCAGGCCCTTTCCTTTGGACTTCAACTCCCACCATTCCTAACAGCCTCAGGCCCTTTCCTTTGGACTTCAACTCCCACCATTCCTAACAGCCTCAGGCCCTTTCCTTTGGACTTCAACTCCCACCATTCCTAACAGCCTCAGGCCCTTTCCTTTGGACTTCAACTCCCACCATTCCTAACAGCCTCAGGCCCTTTCCTTTGGACTTCAACTCCCACATTCCTAACAGCCTCAGGCCCTTTCCTTTGGACTTCAACTCCCACCATTCCTAACAGCCTCAGGCCCTTTCCTTTGGACTTCAACTCCCACCATTCCTAACAGCCTCAGGCCCTTTCCTTTGGACTTCAACTCCCACCATTCCTAACAGCCTCAGGCCCTTTCCTTTGGACTTCAACTCCCACCATTCCTAACAGCCTCAGGCCCTTTCCTTTGGACTTCAACTCCCACCATTCCTAACAGCCTCAGGCCCTTTCCTTTGGACTTCAACTCCCACCATTCCTAACAGCCTCAGGCCCTTTCCTTTGGATTCAACTCCCACCATTCCTAACAGCCTCAGGCCCTTTCCTTTGGACTTCAACTCCCACCATTCCTAACAGCCTCAGGCCCTTTCCTTTGGACTTCAACTCCCACCATTCCTAACAGCCTCAGGCCCTTTCCTTTGGACTTCAACTCCCACCATTCCTAACAGCCTCAGGCCCTTTCCTTTGGACTTCAACTCCCACCATTCCTAACAGCCTCAGGCCCTTTCCTTTGGACTTCAACTCCCACCATTCCTAACAGCCTCAGGCCCTTTCCTTTGGACTTCAACTCCCACCATTCCTAACAGCCTCAGGCCCTTTCCTTTGGACTTCAACTCCCACCATTCCTAACAGCCTCAGGCCCTTTCCTTTGGACTTCAACTCCCACCATTCCTAACAGCCTCAGGCCCTTTCCTTTGGACTTCAACTCCCACCATTCCTAACAGCCTCAGGCCCTTTCCTTTGGACTTCAACTCCCACCATTCCTAACAGCCTCAGGCCCTTTCCTTTGGACTTCAACTCCCACCATTCCTAACAGCCTCAGGCCCTTTCCTTTGGACTTCAACTCCCACCATTCCTAACAGCCTCAGGCCCTTTCCTTTGGACTTCAACGCCCACCATTCCTAACAGCCTCAGGCCCTTTCCTTTGGACTTCAACTCCCACCATTCCTAACAGCCTCAGGCCCTTTCCTTTGGACTTCAACTCCCACCATTCCTAACAGCCTCAGGCCCTTTCCTTTGGACTTCAACTCCCACCATTCCTAACAGCCTCAGGCCCTTTCCTTTTGCCCCTCAGCCGCTTAAGCGGCTGAGGGGCAAAAGGAAAGGGCCTGAGGCTGTTAGGAATGGTGGGAGTTGAAGTCCAAAACACCTGGAAAGGCCAACCTTTGCCCAAACACCTGGAAGGCCAATGTTTAAGCCCAAAAGACCAATGCAGAACTTGAGCAGCCTCTTCCCCTGTTCTGTGGGGGTTTCCTTGAGAGCCTCGCCTTTTGCCTTGAGACTTGGGGGGGGTCTGGAAAGGCGAGGGGGCTCTCCTGATTCAATGGGATCCAAGCTTAGCTTTTGGGGGTCGCCTTTGGGGAGAGAGAGAGAGGTACCTGCTTCCCTTCTCCCCATTTGCGCCCTGATGCGCTCCAGGGAGATGCGACCTTTTTCTTCTCCTTTTGGGGCGGCTGTGTCTTCCACGTGGGCGGCAATCCTTTTTGGGCACGTGCCCTAGTTCCCCCTTGGGTCCCTTCCCAGGGATTTGGGGGGCTCCCCCCCTGGGATTTAGGGCTGTGGGAAAGAGGTTTCCCTGTCTCCATCCTGGGTTTGCAAAGCGCCAAAAGGGACAAGTGCCCAAACTTTGCTTTTTTCCCCCTGGAAAGTGAAGCTTTGGACCCGCTTTACTTTTGTTTTCACGGGAGGGCAGGGTGTCGGAAAGGCTTGGGGTCCCACTCGGGTGTCGCTTCTCGCGTGATTAACCCGCAACAGAGCTTAGCATTTGGTTTCAATTCCCGGGAAATCGTGGGGAAAGGGAGGGAGAGAGATGCGGCCAAAGGCGCAAAAGGCGCAGCCACTTTCTCTACTGTCCCATTTCCTCCCAATTTTGCCTCTGAGGGAGAGGAAGGAGCAGGGGCGGTCTAAGGGAATTTTATAGGGTAACCAGGCATGTAGCCTGGGTAGGGTTGCCATTTTTTGATATAAGAAATGAGGGACATTAATAGGGTTCCCATATGTCCCTTATCCTAAGGCAGTGTTTCCCAACCTTTTTTGAGCCGCGGCACATTTTTTACATTTACGAAATCCTGGGGCACACCACCAACCAAAATGACACAAAATGACACTCTAACACAGTAATACACAGGGGCGGATTTACCATTAGGCAAAGTAAGCACCCGCTTAGGGCGCCATGTAGTCAGGGGCGCTTCTGGCCGCCAGGTTCCATGCATGTGCAATTGCTGCAAAGGGACTCCAGCTGGACTGAGACGCCAATCGCCCAAAAACCTCCGGCTCCGTCCCGGCTGCAAAAAGTTCCTCCTTTTCGGCCTCACTTAGGGTGATTGGTATCTCGGTCCATCTGGAGCCCCTCCGCAGCAATGGCGCACGCCAGGGCCGTAGCCAGGATTTTGTTTCGGAGGGGGCTGAGTTTGGTTCGGGGGGGGGGGGGGCGGAGACTGGGTGGAAGAGGGTCTACCCTAGCAAATCTTTTGTATTGTTATCCCAATAACCCCATTAATGTGGGATATAATGAGCATGGTGATCAGATCATGATATGAATAAACATAACAGTTTAAATAATGTACCAGTAAGGCCTTTTCGCGGACCACCCTGAGAATTTCGGGGGAGGCTGAAGCCCCCTTAGCCCCCCCGGCTACATGCCTGGCGCACGCGCAGAACTACCTGGCCCAGCGCATGCGTGCCTGGCGTGCATGCGCACGCTCCACGAGGCCGGAGAGCGAGGGGGCGCCAAAATAATGTTCGCTTACCATTTTAAATTACCTTAGTCCGCCCCTGGTAATACATATAGTTAATATGTTTTTAAATGTATTTATACACTCAGTGTGAAGCCTGGGCCTGTTTCGATGAACACAACATAGATATCCTGGCAGGAATGGCAGAAAGACACATATGAAGGTCTTGCTCAACAGCTGGGAGTTACAGTTCTCCCGCAATCAAAGAGCATTCTGAACTCCACCAATGATGGAATGGAATCAAACTTCCCACACAGAACTCCCATAACCAAGAGAAAATACTATAAGACAAAATACTATCCCCGTGTACAACTAGTGGGCCACTGTGTGACACAGAATGCTGGACTAGATGGGCTGAGGCCCGATTCAGCATGGCTCTTCTTATGTTCTTATGTTCTTAGTTTGGTGGGCATTGACCTTGAGTTTTGGAGTTGTAGTTCACCTATATCCAGAGAGCACTGTGGACTCAAACAATGTTGGATCAGGACCAAACTTGGCATGAATACTCAATATGCCCAAATGTGAACACAGATGGAGTTTGGGAAAAATAGACCTTGACATTTGGGAGTTACAGTTTCTGAGATTTATAGTTAACACACAATCAAAGAGCATCCCGAACTCTTGCAACGATGGAATTGAACCAAACTTGGCATATTGAACTCTCAATTTCCCACGGCACACCTGATGATCGCTCACGGCACACTGGTTGAGAAACACTGTCCTAAGGGATGTCCCTTATTTTGGCCCTAAAATTTCTGTCCCTTATTTTTGACTAGCAGGACAGGACTGGGCGGGGTTGACCAGAGGAAGGTGCGCACTGCGGTTTCCATGGCAACGCCTGCCCGGGGATTCAAACTCGCAGGGCAGCCTGCGTCCCCGTTGGAAGGAAGAGGCGATACAGGACTTTTTCAAAGTACAGTAGACTAATTAACCGTTACCCAAGGGGAATGTTGGATCATGTTGGATAAAGATAGTTTCTGGTTGCTTGAGAGTTACTCTTAAAATAGGCCAGGGCTGTCCAACTTCTACTGGACCAGAGGCCAGAATTCCGGTCACTGATGACCTGGGGGGGGCCGTAGTGTCTAATAATATATAATATTAAATATATTTAATTCCATCCTCCCCTCTCCCCTTATTTCATCTTTAAATATATTTAATTTTATATTTAATACATGAGGGGAGATGGGGGGAAGGAATGAGGAGCCCCCTGCTTCGGCCTACCTTTTCCAAACACGCAGGATCCAGTAGTACCTGAACGACGAGAGAGGCGATGACCGACTGAGTCGAAGAAGGTCCTAATCGTGTCTGTGGGCCTCAGCGATCCAGTAGTAGAGTAGCCAAGAGTATCGCGAGAATACGCAATTCACACGGGATTTCGCTGTCAACGCCGGAGTGATCTCGCGTTGACAGCGAAATCCCGTGTGGATTGCGTATTCTCGCGATACTTGCTCTCGAACCCGGAAGTAGGTATTTTTAAAAAATATTATTATTTATTTTATTTTTCAATTTTTATTTTTATTAAAAAGCTTAGGGGGCCATAGGGAATGGGCTGGGGGCCGTATACAGCCCCCGGGCTGCCAGTTGGGCAGCCCTGAAATAGGCCTAGCTGTGCATCCCAATACTATACAATGCTGTGCATCCCATACTATACTATACAATTAACTACTGACATAATAATCATGAAGATGTACTGTCTTCAGGCATGTAGCCGGGGGGGGGGGGGGCTAAGGGGGCTTCAGCCCCCCCCCCAAATTCTCAGGGTGGTCCGCGAAAAGGCCTTACTGGTACATTATTTAAACTGTTATGTTTATTCATATCATGATCTGATCACCATGCTCATTATATCCCACATTAATGGGGTTATTGGGATAACAATAAAAGGTTTGCTAGGGTAGACCCTCTTCCACCCAGTCTCAGCCCCCCTCCCCCCGAAACAAAATCCTGGCTACGGCCCTGACTGTCTTATAAAATTTATTTTATTTAATGTTTAGACAGTGCACTTTTAAAATCAGCAAAGTCAAGGACTAAATACAGATGGAGAAAATAAGGTAGTTCTAATAATGTTTTTTCTGCATGACAAAGCATGCAGAAACATACCATGTCCTGTTAAGAGGGTTTAAGTCAGTTTCTTTTGTGATTTCCAATCATTATCTTATTCTGTTAATAAACCTATTTCTACCTAACGTTTGAGTTTCAAGTTTTTAATGAAGTGTCCCTTATTTTTGTGAAAAATCCCGTAAATGTCCCTTATTTCTTATATTAAAAAGTGGTAACCCTAGACATTAACGGGATTTTTCACAAAAATAAGGGACACTTCATTAAAAACTTGAAACTCAAACATTAGGTAGAAATAGTTTTATTAACAGAATAAGATAATGGTTGAAACTCACAAAAGAAACTGACTTACACCCTCTTAACAGGACATGGTATGTTTCCGCATGCTTTGTCATGCAGAAAAAACATTTTCAGAACTACCTAATGTTCTCCATCTGTATTTAGTCCTTGACTTTGCTGACTTTAAAAGTGCGCTGTCTAAACATTAAAATAAAATAAATTTTATAAGACAGTACATCTTCATGATTATTATGTCAATAGTTAATGGTATAGTATAGTATGGGATACACAGCATTGTATAGTATTGGGATGCACAGCTAGGCCTATTTTAAGAGTAACTCTCAAGCAACCAGAAACTATCTTTATCCAACATGATCCAACATTCCCCTTGGGTAATGGTTAATTAGTCTACTGTACTTTGAAAAAGTCCCGTATCGCCTCTTCCGTCCAACGGGGACGCAGGCTGCCCTGCAAGTTGGAATCCCCGGGCAGGCATTGCCGTGGAAACCGCAGCACGCACCTTCCTCTGGTCAACCCCAATAATATATAATATAATATAGTGTTACATTGCATTGTAATTTGATATAATATATATAATATAATATAATGTCAATATATTGTATTATGTTATAGTATAATAATTGTAATGTAATAATAATAATAGTATGATTACGGTATGGTATGTGGTATATGCATTCGGTATTGGTGGTGTTGTATTGTAACACAGTATAATGCTGCCAATGATAATGTGATACAATAATTATATCGTGATATTATAATTTATATATTTGTATTACATGCAATATGGCTAACAATATTGCGATATGTTGTAATGTTGATTGTTGTTTTTCCAGTTTGTTGTAAGCCGCTCCGGCAATATTGTTATATGTACACTGTAAGCCACTCTGGCAATATTGTTGTTTGCTGTAAGCCACTCTGAGTCCCCTTCGGGGTTGAGAAGGGTGGCATATAAAAATAGTTAAATAAATAAATAAATAAATAAATAAACCCCGCCCAGTCCTGTCCTGCTAGTCAAAAATAAGGGACAGGGCCTGAAAATAAGGGACACAAATTTTAGGGCCAAAATAAGGGACGTCCCTTAGAATAAGGGACATATGGGAACCCTAAGCCAGGGGGGCTAAGGGGCTTCAGCCCCCGAAATTCTCAGGGTGGTCCGCGAGAAGGCCTTACTGGTACATTATTTAAACTGTTATGTTTATTCATATCATGATCTGATCACCATGCTCATTATATCCCACATTAATGGGGTTATTGGGATAACAATACAAAAGGTTTGCTAGGGTAGACCCTCTTCCACCCAGTCTCAGCTCCCCCCCAACCAAACTCAGCCCCGAATCAAAATCCTGGCTACAGCCCTGTGGTAAGCGAACATTATTTTGGCGCCCCCCCCCCATGTAAAACAAATATACAATTATAATATCACAATACCATTAGTAGTATATTGTATCAATGTATATACAATATATTATAGTACATACTCATACTATATTATATCATAATTATATTATACTACATTACAATATAAGTATAATATATTGACATTATAATATAATTTAACATCCTATTATATTATTATTCTAAAATAATAAATAAAATTATTTATTTAAATAAAATTATCCTCTACTAAATATTTTCATTACTCCTATAAAACTCAAATAACCCAAAATAAAGTAAAATAAAATATTATATATTACTATTCGCCTGCACAGTTGCGCCTGTCTCTCCTTGAAGCTCCTGGCCGGCGCACACGCAGGGAGGTGGGCGGGTGTGGTAGGGTTCACACGTGATTGGGCCTGGCAAGGGAGTTCGCCTCAGCGTGCGGCGGCTACTTCCGGTGGCGGCTGTCAGGAGGCAAGACGTCGCCAATACCCCTTTGGCTCCCCTCCCCTCTCTCTTTGTCTCCGCCCCCTGCCTGCCCAATTGGGTCACCGTATTCGGCGGCAGGGTGGAGACAAAGGGAGAGGGGAAGCACTCCCTGCCTGCCCGATAGAGAGTGCTTTGCTTACAGGCTTCTGCGCACAGGAGCTACTGGGCATGCACGGAGGTTTTCGCGCATGCGCAGTTCTCCTGCGCTCAACTTCAGCTCCGGAGCAACTGCGCCTGCGCGAAAAACTCCGTGCATGTCCAGAAGCGGCGTCGGAGCGCACAAAGCCAGGGCCCAAAAGCAGGCAGCCGCGGCGCTGCCTGAGGAACATCGGCAGGGCCAGGATGCTGTCTGGCGGGCGGGGGAATTCGCCCCTTCCCAGATGGCGCCCCATGCGGCCGCTTCCTTGGCCTACCTGTAGGACCGCCCCTGGAGAGGAGGATGCCTTTGGGAGAAGGTCTGGGTCCTTACCTGTTGCTACAGGAAGAAGAGGTGCCCACCTTTCCCAAATCCTTGCTCCCCTGAAGCCAGAAGGAGGTGGTGCCAAGGAAGAGCATGTGTGCGCCTTTGGGGTTCCCTTTTGCCCTGAAGCTGATTCTTTTTCACTGCCTTTCATGGGATTGGAAAAGAGCAGTGGTTCCCAAACTTTTTTGGCCTATCGCCCCCTTTCCAGAAAAAAATAATTACTCACCGTCCCCCTAGAAATAATTATTTTTAAATTTAATAGCAATTAAACAGAAAGATATATGTATTAATGCAGTGGTTCCTAACCTTTCTAATGCCGTGACCCCTAAATAAGGTTCCTCGTACTGTCTGCGCAGGCGCAGGAATTACCATATGTACGTATTCACAGGGACCACGACAGGGAACTATGGTTACAGGAAAGCAACCAATAATTCCCAACCTCTCTAATGCCGTGACCCCTAAATAAGGTTCCTCGTGTTGTGTTGACCCCCAACCATATTTTTGTTGCTACTTCATAAATAATTTTGCTACCCTTACGAATTCTAATGCAAATATCTAATATGCAGGATGTATTTTCATTGTTACAAATTGAACATAATTAAAGCATAGTGATTAATCACAAAAATAATATGTTTGGGGGAGTATGGGCAATGGATGATGGGATTTGCAGTACCTTCAACTGATTCAGCTCTGACTTCCACAGACCACTGAGACCCCCACAAATTACAGAACTGGACCAAACTTGGCACACAGAACCCACACGACCAACAGAAAATACTGGAGGGGTTTGGGAGGAATTGGCAGTGATTTAGGGGAGATGTAGTCCACCTACAGTACATCCGGAGAGAACTGAGAACCCAAACAACTATGGATCTGGATCAAACTTGGCACGACTATTCATTATGCCTAAATTTGAACACCGGTGGAGTTTAGGGAAAATAGATCTTGACATTTGGATCTTGACATCTTTGCACTACAGCCTTCACACTGCGTGTGGGGGGTCAAAGCGAAGGGGGCGGGGCCAAAAAACAGGGCCAAGCGACCCCTCCTAAATGGCCAATTGTTCACCACCCCCTTAAAGGGGTTCACTGCCCCCCAAATTCCTCTGAGCCTCCCACCGCCCCCTGGATCGCCTCACTGCCCACCAGGGGGTGGTACCGCCCACTTTGAGAATCAGTGGAAAAGAGGAAATGCACACCTCTTTGGCCCCACGGTCCACTCACAACTTTTTTAATGCCACGACCCCTTAATCCAGTTATTCATGTTGTGATGACCCCCAACCAGGATATTATTTCCGTGGCTACTTCATAACTGTGATTTAGATATTGTTATGATGTATCTGATGTGCAGGCTGTATTTTCATTCACTGCACCAAATTTGGCACAAATGCCCAATATGCCCCAATGTGAAGGATGGCCTTTGGGATTTGGATGGATTCCCGTATCCCTTTCCGCCTTTATATGGGCCCAGGAGATTTAACGGGGTTTCCATGGCTAAGTAAAGATCCAGACCCTGGCCTCCTGGCGCCCCACTCGAACACTCAAAAGTACTGCATACTCCTCTCTCGGCATTACTCCGCGAACGAAGATTCTTAGGAAGGACTCATCCCACGCTTTTTACAAGCGCGTTGATGACTAAAAAGGCCAATCTGAGATAGGCAAGTTCGGTTTCAGAAAGCACAGCAGAAAGTCTCCTTGGGTGATGTTGTTTCCAAGTTGCAGTTCTTTCTGCGTTGTCGTTTCTCTTCGAGACCCATTCTGAAAAAAAGGCTGCTTGGTCATTCAGGATGCTGCCGAACAAGACTGTCATCTCCTGGGTCAGTCTCAAGCGACCAAAGTCCTGAATCGCCTGCATGCAGGGTTGGGTCTGCGGCTTCCAGTGCATCTTTACACCTGCCGTTTCGTCCCTCGCCTATCGCTACAGGGCTTTTTCAAAAGTTGGATGTGTCCTTCGAGCCTGTGCAATGGATTTTTCTGGTGGAGCATAGCGTGCACAGAACTGGCCTCACCCTTTAAACCACTGTTTCCCAACCAGTGTGCCGTGGCATACTAGTGTGCCGTGAGCGATCATCAGGTGTGCCGTGGGAAATTGGAACCTCCAATCCCTTTCTCCCCCCTCCTGCCGAACACTTTTTCTTCTCCACTCGGGCTCCCTTCTTCCCAGCCTCGCTCTGCCCTGGGGTGACTATGCGCAGTAGCACCCGCACGGGTCACGTCTTCCTCCCACTTACCCTCCTGAACATGCTCACGCTGCCCCCTCAGACCAAAATGGCGGCAGAAGCGGCAGTGTAGAAGAAAAAGTAAGTGTTGGGCAGGAGGGGGAAGAAAGGGCAAGAAGGGGAAGCGGGAGGGAGAGGTCTCTGTCAAAAGCTGGCATGGGCAAACTTGGACCTTCCAGGTGTTTTGGACTCCAACTCCCACCATTCCTAGCAGCCTCAGGCCCTTTTCCTCCCCCCCCCTCAGCCACTTAGGCAGGAAAGGCCTCAGGCTCTTAGGAATGGTGGGAGTTGAAGTCCAAAGCACCCAGAGGGCCAAAGTTTTCCCCTGCCTGTTTTAGGGACCTTAAAGTGGTGAGCCTCCTTCCAACATGGCAACCACCCAAGCCATATGGACATGGAGTTCGAGGAAGAGTCAGGCGACGAAGGGGAGGGGAGTGGGCCCCGGGCCTGTGGTAGAGGGTCCCCCCACCTTGAGGAGAGATCTGGGAGACGACTGGCGCAGCGGTGACGCCTGGCGAAGCCCCTGGGGGCTCTTGGCTGCGAGGCTCCCCGGGGCCCGCAGGACGAGGCGGTGGCCAGGGGTAACAAGATGGCGGCGACCCCGAGCTGCCCGGCGTCCCTGGCCCCGCCTCCCACTCACGCCTCAGGGACTGCGGCCGCGGCCCTGCACGGCCTGGGGGTCCAACCCTCGTCCTCCCGACAGATGGGCCGGCGGCAGCTGCCGCCGGTGCCCCCTCCAGAGGTGCTCGATATCTCCGGAATTCTAGCAGGGGCTCCGGAGGCGCGGCCCCGGCGCCGAGCTTGCCAGCTGTCAGCCGTCCCCTCGTTAGCGACCGGACTACAACCCCCCCCCGCCCCGCCTTCCTTCGATGGCCGGGGGCTGACAGGTCCATCGAGCCGGGACAATATAGCCCCGGAACCGGTGAGTCCCGAGGGCCGCCCAGCATGGAGGCCAGGTGGCCGCCGGAGAAGGCGGCGTTGGAGGCCGAAGAATAGCAGGCCCCCGCCCCGGGGCGTTTTCCACTGCCCGCCTGAGAGAAGGGAGACCTGCCTCGCCCGAGCCCAAGTCCTGGAACCCGTTGCGGTCAGAACTTTCTGGGGTCCGGGCTTCAGGCAACGGAAGCCCTCTCTTAGGTCCACAGCGGAAGAATGCCAGCAATCACACAGATCGGACTCCCCACTAGAACCCTGGTCAATAGGGGCAGGCCGGCCCGGACTACCTTGGTGGGATCACCCTGAGACCACCTCTGCTCCCCCCCTTCGACGGGAGAGTAGGGCCCGCCTGACTCGCTGGGTCCTCTCCTGACGTCCTTGCTCTCCCTATTCCTTGTGTTGTGTATTGTCTAGTCTGTCTTTTTATATTTTGTATTGTTGTTTCCTAATTTTGTAAGCCGCTGCGAGCCGTATGGAGTTAGCGGCATATAAGCCTAAGGAAATAAATAAATAAATAAATAAACATTGTGATTCTGGATAGAAAACAAACAACAACATCACATAACATTGTTTGAGTCCACAGTGCTCTCTGGCTGTAGGTGAACTACAACTTCCAAACTCAAGGTCAATTCCCAAGCAAACCCTTTCAGTACTCTCTGTTGGTAATGAGAGTTCAATATGCCAAGTTTGGTGCAATTCCATTGTTGCAAGAGTTCAGGATGCTCTTTGATTGTGTGTTAACTATAAATCCCAGAAACTGTAACTCCCAAATGTCAAGGTCTATTTCCCCCCAACTCCATCTGTGTTCACATTTGGGGATATTGAGTATTCATGCCAAGTTTGGTCCTGATCCAACATTGTTTGAGTCCACAGTACTCTCTGGATATAGGTGAACTACAACTCCAAAACCCACGGTCAATGCCCACCAAATTCCTATAGTATTTTCTCTTGGTTATGGGAGTTCTGTGTGGGAAGTTTGTGTCTTTCTGCCATTCCTGCCAGGATATCTATGTTGTGTTCATCGAAACAGGCCCAGGTTTCACACTGAGTGTATAAATACATTAAAAACATATTAACTATATGTATTACTGTGTTAGAGTGTCATTTTGGTTGGTGGTGTGCCCCAGGATTTTGTAAATGTAAAAAATGTTCAAAAAAGGCTCAAAAAAGGTTGAAAAACACTGCTTTAAACCAAAGGTTTGTCTGCCGGAGCCTAGCAAGCTTCTACGGTGGAGAGGACGTAGGTTTGATTAGTTTCTTTCTCTTAGATGGCTGACCTTAAAGGTTAAACGAGCACCATCTGCCCGGGTTTGAAATCAGTTTTCCTAGGATGGTTGCCAAAAGGCTAGAGAGCCCATCCTGCCCGTTGACGCTCTTTGCCAGACCCTTCGGTTGCGACCTGTCTGGCATGGGAGGCCCTACCGGTGACTATTATGGCACCGCCAGCATAGCTCACAACTTCATTAGGGTACGCAAGCCTCTCCCCCACTGCAAGGGGGTGAAAACGGAGAGGCTGCACAACATTAAGAAAAGCAGGGAGAAATACGCAACAGGTTGCAAACAGCGCATTGAAAAAAGGTGTGGTTTCCTTTTGTAATAAGGAATTTTTGGACACTAATCACGACTCTTCAGGGCAGCGTTTCCCAGCCTTCCAAACGGCGCGACCCCTTAACACAGTTCCTCATGTTGTGGTGACCCCCAACCATAAAATTATTTTCTTTGCTATTTCGTAACTGTGATTTCGCCAGTTCTGAATCGTGATGCAAACATCCGATTCTGTAGGATGTATTC
Organism: Anolis apletophallus; assembly: GCA_030556195.1. Lineage (NCBI taxonomy): Eukaryota > Metazoa > Chordata > Lepidosauria > Squamata > Anolidae > Anolis > Anolis apletophallus. Next base: position 4,886,163 of record JARBWK010000016.1, on the reverse strand, counting down.
CCATTCCCTGGACCAAATTTGGCACAAATACCCGGTACGTCCAGATTTGAATACTGGTGGAAGGGGGGATTGATTTTGTAATTTGGGAGTTGTAGTTCCTGGGATTTATAGTTAACCTACAATCAAAGAGCATTCTATGCTCCACCGATGGAATTGAACAAAACTTGGTAAATAGAACTCCCATGGCCAACAGCAAATACTGGAAGGGTTTGGCGGGCATTGACCTTGAGTTTTGGAGTTGTAGTTCAACTACTTCCAGAGAGCACTGTGGACTGAAACGATGGGTCTGGGCCAAACTTGGCACGAAGGCTCAATATGCCCAGACGTGAAAACTGGTGGGGTTTGGGGAAAATAGAACTTGACATTTGGGAGTTGTAGTTGCAGAGTTTTATTGTTCACCTACAATCAAAATGGCATTCTGAACCCCACTGATAGAATTGGGCCAAACTTCCCACACAGAACCCTCATGACTAACAGAAAGTACTGGAGGGTTTTGGTGGGCATCAACCTTGAGTTTGGGAGTTGCAGTTCACCTACATCCAGAGAGCACTGTGGACTCAAACAATGGTGGCTCTGGCCCAAAGTTGGCACAAATACTCAATATGCCCACACGTTAACACTGATGGAGTTTGCGGAAAACAGGCCTCGACATTTGGGAGTTGTAGTTGCTGGGATTTATAGTTCACCTACAATCAAAGAGCATTCTGAACCCTGCCAACGATAGAACTGGGCCAAACTTCCCACATAGAATCATTATGACCAACAGACAATACTGTGTTTTCTGATGAACTTTGGTGACCCCTCTGGCATCCCCTCGCCATTCCCACAGGGGTCCCAGCCCCCAGGTTGAGAAACGCTGCTTCAGGGCATGCCTACTCTGAATACGTCTTGAATGAAATGCAAAATGAACCAAGGCTTGGCAGTAGTCTTTCCCATGTTCCAAATACAACTTTGAAATGAGTAAAGTTTTGTAACATACACACTGCTTTTGTAGCAAGCGGCTTGGTCAGCAGAGGGCAATGTTTCCTGTAAAAATGGAGCGAGAGAGAAAGGAGTTGTACTATGTCTCACAGCATTGTTTGCCGCCTCATCCAGGAGGGGACACACCTAATTTTGAAAAAAAAAAAACACACAAGAGCGAGCCATGGGGCTCATCCACACAACTGCATTTAATGAACGCCTTTGCGACGGGCCTGATCAGAGGAAAACAAAGTGTTATTTCCCCAGCAGACCGAAACCTCATCTGAATGTATGTATGGAAGGAAGGTTAGAAGGAAGGAGAAGTCGAGACGGGGATAGTTCTGCAGAGGATCATGCATTGCCGGTGCCTGAAGTGTATGGAAGAGGCCATCGCAGCTCTCAAGTACAAACCTTTGGAGCAGGGCTGCTCAGGAAGTCAATCGCGATTGAAGAGTCGATCCCGAGACCATTTGAGGTCGATCTTCTGCTCCCGCCGGCATGCACGCGCTCCTGCCGCCGCGCGCGCTCTCCCGGCACCGCCTTTCTCTGCCCACTCGGCTTTGGAGAGCGCTTTGAGCATTGGCGCATGCACACTGGGCGGAAACGGAGGCGAGAGACCTTCAGCTTGGCCAAACCCCCTTGAGGTGCGGGCTGGGAAGGGAAGGGCGACGACGACGAGGAAGGAGGGCCGCGAGAGGCCGAAAGAGGGGCCCGAGGACATAAGAACATAAGAAGAGCCATGGAAGTCAGCCCATCCTCGATGGGGGAAAAGAGCCAGTTGTACACGGGGATCTCTAGCAGAAAGGAGGGCAAAACCCTGACCTGCCCGACCCCCCACAACCAGTACCCGGGAGTTTGGGATGTCGTGATTGACAACCGGCCAAGAAGGAAGAAGCCGCGCGGGCAAAGGAAGGCGGTGGCGGAAGAGCACGCGGGGCCTCTGCCCTGCCTCTTGTCCGGAAGCTGTGGTGAGAGAGGCAGGGTCTCCGGAAGGCCTGTGCGCTCTCCTGCCACCGCTGCCTCCTCCGCCCGCGCATCTTCTTCCTTCTTGGCCGGCTGTCAATCACGACATCCCTCAGGAGGCCGGCAACAGGTAGATCGTTGCGACTTGGTTTTCTTAAAAGTAGCTCGCAAGCTGAAAAAGTGTGAGCACCCCTGCTTTGGAGAGACAGGCTTTATTGTTAAAGTGCGTTGGTGTCGCTGCACTTCGTACGACGTTACAATCATATTTTTTTTTCTCACACGGAAAGGTGGTTCTTAGATGTGAAAGGCAACTCTGCTAAAGCTGACGGGGGCAAGGAAGGAGACACGAAGACACAACCCGCCAAAGTGGGGGAACTAATGCCCGTTTCCGTCTACAGGATTTGTGGGAGTGGACTGTGCCCTTATTATTATTATTCCTAAAGCTTGGTAGCTGCTTGGAAAACATTCGGTTCCATCACTTGCTCTTTCGATATAGACTCAAAACTCACACTTAAGAGGCAAGTAAGGCAACTCCTGGGAAAGTGTCGAGACTCCAAAACCACAGCAGCTCCCTCTCTCAAAAGACACAGCAACCACCCCCTATTCATCCCCCGAATCCTGCATTCACTGCAATATATAAAACTTACATTACTTGTGTGTTTTGTTTTCCTTAAAAAAATATTACTAATATAGATTCTCCCATCTTAAAATGCCTTATACATTTACAGTACTTATATAACTATTTCAGTTCTGAGCTGATGAGGTTGAAAGAAAAGGTGAGGATGCCTTGGAGAGCTAAACTTGGAGAGCAAATATCTCAAAAGGGAAGGAGTGAGAACCGGGAGCCTCGTTTAGTGCAAATATTTCAAAAAAGGAGAGAAGGAAGTAGTAAGGAAGGAGAGAGAGAGAGAGAGGAAGGGGAAAAGGAAGGAACGGGCAAACAATTGCACTCTGTTTGTTTCTCAGAGGTGGATGAGCAAGACACGGTTCCCATACTGTACACGCAATAAATTAGAGCAAGCAAAATGACACGGAGGTGGGGCCACGCCACAACGGGAAGCAGGTGACCGGAGCCGAAGGCCGTGGAAGATGGATGCCGTGGAAGTCGGCCGGAGGAACCAGTGCTCGTCACGCCTTGTACTTCTGCTTCCCGGTCTCGCTTATTACGCAAATGTGCTGAAAATACAAGAAATGCAAAGTGCGCATGGGAATGCCGGCCATTAGGAACATCAATATCCTGCAGAGGTTTGTCCTCAAAGTCATGCCATCGCCTACTTGTGCAGACGAAGCAGAAGAAGACTAAAATTCAGATCTGAGCCACATTGTTTCCCAACTTCTAAGCCCATTGGAATATGTTGCCTTCCTTTCTCCCATATAAGCAAATGGGAACACTCATGGATGAAAGAAGGGTAAATATCAATCCATGGCCATCCCAGTCCTCACCCAATGTGGCACAGCAATCGTAATGTGGCAAGACACAGACTAGGATCAGAATCCCAAATTTGGAGTGGACTCCCAAGGCCATTCAGTCCACCCCATAGGTAGACAGACAGACAGACAGACGAACCCATAGAATATTAAAGTTGGAATGGACTCCCAAGGGCCATTCAGTCCAGGTACATAGATCATAGCTACATACAGACAGATAGACAGACAGACAGATGAACCCATAGAATACTAAAATTGGAATGGACTCCAAAGACCATCCAGTCCAACCCACAGATAGATGGATGGATGGACCCATAGAATACTAAAGTCCAGCCATTCAGTATACATACATACATACATACATACATAGATGGATGGACCCATAGAATACTAAAGTTGGAATGGACTCCAAGGGCCATTCAGTCCAGCACATACATACATACATACATACATACATACATAGATGGACGGACCCATAGAATACTAAAGTTGGAATGGACTCCAAGGGCCATTCAGTCCAGCACATACATACATACATACATACATACATACATACATACATAGATGGACGGACCCATAGAATACTAAAGTTGGAATGGACTCCAAGGGCCATTCAGTCCAACATACATACATACATACATACATACATAGATGGATGGACCCATAGAATACTAAAGTTGGAATGGACTCCAAGGGCCATTCAGTCCAACATACTAAAGTTGGAATGGACTCCAAGGGCCATTCAGTCCAGCACATACATACATACATACATACATACATAGATGGATGGACCCATAGAATACTAAAGTTGGAATGGACTCCAAGGGCCATTCAGTCCAGCACATACATACATACATACATACATACATACATACATAGATGGACCCATAGAATATTAAAGCTGGAACGGACTCCAAAGGCCATCCAGTCCAACCCACAGACAGACAGACGAACCCATAGAATACTAAAGTTGGAATGGACTCCAAGGGCCATTCAGTCCAGCACATACATACATACATACATACATACATAGATGGACGGACCCATAGAATACTAAAGTTGGAATGGACTCCAAGGGCCATTCAGTCCAACACATACATACATACATACATACATACATACATACATAGATGAACCCATAGAATATTAAAGCTGGAACGGACTCCAAAGGCCATCCAGTCCAACCCACAGAGAGACAGACGAACCCATAGAATACTAAAGTTGGAATGGACTCCCAAGGGCCATTCAGTCCAACACATACATATATACATACATACATAGATGGACGGACCCATAGAATACTAAAGTTGGAATGGACTCCAAGGGCCATTCAGTCCAACACATACATACATACATACATACATACATAGATGAACCCATAGAATATTAAAGCTGGAACGGACTCCAAAGGCCATCCAGTCCAACCCACAGAGAGACGGATAGAAGGATGGACCCACAGAATACTAAAATTGGAATGGACTCCAAGGGCCATTCAGTCCAACCGATAGATAGGTAGGTAGGTAAGTAAGTAAGTAGATAGATGGATGGGTGAGCCCATAGAATACTGGTTTAAATGGTCCCCAAAGGCCATCCAGTCCAACCCACAGACAGACAGACGAACCCATAGAATACTAAAGTTGGAATGGACTCCCAAGGGCCATTCAGTCCAGCCGGTAGATAGGTAGGGTGGATCGTAGAGTACTAGAGCTGAAAGGGACCACAAGGGTCATCCAACCCTGGTAGATAGACAGATGACTGAATCATAGAATCCTAGAGTTGGGACCGCAAATGCCATCCAGTCCAACCTGCTTCTGCCAGGCAGGAAGACACCATCCAAACCCTGCCAACAGATGGCCACCCAGCCTCTGGTTAAAAGTGTCCATAGGAGACTCCACCAGACTTTTCTCCTCTCAACCTTCTCTTCTGGAGCCTAAACAGGCCCAGCTCCTCGGGGGATCCCTGGCTTTTAGACCCTTGGCCTCAACCAATACTTACATTTAAATCTCTGAAGTATTCGTTGTAATCTAGAGCGTATCCCACCACAAACTTGTCCGGCACTTCAAATCCGACGACTGAAAGAAGAAGAAAAAGAACCCAAGAATTGATCAGAGTGTTAAAGGAACAACGCGGCCAACTATTCTGAACTCTTCCCCGTCAATACGGCATCACACACCTTATTTGGCATCACAAATACCTACAACACTGCCTTTTAATGTAGGCAAACAAGGAGCAGGAGAAGCGTCGGAAGGGAAGATGTGGGAATACGCTTCCGGGAGAGCAGGCTGGTTAAGGCTGGGACCCTCGCAAAGGAAAGAGCCCCACAAAAAGGACAAGGAAACATATGCCTAAGTCACAGGTGTCACACTGAAGGCCCAATCCGTCCAGAGGAAGGCAGCGGCGGGAGAGCGCGCAGGGCTTCCGGAGGCCCGCGTGCTCTCCCGCCGCCGCCTTCCTCCGCCCGCGCGGCTTCTTCCTTCTTGGCCGGCTGTCAATCACGACACCCCTCAGGAGGCCGGGCCCTCAGAGACCGGGCCAGGCCTGGCTCTTTTCCCTCGTCGAGGCTGACTCCCAAACTCCTGCTTCTTCTCCCTCGGGCCGCTTCGGCTTCCTCCTCCTCCGTCGCCGCCCTGCCCTTCCCAGCCCGCACCTCAAGGGCTCCACGCTCTGCCTCCGTCCGCCTCTCTTCCTTGGCCAAGCCGAAGGTTTCTCGCCTCCGTTTCCGCCCAGCGCGCATGCGCCAACGCTCGAAGCGCTCTCCAAAGCCGTGCAGGCGGAGGAATGCGGCGCCGGGAGAGCGCACACGGCGGCGGGAGCAGAAGATCGACCTCAAATGTTCTCGCGATCAACTGAGCAGCCCTGGTCTAGTCTGACTCTGGGCGTTGGTGCTCATTTCCATTTCTAAGCTGTAGAGCCGCCATTGTCCGTAGACACCTCCAAGGTCATGTGGCCAGCATGACTGCATGGAGTGCCGTTACCTTCCCGCCAAGGAGGGACCTATTGATCTCCTCACATTAGCATGTTTTCAAAATACTAGTTTGTCAGAAGCTGTGGCTAACAGCAGGAGCTCACCCCACTCCACGGATTCGAGCCGCCAACCTTTCGGTCAGCAAGTTCAGCAGCTCAGAGGTTTAACCCCTGGTCTCGGTAAATAGCACTGTTGGACCTCTGCTTTTTGAGTTATCGCCACTTAGATGTAGCTGTCCCTGAGTTATAAACATCCGACTGGCAAACAGCTCCTAGTTAAGAACGGGTCTGAGACAACAGAAAGTGAGAGAAATCTGCCCCTTGGAAGGAAGGAAAATGCCCTCCTGGAAGAAGAGTTGTTATCGTGGGGCAAAGGGGTCTCCGCTGAAGCTTTATCTCAATCTTTGTTTTCACAACAAGCCAAATATTTCAAAGTCCAGTTGTCACCGGAACACAAAGTGAGGTGGAATCTTCCGAACAGGGACACAGGCAGCAAAGGAAACACCACAGGGGTGTTCACCCTTGCCTATGCCACCCAAAGCTTATGTGTGTGTCTGTGTGTATATGTATGGGCATATATAAATATAAGGTAAAGGTTTCCCCTTGACATTAAGTCCAGCTGTGTCCGACTCTGGGGGTTGGTGCTCATCTCAATTTCTAAGCCAAAGAGCCGCTGTTGTCCGTAGACACCTTCAAGGTCATGTGGCCAGCATGACTGCATGGAGCGCCGTTACCTTCCCACCGGAGCGGTACCTATTGATATCACATTTGCATGTTTTCGAACTGCTAGATTGGCAGAAGCTGGGGCTGACAGTGGAAGCTCGCGCCGCTCCCCGGATTCGAACCTGTGACCTTTCGGTCAACAAGGTTGACAGTTCAGTGCTTTAACCCACTGCGCCATATCTATCTATCTATCTATCTATCTATGTATATAATAAAAGTCAGTGTTTGCAACAGTGTGGAGGGCGGGAGGTGCAGAGGAATATGTGCCAGCATTTCGATTGGTTGCCACTGTGGGATTATTTGCATAAAGGACACTGATTGGCCAGCCTCAGAGCTCTGACACTCTAAGGCACCAGATTATTTGCATAAAGGACTCAGATTGGCCAGCCTCAGAACGCCAACAACCTAAGGCACCAGACAGAGGGAATTGGTTGCCACTGAGGAACTATTTGCATAAAGGACTCTGATTGGCCAGCAAAACAGAATGCAACAGAATGCTTGAGATAGCCAAATGACATTTTTTCCCCGTTTGAAATGGAATGTTCATTTTCTGGGAGGTGCAGAGGTGCCAAGGAATATGTGACAGCGTTTCGATAGGTTGCCACTATGGGATTATTTGCATAAAGGACTCTGATTGGTCAGCCTCAGAACTCCAATATTCCACGGCACCAGACAGAGGGGATCGGTTGCCACTGAAATGGTATTTGCATAAAGGACTCCGATTGGCCATCCACACTCCAACATTCTAAGATGACTCAGAGGGAAAAGGAAAAGCCTCAGGCAGTCAGACACTGCGGCCCACAGCAGAGACGGATCAGGACCAAACCTGGCACACAGGGGCCCAATGGCCCACTTCACAACGCGACCCTCACCCAATGACAAAGAAAACCAAAATTAGCACACAGAGCCCCCTTGACCCACTCTACACCCTGGTGCTGTTTCAAGGAGGATGGACCACAGATGATGGGAATTGAAATACCTTCACTCACCTTCCGAGACCTCTGCAACCCTCATCCAAAGAATGATCAAGACCAAATGTGACATACACAGTACCCATGACCCACTCTACATCCTGGTGCTGTTTTGAGTGGGACGGACCACGGATGATGGGAGTTGAAGTACCTCCACTCACCTCCCGAGACTGCTGCGACCCTCATCCAATGACACTGATCAAGACCACACTTGGCACACAGAGCCCCCACGACCCACTCTACATCCTGGTGCAGTTTGGAGAACAGGGGACCATGGATGATGGGACTTCCAGTACCTTCCCTCACATCCTGAGACCGCTGCAACCCTCATCCAGAGAATGATCAAGACCAAACGTGGCACACAGAGCCCACATGACCCACTCTACGTCCTGGTGCTGTTTGGAGGGGGAATGGACCATGGCCAATGGGACTCGCAGTAGCTTCACTAAGATCTTGAGACCACTGCAAGCCACATAAACATCTAATAGGAACCAACCTTGGCACACAATGCCTTCCTCAAATAACCCTAGGCACCGCAATTCGAGTTCCTCAAGGGCTAGTTATATATATATATAAGGAGCCCCCGGTGGTGCAGTGGATTAAAGTACTGAACTGCCAAACTTGTTGAATAGCCATCCCCTGCCATGCGTTGCTGTGGCCCAGTCCCTGTATATATGTATATGTGTTTTGTGTGCGTATATATTTGTGTATATGTTTATTTATGTGTGTTTGCATATATGTGTGTGGTTTTGCGCATGCACTGTAATGTGTTTTGGCTTTTTTCGCTGTGTTTTTATGAGTGATGGTCAATTGTTGGCCTGAGAGGTGTATTGTGTCCAAATTTGGTATCAATTCGTCCAGTGGTTTCTGAGTTATGTTAATCCCAAACACGATTACATTTTTATTTATATAAATTACTAGCTGAGGACCCGGCGGTGCCCGGGTTATTTGAGGAAGGCATTGTGTGCCAAGGTTGGTTCCTATTAGACGTGTATGTGGCTTGCAGTGGTCTCAGGAAGTTAGTGAAGGTACTGCAAGTCCCACTGGCCATGGTCCATCCCCCCCCCAACAGCACCAGGATGTAGAGTGGGTCATGGGGGCTCTTAGTGCCACGTTTGGTGTTGATCATTCATTGGATGAGGGTCGCAGTAGTCTCAGAAGGTGAGTGAAGGTACTTCAAGTCCCGTCATCCATGGTCCATCCCCCTCCCAACAGCACAGGATGTTGAGTGGGTCATGAGGGCTTTGTGTGCCAAGTTGGTCTTGATTAGTCATTGAATGAGGGTCGCAGCAGTTTTGGGAAGTGAGTGGAGGTACTTCAAGTCCCATCATTTGTGGTCCATCCTCCTCAATACGGCACCAGAATGAAGAATGAGTCATGGGGGCTCTGTGTGCCAAGTTTGGTCTTGATCAGTGTTTGGATGAGGTTGGCAATGGTCTGGTGAAATGAGTGGAGGTACTTCAAGTCCCATCATCCGTGGTCCGCCCTCCGAACTGCATCAGGACGTCCATTGGGTCATGGGGGCTTTTTGTGCCAAGTGTGGTCATGATTATGCACTGGATGAGGGTCGCAGCGGGCTTGGTAAGTGAATGGAGGTACTTGAAATCCCATCCTTCAAGGTCCATCCTCCTCTAAACTGCAGTAGGATGGAGTGTGGGTCATGGGGGTACTGTGTGCCAAGTTTGGTCTTGTGGTTCAGAGCCGCCTTGGTCTGTGGGGAATGAAGAGTTTGAAAGTACTACAAATCTCATAACCTGTGATGGTACTTCAAGTCCCATCATCCATGGTCCTCCCTACTCCAAAGTGCAGTAGAATGAATCATGGGTCATAGGGACTCAGTGTGCCAAAGTTGGTTACTGTTAATTCAGGCCATACACAATGTCCCATTAACTGAGGCCTAGTCAGGGAAATCAAGTTAATGAAGCCGTACTGTAAATTTTGGGCCTGGTTTGTGATTCGTAGGGGCTACAGTGTTTTCTGGGAAGTGAAGTGGGTGAAGGTACTGCAAATCCCATCATTCGTGGCCCATCCTGTCCTAAACTCTCTTTTGGGGCCTGGCCATACACAATGTCCCATTAACTGAGGCCTAGTCAGGGAAATCAAGTTAATGAAGCCGTACTGTAAATTTTGGGCCTGGTTTGTGATTCGTAGGGGCTACAGTGTTTTCTGGGAAGTGAATTGGGTGAAGGTACTGCAAATCCCATCATTCGTGGCCCATCCTGTCCTAAACTCTCTTTTGGGGCCTGGCCATACACAATGTCCCATTAACTGAGGCCTAGTCAGGGAAATCAAGTTAATGAAGCCGTACTGTAAATTTTGGGCCTGGTTTGGGATTAGTAGGGGCTACAGTGTTTTCTGGGAAGTGAATTGGGTGAAGGTAGTGCAAATCCCATCATTCGTGGCCCATCCTGCCCTAAACTCTCTTTTGGGGCCTGTAAAGTTCTGGCCTGCTCTGCTGGTAATTGGTAACTTTAAAAGGCCGAATGGCAGGCAGCCGTTTTCTAAAAGCTTGGCTTTGTTTTCACAGAGCCAAGTGGGGAGGGAATGTTGATGGTGCATTTTCCCCCTCAGTGGGAAGAAATCCTGTTGTTTGAATGTAGAGGCCTGGATTCTGGGATGCTGGCTAATCAGTAGCAATCAATGCCCTCTGTCTGGTGCCTTAGAATTTTGGAGTGGCGAGGCTGGCCAATCAAAGGACTTTATGCAAATAGCTGCCACATATCCGCCCTTCTGCCCTCTGCACACATACATACAAACAAACATTCCGCTTTATTAAGGTATACAGATTATTATTTGCTAACAGTCTTTTTTGAGGCTCAAAGCACAGCAAACTTTGGAGACAGAGGAGATAGCCCAATCCTCTGTCTCTTACGATTGTCTTTCCTCCATCATTCCTTTCTTCTCCATTTAAGAAACATCAACATCACCCTTTTTTTTGATGTGTGGCATCTGTAAAATACTTTTAGGATATTGCATATAAAATCCACTTACAGTCAGGCCGGTATCCGACACTCCGAGGCGTCCGCTTCACCAGCAAGCTGCCAGGAAACAGAACCAAAGAAGTGAACTCAGTATGTCAAATCAGTGTTTCCCAACCTTTTTGAGCCGCGGCACACCTGGTAACTCGGGGCGTGGCCTCCACCAGGGCCCCGCCCCTTTTGACCCCAGGCCCCTCCCTCTTCCTCCTTTCCCTTCCGCCTGCCTGGCTTCTCGGGGGCGATGGAGGCGCAGGCGATGGAGGCGCAGCCTGGTGGTGCTGGAGCTCTTCGTATTGCTGCAGGAGGAGGCCTCGCGGCTGGTGGGCGAGCGGCCCCCGGCCCCGCTCTGCGCCCGCCTCTGCCTGGCTGCCTGGCTTCTCGGGGGCCATGGAGGCGCAGACCTGAATAATCAATAACCTATATCCGGAAAAGCGCTGCGTCCTGGTGTTGCCACGCCGTGTTGGATTGCAGCTGCACCAGGACACAGCACTTTTCCGGATATTAGGTATTGAGAGGGGCGGTCCTACCGGTAGGCAAAGGACGCCGCTGCGTGGGGTGCCATCTGGGTAAAGGGCGCATTCCCCCGCCTGCCAGACAGCGTCCGACCGATGTTGTGCGCTCCAGGAGCTTCTGGGCATGCACGGAGGGGGGGAGGGGCGCATGCCGAATAGGGAGTGCTGTGTTTACAGGCTTCTGCGCCTGCACACAGGTGCTTCTGGGCATACGTGGAGGGGGGGTGTGCCGAATAGGGAGTGCTGTGTTTACAGGCTTCTGCGCCTGCGCACAGGAGCTTCTGGGCATACGTGGAGGGACGTGCCGAACAGGGAGTGCCGTGTTTACAGGCTTCTGCGCCTGCGCACAGGAGCTTCTGGGCATGCGCGGAGGGGGGGCGTGCCGAATAGGGAGTGCTGTGTTTACAGGCTTCTGAGCCTGCGCACAGGAGCTTCTGGGCATGCGCGGAGGGGGGGCGCAGTGCCGAATAGGGAGTGCTGTGTTTACAGGCTTCTGCGCCTGCGCACAGGAGCTTCTGGGCATGCACGGATGGGGGGGGGCGCGTGCCGAATAAGGAGTGCTGTGTTTACAGGCCTCTGCGCATGCGCACAGGAGCTTCTGGGCATGTTTTTTGGGCGGGGGGAACCAAAATAATGTTGCATTCCATTTAAAATTACCTTAGACCGCCCCTGGGTATTGATTACTCAGGTCTGCGCCTCCATCGCCCCTGAGAAGCCAGGCAGCCAGGCAGAGGCGGGTGCAGAGCGGGGCCGGGGGCTGCTCGCCCACCAGCCATGAGGCCTCCTCCTGCAGCAGCGCGAAGAGCTCCAGCACCGCTGGTCAGCTGTTGAGCAGACACAGCCCGCCCTGGATGTAGTCCAGCACGGCGGCGTCCAGGCCTGAGGGGAGGCAGGCCGAGCCTTCTCCTTCTCCCGCGCCACGGAGCAAGGCCAGCACCAGAACTCGCGTGAAGAAGGCCTCGAAGGCGGCGTGGCGGCGGCGGGCGTAGGCCTTGCACACTTCCCGCCCCACCTGCGGCTGGAAGGGGTCGGGCCCTCGCAGGATGAGCCGGGTGCTGAGCTCGAACATGGCCCGGCACTGCAGCTCACTCAGCGGCACCTCCGTAGACTCCACCACCGGCCGCACGATCGTGCGCTTAAGACACAAGGGGAAGGGGGGGGGGAGGCTTTCTCGCGGCACAGCAGCTGATCCCAAACGGTACACTACTGTGCCGCGGAACAGCGGTAAGGAAACACTGTGTTAAATGGCACCGCAAAGCAGCAGCGGTGGGATGTTTAGGTAGCATCAAAGGATGGGTAGGTAGCGTCATTAGGAACCCTCTCCCTGTCTTTGTAAATGGCGAAGAGGGAGACTGCGTCTGTTTTCCTCCCCACTGATTCGTGTTCGGAGGTGGAGCCCGGCTTCTGAGCCGACCTTATCTACCCTCCTTCCTTCTGCCAAGGAGCCACGTTGCCTCCCTTCTGTGCCTGGAAGATTATCCTCCTACGAAACATGCAAAGGGCAGGGCTCCCCCCTCGTAACGGATTTGGTTGCTTCCAGGCACAAAGGACCCTGATCAACCTCTCAAGGTCAGGCCGATAAGGCCAAACTTTGCCTCCAAGGGCCCCTGTTATGGCAACAGAGAGCGGCCGAGGAGCCGCTTTGTCCTCCGACCCCCACTGGTTGCGAAAGGGACAGGACCAGGTGAAGCTGGCGGACTCCGGCATCATCCGCAGGAAAGGATGGAGAGGAGAGGCTCGGGCAGGGAGGGACCCCCAAAGGGCATCTAGTCCAACCCCCTTTGTCATGGCAGGAGGACACATTCAAAGCCCTCCCGACAGACAACCATCCAGCCTCAGCTCAGAAACCTTCAGGCTCCACTGGACTTCCAGGCAACCAGTGGGTTGGACTAGATGCCCTTTGGGGGTCCCTTCCAACTCTAGCGGAGTTGGAAGGGACCCCAAAGGGCATCTAGCCCAACCCCCTTTTTCAAGGGAGGAAGTCGCAGTCGAAGCCCTCCCGACAGACAACCATCCAGCCTCAGTTCAGAAACCTTCAGGCTCCACTGGACTTCCAGGCAAACTATACTTCACTAGAGTTGGAAGGGATCCTCAAAGGGCATCTAGCCCAACCCCCTTTTTCAAGGGAGGAAGTCGCAGTCAAAGCCCTCCCAACAGACAACCATCCAGCCTCAGTTCAGAAACCTTCAGGCTCCACTGGACTTCCAGGCAACCAGTGGGTTGGACTAGATGCCTTTTGGGGGTCCCTTCCAACTCTAGCGGAGTTGGAAGGGACCCCAAGGGGCATCTAGTCCAACCCCCTTTGTCAAGGGAGGAAGTTGCAGTCGAAGTCCTCCCGACAGACAACCATTCAGCCTCAGCTCAGAAACCTTCAGGCTCCACTGGACTTCCAGGCAAACTATACTTCACTAGAGTTGGAAGGGACCCCCAAAGGTCATCTAGTCCAACTCCCTTTGTCAAGGCAGGAGGACACAGTCAAAGCCCTCCCGACAGACAACCATCCAGCCTCAGCTCAGAAGCCTTCAGGCTCCACTGGACTTCCAGGCAAACTATACTTCACTAGAGTTGGAAGGGACCCCAAAGGGCATCTAGCCCAACCCCCTTTGTCAAGGCAGGAGGACACAGTCAAAGCCCTCCCGACAGACAACCATCCAGCCTCAGCTCAGAAACCTTCAGGCTCCACTGGACTTCCAGGCAAACTATACTTCACTAGAGTTGGAAGGGACCCCCAAAGGGCATCTAGTCCAACCCCCTTTGTCAAGGCAGGAGGACACAGTCAAAGCCCTCTCGACAGACAACCATCCAGCCTCAGTTCAGAAACCTTCAGGTTCCATTGGACTTCCAGGCAGTCTATCCTTTATTTATTTATTTATTTATTTATATTTATTCTCACCCCGCAGGGGATGCAGGGCGGATTACAATGTACATATTACTTCTCGAGAGTTGGAAGGGACCCCCAGAGGGCATCTAGTCCAACCCCCTTCAGCCAGGCAGGAAAAGCACAACCCAAGCATCGTCGACATTACTGCACAAGAATCAACTGTGGGACATAAGCGAAAAAGAAAAAAAAAATCCAAACCTCATTTACACAGTAAAGATCAGGTGAAACTATAGAGCACTGAGGTGGTCTTTGGTGGGAGTTTGCTGTCTGACCACTACGCTTTGAAGGTAGCTCCAAACTGGGTGAAATGGTCAGTGCAGGTGGGGCCCTTCTTGAAAACAACGCCAAATAACGCCAACCTACCTGGCCACCTTTACCATCTTTGGGTTGTACTGTTTCAGCAGCGAGAGGAGGGTTTTCATGGTCTTCCCGGTGTCAATGATATCCTGGTGGAGAAACACACACAGATGGTAAATAAAATCATCTACCTATGTATATAATAAAAGTCAGTGTTTGCAGGCGGTGGTGTGGTAGTGTGACGGGAGGAATATGTGCCAGTGTTTCGATTGGCTGCAACTGTGGGGTTATTTGCATAAAGGGCTCTGATTGGCCAGCCTCAGAACTCCAACATTCTACGGCCCCAGACAGAGGGGATTGGTTGCCACTGAAATGGTATTTGCATAAAGGACTCCGATTGGCCATCCACATTCCAACATTCTAAGGCAACTCATAGGGAATGGGAAAGGCCTCAGGCAGTCAGCCACTGCAGCCCACAGCAATGACGGATCAGGACCAAACTTGGCAAACAGGGGCCTAATGGCCCACTTCACAACCTGGTGTGGTTTAGGCAGGATGGGCCACGAATGATGGGATGTGCAGTACCTTCACCTCATTCACTTCCCAAACAACACTGTAGCCCCTATAAATCACAGACCAGGCCCAAAATTGACAGAGAAGCTCCCTTAACTTGATTTTCCTGACTAGGCTTCAGCTCATGGGATACTGTTAGGCTTCCTCAACTTGATTTTCCTGACTAGGCCTCAGCTCATGGGATACTGTTAGACTTCCTCAACTTGATTTTCCTGACTAGGCCCCCAACAATGACAGAACAAGACCAGACTTGGCACACAGACCCCCCAAGATGCACGCTACATCCTGGTGCAGTTTGAGGGAGGATGGACCATGGATTATGGGACTTGCAGTACTTTGTTTCACTTCTTTAGAGCACTGTGGCCCACACCAATGACGAATCAGGACCAAACTTGGCACACAGAGTACTCATGACCCACTCTACATCCTGGTGCAGTTTTGAGTGGGACGGACCACGGATGATGGGAGTTGGAGTACCTTCACTCACTTTCTGAGACCGCTGCAACCCTCATCCAATGACTGATCAAGACCACACTTGGCACACAGAGCCCCCATAACCCACTCTACATCGTGGTGCATTTTGGAGAACGGGGGACCATGGATGATGGGACTTCCAGTACCTTCCCTCACTTCCTGAGACCGCTGCAACCCTCATCCAGAGAATGATCAAGACCAAATGTGACACACAGAGCCCCCATGACCCACTCTACATCCTGGTGCTGTTGGGAGGGGGATGGGCCATGGCCAGTGGGACTTGCAGTACCTTCACTAAGTTCCTGAGACCACTGCAAGCCACGTAAACATCTAATAGGAACCAACCTTGGCACACAAGGCCTTCCTCAAATAACCCGGGCACCGCCAGGTCCTCAGCTAGTTGCTGAATAAAACCAAGGACGTCGTAAGAAACAATACAAAGTAATTAACTGTGACAATAAAGAAGTAAAGGCATACTTACTTCTACAATCAAGACGTTCTAAAAAAGAAAGAAAGAAGGAACGCCTTAATGTTTTTTAAGTCAAACATGGCTTTCCATTTATATCTGTCAGAAAGAAAGGAAAGAAGGAAAGGGAAAGAAAAAGGAGGGGGAGGAAAAGAAAAGAGAGAAATGGAAGGAAGGAAGGGAGAGAGGAGAAAGAAAGGAAAGAAAAGGGTAGAAAAGAGAAAAGAATGGAAAGGAAGGGACCGAAAAAAGAAGGAAAAGGAAAGAAAGGAAAAAGAAAGGAAAGAGATCAGGAAGGGAAGAGAAGTGAAGAGAAAGGAAGGAAAGGGATGAAGGGAGAGGAATGCAAATGGAAGGGAACGGAAAGAGGAAGGGGAAGAAAAGGAAAGAGAAAGGAAGAGAAATGAAAGAAAGGAGAAAGGAAAGGAAAGAAAAGAAGAAAGCAGGGGAGAAAGCAAAGAAAAGGGTAGAAAAGAGAAAAGAATGGAAAGGAAGGGACCGAAAAAAGAAGGAAAAGGAAAAAAGAAAGGAAAGAGATCAGGAAGGGAAGAGAAGAGAAGTGAAGAGGAAGGAAGGAAAGGGATGAAGGGAGAGGAATGCAAATGGAAGGGAACGGAAAGAGGAAGGGGAAGAAAAGGAAAGAGAAAGGAAGAGAAATGAAAGAAAGGGGAAAGGAAAGGAAAGAAAAGAAGAGCAGGGGAGAAAGCAAAGAAAAGGGTAGAAAAGAGAAAGGAAGGGATAAATGGTAAGGAAGGGAAGGGAATGAGAAAAAAAGGAAAGAAAGAAGAAGGGAAAGATAAAGAACAGGAGAGGAAGGGATAGGAAGAGATGGGAAGGGAAGAAAACAGGGAAGGAGAAAAGAAAGAAAGGAAAGGAAAATTAAAGGAAGAAAGAAAGGGAGGGAAGAGAAAGGAAAGAAAAGGGTGAGAAAAAGAAGGGAAGGGGAAGAAAGGGAAAAGAAGGGAAAGAGGTCGGGAGGGGAAGGAGGGAAAGGAGAAAGGAAAAAGAAAAGGGTAAAGGAAGAGAGAGGAGAATGGAGAGGAAAGAAAAAGGAAAGAAGGGAGGGAGGGAGGGAGACGGGAGAGGAAAAGGGGAAGGAGAGAGGAATGAAAGAATCCACGCCCTTCCTTTCAGGACCTACCTTCCCAGTCAAGGTCGCGAGGTCGTCACCTCCGATGACCTTTATCTCGCCAGTTGACTGGTCGTTCTGGTTTGAGAAAGGAAGGAAAACCACGGTTAAGGCGGCCATTTCCAGTTTCCCGGCCAACGTTTACTAAAAGCTAAACAACTCCTTTGGAAACGTACCCTGTGTTCTGCAAAGTCCAAAAGAAACAAATATCGGTGGCGCACGGAACGCCGATACCCGATTCCCCGTTAAACGACTTAATTGCTAATTTCACGGTCAGTTCAGTCATATTATGGAATAATGTTTCCAATTTGTCTGTCTCCTCCAATCATTTCCTTTGCCCGATACCGTAATCGGGTCCATAGGTGAAGGGGAGAGAGAAACCGTAGAGGTAAAATGCTCCAAATTGGAGACATAATGCTTTCCAGATGCGGCCTTGCAAATATTAGGGGTTTTTTCCCCCTTACAGTTTTGGGGTTGCTGTGGGGCAGCTGGTAAATGTCTGAAACATGCAAACAAACTCTGCATCCAATCGTCATCAATATCCACTCTGATGATTAAAACAGAAATAAATATCCCGAGCCCGAAATAAAACCTTAAGAGCGAAAATTAAATCCGAGTCGTATTTAAGGCAAGGCTTTGCATCTCACATTGTGGCTCCCAAGAGATGAACTGGCCACCCTGCGTAAGAAAGCATCCTCTTTCCACCTTATTCATATGGCCGTAGTAGCAAGTCCGTAGTAGCAGGTATCTAGTTTCGTGAGCTGCTTTTTGCTGACGATGCTGCCCTTGTCGCCCATTCAGAAGCAGCCCTGCAGCGCCTCACATCCTGCTTTGCAACAGCCGCAGAGCTGTTTGGGCTGGAAGTCAGCCTGAAGAAAACGGAAGTCCTCTACTAGCCCGCACCACAGGAAGAACACCATCATCCCCACGTCAGCATAGGCACATCTGTGCTTAAGTCCGTTCAGCAGTTCACCTCCCTGGGAAGCATCATCTCTTCAGACGCCAAGATTGATAAAGAGAT